>JADLZN010007294.1:0-730000 GCA_018155175.1 Sinocyclocheilus anophthalmus | reverse complement strand
TCAGGGCTCTGGCTGGGCCATTCAAGACAGTCACAGAGTTGTTGTGAAGCCACGTCCTTCGTCACTTATTTCTAGGCTGTGTGCTTAGGGCTCATTCGTCTTGTTGCGAGCTAGTAAACCTTTTGGCCCATGTTGAGGATCTCGGGAGCATCTCTGGCGAGCAATACGGTTTTCGGTCCAGTGATATCCCTGCCCTAGATTCGACAGCATTCATCTATCCCTCGATTGCCAACCAGTCGTCTCACCTGTCCCTGAGCCCTGAAAAACAGCCCCCACAGATGATGCCTACGCACCACCATGCTTCCTGTTGGACTGTATGGACAGGAGGTGAAGAGCAGTGGAATGGTTTCTCACACATTACCGCTTAGAATTAAAGCCCAAAAAGCTTACTATCGTTTTTCCCTCTTTTTTTTCCTCCTCCCCTTCTTTTTTTTCCCCCCCCCCCCCTTTTTTTTTTTTTTTTTAGTCTCTTGTTTTTTAATCAGCACACCGAGGCATCTTAGTTCTACACATCTTGGAGTCCTTCACGGAAAGTGACTTTTTTAGCAAACTCCATGCGTGCTTTCATGTTTCTTGCACTGAGGAGAGGCTTCCGTCGGGCCTCTCTGCCATAAAGCCCCGACTTGTGGAGGGCTTCAGTGATGGTTGACTTTCTACAACTTCTCCCATCTCCCGACTGCATCTCTAAAGCTCAGCCACAGTGATCTTTGGGTACTTCTTTACCTCTCTCACCCACGAGCAGGCTTCTTTCTCCCCGAGTAGCTCAGTCTTGCGTCACCACCGGACGGCCAGCTCTAGGTAGGGTTCTGGTCGTCCCAAATGTCTTTCATTTAAGGATTATGGAGGCTCTGTGCTCTTAGGAACCTTAAGTGCATTAGAATTTTTTTTGTAACCTTGGCCAGGTCTGTGTCTTGCCACAATTCTGTCTCTGAGATCTTCAGGCAATTCCTTTGACCTCATGATTCTCATTTCCTCTGACATGCACTGTGAGCGATAAGGTCTTATATAGACAGGTGTGTGGCTTTCCTGATCAAGTTCAATCAGTATAATCAAACACAGCTGACTCAAATGAAGGTGTAGAACCATCAAGGATGATCAGAAGAAATGGACAAAACCTGAGTTAAATATGTGAGTGTCACAGCAAAGTGTCTGAATACTCAGGACCATGTGATATTTAAATTTTTCTTTTTTAATAAATCTGCAAAAATGACAAAAATTCTGTGGATGTGTTTTTCTGCTTAAGTATGGAGGTGCTGTGTGTACATAATGAGCCGCACAAAAAAAAAATACCTTAATGATTTTAGCAATATTGGTCGCAATATAAACAAAACCAAAGGATGTGAAAAATTTTAAGGGGCGTACCTGAATACTTTCCGTACCCACTGTATATGTGGTTTCCATACCAAAAGTAGCTGATTTCAAGACCATAACAGTTCAGAAAGCTGGTCATACTGTACTGCATGACTTTGCCCGTGAGAATAGTGTTGTCACGCCCTTATATATGAATATGTGACCTGTGTTGACAAAATGCGAGAGGACCCGACCAAATTGGTGATTGACAAACTGGGTAACTTTGATGTTTTATTTAGCCGAAGCACTCCCCCCCCTCGGTGTGCACATGGTTGCTGAAGAGAGTTGCTCATCTCCAACAGGCCATGATGCATGTTGCAGTAGCATTGTGGTATCTAGCTACTGAAAGCCGAAAGCCGCACACTGTCAAATCTTTATTTTTGGCCGTTTTGGGAGGAGTAAAATTTACATATGAGCCTTAAACAACCAGATGCATTTACACTTGTCCAGTTGCTTCTGGAATGAGTCTCAAACCACCTCCTGAAGTGGTATATTATTACCATTTAATTATATTTTTAAATTTCACCTATCATGACAAATTAAACCAAGCAGGAAAGTTTGACATTGTGAATTGACAGGTTTTTTTCTCCTCAAGTATGAGCTCCAAAGTTTCATATTGTATCAGCCATAAAAGACTGCATCTTATCTAAATAAGATATGCAACAAAAATACGTGCTCATTTTTTAAAATAATTTTTGCTTTCTTTTATAATTTTTGTTTTTCAATAAACTATTCCATTTAATATCTATCTATCTATGGATCTCTCTATCCTAGTGTGTGTGTGTGTGTTGTCTGCTAAAAGCAACCAGCACATAAAATAATAAACTGAGCAAAGAGAACAGAGGTCACTGTAAGAAAGGCGAGTATTCTTTTATCATAGAGTTAACTCCTTCCCCATTCTCTGCAACATCTCACTAATAAGAAGAATCTTCCCTATTATCTACTTACACACACAATGAACACATAAATACACACAAGCTAACAAACACTTAATCATGACCAAATAAATGCACACACATCAGACACAGGAGTAAAAGTAGCTGTTTGGTTCAGAAAGAGGTCAAGGGTCACACTCAGTGGTGAGAGCTGATAGGGGCCCCAGGAGGATTCCGGAAGAGGTGGAATCACTCAAGAATGTTACAGCAGCAACAGGAGTTGTTGGTGCAGTTTCACAGGAGTGTTAATGTGATGTTAGCCCAGAGACGTGTGTGTACCTCATGACGTGTGTGGCCTCATTCATGAAACATGAGCAGAACAAATTTCTTATTGAATTGAGTGCAAATTTATGCATGGTTGTATGAACGACATTGACCGAAATTCGTTCTGCTTGTGCTTCATGAATGAGGACCATTATATATACAAGCATGGACTTTATAGTCAATAGCTTAAAAGCCTCCCGTAGAGATAAACTACTGTTCAAGATCTTGGGGTCAGAAACATTTTTTAAAGAATTACTTTTATTCAGCAAGGACACATCAAATATTAATCAAAAGTGACCGTAAATAGCTACATGTATACTGTTATTAAAGATCATATTTGAAATGCTCTTTAAAATAAATGTATTGAACTTTCTATTTATCAAAGAATCCCCCCCAAAATAAAAATTATTACACTTTCCACACAAAAAAATTAAGCAACACAACTGTTGTTAATATAGATAATAAGAATAAATTTTACTTGAGCACCAAATCAGAATATTAGAAATATTTATGAAGGATCATGTGACACTGCAATACAGGAAGGTCTAAGGCATGCCCTAAAGGTTCAGCTTTAGCCCCAGTAAAAACATATTGATTCAAAAGTATAATCAAATAGAGGAAACAGATTATTTAAACTGTAGTTTGACCACAAAAAAAGCCTGCAGACTCTTGGCTGATGTCTTCTTTTAAAAAATAAATAAAATAATATACTCATTGCATCCCCAGCTTTTGAATGCGAATTAAGTTCATTCAGTTTAAATCGGGAAATTTGAATGAAGTAAATTTTTTTATGATCCAAGGGCACAAGACTATTTTAGTGAGTATATGACAACATTTTCAATAATATAGCCAAAGATCTGCTGATGTCTGCTGTATGATCTGTATAGCTTTTCAAGTATACCAAATATTAGTTCACACACCTACAAATATAAAGTGTTAACAACAATATATCCTAAGGGCCCTATTTTAACGATCTAAGCACAAAGTCTAAAGCGCACTGCGCAGGTGCACTCAGGGCCGATGTACAAATCCACTTATTTTGCCATAGTTAACGATGGAAACCAGGCGGCGTCGCCCGACCCGTGCGGCATGGATCTAAACAGCGTTGTGTCCATATTCTCTTAATGGAGTAATGGTCGTGTTTTTGGGGCTGTACTATGCTGCCCAATAAACCACACAGAGTTCACTTCCCATCCCCTTTTAAAACCACATAGCCAGCTTTGCCCTGCTCGCAGCCATGCAGCGTATCGCCTGGGTTCACTTTTACATGGCCGCCGAATGTAATTTTCACTTTTAATAAATGAATTTGTGTGCCTGCCTGCGCACCCTGTGTGTGTAATAAAGAACGTGCAGTACGCACACGTTAGGAGGCCACTCGCTATAGGCCCATAGTATAACGCAGCTCTTTAAATAACCCTCTCTTCTTTCCCCAGAAAAAAATATTTCGCCCAAGACTTTTAGCCAGGTTGAAGGCTCTGTCTATGCCGCAGGCTCATTTTCAGTTCCGCAAAATGCAACGCGCCAACAATAGCCCCTGCCGCCCACCCCCTAAAACACACCTTTTCGTTAGACCAGCTACGCCCATCGAGCGCGCGCAAAGATGGGGCATGCAAATGCATTTGCCCCTATTTTAAACAACGTGGAATTACAGGACAGCGCGAAAATGAGAAATGCGTCAGGGCTGAAAACTAGTCCCCAAAAGCCAATTGCGGCCGGGTGATTAGGACAGCGGCAGCGCCCTAAATGTATTCTATGGCAAACAAGTATTTATTGTGCATTTGTTGCTGTTAGTAAATTTCTAGTAATAGGAAATTATAAATTAGCAATAAATGCGTAGTGATAAAATACAATTAATTTGAATTTCGGTTGGTTAATTAAGAATTATGTTTATCAACTAGTCTCAAGCAATTATTCATTATTCACAAAGACAGACAGCATATAAAATGCATTTTTTAAAAAAAACGAGAGACATAGCCACTCGTGGCCACGTTGCTGATTCACTGCTGGGATGATTCATGCAGCAGTGTTTTCCTTGCATTTACTGTAAATGCTGCCTTCATAAATCAGGTGAATGTTTCAAGTGCACCTCATTCATCCATAATCACACACAGTCATTCACTCACAAACAAAAACATAACCTAGAGAAAGATAAGGTCAGGAAAAGGCAATGAGGATCAAGTATCCTTCTGTGCTTTTATTAAACAGCTTAATTTGTCTCTCAGGGCAATATGTGCAGTACACACAGAAATGACAGAAGTATTGATGCAAACAGTAATTAGTAACAACAGGCTCTTGACCAGGGCAAGAGACAGAGGAAAACAGATAAGGACAGAGAGAGAACAACAAAGATTGATTTCCAGGAGCGGACCCCCTCAACAGCCTGACCCCCGTGTAAGCGGTGCGCGAAATTATTGAATCACTTACTGTTTTACGAGTATCTTTCATGGAAGCCGAATTCAGAGCCCCACCATCTTAAACACAGGGAGCCCCCAACCGCAGTACAGCCATGCCAGACCAGAGCCCACAACACACACACACACACACATTAGACCAAGCGCGAGCCCATGTAGGTCAGGCATACTCGAAACAAATCACAGACAAAACACTGTCTTTTTTTTTTTTTTTTTTTTCTTACCACGAATTTACAAGCAGTCAAGCAAGAACTCCACAATTATGAACATGCAAACAGCCTCCTTCATGTGTGATATACACAGAAGCTCACAGCATTCACGCTCTATAGCCCTAGCCACTTGCCTGCTAACATGACATGAAATACTTATGGAAGCGGTTAGGGTTAGGACTTAACCTCCTTAACAAAACCATCACGTAAAGGCGGATTGATAGGTCACCCAAAAAGGAAAATCTTAAGTCATGATTTTACTTAGCCTAATGTCATCGTCCATTTTTTTTCCATAGGATGCGTAAGTCATTGCTATTTGGACGGACACACACACACACAGAGCACGATGAGAGTGGAGAAGAATCTGAGAGCGGAAGGACGTAGAGACGAGTGGAAAGGTGAAGAGGGAGAATGAGAGAGGCGAGGAAGAGTGAGAATCTGTCTGGAAGCAGCAGGATCATGTGAGGAGATGGAGAGGACGATTTGAGATTCGGAGACGAGGGAGGAATTGAGGGAGGAGAAGGCCGAGACGAGCAGAGCGAAACGAGGGGCTGACAGCCAAAGATGAGAGGCGAGAGATATCGATGCGGAGATACCACGAAGAATATGCTGAGTGAGAGAAGAGTTGAGGAATGAGGAGGAGTTGGAGAGAGAGTAGAGAGAATGAAGAGAAGATTGAGAGAAGTCTGAAGTGGGAGAAATAACTGGATTAGTTCGAACGAGCGAGTAGAGAGGAGAGATGGCTGAGACCTGTTTAAAATATCTTCTTTTATAGCCTTCCACAGAAGAAAGAATCAGTCATACAGCCGTTTGCCCGCAACGAAATGAGGGTAATTAATTATACAAATATTTCATATTTTGGTTGAATATACCCTTCTAAACTAATACACAATCAACATAGCAAGAATAAAGACACCACACTCCTAAAATGAAGTTACTAGCTCTTCACATCACAATGCATATTGATACGTCTGCCGCCGTACATATAATAAAGAGCTGGCCATATTCCTCATTTGTAAGCCGTAGTAGGTGTACGCCCTACGTAGATATAGCCATAATAATACATTTCATTAAAAAAAACTATTTAAGCAGCATTTTGTTTCAAACCTTTAGTCTTTTATAACTATTCTAAATATGTTATACATAATATGAAGCTAAAAAGCTGCATGCATAATAAAGTACATTAACAATGTGGTACACTTGTAATGAAGTGCTAAATAATCTTTTTGTCATAACTTTGTTCATTAACGTTCGCAAATTGGAAAGCGGCGTTCTGTTGCCATGGTTGCTTCCTCAGAGTCAGACACAACGCGACTTCTGTTTGTTTACTAGTCTATTTGAAGACGCTCTGACTAAAACATGTAACCTAATTAATTCGTAACTGCTTTATACACTGGTGTACATTTTACTTAAAAAGTCCATGGGCACGTTACGCGTCTGCTGTCCTTAAATTGTTACTTGCAAAGTCCACATTATTTCCTGAACCACAACAAACAGAACCCAAACACGCGCTTCCAGCCCAAACAGCAGAAGGAGTCCAAGGCCACGGAACCAGTAAGTTAGCCTTAAACAAAAATCAAACCACTCAGCTATTTTCTTAAATGTTTAAAACCCTGAGGTAAGTCTACTGTATGCACCTTTTCAACCACTTTGAATGAAGATTAAAAAATTAAAAAAATTAATTAAAGTGACAAGTGGATGGAAACTAGGTCACAACATAAGGATGAAAACATTTGTACCGTGTAATTAAGTCAGACAGGAGCTCTTATGAATCCCTCACACAAGTGCAAATATGTTCAAGTCTCACTAGCCCAACATCAAGCATTATCGTCCAAGCAGGCAGGTTTTATGCTGCTGGAGATACTGGATTCAGCGCATTGTACAGTCCCCCATTTTGAACGCATTCCAAGATTTCAGATCAATCCGGAACCAAGACAGTCAAACCAGCAAAAGCCACAGACAAAATATTAATAAGCCTTCATTACCATAACTGCATTGTCCAAAACCGGACTGGATGTGGTAGCGCGCTCATACAATCCATCGCGCACTGCCAGATAAAAAGATTAAGGTGCAGGAAAGCGCGCGGTAACATCACAGAACCACGCGACCCTCACACGTCAATATCTTAATATTCACTACTCCGTAACTTAAGATTTCCACTTAGTTTATCTAGTTAATCTAATGGAACCAAACGAGCGATCTTTAAATGTGTTAAAAACAGCTCCGAAAACTTAAATTGTCTTACACTTTCTTGTTGGCATTACCATATATAACGTTGGGAATATCTTACCGTGCGTTAAGGACTAACGTTACCGATCCACACTTCACTTTTGCACGCGATTCGGCGTTTAGGCGACGTGTTTTCGTTACCGGGTCCCCATCGTCCGCTGACGAGCGCCTGTAAACAGCGCTGAGCTGAAGCGAAGTACGAAAGTAGGTCAGACTGGAGCTCAATACTCAGCACTAACCGCCCGCAGCCTCGCACACACGCGCCAGAGAAAAGACACGCATGTCAGGAACGCACTTGAACATAAATCATTTAAAAATCATTTTCATAGACGATCAGCTCTTTTGGCTCTTGCTTTAGTGAATGTCATGCTGCTGTCAGCCCGTGACTCTTATGTGGAGCCGACGGTCGCCTTTCGCAAATGCACGTTTGCCTCAACATAGCTGCTTTAATATAATGAAACAATGGTCACACTTTATTTTAAGCCGTTCCATTCTCGCACTATTAAAAAACTTTTAACTGCCGAACTTTGCCCTTTTTGCAACTCCTAAATGTTGCTGATGATAGTTCGCAGCTAAGGACTGTGTTAAGTTTAGGTATCTGCTTATAGGAAGATGCATAGATATATAGTTCAGAATATGTAAGTACTATGCTAATAAATAGCCAATATGTTAATAGCAGGCATACTAATAAGCAACTAGATAGAGTGAAGAAACTGAGTATACCTATACTAAAGTGTTACTGAAACAATTTCTTGCAAGACGATACAACTCTATGCTGTGTGAGTTAAACAAGTAAAGGTAATAAATTGTATTATTATAAATAATAACTTTGATTAACTCGTGCACCTAGATGTGAATCAAATTGCAGAAAAAATATATTATTATGTTTTATTTGTAGAGTGCCTTTCCAAAAATTCAAGGTTGCTTTACAAGACCACGAAGAGTGTTGAAAATTAAAGAGTATTTCGGGATGAAACAGACAATTCTTATTAAACATGACTGGAAAGATATAGGCAGAGAGCTTTGTGTGAAAAAGCGATTCTGTCAGGTAGTTACAAAAACAGAATCACAAAAGAGCAATTAGTCAGGGAACAAAAAAAGCATTTAAGTAGAACAGACGTGTACAGCACAATGCAAAATGCCTATGAAAATATCAACATGACAGTTCAACAGTGACCATGGCGGTTGTTGGAAGTGACTGCAATAGGTCCAGGCTTAATATATGTATGTGGTGATGCTCAAATTTACAAGAAGCTGAGCCCAGAGCTACCTTTTGAAGGCACATGTGAACATCCTGCTCTATTTTGGTGGTAGTTTTCTCATATATTCCACTGATGCAGCAAAAGGTGAAACTGGGTCTGTTGTAGCAGTGTCAGGAGCTGAAATAACGATGCTATATGGCATAGTTTACTGATGTTTATAATAAAATAACATGGCAGAAATTTGCTCCGAATTGATCAAATAAATACGTTAAACAAATCAAATCGAACACTTCAAGCACTAAAACTTTTTAGCACTGCATACTTATTTTATAGGATAAAACATGCCGACAACACAAAAACGAATACATTTACGGAACATCTTTTTAATCAGCTAAAGCAGAAATCATGTGTGATGCTGGAAAGCCTGTATCAGGACACAGTATTGGTTGCCATGGCAAACACAGAATCCTCCATCAGACTCTCCGTCCAACATCCTAAAACACATCAGCTCCATGCATGTTTACTGTACTCACCAAATAGATGTAATTGCTGTGCATTATTCTTAACACTTTAATGGTTTTACTTGTCACGATGTTCATGCAAAAGTAGCTCCAAAACTCTGCTAATTATTATAAAACAAAAGGAACGGAGTCTAATTAAAGTCTGATGACAATTGTTAATGGAGGGAGTTTTAGATTCATCATGCCATGAGTCATTGGGTATATAATAAGATTTTTAAAAATTATCTTTCTTTCTTTCGATTTTTGTTTATGTGTATAATGTCTTTAGTGTTTGCTTATGGTTTTTGATGTGGTGCTGATGTTGGGCTGAAAGCGGCCTGTGGCCTCGTAGCTTTAACGGGTGGACATATGGAAAACGACTTTTCCCGGTTGTAAGTCTATAATCAGGTCCCGGTGCATTATACAACAATGATGAAAAAGTGAATAAGATTAACCCAGTAACTTTGTTTTGATAAGCTTTTTTCTGCAAGTGTCTGAAAAAACGAGCGTCTGATTTCACTCCCCATGTGACATTGCAAAGGGATATCATTATAATATTACCGCCCCTAATCTGTAAGTTTCCACCCACTGCGCCGTTATTTTGATTTTGCAAGCGACAACGGTGTACCGGTTCTAATCCCATGGCGAAAGTTTGAGCAAAACATGATAACTGTTCTGTCATTGGCTGCACAGACGAGCACAGAACACTAGAGTCCCAGCCTCAGAGGAGACAAGAGAGCAGTGGATTTATTGATTTATTTACTGTATATTGCTGTGCCACACAGATCTAAAATAAACATAAAATAAATATTCTTTCCCAGCTGGTTAGCTTCACAGACATAACTGACTGTTTTTGTAAATCGTGTGTGTTTTTAACGTAAACTTGAGTGTGAATGAGAACTTAGTTAGTACTCACATGCTGTGACAGCTGCTTTCTGTATGTGTGCACTCAGAAAACCGTATATCAGAGTTTAAAAAGCATGATTAAGCACGAAAAACATGATAATCAGAACCAAAACAGCTGTTTTTAGCAGGTATGAGCTGTAAAGGCACAGCTCTATTCTGGAAAAGGGGGCTCATTTGCATTTAAAGACAGGATTTCTGCCTCTACTCAAAATAGGCATTTTCAAAATGATATAATAAATTATCTGAGGAGGATTTGAGCTGAAACTTCACAGACACATTCTGGGGACCCCAGAGACTTATATTAAAAAAGGGGCATAATATGTCTCCTTTAAAAAAATACCAGAGGAATATGTGTAGGGAACCCAGCACAAGCGCGAGGGAGGAACTGAGAAAGTGAAAGAAAGGGAGAGAGAGAGAGAGAGAGATAATTTAATGCTTTGTAGCAGAGTTTCTGAGATTATTAGTGGACCAGCAGAATAATTGATTCTCCTGTGTCGGTATAGGTGACTTTTATGAGCAAACAACATTCAGAAGTTCAGGAAATAATAACAAGAACTTCCTCATTAGAATCACACAGCAGATATGTGTCAAGGGTGTGTGTATATGTGTGAGCACACACAACCTACATGTTTCTGTGGTAAACCAATAAAAGGTCAAGTGATTTGTTTCACAATCTAGTCATCAGATTCTCCCTTTATAGGAGCAAACACACCTCTCTTCAGACATATATCTGCAGACACACTATACAGTACACAAATATGCAATTGTTCCTTCTACTTATGATTTGATCAGCAATTTTAAGTGTTGATGGTTTATATTAAGCAATAGGTAATCATCCATATCTGAGGTCAAATCTTGTTTTTGTCTGACAGTGGTTTGTTTACTAGTCTAGCACTGACACAAATTAGTCAGATTCATTTCAGTAGTTAATTAATAACCTATTACAAACCTCTGCTTCCTGATACCACAGATCACATCCTAACTCGTATGTTAAGAGAAACATCAGAAATATGTTTGTTTATTATACCGATAGCCTTAAGTTAATTAAGCCGATAGCCTTGTGGGCAGCACGCCAAGAGCACTATGGGCATCCCATGGTCGAATCTTTTGCCAATCGTGCCCCCTATCTCTCTCCCACTTCACTTCCTGTCAGTTCTGATCTGTCGTATCCTAATAAAAAGGCAAAAATGCCCAAAAAATTTATAAATAAAGAAGAAATACTGACATTCTCTCATCTTTCATACTTTCCCGGTGTGTATCTGTGAATCAGTTTCTGTTGATCTTTGGATCTCTCTCTCACACAAAGTTGATCAAAATCACTAGTTCTTGGGAGCTTTCAGTTTCTTTATTTATATACACCACGTATTCATGCTATGCCGAGAATCGAGTTATTTAATTAACAAATTTCACCAACAATACTCAACAGACCAAACACTTTACATGGACAAACACATCCAAAATTGCTATTGTGAATGTTTTTAAAGGCCGGGGTTGTGCCCATTTTCGACTCCCTGCCAAATTATGCGACTTGACTAACATGGCAACTGCAAACGAAAACACATACATTCTGCGCGGCGTGAGAGAATTAAAACTGTCTTATCAGGCAGCTATCCTATTAACTAATTCGTTGTTCAAAAGGAGAAACCAAAACAAA
Organism: Sinocyclocheilus anophthalmus; assembly: GCA_018155175.1. Taxonomy (NCBI): domain Eukaryota; kingdom Metazoa; phylum Chordata; class Actinopteri; order Cypriniformes; family Cyprinidae; genus Sinocyclocheilus; species Sinocyclocheilus anophthalmus. The sequence goes on along the minus strand of JADLZN010007294.1, from coordinate 718,340 downwards.
GATATACGAGTCAGGGGAAAAAAATATCCGTCGACGAGAGGAGCACACCAAACAAACTGGACCGACAGACGCTCGATGGCTTGGTGCGTCTCGGCCTTAAAAACAATTTTCGTAATTTGTATGTACTATAGGGACTGTACATACCGGTTCTCTGTAAAAAATCGAACCGTACTGTTCTCCACACACGGTTCGGCACGCGATAGGACTGCGGTTCAACTTAAATCTGACAATGTATCTGTAATATGGTTTGTTAGAGTTTCGGCTAATGCATGTTTCTGTTGATGAATACAAATTCTGGCTTCCCAATACATCACAACAAGAGCGATGAGAGAAAACAAAACAATACGTGGACAAAAAAAGTCACTCTTTGTTTTAAATTCGATATTGCGTATGTTGGAATAAATGTCATTATGTCAGTCTCATCTTTGTTTAATAACGCAGGTTGAGACCTGAACAGCACGTACATCTGGTTGTTAAACTAAACTAATTTAAGCATTGGCCCCCCCGTTAAATATTAAAGAGCCAGCAGAATCGACGGCGAACTCGCTGCGCGCAGTTAGAAGATCTGTGTTGTCGCACAGTGACGCTCATCCAGAAGTGAGTGACCCGCATACTCAGGTGACAGCACTTCCTATGTTATCATACCAGCAAAAAAACGGTAAAATCCCGCAAGGCTCTTGAATGAAGAAAATGTTACTTCAATAAGGCTAATGTATTTCATTATACAGTCAAATAGGCAACTGTCTATTTTAATTTGATTAACTTTATTCCAGGTTCTGACTAAAACTAATGTTAGACCTACTAAAAATTATTGAAAAGCACTGTTTATTTATTGGTATCTTGCTCTTATGTATTATTGTGCTGTTGCTTGTATAGATTATTCCGGTTAATCGTAATTATTGTAGACCTGACAAATTTAGTTTTTTCCCAAAACATTAGAACTACCCGAACTTGTACAAAACAGGGACTATAAAAACCAGATATCCAAACCGACCCAAACCGTGAGCAAGTTGAACCGTTGCACCCCTAGTATCTACATGGGTCAAAGACGTTAAGGTGTCCGCATCAAAAGAAATTTACAAAAATTATTATATGTCCATAGAAAGCACATTAAATACAAATAAAGTGTCTACTTTTAAGGTCAAGGTCAAATGTGGTTGAATATTTAACACATTGAAATTAAAAAACTGACCATTGTCAGTTGGGTAACCCAATTTATGTAAAAATTCAACAAAACCATGCTTATTCTTGCCGTTGTACATATCAAAATAATAAAAAGATAAGGAGCATATTACATTTTAAGAAAAAAAATTTTCTGACAAATGTGCAAAACCTAGTGATGAAGTAAATTTTTTTTAAATTACAGCTAAGTAGTATTTGGGGTGAACGAATTAGTTCTGTTAGTGTGTCATAAATTGATTTTTGGTCGTAAATATGCCTGAAAGATTTTGCACAACTGATGACATTTTAGTGGGCGTCGTCTGTAATCAGGAGGACAATGTAAGCGTATTTATTTTTTGCTGCAGAAAAAACTTAAAACAAAATTGCAATTAATTTAAACGACAACTTTTTAATTTTGGCGGGGAACTATTTAAACGCAGTATTACAATTAGGGTTTTTTTATGCTTAAAACCCTTTTCGTCTTTGACCCCCCACATGCATTTTATAATGTACTATTTTTTCATATTATATTATAAAAAGTTTAATTAAGATTATGTATGACTGTAAAGCTAACAGGAGTATGTAGACTCTTATGAAGAGACGAGAGAGATGGACTGAGCTAGTGTGATTACCTGCATCTGATACTAAATAATAGGTAATATTTATTATTAAAAAAAACAACCATCATACACATTGCTAGACAATTTAGATAAAGTACAAAGGCAGTGCTCTGATATAAAGTATTAAAGTTATATAAAATGGCCATGTTATAGAACTTTTGCCTCAGCAAACATATTTGTCTCGGGGAACAATTAATAGATTAAGGAGACTAAAGACTGCACATTAGATTTACCAAATACATACATATTCTATTCCAGTTTATACACTATAGAGACATCAGAGCCACGCAATTCCAGAAGATCTGGCCAGAGGTAAGGCTCCTCTCGCCGGGGTGTTTACCAGGAATTGCCTGAATAGCTGCTGATCACCGGACGCTTATTTTTATTTTATCTAGAAAATGTTAAAAAGTTATCTTTATTACACCACACCGGCCATAGGCATAAACAACTACATTCTTGCAAGAACTTTTAAAACTAGCCTATATTCTGGACACAAAACAGTATTATAAAATTATAGTGGATTTAGGCATCTGCCATGACACTTGCTGCGATAAATGCAAGCAGAGTGATATAAACGGTGAAAAGGTTCCTGTGTGATATTGGATGAATATCTCATGAGTGGAAAGACCCCTCAGCCATCAGATTCGACGACCAAAAAGATTTTATATACACACACACACACACACAATGCTTTTTAGTCTCGAGCCATTTAACAGACAGGATGGAAGCATTTCAATACATTGCTTTAAAAGCATTAATGTAAGTTATGCAAGTCATAACGCAGGAAGATTTAAAAAATGCTTGATTCATGTTCAATTCAGTGAGTGAGGATGAGTTTAACCTCTCAGCTTCTTTTGTTGAGCCTTAAACAAGATTATGTAGGTCAGCTGGAGTAAAGCAGCAGTTTGCTTCAATCTCAGAGGACAGAAATATACCTCTAAACTCTATGATCATTTCACAGGAGGTCATCTTACTCTCTGAGCCGAGATAATTGCTGCTCTCTCTTCCTCTATCTATTCACACGTCAAAAGCGCCATCGTTCAGTCTATCCATCCATCTTTCTATTTATTCCCGAGCACTGTCATCATAACATACGGCTGTTCTGGGCTCCAGTCTTTTATGCTTGTGTGACGGTGTGTGTTGCAACTATCCACATATGTGTGTGTGTCCTTTGCTGCTGTAGTAAACCCACATTGTTCTTTTATAATTGTAATTATCTTAATGTGGTCTGACCCAGCTAAATGAAAAAGCTAATCATCACATATTAGATCAAGTAAAAGGCTGTTCATGAGTGTGTGTGTGTGTGTACACTCTCACTTTACCGTCAAGAGTCATCAAAAGGACGCAGTGCTCCACCTCTCCCTTTATGTGTTTGTGCGGAAAAGAGAATAAAGAGAGACAGAAAGAAAAAGAGAGAGCGAGGGGTCTATTATACAGAGTTAGTGGGAAAAACACTAACTAATTAAGAGAAGAGAGACTATAATTAAAATGGCCTGTTTTTAATTTAACAGTGAGCTACTTTATATCAAACAGAACAGTGATCACTTAATTATACAGGCAACATCAGAGACAGAGAGAGAGAAAATGGGAGGGTGGCTTTGGAAAGAGGTTGATTGTCTGCTGTGAAGTCTATTTTCATTCTGGAGCAAAACTAGCATGTTTTTGTAATTGCAAAAGTCATTCTTTACTTTAAGTATTTTAGTATGGAAGCCTTAAGAGGCCCTGCGCTATTATTATTTATAATTTTTTGTCTTGTTTACATGTAAATCATATTCAAAATATAAACTCTCAATCCCTCAATGAACAATGGCTCCATCTCTTTATTTCCATCCTTTCTTGCCATTGTTAAATTATCAATTTATAATTAATTAAAGTGCTTGAGCTTGACCAGAACAATTCTGATGAACCTAAAAAATTCTTTATTTACAATAATCATATTTGTTTTTCAGCATAATGGAAATGATTTAAAATACAAATTTATGTAATGCAAGTTTAAAATGTATACTATACATGCATATACACATGTATTGAAACAATTATTTCCAAAAGCAGTTTCAAGCAGATAGAGTGACTGTGCACTCCATGAAGTCTATAAAAACAGGGCCCAATGTACAGCGTAAATATAAAGGAATTTTCACAGGAGTTTTAGCCTTATATTGAATTATGCATTGCATTGTGCTGTGTTTGGATTAAAGGAAATGTCCATAAACTTAACGGACAATATCCTGACAGAAAATTAGTGCCTTTTCAATTTTTCCAAATTTTTTTCTTACAGTGCATGTGAGAGCTCAACAAGAAACCAGCACTGAGATCGACTTGACTAAAAGATTCTTCACACACATACATGCAGTCATTCCAACAAGACTTTTTTAACTTCTGCCACAAGCAACTCCAGTGGCTCAACGGACCCACAATTCAGTTCTGCAATGCATGATGTCACCAAAGTAAACGAGAAGCACTAACGCCGATGCCCCATGTGAATGCACCATAAACGACTGAGGATCACACACTACCAGACTTTTAGGTTGTTCAGAACATAACAAACTTATGCAGAAACGTGTGCCTTGTTGCTAGAAGCCACCTAAAAATGGAAATCATATGTGTTCAATCAGCTCAAAATAGCACAACGTTGTGACCGCCTACAGGATGATCAGAATCTAAATCTAAAAAATCGGCGTCTGGATCACCATACTACGCTCTTTTCTAGGAATCTGTCAACTCAATCTGCAGACTGTCTCTGACTGCTGCATATGCGGCATAATACCTGTACGATGTTCGTCATAGACTGTTTCAAGCGGGGCTAAGACGGCAAAAAGATGTATAGTGGAATGGTCCCGCCGATGACAACACACCCACAATATCACCCAGAGAACATGATATTTTAACACATTATGTAAGTTCGCCAGAGGGACACATTGAAACGTAACCTGATTAGATTGCTTGACTCTAGTCTAGGGCCACTTCAGAGCTATACTTGTCCCAAGATGCAATTCAGCGCTGGTAAGACAGACACTTGCAGCTACAGGTCAGGCAGTCAATGCAGCTGCAGGTTTGCAGTTTGACTTTTATAATAAATTCATCTTTCAACCTGTTCCACATCCGAAACAACAAGCACTGCTCTTTCGAATCGTCCATTTAATAACCTACCAAACCATCTTAATATTTGATATGATACAGGCTGCATTAATTTATCAAACTTATATTTTGTATTTAAAAGGCCTTTTGGCGAATGCTCCGATGTTTTTAGTGTAATGACTGTTGTGGTTTCCTCTCATTAGTCTATAATTAAAGAACCATCAATCTCTCCTGTGAGCACCAACAGAGCATAAATAATTTACTTGTATATTCAAAACTTTCATTAATATTAACCACTCAAACAATCCCCACAGTCCTGCAAAACGCAAAGAGAAAGAGAGGGGGAGACAGTGAGAGAGGCAAACTGAGCGATCAACACAGAGAGAAAGATTGTAACCTCAACAAGAGCCGAAATACTGATTATTTATGCTGGCACAGTTACAAGCAAACTCAAACATCACACACACATACTGAAGACTCTTGGATAATTAACGTTTTGCATAACAGCAACAAAGACTTGTATTGACAATATTATCTATGACATCAGCATGACATCACTGATTCCACATCAGTTTAGCCGAAGTGCCGTTTGTTTATCCGTTTAATTTCTGTAATATCTGTAAGCTGACACAAAGGGCCAACGGCTCTTCCTGGCCTTTAAGCAAACTAAAGAAAACAACAGGACAATACAGATCATAGTGAGTGCACAATGCATCTTACTATTGATCATTGGTTATGAGCTGGGGTAGTCGCAATATATACACGAAATCTTACAGCCACAAACATAAATTCCCCCTCTCAACTTTTGTGCATCCAAACATTTGCATAGGACTACTCATAAATAGAAATCCTGGATAACGTCATATTGGAAAAACTAATATATGTCAGCTAATATTAGCTAATAGTCAGTTCAATAAACCACAAAACCAAAGTCCAGACCTGAATCTCTACCACTGGAGCCGCACCCAAGCTGGCTGAACACAGATTGGGAGAACAAACTGCCGGATATCACATAATGCATCACTGCATGCACACCCAGCTCAGATAAAAGGCTACACACTAACATGAAATATGTACTACTGGAAAAGTGAGTGTTATTAGAATAATTTTGATCTCTATGATGTTTTAATTTCAAAGCACCATTTGACATTCTTTAAATAGTTCATCATTTTGATTATTTTTTTTTAAATTTGACGTTCTACACATAGTTTCCGTACTTTAATATTAAATTCGTTTTTTTTATTAATCATCAATTCAAATGAATCCTTTCAATTCATTTTTGACCTTTTTTAATGAATTATGTTCTAAATAATTTTTTAATGTACATTTTGTAAATTCTGTTTAAAAATGTATATCTATGTAAATGACGCCAAGATTAATATAAAATTTTGATTTTGTCAAATTGGCAAAATGGTCTTTGATAGTCTTGGAAGCACCAGTAAGAAAAACCAAAGTCAGCAATGTTTTTTAGCAGTTGCCATCTTTTACAGCAAAATCGATTTATGGAGTTACATTATGGTTGTAGAAATTTCAACTTGTTTCAAATGTTCTGTTTGTAAAGAAAAGTAAACTATACTAAGAGAATAGTTCATTTTTTAATGAAAAGTACAAAAAATACTGCTAAAAAGAATAGCTTATTATTATTACATGGTAAGCCAGCAAAAATTCAGCTGGGGGGCAAAAAAAAAAAAACATCTTTCCAGCAGACAAAAATCCTGTACAGCTACAGGTTGTCTATAGGGTGGATGACAATTTTCAAACCACAACTGAACTCCTTCAGAGCTCAGTTTTGCAGCCAAATGGTTCACCTGTACTTCCATGTATTTTGCAGCACCCATTCATCTTTCAGATGCCCGCCACTATGGGCATCTGACCAGCCACTATTCTATCCTTCACTGTAGGTAGGGTATACATCATATGACATCACATTGGTATACATCAAATACATGAGAAAATGGTTCTTTGAAAGGCGTGGTCTCATCTGACCACAAAATCCTTTCTCATATTGCATCTAGGTCACGAATCACGATTTTGCTATTTGGTAACTCCAGGCATGCTTTCACATGGTGCTGTTTGTGTAATGGCTTCTTGTATGCCACCCTCCCTTACAGGACAGCTTTACTCCTTTGAACTACATCTGCATCAAAAACTACTGTTTTCTGTTGGCTCTGTTTTCTTGTTTGATTTTTATGGTTTATTGATCTCCAATCTCACAAGCTGAAAGCCGCAAGTACATGCTCAGAATATCTGTCTCTCCTTCTGGTTTGCTTGATTTGATTTTCCAAGACAGAGACAATGGCTTAAGGGTGATCCCTGAAATGGTTTTTGGAAATATGACCCGCCTCCTGAGATCCACCTTCAGCTGCCTGCTTTTCAGCCGCGGTTGTGGCTTCTCCATTGGTCTGATGAAACGGATGGTCCTTGCACTAGGTATTGGCTTCAGCTATCACCTTCAGAACCCCGGTCATTTCATTTCTTGAATGTCCACTCCCTGAAACTTTCTTCTGGTCAGACACTTGTTTCCATTTTGTCCCACTGTGTACCTTGCTGCCCCATCTTCTCCAACTGGCTCATGTGATCCTCCTCTGGTATAGTGAGGCCATTCTGCTCAAATCAACATTTTGTGTCTCAGCCTAATTTCAGCCAGCTCGACTGCATCTTTTGACAGGTAATGGCCATTTGTAAGGTATATGTACACGAGTAATTTTTCAAACATTTGGAATATGCACATAAAAACAGTAGATCAGATACATTTGTGTGTGATTTTTTCATAAATTGGCCATTACCTTAAAATGTCATGTAGCATGACTATGATTTATATTACAAATAATACATATCTTTTGGATCTCTTTATATATCTTTTAGAGGAATAACATGCCACTTCAAACTGGTGGAACAAGTCTATAAATACAGTCATGGCCAAAAGTTTTGGCATAAATTTTGTGTTTTGCAAAGTTTGTGTTTCAGTATTTGTAGATTATTTTTCCAAATGTTTCTATGGTATACTGAAAAACAATGATAAGCATATAAGTTTTAAAGGCTTTTATTGGCAAAAAAATATAATGAGTTAATATTTACAGTGTTGACCCTTGTTCTTCATAACTTCTGCAATTTGCTCTGGCATGCTGGATATTAGCTTCTGGGCCAAATCCTGACTGATGCCGATCCACTCTTGCCTTATTAGTTCTTGGAGTTGATCACAATTTTTTGGGCTTCTGCTTGTCCACCATTATATCATCGCCTTTTTATGCAAGGACTAGTGACCTAATTTAGGTTCTCTATGGGATTGAGATCCGGGGATTTGCCTGGCCACGGATCCAAAATTTCAATGTAATGATCTTCGAGCCACTTCTTTATCACTCTTGCTTTGTGACATGGTGCTCCATCATGCAGGAAAATGCAAGTTGCTCATGGATCGTTGGAAGAAGTCGCTCTTGCAGGACATTTTGATACCATTCTTTATTCATGGCAGTGTTATTGGGCAGAATTATTAGAAAGCCCACTCCCTTGGTTGAAAAGCAACCCCACACATGGATGGTCTCATGATGCTTCACTGCTGGCACAACACAGGATTCATGATAGCCTTCACCTTTTCTTCTCTGAACAATCGATTTTCCAGATTGGAAGGGAGCTTCATCAGAGAAAATAACTTTGCACCAGTCTTCTGCGGTCCAATCCTTGTACTTCCTGCAGAATTTCAGTCTGTCCTTGATGTTTTTCTTGGAGAGAAGTGGCTTCTTTGCTGCCCTTCTTGACACCAGCCCGTTGTCCAAAAGTCTTCACCTCACTGGGTGTGCAGATGCTCTCACACTAACCTGCTGCCATTCCCGAGCAAGCTCTGCACTGCTGCTGACACAATTCTATAGCTGACTCCTCAGGAGGAGACAGTCCTGGCGCTTGCTGGACACTCTGGGACATCCTAAAGAATCTTCCGGTCACACTGCGTATGAAATTCTCCCCTGACGAGTTCTGAATGATTCTTCCGGTAATGGTTTCTTTTCAGGTGCAATATTCTTTGTAGCAATTTCCTTGCATGTGAGGCCATTTTGATGCAAGCGAATGATGGTACCTCGTGATCGATGATGGCCTTTACTATTGAAGAAAAAGAGTGGTCTACACTTAGTGCCACATAATCAAATTTCAACATATAACAATATTCTCTGGCATGAAGTGCCTCATGAATGTGACGTGACATTTGATGACACAGACTAAGCTAATTTTTGGATGCTTGTTAGTGATGGGAAAGCTATATTCAGGAAACTGTCCCAATGTGCACGTGTGTACAAAAAGAAATGTTGCTCACTGTTCTCTGCTGCTCTCTTAATCCCTGCTTCATCCTCTGGTGATTCTGGGCTTAAGCCTGTCAGATCAAACCTGAAAAGAAAAACATTATACAAGAATTAAGGGAGAAATCCAAGAGTCCAATAGTGAAAATGCTTTTATTTAGCATATTATTAATACAATTTTCCCATATAATATAATATAACATATCAAAAGAACAACATTTATTTAAAAAAAAGATTTCATTACTGTCACTTTTAATCAATAATGCATCTTTACTGAATAAAAGTTTTAATTTCGTTCAAAAATCTTTCTGACTGAACAGTAGTGTATATTATATTAAATATTTGTTATAACTTAAGTATAACAATTTGAGTAACATGACAATTTAAAACTAAAATGTCCCTCTTTGCTTTGACCACAAGTATGTAACATCTGACCATGTGTACAAAGAGCCACTTGATTTGATTAATTACCAATAAGAGTACAGAATCTGAAAGGCTTCTTCATTTTACTTCATAAATTTTCTTTGTTTTACATTTATCAAAAACCTAGGCATTATTTATTCTCAGGTTTTAATTACCACTGCGCTTTTATGTAAATTTACTAAATTTTAATGTTATCTACAGCAGAGGAAACTTACCATGAGGGCATAGTCATCTTCATGTTGAGAGTTACAGGGATTCGGGGTCTAGAGTCAAAGTATGATAGGCTTATGGTCAATAAATGACAAAGTAAATCAAGTGACACTAACATTTTTGTATTGCATAACAATCAACACATCAAAAAAATATTTCACAGGTTTCCACTTACGCGTGTGGGCAGATGTATTTGATGTATGGCAGTCGAATAGACGTCATGGCGTCAGCCCAGCCGTGTCTATAATAAGTAACACCACAGGGTTATTTCTACACCAGGCCAGGGGGTATTAAAAGATCCTGCAACAGGGAAGTAATAAACAGAACGTACCCTGTGTCGCCCAAGCCATGAAGGAAGATCACCTGCAAAGTTTACAGAATAATACAGATGTGAAACTTATCTCTGCAAAGCCCAAAAGAGGCCAGATTTCCTGTCTGATGCTGACTTTGTGGTTATTTTATATGAAGATACTATCTCAATAGCAAACTTCAGCTTTCTATGAATCTATTCACCCTTTTCTTCCAATAAAAAAGGCAGCAAGGGTCTGTGGGGCAGCCTGTGGAAGAGTTGGACTGTACAGGGAATCTGAGGAACAGTCAAGGGGGAGGGATCGTGGGGGTTAACGAATGAACGGGGCAGGTTCGTCTGGGCGGTGGGTGGGGATTGTGGGGCCTTGGGCCGCATGACCTTAGTGAGGTGTCTGTGTTGTGGGATCTTGGTTAAGAAATAGATATGTTTTTAATGAAACCTGAGAGGTCTTACGCGCTGTTAAAGTCGAGACCAAACTTCGAAGATCTTAATGTATAGATTGTTTATTTGAAGGCTGGCCTGTGTAATCCTAATGAATAACTTGGAAAAGATTAGAATTTAGTTAATGATTCGACTGGTCTCTCACCACAAAGGCCATTTCGTCCTTCTTTCCGTCCCATGCACGTCAAGCTTCAGAGAGCAGGGGGTAAAGACATTTTGCCACCTACAATGTGAGAGGTCTTTTAGGAAAATACAACGACAAATGTCAAATGCAATAAGTACACAGGTTTATGCAAATAAAAGGCCCAGTCAATAGGTTGGATATTAATGAACAAACACATTTAGAAATAACAAAAAAAAAAAAAAACACCGGTCATCAGGCTCAGAAGGATTAACAAAAGTTTGTTAATTACCAGTGTTACTTACTAAAGTCATTTCAACTAGCAATTCATGCCCATCTAAAGCTCAAATTGCTCTATTGCACCTGCAGAGCACCTAGACGTGAAAAAGAAAAAGCACTTTGAAAGATAATGTAAAAATTACAGGGTGATTTAACCTACTGGATAAGCTCTGACGCTTATGTTAATCATACAGACAGAGGTTCATTTTCTGCTGGTGGCTGTGCTGGTCACAAGTTTGTACTTGCAGACATCTGCTTAATATGAGTTCTCAGAAAACGGTTTCTAAAGCAGCCTAAAATGAAAACCACGGGTCCCTGATTTCCTGGAATCACATGACAGCACTAAGAAATTGAATTTTGACAGCTGCAAGAGGCAAAACTCTCCAGTTTAATGGTTTCATTCGTCTTTGAGTGGCCTGGGTGACCATATCACAAGCTTAAACCTTTAGTGTTTCAACACTTGAATGAACTCCCCGTTGCCGTCCTTGGTTTAGGGTGTCTTTTTTGTGTGGTTGTTTCCTTTAATACTGCACATGTTATTGTCAATATTCGCTCCACCGGGCGAAAAAAATCTGCATTCTCCACTAAATACCAGAAAAATACACTTTTTCAACGAAAGTGCATGGTCTCCATATTATCCAGATTACACCATGATTTATACACATTACTAAATGACTGTATTGATAATCTCTAATGCGTCAGTGCGATAATCCTTCTCACCAATCCTGCTATGAATACCACGATCATATTCAAAAAGAATGGGAAGAAAGGGATGGGCAGCGAAAACAATAGAGAAACGGGCGAAGCTTAGCTCATTTTTTCCAACCAGGCGGAATCAAGGACAGGGAACATGTATAAATAAATCCGCCAGGTCTTTTCATTAACGACATGATCGCAGTTAGGTAGCTTAATCCTGTTTCGCCTGTATGATTGCCACAATGAATCCACAGCCTCATAGATGGAGCTATCTGGCTCTCTACCCCCGCGAATAATCCCACAATTACGCTACTCAACGACAAGCTTGCGCCTTTATAGCTAGCGATAAAGCCAAGGTCAGGGAGTAGATTAAAATGTAGGGTTCAGCCAGGAAAAAAGCAGATATAAACAGTGGGTGTGTGTGGTGTTGGGTGCGTGTTGGGGTGGGTGGTTACGCTCGCTGTGTGGGCGGGGGCCCACGGGGTGTGGGTTGCTGCGTGTCAGGAAGTGTGGGTGGTTAATGTCATCGACTCACCGCTTGCTATATCCCAGGTCACACCGGAACTTCCGCTCCTTCTGCCGAAGGGGGGCGGAGTCATGGCGCTGTGATGTCACCGGATTTGTTCAACCGCGTGAGCTTGAATGTTCCAAATGTTCAATGAAACGCACTGGAAACGGCTCTAAACATTTTTAGGTAGTAATCTGTAAATAATACATTATTTTGTAAGCGTAAGGCCACAACGTAATGCAAAATGTCAATTTTCTGAATTGTGCATTTTTTACAATCACAATAAAAGGTTATTTTAAGACTTTAGAAAATAACTATTTTTGTCACTTTGGTGGTTGGGGTTTGGTTTATTGGGTAGGTTTATTTTTAAATCTATTGGTTTTAACCCGGATACCACTATAGACCTTGCTTCTTTGTGGTGGGTTTGTGGTGGTGTCAGTTTTTTGGTTTTAATTGTTTCTATTATTTAGCCCATCACACACCACTACAGCACTTTCTTTAACATCTGGGCCCAGCTCTAACACACCGTTTAAGTCAAGAAAATCGTTAGTTATACAAAATATCTAAGCGTTTTCTGAAGTGGTTTATTGTGTTACAGCAAAAAAAAAATGTTATGCTACAGTGAAGAGCAATGGATTTGTAGTGATGGATGTTCAAAATGTTTGTCCACGGCTCCTGTCACAATAGCCATTTATGTGTGAACTTGAACTGAAACTGTAGAAGTGCACCATTAATTAACTAATAGCAGAATAATAGAAGTTGTTGTAAAATGTGTGATATGAAATGCCAAATGTAAAATTAACCAGAAAATTATCTTTAAAACTTTCTTTTTACACAAATTACATGAATCCATCAATGTTACACACTTTGAGGACTCAATTAAAACACATTTTGTGGTTTTTAATGTCAGATTTTTTACCTAAGGTAATAATGCAAAACAATATTAAATGAATGTATAAGACATTGTAAAAATGAGAACAAGAACAACAACATTTCCACTATATAGCATTCTTTAGAGATGTTTTTTAAGGAACAGACTTCTTGCACAGCTCATCTGTTCTGTTTGTTGAAGCATACACTTTTTATTTGACATAAGCATACATTAAGTAATTATGCTTATATAGCCTAAGGTTTACTGGCACATTAGCAGAATTGCAGATGAACAAACCCTGGTGAAGAAATCCCTGTTGAACACATCAAAGAACACATAGGCTCTCTCAGTTCATCATCTCACCGTTATTAAAACTTATGCACACTTTTATAGTTTCACACAGCACACGTGAGATTCTCTCTCCTCCATTTGTCATGATATGAACTGTGTTTGGGGTGTAATAGTTTCCACTTTGTGATCTGCTGGGTTGGCTGCTGCTTCATAGTTGCAGATTGTGACTTCATGCCTATGAGCCTGAAAGAGAGATAAAAAGATACTAGATGAAGGTGACTGCAAAAATACAGATGCTTCTGGATTTCTTGATCTTATTTTTCTCGCCGAAGCAAAACAAATATTAATAGAAACAGCAACACCAGCATAATATTGCCATAATATGGCGCATCTTCCACCAGTTATGATGGAAGTGTTTTACTGACCACTGTGTACTCTCCCCGCAGACCAATGTAATACACACGAGTGGATTCTGCCCCAAAGTGGTGCTCTACGTGGATGTGGTGAGGGGGAGTGGGATGGAGAATAGCGGCACGTGGAGAATCGGCAAGCCTATATAAAACATGGGGGGTTTTTGCACATGACTGTTTCTTCTCTTGGCATAGAGTTATAAGAGTGCCAACCCATAACAGGAGAGGGAATTTTTGCCTGCTGGACTAATCTTAGAGTTAACTTTGGGCTCACTTGGTTGGATACTCAAGCTCAGCAAGCGGATCCCTGTTTAGACGAAACGCTTGCTCTGGCTCTCTGCTTGTATCGTCAAATGACATTTGAGGGATGTTCTTGTACCTGCTCAAAAAGTACCCAGTTGCAACACTCATTCATGGAAATTATAACTGCATTATTCATATGTGATGCTGCAAGAGATTTAGTTTTTTTATATATACAGTATACAGTGAAAGCCAATTCACAATCTCATTTTAGCTGGGATGCATTGTGGATGCAAATATTTAAATAAATGCAAGAGCATAGTTCACCCAAAAACGAAGCTCTCTCTCAGGCCAACCAAGATGCAGGTGAGTTTGTTTCGGGGGTTTTTGATCTGAGAGCTGAGAGTGATCTCTGAGTTTTTGATCAAACAGCTGATAAAAAGCAGCTGCACCGTTATCATTATTAAAACAAACTGCTTGGATACTCAAGCTCAGCAACCAGATTCCTGTTCCCAGTTGCAACACTTATTCATTCATGTAACTGCATTACAGTTTATATTGCATTGCATCCATATGTGACACTGCAAGTCTCGTTTTTTTTTTTGTCTCTGCAGTGTTGTATGGTTTGTGTGAAAGTGGTTGGTCCGGTGGGGCGAGCAGTGGCGTGGTTGGCAGCTGGGGTGTCGGATCGATTCTTCTTGGGCTTGGCCAGAATAATTAACGTGGGCTCCTTCCGTGCGTTCACTCTCTGACCTTGTAAACGTTTCGTGCATATTTTAGATGAGCCTGAGTTAATTAGAATATCAAACTCTGAACGTGGTGGTGGCCTAGTTTACAACTACCACAACAAATCGGGTTAACCGAACAGCTTATGGATTTTAGCAGGACTTGTACAATCAGGACCTAACACCTAATGAGAAACACATAAAAGTTGACGGAGAAGGTGTTTCTGCTTCAACAATCTTACGTATAGCTTGAACTACACTCCCTCAGCATCGCTCCCGGCGACAAACGTTGTGTGGGGGTGCAATGGGACAACTGAGGGATCGAGAGCTTAAACAAGTCAAAGTACAACATACACCCCGACACTACAAGCTGACACCGAGTACGCTCTCCGGAACCAATGTACAAGCAGTGAAAGGAATGTCTCAAGACAACCGTTGACGGTGAGTAAAGTGCAATAAGAAATAAACGACAGAGATCAATGAAGAAAGTAAAACAAGGGCGGAAGGCCGGACTCTAGCGAACAGCTAATGAAGCGTCGTCACACCTCCTGCCTACTAAGCCGGTTATTTGGTACCTTCGCCCTGTCCTGCGTTGATCCCAAGCGTGAAACCGTTACCGTCTCCGTCTCTGGGCTACCTCCCTTCAAAAACAGACTTCTCGATATCATGGCTGGGTTCGGTACAGCTCAATTCCACACCTCCTCGCGGCGCGTGAGCGCATTCACAGCAACCCGTGCCGTTCCGCCGCCTGGCGTGTATGGCCGTGTTGTTTCCAGTCTCATGGCGTACTTCATCGACACCCGACAAAGTGCCGAAACACTCAAGATTACTCTTACTGGAGAGCACGTCTCTAGCGAGGCTGCTCTAGGCTCGTAGTTCTCTTGGCTCTTGACCTAGCGAAAATCGATTACACGGTGGAGAAGGGGGAAGGTACACAACACGCACATACGCACGTGGAACTGATTGGACCACAAAAACAAGAACCAATGAGGATCCCGTGGTATCCCGCCTCGAGGCGCGGTCTTGTGACGCATAACGTCTCGTTGACGCTTCGCGTCAATCGGAAATAAAGTGGAAAGAACACACGCTGTTCCATGTGAGTGATAACAGGAAATAAATATTCGCATTATTTATCGTCTAGGTTGGTTTAAAACCTGTAAGCATTATCTTTTTTAAGCTCTTTTGTTTTTGTTGGGGTGTGGGGGGGGTGGGGTTGGTGGTGGGGGTAACAAACAAAGGTTTAGATGTTTGGCAGACTGCCGCCACCGGGTACGGGCTGGAGGGGGGCCACTACGAAAAAGGAGTCATACAAGTGGGGGACAACACGAACCGTGATGAGGTCAAAAAGACATAAGTGTCCCCATGTGATAGAGAGGACAGTATAATGAACATGAAATTTAAAACATAACCACGATGTCAAACACCCATAACTATAACCTAAATAAGAACATGGTGAGAGCAACACATGGATTTTATTAAAAATGTCCATAGAACACTTCATAAAATCTATTAAAACGACTTGATCTTTCATTCAAGGCAAGGTCCAGGACTGCCAGGTCCAAGATTTAAAATAAATATGGTGGTGTGGAAGTGTAAAATCCTTGAACTTTTTACATCTCATCTCTTTCTCCCTCTCACTCTACAATAAAATCGTATACTTAGTCCCATGAAAATGCAATGATTATTGTAAGCAATTAAATAAACATAACAGAGTCTGGGTTTTGGTGTCACATGGTAATCTGTAGTGTACCACTTGTTTTCAGTGTTTGTAAAATGCTTACAACATGCTATGACATAATTGAGTGTGGATGGTTGTTGATGCAGATATTTTCTGTGATTGCGTCCAGTGAGCTGTACTGATAATATTAAAAAGCATAAAAAGATAAGAGGCGAGAGGGCATTGCACATTTCCTATGAAGCATTACAGCAAAAAAAAAATTCCTCTTCCAGTCGTTCTCTCTTCTATTACACACACACAAAAACATTTTTCCTTTTACCGTCGAGAAAATCTGTTCTTGAATGCCTTGATAGTCTTAGCCATCATTGGAGCAACTTCTGAAAAACAAAGAGCAGAAAAAGTGGTAAAACACATTCAAACAACCCGTTCAAGCATTTAAATGAGCAAATATTGGACATGAGCTTAATAACATTAACGGTGAATATACAATACATAAATATCTGTAAAATAAATATGTAAAGATAAACATTTAACAGCAACAACATTTCCTCTTAGACTCACTTTTGACCTGCGGTTTGTCTCTGGCACTGTGAGCACCAGCACTGCTGGGAGCAGAAGGGCGTGAGGAGGACTCAGGGGGGCTGCTAAAAGAAGACTGACCACCATCACTGGATTTGCTGTAAGCACTGTAGTTTGTTGCTGGTCTGATCCTGTATATGAAGAATTAGCATAATATTTCAATGGAGCTACAAAAAACTAAATAAAATCCTTCTCTTTTTTTGTTTGGAAGAAAAGCAGATTGTCAGCTAAAACGTCATGATAAAGATTCATCTACATGACTAATGATATCTTTGTGACTAATGCAGCATTCACTTACTTGGCAGATGGAGGAGCAGCGCTTGTGCTGGTAGAACCATTTTTAGTGCCAAACTTCTCCTGTCTACGGCGGACATCTCGCGGAGGCTTAGCGACAGAGTTGACAAAAGCCATTTTAACCTGCCGCCCTGTTAGAAGTGAACAATACAGAGAAAACACAGAGTTGATATTATTGTGAACAGTTTACTTAATCCTCGCCTACATTTTTATTGCACTCACTGAGCTACAATGTTAACATTTTCTATGCAAAGATCTATGCAATAAGTTTGATCTAAGAGTATTGAGTGTGTGTCCTAGCCTGCCTGTGTGTACCTTTAGGTTTCTTTGCATGGGCAGAGGTGATGTTCTCCGTGAGCTTGCGCAGACGCTCTTCCCTTTCTTCATGGAGCCGGAGATACAGCTCCCTCCAGGATTCATACTCTTGTCGAGGGTCATGTTTAAAATCCCGCTGGCAGTGTTTCATCCACAGATCATCTGACTCTTCTGTGAAATACTGAGTAGAGAGGCTTGAAATTAAAGATTAGTCCAAAAATAAGCCCTAATAAATCACCATGCAAAGTCCTAACCAGAAAACTTTGAATTCAGTGTTGTTCTTAAGATAAGTATTATGACTGAGAATGTAAACAAAAGTTTGGGGTCTATAAGATTTGGTTTTTTTAAAATGTTTTTTTTGGAAACAAGATACTTATGCTATCACGCTGCATTTATTTTTGATCAAAAATACAGTACCATTTTAGAATATTGTGAAATCATTCTAATATGCTGATTTGGTGCTCAATAAAAACATTGCCTTACCATGATCCAACAGATTTTTTTTGGAAACCATCATACCTTTTTCCTGGAGTCTTGGATGAATAGAAAGTACAAAAGAACAGCATTTATTGTTTGAAATCTGCTTAATCAAATTTGTTTGCACACAATTCATGTTTGTGTGCGGTTTTTTTTGTGGGTCAATCAGTTTTGTAACATTACAAATGTCTTTACCGTCACTTTTAATCAATTTAATGCATCATTGCTAAATAAAAGTATCATTTCTTTAAAAAAATCTTACTGACCCACACGTTTGAACAGTAGTGTACATGGTTTCAAAACTGAATAGAATACATAAAAAAGACACAAGCAGTTTAGTAAGAGAACCAGATCAGAGATTAGATTAGAACTGTGAAATAAATCATCTGCATGTGACTGTTTTGACACATACTGGATTACATTGCTCAATCCGGTAAAGCTGCTCAGGAGTGCATCTCTCCAGAACTGGTTCCAGAATCTCGAATGGCACTCCACCCACTTCATCTATTGCTAAGAGAATGCAAGAAATACCAGTAAAAAGTTGATTCATTTCAGGTCAATTGGTGGTTAATACTTCAGCCAGCCTGAAACATCATGGCATCCTTTACAGATGTGATTTGAACATGGTGTCTTCACATTTCTCACATACATCAGACTGCGACTCTTGATTATATAGCGTTTAACTGACCCAGTAACAGCACATTAGGGCTAAAGACTATACTAAAACATTTAATCAATAATTACTATTATAACAAATGATCAGAGAATGAGAAAACTTACAATCTATATTGTTCTGTAGGACTCTGATGCACTGTTCATACAGAGACATCATTTTCGGCAAATACGAAGTCTTGGACCCAGAGTACACCACCATTTTAGAGTTCAGTCTTCGCCCTGCGTAGCCACCATCCTCTTCCTCATATGACAGTGGGACTGGTGGAGAAAAACATGAGTCCATGCAGAAAAAAATCATTGGGATTTATACACTTAAGATTGTTTTTTAATTCAGATTCTTTTAGGTTATAAAACCAAAAACCACATACCTTTGCGCCTCTGGGGGGACAGTGGTGTAAGATCAATGGAGGGCAGTGGTCTGTAGTTGGGCTGGATGGCTGGCAAAGGGATATCAGGCAGTGTGGGAACCACATCCACTACCTGGAGAAATAATGATTAGAAATCCTTTGACACATGGACAAAAGCTGGTTTCCCATCACTTAGTCTGAGAAACAAGTTCAGCCTCACCTTCCTGCGTTTCTCTGTAACAGGCGTGGTCATGGAGGAAGAGGATGGCTTTGAGTGTTTACTACTGGTCCCATTGGCTTTGCCAGACTTAGAGGAAGCAGAAGGAATCGAGGCAGGAGGCTGAGGGGGTCGCGAGGATTGCTTTTTCTTCTTTTTGCTTGGGGTCGGAGCATCGTATGTGAGAAAGGATTCAAAAGACATAGTTGGAGCCTCATATGGCTCCTCGTCCTCATCCACTGGCTCTGGAATTTCCCTCCTCTTCTTCGTTGGCCGTTGTATTTTTTTCGTCTTAAGGTGGGCTGAGAAGGAAATTCAAGTAAAACCATATAAAACTCAGTTTTAAAGGGTTAGTTCACCCAAAATGAAATTCTGTCATTAATTACTCACCCTCATGCCGTTCCACACCCCTAAGACCTTCGTTTGCGGTGTGGTATCGCCCGAACACATATTAAGATATTTTTGATCAAATCCGATGTCTCAGAGAGGCCTCCATTGACAGCAATGCCACCCAAACTTTCAAAATCCATAAAGGTACTAAAGACATCGTTAAAACAGTCGACGTGACTACAGTAGTTCTACAATAATATATATTCAGCGACGAGAATCACTTATTTGTGCGGAGATCAACAGGACAAACAAAATTCAACAACCTCTTCTCGTCTGTGTCAATTCTCATACTTTTTACAGTCATCGTCGGCCGTGGCCCAGTTCTAACATCAGAACGCCGGGCCTTTCGATTAGGGGTTTGGCCGTGCTCCTGCATCAGTCCTCACAAAGACCATGTTCGCGCTGCTCACAATGTGCACGGCGTTTGGCCAATAATGAGCAGCATCTGACGTGTAACACAGACGCCTTCACTGTGCTTCATGCGGCGGTGTGTTAGGTGGGTGAACGTAAAAGGTGTTGCGCGTAAGGATACTGAAGGGAAGAAAATGTGATTGCTGAATAAAGTTATTATTTTGTTATTATTATGTTTTGTTTTTGCACACAAAAAGTATTCTCGTCGGTTCATAAAATTATTGTAGAACCACTGTATTGGCGGCTGCTTCGAGCTGGGTTCTGTACCGGGAATGGCTGTGACGTCTTTAGTACCTTTATGGATCTTGAAAGTTTGGGTGGTGTTGCTGTCAATGGAGGCCTCTCTGAGCCATGAGAGGAGGAGATAGTAAAGAACGATTTGTATCAAAAATATCTCAATTTTGTTCTTAAGTGAACGACGGAGCAGAAGGTCTTTAGGGGTGTGGAAAAAAAAACCGAATGGGTGTGTAAATGATGACAGAATTTTTACTTTTGGGTGAACTAACCCTTTAAGTTATAATTGAGGGAATGTTAATAAAAATTTATCAAAGTGCCAGTAAATCCTTTTTTTATGTTACCTTTTAACGATTTCAAAATTTTCTTTTTGTTTACTTTCTAGTCATCAAGATGGCCTGAAAAAAGTAGTGTTTCACAAAAGACGGAATATAAAGCGGCAGCGCATGTTGATTATAATAAGAAATGTTTCTTTAGCATCAATACGCATATTAAAATGATTTCTGAAGGATCATGTGAAACTGCAAACTGGAGTAATGACTTAAACATTCGCTTGCCATCACAGAAATATTACTTTGTAAAAATGTATTACAATAGAAACATATTTTAAATTGTAATTAACACATTCACATATTTACTATATCATTATGAAAAAATAATATATTCACATATGAACTGTTTTTACTGTATTTTTAATCAAATAAACACAGCCTTGGTGAGTATAAGAGACTTCTTTAGGGATAGTGTCATGTTAACCACAATAAAAGCAAGCAAAACGTCTTACCCATCACTTCCTCCTTCTTTTTTCTTCTTTTCTCCCTTTTGGCTTTCGTGTGGCTTCAATGTCGATTGTGTTTAGATTTGTGACTCGTCCCACCCTGTGCTGCTCGGTTGGGGGGGCTGCTAATGCCGACCTCCGCGTCGGGACGGTCTGCCGACACCCGTGGTGGGGGGGGTACGATTCATGGGGGGGTGTGGGCGCGTCTCTCTGGTGTTGTCGCCTAACGGGTGTCTTGGGAATTGTGCTCTCTGACTGGCTCTTTGTGTGGCCTGCTGTGCCTCATGTCATTGCGTGGGGGACTGGGCTCTGGCTCCTCTTCAGGAGGGCTTTCATATTCATCTGACTGATACTCCCTTGCACTACTGTGCCTGTACTGAGAGCTGTAGTGCTGTGGAGGGGAGGGGGAGTAGCCATGTCGGTATCCCATCTCTTCATGTTGTTCCTCCTCCATAAGTGGAGGCTCATCTGGAGACCGCTCCCGGACTCGTTTGTGCCCTCCAGACTCATTAATGCGTGAGTGGGAACGCCCTTCCTTTACATTTGGTCTTTTGATAAACATGAAACATATAACATAACTTATTCATCTCTTATCTCAGAAGACAACACCACCCCAAAAAGGGTTCCAAAATTATTACCCGCCAAACATCAAACCGGAGTAAAACTCATCAGCACTGGTAATTTCTGGTACTGGTAACCGTTCAAAGGTTTGGGGTCAGTAAGATTTGTTTGGGAAACATATACTGTATACATGTTACTTTAATAGCAAGAATTCATTAAATCCATTTCAAATAAATGCAGTTCTTTTGAACTAGTGATCAAAGAATCCAGAAAAACAAAATGTATCATGGTTTCCACTAGGGTGGCACAGACTAATCGACTAGTCGACTTCATGCTCTGCATGAACTCTTTAAGCTTGCCGTCGACTATTCGCTGGTCCTAAGAGGGGCTGGCGGCAACAGGGGATCTCAAATTTTTGAAGTGGACTGGGAGTCCCCACATTTCTCTATCCGTTCCAATGTAGTTAAAATGACAATAAATGCCTACTCTGAAAGTGGCTCCACAAGAAATGTGGAGTGATTATATTACTGGATCCTCGAAATGAATGGGAGGAGAGGCCATTTTAAACTCGCTCATTGTCAGTAGGTAAGTTATCGCCGTTCTATCTTGCATTGCGTGGGGGGGGGCAGCTGTAAAACGCAGGCACACATTAACAGACAGAGTAGGTGTGTCCCAAATCGTGTACTAGCCTATTCTATGACTGTTTTTTTAGTTACATAGTGTGATTTAGTGGTTCACACTTGCAAATTTGTCCCAGGGAAAAGAAAGCAGTGCACTTTAAATCCCCTTATGAATGCACTTATAACCGAAAAAAAAGTGTGGAATGTTAAGAGGAGGCGGAGCTGGGGTCAGTGAGCACTGCTCACGTCCGCAGCTTTAAATTAGGTAGTGAAGGGGAGGGGCTATTAGCTCCATTTATGAATGACGGAAATAACCTTATATAATTCATGTCCTACATGGTTGAGTACATAGTGCATATGTACATAGTGTATAAGTGCGTCATTTGGGATGCAGCTCTAGCTCAGACAATCATGCGGCAGACAGTGCCGACGAACAGAATAATTCAGCGCGGAAGTGTATTTTCAACACTGTTCTGTGATTTCTCAATAAAATTGCTTTGAAACTGAAAAGTTAAAGCATATATTTCTTAACTAAATCCCACAGCTTAACTACTAGTAGAGAGACGCTGCCAGGCAGAATTAATTCACACACACAATCGCTCTAACTAATGCATTCATATTAATGAAATCTTTACTGTGCTACTTTATCTGTATCTGATTTAGAACAAGCAGAAATCTGTGAGAAACATAACGACACAAAGACAAAAGAACTGAGAAAAATGAGCTGTTATAGCCGTGTGGGCAGCGCTGTGTCATATGCCATAGCAGTGCACAAGGTGTTTGTCACAGCTCCAGACTTATTTGTTCATTAATGATGCCATCAGCGACTAGTCGACTTCGACTCACTTTCATCACATAAAATTCGACTTTAATGGATCGGTGACACTGCCACATGTTGGTTTGTGGATCATGTGACACTGAGGACTGTAGTAATGGCTGCTGAAAATTTAGCTTTGCCATCACAACTAAACTGCATTTTAAATCGGTTGAAAGGATGTAATCATGCAATTTTAAGGGGGTCGTATGATGTTGCTAAAAAGAACATTATTTTTTTTATTTGGTGTAATGAAATGTGTTATGTGGTTTAAGGTTCAAAAAACAAATTATTTTCCACATACTGTACATTATTGTTTCTCCTCTATGGTCCGCCGCCTTTCTGAAACGCATCTATTTTTACAAAGCTCATCGGTCTGAAAGCGAGGTGTGCTCGGATTGGCCAGCTATCCAGTGCATTGTAAATGGCCGAATACCTCAAGCGTGTGACCTGTTACATGTTACGTGCCCCTCCCCTAGGATTGTGATAGCCCTTTCTCGTAGGCGGGAGCTCTGATTATTCAAACACATTAAACCCCTTATAAACTGAGGCATGTTGTTTGCATCGCAGTGGGGAACCGTGATATATAGCTGATATGGATTGGGTGTGGGGTGTAGTATGGTCGGTAATGATCTGTGGGGTACGGACTGTCTTTGTTATCGTTGCAAGAGTGGGTGGTCGCGCGCGGTTTCGTCAGTAAACGTCTTGCATGGACTGCCTTGGTATCGGGGAGAAATGAAAAACAACAAGTGCTACTTTACACTGCTCAAACTCGCGTTTGAATCGTCAACCGGTTTAATTCTTTAATAACATGTCCTACTTACAGTCGGTGAGTCAGAACAGCCGGCATTGTAGTCTCTCTCCCCCAGGATCAGGAACAGTCCTCCATAAAATGTGCCGGCAAGCACATCTCACTATTGGGTTGAGCTTGTTTCTTGTGAACAGTTTTTTGGTAAGTACACTTAACCACTGTTTCTAGTCTGTTGGTTGTCGGGGCGGGGGTCTTTTGGAAGGCCAACCAAAGCAGTTTCGCTTTCACAACGAACATACGGCGGGCTAGAGTTGAGCGTTTGGGGGGGTGTGAGGTGGCTGAGGCTTGAGTGAGCGGCGGTGGCGGGCTGGAACTGCGCGGCCAGAGGATTCGTAGCGCAGGGGGCGTCCGCGGTTGCGGCGGGACCACTGGTTATGTTACACCCCGTGCGGGGTTGAACTCCGAGCTGTGGGTTTGTCCCTGTGAAAGCCGCTCCGGGGGGGTAGGTGCACACCGCTGGAAGGTGTGTGGGGTTTGATGTATTTCCTTAGCAGCCAGCACGGATCAGCTCCAGGAATGACGAATCGATATCGTCCTCTTTTGGAAAGCCAACCAAAGTAATTTCGGTGGTCCTTTCCCAACGCTCCTACATGGGGGCGGGCGGCGTCATCAACAATACTACAGCGAGAATAGAAGCTACGCCTTTTTTCTTTGCGTGAACATTTGGGCGGCGTTATGCAAATCTTCCCACATCATGACGTAGGTATGTGGGGCTGGATGGTGTTAGTCACGATCTTGTTTTCAGGTGCGTTTTAGGTAGGTGTGGTTGACTCTTAATTTTTATAAAGAATATCTTTTTGGATTTGAGACTTTAGTCTTTGCAACTTTACAGATCTTCTTTATGCACCAAGAGCTTGTAACACTCCAAAGAGAAAGGAAAAATTGAAATCGCATCATATGACCCCTTTAAATTGTGATAATATTTAACTGTTTTTACTGTATCTGGGAAATGAATGCCACCGCTTTGTGTAGTGTATTGTGAACAAAATATATTGTGGTTTGTTTGGGGGGTTTTCAAGAACCCCCTTATCAAAACCCAAAACCTTTGAACAGTATTGTATATATAAAAATATGCAAAAGTGCAATATACAGTTTAATGACCAATAAGAAACATTGAAGGCACACAAATTTTCCTCAATACACCTGCTACTGGCAGTTGTGGCAAAAAGTTAATTTTTGACCATGACAACAAAAATATTCTGAAGAACAGTTGTTTCAGTTTCAGCTTCTTCACCAAGAAATTTAGCAGTAGATGCTTTGTCAAGAATCTTTACGATCAGATGTTAGGCTTTTAGCTATCCCCTTTGTTGAAAATTACACTATTCTTATTACTCTAAAAGGTTAATTGCAATGATATGAATACGTAATATATCACTTTAAAAAACTAACCTGTCTGCAGATCTCTCTGGCACAAGCTTTTTCCACTTGGCCACAAGGTTCTTTGCTGCCTCCCCAGCAAATTCATGTTTGCGCAGGGAATTCACTGTCTTTCCAATGCCTGTTTCCTGCAAGAATCGAAGAAAACAAACATATTAAAAGCTATAGAACCAACTGCATTAATAAAAACTGTTAGACCAACTCAAGAGTAATACTTTAGAACATAAGTATTATTTTAATCTTACCACCAGGATGTCTACTGTTATAGGAAGCTCCCCCAGCTTTTTGAGAGTTTTCAGCAGCTAGACAGAAGGTGAAAAGTGGAAAAAAATATTTATAGCTGGTAAATATTCCATTAACACTCACCATTGGCAGTTGTAGCAAAATGTTAATTTTGGACCATTACCACAATATTGGAAAGAACATATTGTCAAAATTTGATCACACTTTGTGATCAAATTAAGTGGAAAACTGCAATATTTGTTGAAAACTACTTAAGATCATTTACAATGTATTTAACACATATTATCATAAAATGCCTATCACATCATTCTATAAAACTAACCACAAAAAAAAGTGTACAATGATACATAAATTATATCCAAATACATATTATACATATAATAGAAATAATAATAGTAGAACAAATAATAGAACAAATACATATAATAGAATATATGCTATAAACTATAGAGACGTAATACACTTAGGAAAAAACTGGCAGTAGTACATCATGCACCAGGGTGTTTACATATTTCAAGGAGTAACTGGCATTGTATAGGTCCAAAAAAGAAAAAACATGGCATGACCGTGGTGCAGTGCCCAAATAACATGGTAGTACTGTAGTATTTTTTGTTTACACAAAGACAACATTGTAAGACTAATGCCAAGTAGCACACTTATTAGTTGGCTAAGCAGTAGACTCACTTTAATGCCAGATTTGGCAAAACAAACATTTAATTGCCCTTTCAAAGTGTCGTCGTGGCCTACACGGGAACATGGGGGGTTGCATTGGCCAGAAAGTTGGGCAGTATCTCAAACCTCGTTGAGCTTCCTATCTAGACAACATTCTGAGGCATGGAATGATGCATTCTGCCCACTAATGCCCTCTACATAGGCAGATCACTAGGTTTTGAGACACAGCCTTTGTGTAATAACCATTCACTATTGAGAAGGAATCGTGTCTTACAGGGAGTAACAGAAATTCTGCTGCATTACTCAAGGCCTGTCTTCATCTGTCACCGCTATCGTATTAAATCGCTGTGGTTGACATTTCTGATAACCGAGCACAAGCTTCTGGGAAAGTGCCTCGATGCTGTTTTTACTGTCGTATCGAGGCATATTTGAGGAGAAAGCTCAATCCAGACTGATCTATTTAAACCGATAGTCCATTTCACGGTCTGCTGCTCTTGTAATTGTTAGACGTGGGATTTCTGGATAGCAGTGCTGATCGAACCTCAGGCTAGACACTCGCAGAAGTGCGTATAACACAGTCATACATGGTGCGAAAAGGGACGACGTAGAGCATTCGCTTCGTCTCACCGAAAAGGTTTCTTACCTTGCGAGGCTCTTGATTCTCTGAGAGCCTTAACTGCAACTTCTCGACTGCTTCCAATATCTCCTCCGCCATGTTTACAGCTGGTACATGTTCCCCGGAAGCCACAACAGCAATGGTGGGGGCCTGCTGTTGTTTCAGACTGCTGCGAACTTCCGTCACTCCAAATGGAGATTGAGATTCCGGAAGAACGTCATTCTGCTGTTATAACGTCATCCTAGTGAGCTCATGATGTATTCATGTATTTATTGTCCAGATTTGATCATTCAGCTTTGTGCTTATTTCAGATATACCTCCTAGGAAGCCAAATTAGGGTGATTTTTTTTTTGCAGCAACTTTAATTTTCCTATAGCATTCGAAAAAGTGATTTAGAATTATTAAATTATTTAATTAGTTACATTATTCAAATACAAGGACTCCACAACAACATGAGTGAAGTATCTTCTTCGCCAAAGATGTAATCAAATGTTAAAGCATCATCCCTGACGAGAGACTGAAGCTTTTTATATTAACCACTTACATTCCATATATATATATCTATATATATATAATTATATATATATCTAATACAGTGGTGTGAAAAAGTGTTTGGCCCCCTTCCTGATTTCTTATTTTTTTTGCATGTTTGTCACACTTTATTGTTTCAGATCATCAAACAAATTTTAATATTAGTAAAAGATAACACAAGTAAACACAATATGCAGTTTTTAAGTGAAGGTTTTTATTATTAAGGGAAACCAAAATCCAAAAATTACATGGCCCTGTGTGAAAAAGTGTTTCCCCCTTAATCTAATAACTGGTTGGGCCACCCTTAGAAGCAACAACTGCAATCAAGCATTTGCGATAACTTGCAAAGAGTCTGTTACAGCACTGTGGAGGAAATTTGGTCCACTCATCTATGCAGAATTTTTGTAATTCAGCCACATTGAAGGGTTTTCAAGCATGAATGAACTGTTTAAGGTCATGCCACAGCATCCCAATAGGATTCAGGTCAGGACTTTGACTAGGCCACTCCAAATTCTTCATTTTGTTTTTCTTCAGCCATTCAGAGGTGAACTTGTTGGTGTTTTTGGGATCATTGTCCTGCTGCATAATCCAAGTGTGCTTGAGCTTGAGGTCACGAACTGATGGCCCGACATTCTCCTTCAGGATTTTTTGGGAAACAGCAGAATTCATGGTTCCATTTATCACAGCAAGTCTTCCGGGTCCTGAAGCAGCAAAACAACCCCATACCATCACACTACCACCACCATATTTTACTGTTGTATGATGTTCTTTTTCTGAAATGCAGTGTTACTTTTACGCCAGATGTAACGGGACATGCACCTTCCAAAAGTTCAACTTTTGTCTCGTCGTTCCACAGAGTATTTTCCCAAAAGTCTTTGGGATCATCAAGATGTTTTCTGGCAAAACTGAGACGAGCCTTTGTTCTTTTTGGTCAGCAGTGGCTTTTTTTTGCCTTGGAACTCTCCCATGGATGCATTTTTTGCCCAGTCTCTTTCTTATGGTGTAGTCATGAACACTGACCTTAACTGAGCCAAGTGAGGCCTGCAGTTTTTTGGATGTTGTTGTGGGGTCTTTTGTGACCTCTTGGATGAGTCGTCGCTTTGCTCTTGGGGTAATTTTGGTCGGCCGCCACTCATGGTAAGGTTCTCCACTGTTCCATGTTTTTTTTCCATTTGTGAATAATGGCTCTCACTAAGGTTCACTGGAGTCCCAAAGCTTTAGAAATTGCTTTATAACCTTTTCCAGACTGATAGATCAATTACTTTCTTTCTCATTTGTTTCAGAATTTCTTTGGATCCTCGGCATGATTTCTACTTTTGAGATCTTTTGGGTCTACTGCCCCTTTGTCAGGCAGGTCCCCCCCCCCCCCCACCCCCCCCCCCCTATTTAAGAGATTGCTTATTGTGAACAGTGTGGCAGTATCCGTCCTGGGTGTTGCTAGAGAATTTGAACCACAGTTTTACAGGGGGCGCAAACACTTCTTCACACTAGGGCCATGTAGTTTTAGAATTTTGTTTTTCCCTAATCTAAAACCTTCATTTAAAACTGCGGTTGTTTACACCGTGTTATCCTTTGACTAATATTAAATTGTTATGATCGAAACATTAAAGTGTGACAAACAATGCAAAAAATAAAAATCAGAAGGGGTCCCAACACTTTTTCAGCACCCACTGAGATATATATAATATATAATAATATATATATATTCTAACTAATCTGCTGCCATGGGAAGAATGCATACTGTCTATTGATAATATCCAGGGCAGTTATAGCCCTAATCTTGTCTTGCCTTTAAGAATAACGCTGCCTCTGTGTGTCCTATCAGGTTGGTGTTAGGAGGACAAGCTGGATATGGACAGTGTTTTTTTGGGGAGGGGTGTATGGCTGTATATGGAGAAGGTTATGTAGGTGGGGTTGAGGACTGGTAGGATTGTGTTGCAGAGCTGTGGTTGGTTCATCTTTTCCACTAACTCCTGCTGCCAACAGAGCTCTGACTGACAGACAGACAGACAGTGAGAGAGACAAGATTACCAAGAAGAGAAAGAAAACAGTGTGAATTCAAGAACTAAGAGAACGAATGAAAGAAGAACAAAGAAGGACAAATAAGAGTGGAAGAGAGCTGTAAAGTAGAGGTAAAACTAATTGTGCTTCTCTTTCTTTTGATGAATGCATAAGGACATAATAATACATTTACATTAAATTAGACACTTACATGTGAATGTTTTAAAAAGCAACAGAACATTGACGTGAATGTTTTAAAAGCAACAGAACTTTGCTTACACTTTTAATGCATGAGTTCAATTCAATATCTCCATGTAATTTAGAACATGGATTTACATCAAGCCTGAATCATAAGACATGCTTACTTCATATAGATATGCTTCAATTTATGTGAGTTTATTGAAAACTAAACATCCCTTTGGATATGCATCCCAGACATCTCACAATCCAAACAGACTCGTAGAATTTCTTATCAAAGGCATCCCACTGTAGTGGGGTGGTCTAAATTTAAACAGACCCCTGTCAGAGTCAGAAACAGAGAATGACATGAGGGTTGTTTCTCAATGTCTATAAATAACAAGCAGAGCGAGGAGCTTGTTGGAGGTTGGCAAGCAACTACAGCATTTTAGACTGAAGACGGACAGCCAGGCCTTCAGGTTTTAGGAATGACGTGTGTACCAGCTGCTTCTTTCCCATCTCCTCTTACCCTCTCATCCTTTCTTATTATCTTTCTCTTTTCAAAGTATAGAAATGTCCTTGTCTCCCTGCTTACCTCTCACCTTTTCATATTGAGTGTTGTGAAATTTTCTTTAGAGCATCAGATAAAAGAACATGAACCTATCACTTTTCAGTTAACCTGAAAGGATCACCAGATGACTTTCATTGAGCTATCTGGGTCAGATGGTTGTATGATCATCACTGAAACTTTCATCAAACTACTGCAAACCTGAAAATTACATCAGTCATTGATTCTTTCCCCTCAAGCATTTTCCTCTCTGTGCTGTAAATAGCTGTAAATGTTCTGTGGTTTTGTGTGTGCATGTCATAGCCCATGCAGGGCCAGCAGCTGCCGTGGTGTAATATAAGAGGTGACAGTCGTGTTAGTGCTTTATGACTGACATTATGTTGCAACACTCCTGAAATCATTTAAACATCTGCAGAAAACAACAGATCTGATCCAAATGATAGTAAACGTCACAAAAGCATGGCAGGCAACATATAACTTATGTATCTAATGTGTCATCAAGAAAGCAGTATAGCTCTTATTAAGACTTAATGCATCAAAATGCTCTATTTTATCATTCTAATATATATATATATATGTTCCGTATTCATTTACTTATGGTAAATCTTGCCATATTAGGAACCAGCTAGGAATAAAAAATATTCTGACTGGGGGAAAAAACACAACTGTGGAGATGGAAATAAGCACTGAAAAGTTTGAACAATATACTAAAATGGTGTACAACAAAAAGGTTGATTTTTTTAAAACATTTTAGCCTTAGCAAAACAAAAAGCGGGCCATTCTATTTTTTTTAAAATGACACTGTTTATATAATCTAAAAACATAGTTGCCTTTTGCTGTCATATATTTGCTTTTCTAACATTTAGGATTTTAAGCATTGTATTGTCCATGTACATTTAAATCATATAATAATTGCTTTTTGATGCTGTTATTATTTTTCCTTTTTAAATGAGACTCTTCATATTTTGAACACCTGTTGATTACATTCAAGCAGCAGCCCTTTGTGTATCTGTCCCTGGTGAAAAAGGTTGTCATGGTAAATGGGCGGATTCACTTTGCACGACTGAGTCATCCATGCATTTACGCTTGATTGAAAACAACTGCATCTGATTTTGAGAACAATGATAAACCTTTGTGTTGTGGCACAGATTTTAAGGTGAGATGGGGGTGAGAAAGGGGGCAGGAAGGGAATGATGACAGTGTGAGGGTAATTTAAGCAGCACAGCCCCTGCCATTCTTCCTATGTGGCTTTAGAATATTTTTAGAAGAGATGTAAGCACATCTGTCTATCACAGTCCAATCATGCTTGTTTGTTTGTCTATGAGGGGTCTGCTTTGTTCTGGTTTTGCAAGCATAACAGAACAATCTCCTCTCTGAAACAATACACATTTTCAATGAGCTGATTACAAACAACCTAGGCAAAAGTAATAATTCTGCTTATGTATTTGCTGTGATCCGTAATAAACTATGTGGCTAAATATTTGAGTCTGGTAGTGTGCATGTATATTTAACTATAATAACTGGCAAATGGGAGGGGATTGCTGATATAAGAATAAACACAATCTCTAAGACATGCTGAATCCTATAATAAGAGTCAGATGTCATTGCAAATGTACATTACATCCTTTATAAAATTTAGTACCAAAACTGCATATAGTGTCCTGCAATATGCCATGCTTTATCTATCTATTAAATGTAAAATTAAAAAAATTAAAAATAAACTTAACATAGATAAGGTTTTCATGCACTTACTGTATATCAACAGAGAGACTACATGAAATATACTTTACCATTTCAATTTGGAATACAAAAATCTGCATGTTACTTGTAAACTACTCAGCTTGCTTATAATAAATTATAACCGTAGTCGTGGCAATCCTTTTTGGAAACTCCCCTACGAGACCACACGCACCTGTCAATCAGCCTTATATCCTCCCACTGTAAAAGAGTAAGATGAGATCAAGTGTAAACCCATCCATGTTGACCATGATATTATAAAGCATATGATATTTATTGAACTCATACTTACTAAATGTTAACTGTGTTTCTTTTCAGGTGGTGTGCACTGACACGGATCAATCACTCTCCTCCACTGTTAGTTTGGAAATGTAGTGCGTCTGTCTGTCCATATAGCTTCTTGGTTAATCAGTGCTCTTGTGATACAGTAAAAGTGTCACAGCTTCAAAATCATTCTATCAGTATAAACCTTTAAAGAAACAAAAAATACACAAAAAAATAATAAAATTTGAAGAAAAAAAAAGTGAATCTATTCAAGTGTTATTGGGTCATTGTGACTGTCGGCACAGAATCTATCAGTTAGAAAATCTGTTGACCTGACTGATAAAAAGCTGTAATCTAACCAGCCTACACATCTCAATGGCTCCCAAGAAGAAGTCACCACGCCCAAAGAAGTCCATTCCTGAACCAACAACAGTTGAGAGTGGAGTGGTTGTCCCAGAGCCCGGTGTTAAGAAGCTGGAGCTTCCTCTTAATGTTGAGCAGCTGAACCGGCTCAATGGGGTGCCCCTGCCACCCCCTGTGATTCGACCTGGAGAGAGAGGTTTTGGCCTGGGCAGTGAGCTCACCCGCCCCTTGCATGGATCCACTCTGCTGGAGGAGCTGAGCCGCATGAGACAAGAACGATTCCTCACTGATATGGAAATGGCCTGCAAAACCAAGGCATTTGATGTCCACAAGCTCGTAATTTCCTCAGTCAGCCAGTATCTACGTGAAGTCCTGGCCAAGGACCCTGGACTCAAACGACTGGAACTCCCTACCCTCTCACCTCTTGGTAAGCCTTAAAAGATATAACCTAGTTCAGAGGTTTTCACTTGTGCGGCTGGAGACCCACTGTCCTGCAGAGGTTAGCTCCAACTCTCATCAAGCACACATGAACCAACCATTCAGGACAATATTCTGAATCTGATTCAGGATCAGAACCAACCAGGCAGGTGGGTTGGAGCAGGTTAGAACTAAAATCTGTAGGACAGTATGTCTCCTGGAGCAGGCTTGAAGACCTAGCTACATTTGTTAAAGTTCCCCAATATTTTGAGTGGCCCAAACAACTGGAATCATGTCTGACATTATGGCTAAGTCATACATATTAAAACACCATAACATATACTGTATATATTATATTTATCCTCAGGACTTGCCAATGTGATTACGTTTGCTTACCTGGGCCGTGTGCACATGTCCCTATACACCATTGGCTGCACTGTGTCTGCAGCCAGCACCCTGCAAATCCCTTATCTTCTCCAGATGTGCATGGACTTCCTGATGTCCGAACTGAATGTGCACACTTGTGTGTATGTGTGGAACATCGGCGCTGCATATGGTTTGATGCCTGTTCGAGAGGCCGCCCGGCGCTACATTCTGGAGAATTTGACCCAGTTTTCTGAGACAACTCAATTCAACCAACTCACCCTGGAGCAGATCACATCTTTCCTGCAAGATGACAACCTATCTCTTCCTTCAGAGGTCATCACCTTTCAGGTCAGTGTAAGGAAAGTTTGATTGAAGGGCAAGAGGAATAGGGGTATCGCAAAAGCTAAGGAAGTCCTATTTATACAGTGACCCAAAAGCTAAACATGTCAGCAAACACAGCACATACTGTAAAAAGAGAGCTAGAGTCGTGACAAGGATATAAATATGTACACTATTTATAAAGTAGACTGAATTAGATACTAAACTTGGACCACTCATTTTAAATTTTCTTGGAACCTAGATTGCAATGAAGTGGATAGACTTTGACCCAAAGAGGCAGGAACATGCTGCAGAACTGCTGTCTCACGTGCGCTTTGAGACCATCCCTGCGAGTAAGCTGGTTAGTGAGATCCAGCCAGTGGCACGCATGATGCTAGATCCTCAGTGTCATCGTCTTCTGGTGGATGCCATGAACTACCATTTGCTGCCCTACCAGCAGAACACACTGCAATCACGGCACACAAAGGTCCGTGGAAGCCAGAATGCTCTTCTAACCATTGGGGGTCGTCCTTCACTAACTGAGCGTGCCCTAAGTCGAGAGGTACAAACTTTTGGACAAAGTCCATGACATGTAATACTCTTGATATCATTGGTTTTCAGTTCTACTCCTGGAAGAGCACCTTTTAGCAGAGTTTACCTCTGTCCTGCTCCAACACACCAGCCTAGAAGCTTCTAGTAATCCTGAATACCTTGGCTAAGGTGTTTCTGGTTTAAATAGGGTTGGAGTCAAACTCTGCAAGACTAAACTCCCTGCTCTGTCCACATAAGGAAATACATTTTTTATTTCCTTTGATTGCTCACTTGTTTTACTGTGCAAAGGTGCTTTGGAGAGATCCACGAGAGGGAACAGCTACATGGCGTCATCTTACTCAGCTGCCAGCCAAGAGTTTCAACCAGTGTGTGGCTGTGATGGATGGATTCCTGTATGTGGCAGGAGGAGAAGATCAGAATGATGCCCGAAACCAGGCTAAACATGCTGTTGGCACCCTTAGCAGGTATGTTATCACAAATAATTTAGTCATCAGTAGACCCTATCAATCAGTCTAAAACTGTGGTGGTCCAATCTTGCTCCTGGGGTCCCACCTTCCTGTAGAGGTTAGTCCAAAACCTGATTAACCACAACTGAACTAGCTAATCAAGCGGGCTTTAGTATTACTAGGTACTTCCAGGTAGGTTACCACTCTGCAAGAAGGTAGCCCTCCAGGAACAGGATTGGACACCCTTAGTCTAAAATCGAATACACAGATTTGACCGCATTACCTTCTGATCCTCAGATACGATCCTCGCTTCAACACTTGGCTACATCTTACCAGCATGCGCCAACGACGTACCCATTTCAGTTTGGTGGCCACTGGTAGGCGGCTGTATGCCATTGGTGGCCGCAACACTGATGGCCTCTTGGCCACCATTGAGAGCTACCAGCCCTCTACCAACACTTGGCAGCTCCGTACACCAATGGATATGCCACGATGCTGCCATGCCAGTGCCGTCCTTCCATCGGGAGACATCTTGGTGACTGGTGGGTATGTTAACTGCGCTTACTCTCGCTCTGTAATTCATTATAGCATTGACAGCGACACTTGGAGCGAGCAGGGAGAATTGGAAACACCTCGTGGCTGGCACTGCTCTGCAACAGTAGGTGGCAAGGTGTACGTGGTAGGAGGTAGCCAGCTTGGTCCTGGTGGAGTCCGCATTGATGTGATGACCATGGAGGTCTTCAACCCTGAGAGCAAGGAGTGGACCAGAGCTGCTACCCTGCCCCTGGGAGTGAGCACAGCTGGTATGTCTCCACTGGGAAATCACCTGTACCTGCTAGGTGGATGGAATGAAGCAGAAAAACGTTACAAGTCAGCAGTCCAACGCTATGACCCAGGCACTGACAACTGGTCAGCAGTGGAAGACCTGCCAGAACCCATAGTGGGAGTGTCCTGTTGTGCCCTTCCCTTGCCCCCACGCCACACGACCCGCAGACACCGGAACACACCTTCCCATGAAGATCAGAGCAGTGTGACACAGCATAACACTGCATGAGAAAGAAAAGCTGGGGAAAGACAGAGCAAGAAAGAGACAGGGTGAAAGGAGAGAAGAGAAAGGAGAGGAGAGAGTGCAGAAAAAGACAGCAAGAGAGAGAGTGAGGTGAAATAGAAATTGAGTAGAATGTAAAGAATAACAACATGAAGGGAAAAGCAAAGTAGTCTTTGTTTTTAAGTCTTGTTCTTAAAACTCCAAAGATGCATTAGGTATACAGCGAGTTCAAAGAAAAGGTACTACCTAGGGCCCACTTATAAAGAATGTGAAAGGTACATTTCACAAGAGCCTCTGCAGTGCGAGGAATTTAGTGAGGTATCTGCTTATGAGTTTCTGTGAATGAGTTTTAGAAATTGAGCCATACAGTTCTATTGAAAATACTATAATGGGATTATCACCATTTTAATTCAGTAGTACTGAATTAAGTCGTATCAGTTTATTTCTCAAATTTTTTTTTAAATCAAGTTTATCAGTTTTCTCTCTTAATAACCAAACCCAATAACTGCAAAAATTGTTCAGTGGTACATGCAGAGGTACAACGCAAAAGTCAATACGCCCCTCAGACACACAGTTAAGCACCAAACCATTGATACTGCCCACCAAAGAATGTGCTTAATACCACACATATTAACCAACATGATTCATAGACTAGCTATGAATTGAATGCTTACCATATTTACTGTTTTAATCCATTTATGTATTTAAGTTACATTTAAGGGTCTTTACTCTCCTATGTAGAGATCAAAACAACTACCTATAATTGTATATGATAAAACAAAATTATCTAAAAGAACCAGTAAAATACCAAACAAAATTGTCAACAATTGAATACATGACCAAATGGAAATTAATGCATAAGATGGAAAATGTAGATTAGAGAGCCTGGAGTATATCTGGTACTAAATCTCTGGAATTTCACTGAATAAACTTCAAGAAAAAAAAACTAGTCTCTTCTTTCCTTTCCTTTGCAATATTCACTGCAACATACTAATCACCACCCAGCCCTCAACTGTCAGAAACTACTGTCTTTTAAATGAAATGTACTTCAAAATGCATTTAACATTTAAAAAAGTGACACCCAAGAGGACATCAAAAAGCTGGCGAAAAGCACTTCCTAAAATTTGTACCACCTAAACAAATATAGCCATTTCAGTTTTAAAGGGGTCATATGATTAAAATTTTTCCTTTCTCTCTGAAGTGTTACAAGCCCTTGGTGCATAAAGAAGAGCTGTAAAGTTGCAAAGACTAAAGTCTCAAATCCAAAGAGATATTCTTTATAAAAGTTAAGAGTCAGCCACATCTACCTAAAACAGCTCGTTCTAACACACCCCCACGTCTACCTCACTATGTGGAAATATTAGCATAATGCCGCCCAAATGTGCACGCAAAAGAAAGGCGGCGTGGTTTCAGGAACAGCAGTAGTGTTGATGCAGCCATGTCAGGGAGATGTGTGTTTCTAGACGAAAGCAAAAGCTCTTTATTTGGTCTTCCGGAAGTAGATGCGTTTAGGAATCATTGGTTAAGATTTATTTATGACAGAACAGCACAACCCAGATGTTCAAATTTGTGCAACACATTTTATGGACGAGTCTTCTAGGTACAAGGCTGGCTGTGCAAAAAAAAACAAAAAAAGGGTCCATTCAGACTTTGCTATGACAATCTGGCACTTCTGAATCAGCGACTGCAAGTATGTTTTGTTATTAGTTTAAGCATTTGCTATTGACTGTTCAAATGCGGAGTTTTGCCCAGCACAGAGTAACACGTCGAGTGTGTGTGTGTGTGTGTGAGGGGAACAGCGTCACATCACAGGAGAGTGAACTGCCTGTCAGAAATCATAGCACGTCAGCTGTCTTAACCACGGCTTGTGTGGTTCTACCCTTTCGGGCTTGAACTGATGGTAAAACTAATGACATTAACGGTCTTGATATTTACTTTGAAAGCTGACGCTATGACGCTTTTATGGTAAGGGGCGTTACATTTCCGACACGTCCTTGTGTTCGGCCAATCACAATGCACTGTGTCAGCTGGCCAATCAGAGCAGACTGCGCTTGTCAAAGGAGGGGACTTTGTTGAAAACGACACGTTTGAGAGAGGCGGGGCATAGAGGACCTACAATAATGTATGTTTTTTGGACATTAAAGCATGTCAACATTCTGTTACACCAAATAATGATCTTTAAAATAGCATCATATGACCCCTTTAAAATAACTTACTAAAAAGCTCAACAAAAAAGCAATTTCATATACTTCATTAATAACTGTCACATGCCACACTAATACAAACCATGTGAAGTGAGCAACAACAGTGTTATACTTCACAAATAAAGACATCGACAGCATAATATTTGGGCTTTTCTTTTATTTGTTTGTTACAAATTGGGGGGGAAAAGGTGGTCCTTTACTTGCCAGGGAGGATGATGCCATCATACTGAAAGAAAAAGAAAGAAAAAAAAGCTTAAGCAAATTCTGGAATATAGAGAACAATTTTCGTACATTTGCTTAAATAGACTGTTTGGAAACTGAATCAACATAGGCATCAACTATTTAAACACCTTCTGTTGGAACCAGCGCATTGCCTCCTCCTTGCAGATACGGTGCTTGGCACCGATGCGGCCCTTTTTCCTCTTTTTGTCAGCAATGCTGAAACCAGGTCTACCAAGAACCTACAATAAACAGAGAATTACGACTGCTTATTCATAGTTGCCCAAATAACCATGAAATTAGAGGTTAAGGTTAAAAGATGTGATTGCTTTCATCTGTACTGCACCACAACCGACACACATTAGTAAAACAGCTGTTATAATATGGATGATTCTGGACTTATTGGCTGAGCTGCTTTTGAAGCCATTGTAAGATACTGTATATACAGTCAACTGTGAACTTAAATCTGTTGCTCGAGAACCATTCTGCCACACACCGGTGAAGAACTATATGGACCCTTTTCACAGATTGTGATGACATGTTTTAGCAGTCATCAACACTGCAAAATGTTTTTTTTTTTTTTTATGTTAATTTATAACATTTATAACACTTTTTTTTGCATTATATTTGCACCAAAATTACAAAAAATTAGTTACCACATCTGTCAGGGTGTTTCTTATAAACTGTCTATGGGAGTAAATTTAAATTTGACAGTTTTCTCCTCTGACTGTCTCGGTTTTCCCCTCTTTTTGACAGTCTTGAAAACACTCATGTTTTCAGTGGAAAAGACTATGTCGAGTTTCTTTTGCTATTTGAGCAAACAGCGACGCAAAATATTTGATGTAGCCTTTAAATTAACCACTAATAAATGACTAAATTTGTGTTACCGTTTTTAGTACTCTGTTCCACGTTAGCGGTTCTAAAATCACTGCACATCAGTTTCTTAAGGCTTACTGCTTTAATTCAGTTTCAGACAGCCTAAAGCTTATCAGGAAGGGAAAAGTCCTTACCACCTACAGTACAGTTGGTATTAAAAATAGATACTCATATGAGCAAGTGTAGTGGCAGAACAATATCACTTAAAATAAAACTCATTAACCAACAGGAAATAAACCACAACAAGATGTAAATAGATACATAAATGTGACCCTTTTGGATCAATAAAATGCAACTCACCACATAAAAGTCCAAGCCGTAGATTCCAATGCTTGGGTCGTACTTGATGCCCAAATCAATGTGTTCCTGGATACCAAAGCCGAAGTTTCCTGTGTCTGAGAAGGTGTTCTTTCTCAACTCATACTCACGCACCTACACCACCCAAAAAAAAAAAAAAAAAAAAAAAAAAAAGTAAAATAAACAACGGCTTACAAACAATAAACCATACAGCATCCATAAACAAAACATGACATTTAAAGAACCCACTATGCATGCACTAAGAGTGAGGTACAGCCCTGGCTAATTTTAGCACAACAAATACCAAGTAGCCCATTCCCTTTAACAACACATTCCTCTCACCTTCAGTCCCTTCTCCAGGATTTCCTCAGCCTTGGCTCCACGGACAGTGCAGTGGACTGCAATCTTTTCATTTCTACGGATACCGAAGGATCGCACAGTGTAGCGGGCTGGTGGGAGATATTTAGACTTAATGCATGGCACAACTTTACAAACACCAATGAATATAAAACCACATTCATAAGATATAGCAGAGTGCAATCATCTTCAACCACTAGCAAGAGATGGAAAGTCCACCTACCCTTGGAGAAGACAGGAGTCTGGCCTGTCAGCTGTTCCAGCACCTTAGCAGCACGGGTCAGTCTGTCACCACTCTCACCCACACAGATGTTCAGGCACAGCTTGCGGATGCGCAGCTCCCTCATGGGGTTCTCCTTCTTCTCACCCTGGTCCTGTACAATGACACACAGCCAAATAATTAGCGGTCATGAAACCGATTTCTTCACAAACCTCACCAGCGCCCACAATTTCATGCTGAAGATGTAACCAAAATAACAACCATAGCTCTTCAAAATGAGGTGCTGAACAAGAGACAAACTCAAACGAACCAATAGCTATTACATTATGGCCATGGGTCCGAGATAAACATGCCCGGACATATCCACCATTTGGAAAGCTACTAGTATGGCAATATCAGCCAACAAACTATCAATATTTCACATTACATACACCGGAGCTGCCGGTTATTGAACCGGACGAGTATTGGAAACACATAAGTAGCTTTAAGCTAGTCAATGACGTGCGGTCTCGGCTCTACCGCACACTCTAAAGCTAACGCCAATATCCGCCGCATCGAATCATTCTGGCCACAAATACTGTCATCGTTCTGTATTTCACAGCGGCAGCGACTGATAACAGTATGCTTCACGTGATTACTGCATGCAGACAAGCAGATGTTTGTTGATTTTAATTATACTTTTTCATGATCACAATTTCTCACGTACTCACCGCCATGTTTGATCACTCAGAAGAGAACGATACACTTCCGGCGCAGAGAATTTATGCAGAGTTTTGAGTACACAGAACTACACAGCCCAGCATGCTTTGCGCTGCGGGGCGAACTTCGGGTAATCTTTAAAGACTTCAAAATTGAAGTCGAAGACCAGATTTAATAAATGAGACACTTACACGTTTGCTTAAGAGTTCAGAATATAAGGGAATATAAATTGGTGAAGGGAAAATAGTTTTCAGTATTAGGAAAGCCTATTAGCCTATATCACTCGACTCAGAATAGGAAATTCTGTTTTAAATCATGTTCATAATAAGGAAACATTAAACAGGATTATGTAGCCTAATCATTTGGTCTAGCACAGTGGTTCTCAAACCGCTCCATGCAGTACCCCCAACACTGCACATTTTGTATGTCTCCCCATATCTGACACACCCACTTCAGGTCTTGCAGTCTCCACTAATAAGTTGATGAGTTGAATCAGGTGCGATAGATGAGGGAGACATACAAAATCTGCAGGGCAGGGGGTACTCCAGGACAGGTTTGAGACCCACTGGTCTAGCAGAAACTGTTCAGCATGTATTACATGGCTTATATCAGGGAAAGAGAATAGTTTAATAGAAATTCAGAAATAACCTATACCAGGGGTGGCGAACGTCGGTCCTGGAGAGCCACAGCCCTGCAGAGTTTTGCTTCACACTAATCAAACACACCTGACAAGTATCAAGGTCTAAGGGGTTACAAGAACGTACAGGCCGGTGAGTTATAATTAGGGTTGGAGCTGTACTCTGCAGGGCTCCTGCTCTTCAGGACCGGAGTTCGCCACTGCTGGCCTACGTTTAATCAATTTCACTCTTATTAAATCCATCAGGTTGTCGTCAAAAATACAAAGTTAAATACTTACATTCTTACTCAGAATAACAAATGATATACTGAAAAAATATATTTCCACTCAGAAATTGCTAGAAAATTTCACAAATAATTACAAAGAACACTGAATTAAAAATAACATTTTGAAGAAGAAAACACTGAAATAGTATTTTCTTGTAAAACTTACTCATCCAATTTGGGTTTTTTTTTTACATCTTCTAAAAATAATTTTGAACTAGAAGAAGAAAACTGCCGTTTTAGTTTTTTAGTCCATCCCTGCTGCAGAAAAAAAGCAGCTAATTTTGTTGCACTTTTATGTATCTTGGTAAATACATGTGACAAATACCATTAAAGCAAACATTTGGAATGCATGACTGTCCTGCAAAGTTGGCCATTTCACATCTACTCTGACTAAGGTCCAGA
Source organism: Sinocyclocheilus anophthalmus (assembly GCA_018155175.1). Classification (NCBI taxonomy): domain Eukaryota; kingdom Metazoa; phylum Chordata; class Actinopteri; order Cypriniformes; family Cyprinidae; genus Sinocyclocheilus; species Sinocyclocheilus anophthalmus. The sequence continues at coordinate 676,599 of JADLZN010007294.1, read as the reverse complement.
GAGGACTGTCTTTTAGGTCATATACCTTAGTCAAGCTAGACACTGTATTGAATTTAATGTGGATGAAAACAAATAGATTAACAGTCTTTACAGTGGAACGCACTGTATTGATGTCCTACATCTTATTACCTCAACTCAAATGTTTCAAAATTGTTTGATGAAATTTTTGTCCAATAATTTTTTTTCAGGAAGACATTTAGTCAGCTGAACAACCAATATGTTGTTAAAGAACAACACAATCTGTTGAACAGACTCTAATTATCCCTTGTTTTCATTCCTGTCACAAAGGAAATATGGCACTACTCTGACTAAGGTCTAAATTTCTAATTTGGTCCTTAACACAGCAAAATATACATGTATGAAATCAGACTTCATATCCAGTTCATATATGCTGTCTTTTCTTGGATTTAATGAAAAGTTTATAATATTACTGTATTTAAGTACTATAAGTAGGCCTACTACAAAACTATAGGCTACTAAAATAATAAAGGAAGCATACACTGTGTATCCCCAGTGAAAAAAAAAGTAACTATTGTTTTCTCCAATTTTATTTATCAGAATATGGTCATTTTGCTGTACATTTCTGATAAAACACACAGAAGATAATTTAAGCATATGACATAACTGGTTGACCTTTTGCATAATTTTCATTAGAAATGTATTTTAAAATAATTTTATATTGCACAATGATTATCTCTCCATATTTGGAGAGGATTAAATCATTCATCATTCATTTTTGAAACACACATCCGATTCCTACACACACAATAACAACCAATAAGCATACATATACATGCTTAAAAGAACGCTCAGAGGCAACAATACTGGCTGTGCCACTGATTGGGTGAATCACAGCATCAGTGTCAGGAAGAAGAACAGGGGTAGGACTTGGTGCCTTCAAAACAGGGAGCCCCAATTCTCTTTGCTCCCTCAGAACATTGGTCAGAAATAAAAGAGCTCGCTTGGGAAATGCAGGTGGGGGAGAAAAGATTATGTTCGCGGACGAAGAAGTGGGGTAGTGAACCATTCAGTGCACATCGCTCAAAGTATCCAAAGAGCTTCATAAAGGAGACGGACAGCTGGCCTGGAGACCAAAACGAATCTTGCACTCTGTCTGAAAGGACATGGAAGAAGGTTGTTTTCCCATGGTAGGAACACAGAGGCTCAAGCTCTTTGGGATACTGCTGCTTCAGTCCCTCAATCAGACACTTCAGAAGCCGCAAACAAAGTTTCCTATAAGAAAGAAGAGAAAATCTTAGGGGCATCATAACATTAATCGATAACATAACCAGCTATAAAAATGAGTGTTCGTTCATACCGACAACACTTATTGGAATGACTCTCACAACACGTCTTCTTATTGCCATGATGCTGCATCATCTCTTTTTCAATGTGAGAGAAGGATATTCGCCAGCCCTCTGAAAAAGAAATACCTCAAATATATAAATGCTTTATGCTAAGGAAAGAAATAAATGTTTTTGTAATGACTGAATATTTATTGTGCCAGCATACCTTTGGCATCATCTTTGAGGTTTCTTCCTTTTGGTCTCTTTGGGACGAAATACACAGCCTTACTTACAAACTGGCGGCGACATTTTTTTCCAAGCCATTTGTCTATATTAAGACCTGCCCGTGCTGCTTGTGGCCAACCTTGTGGCACCTCAAGAGTAGGTACGATGTCCACAGACATCACATCATCGTCTTTCTCTTTCGCCTTAAATTCAAGGGTCACGGCCGGTGAATTTACTAGATTTCTGCGTATCAACCAACCTTCACCTGTGAACGGGTGGCAGAACCACAAACAATCTCAAGGTTATACACTACCTTTCTAAAATTTGGGGTCAAAATGTTTTATATTTTTTCTTGAGCAGCAAATCAGCATATTAGTATATATCATATAATGATTTCTGAGGGATCATGTGACAATAAAGACTGGAGAAATGGCTGCTGAAAATTCATTCAATTCTTTTTACTTTATTTTTGAATCAAAATATTTCAAATGCTATATTTGATATGCATCAAATGCTTTTCAAAATCATAAAGAATTTTGGAATTGTAGTGTATAAAAAGATATCCGAACATGACGTGGTGTTGAGAAACAGATCAGTAAAACACACCTTGAAAATGGTTGCTAATGAATTTGCGGACCAAGCGGTACATTTCTGCTTTGATTTTGGTTGCTGAGACGGTTCGTTCATCTTCCAGAAGAAAGTGCTGGATTTCAGTTCGTGTGGCTTTGATAAGTTTTATCTTATAAAACAGTCCTTGATATTCTTCCAGTTCTGACAGTACAAGCCTAGGGACTTTCAGTTTCAGCATAATGTCAAACTCATTGGGTTTGTTGATCTGTTGGTGATAAAATTATAGTTTGTCATTCCATTATTCCAAACATTCATGAATAATTTAAGTCAATCTTTGTTCTTCAAGATGTGAAGGATTATTGCACTATCGTTCAGAAGTTTGAGGTTGGTAAGATTTTTTAATGATTTTGAAAGAAGTCTTCAGTGTCACATGATCCTTCAGAAATAAGTGTAATATGCTGAGTTGCTGCTCAAGAAACTTTACATTGTTGAAAACAGTTTTGCTGTTGTCGTTTTTTTGAGAAAACCATGATAGATTTTTTTCAAGGTTCTTTGAAGGATTAAAAAGGTCAGCAGAACAGTGTTTATTTGAAATAGCTGAACATTTTAAGATCATTTGAACGCTGAATAATTGTAACATAATTGACTTTACTGTCACTTCTGCTCAATTTAGTGTATATTAAATATCTGATACAAACTTGAGCAACTCTTTCGATTTGACACTAGCTGATTTTTCTCAAAATGATCATTCACATTTTTTACCTTCACCATCTCATAATAGCTCCCACTGGTGAGAACTGAGACCTCCCTGAAGAAGGGCTGATCATCATTATTCTTCAGGAATTCCAGCAAGCTGTCGATTAGATGGTTTACTATCTTCACAGCATTCTGCTGGTCAAGCTTACGCAGCCGTAGGTCTCGACCTCGCTGTCTGATCAAGCGGTCCAGCTCGGGCGAAATGGAAGAATCATCTCCAACTTTATGATAACAGAACAAGTATAAGCAAGTATACATAGATACAAACAATAACTCAAAAGAGCAACCTAGTAAAGATTCTCCACATTACATGATCTCCTCTGGCTTTCCATAATAGAGCTGTGAAAACCCCAAGTTCAGATATACAGTGCTCTTCAGATCCTCTGTCGTGATGCTCAATCCAGCCTAAAATTTGAATGCAGTATAAATGCAAATTAATTATGTATGGAAATGTGCTAGGGTTTCTCCATGGATAAAACAATAAGAATAGGTAAAAATCATAAACATAGAGAGTAATTGACTAGCAACAGCTGACATATTTGTTTTACAGACAATTGTGCAACGCCTGTGAGCTTTACACCCTGTTTTATGGCTTTCATACATTTTAAAGAGTATAAACGTAAATGGAACGCCAAAGTTTAAAAAGGGAATAGAAAATAAAAGCAATTCTAAACTGATCAAAACGTCAGGGATGTTTTGATGTATTTATATATGTATTTTGCAACAAAAACTGAAAAATGGCACAGCATTTACTAAACCTTACAGGACAGTTAAAGCTTGGTTACTTTGTGACACTAAATTTAATCTACTCTACACTTTTTTTACATTTTCACAAGCATACTATTTAATGATACGCATGAATCCAGACTTACCCACTTCCTGGTCTAGAGAATAAGATCTAGTGACACAGAAATACAGCACAAGAGTATATTGATTCTAAGCTCCTCCCTGCCACATCAGATGATATTTTGCTTTACAGTTAAAGGTTCAGGGTGTGGCTTTGTTCTGGTGATGTAAAACCGAAACTTAAGGAACAGGTCATTGATTTTTACATGCTAGATTCTTGTGTGACAGCAGGTGTCACTCAGGTGGCGTGTGTACAGATGTACTTTATCAGCTGAAAGCAATGTCCAAATGTACAAAGGCCTTTGTAATGTGCTGACCGAAGTGTCAATGGTTAACCCTTAGTAGTTTTAAAAGAATTTTTCTATGGATTGCACACAATTTAAATACATTTGTATTGTATTGTTTCATGCAAATTTCTTTTGGCTAATGAAAATTTAAGTGATACAACAGACTGTTAAATTAAAACAGCTGACTGAATTTTACTAAACAATAGTATAAATAAATGTTTTTTTAACAATATGAACAATATGAGATTTAACACTATGATAGAACACTATCTTTTAGCCTAAAAGTGCAGTATGTGTACATAACAGTGCTATTTATATTATTTTATCAAAATTTATATTTATTGATATTATTTGTATACAGTACTATTATAGTATTTAACATTTTGAATTAGCTTTTATTTTTAGTATTCATTTAAATTATTTTGCTTTCATTTTGTGTTCAGTATAATAAAAAAAAAAAAGTAGTTCAGCTTAAACTTATTTTAAGTTAATTGCCAAGGATTTATTTTTATATTTATTTTTTAAGTTTTAAATCTAAAATTTGTATTTTATTTTCTTTCAGCTTTATTTCTATTAGTGTTTGTTTTAGTTAACTGTAATAACACTGAAAGATTCACGATTCAAATGTAAAAAAAAAGAATCTTAATTATATTTATCATGTTCAAAAGAATTTATTTATGAATGCACTTACAACAAAACCCATTCATAATGCTTTGACCTCTGACAATAAAGAATAATGGCACAAACTGATGAATAATCATTGTTTATTTTTATAATAGTTTTCTCCTAAGGTGTTCAGAAATACATGGTTTCCACCTTTCCTTCTGAAGCTTTTACGGTGGGTTTTTATCAGCATAAGCCAGTCCTTTAAAACCGTGCTCAGGTTCTGAGACATTGCAGCGTAGGATATCAGTGAGGCTTGCTGGGTGTCTGACGGGACGATTCATTTAACTTTGGCAGCCTTCTGAGCAGACTTGGTCACCTTTGCACTAGTGGAGGCTTTCTTGTCAACGGCCTTGATGACACCAACAGCGACGGTCTGCCTCATGTCACGCACAGCAAAACGACCTGGAAAGTAGTAGTGGGAAAGTAAGGAGTTCCAATTAAAGCAGAACGTTTGATTAATGTCCAATATATAATGTTCATGGCAACATAAATGATGACACTTACCCAGTGGTGGGTACTGAGAGAAGCTCTCCACACACATGGGTTTGCCAGGGACCATAATAATAATGGCAGCATCTCCAGATTTGAGAGCCTTGGGGTTGTCCTCAAGCTTCTTGCCAGAACGACGGTCGATCTTCTCCTTGAGCTCAGAAAACTTGCAGGCAATGTGAGCAGTGTGGCAGTCCAGCACTGGGGCATAGCCCTGAGAGATCTGACCAGGGTGGTTCAGGATGATGACCTGCGAGAAAGAGGGGTACATGATAAAGCACCCGACATTATGAAGATCATGCAGATAATATTCTATTATTTATATCTAACCTGAGCTGTGAAGCTGCCAGCCTCCTGAGGGGGGTCGTTCTTGCTGTCTCCAGCCACATTACCACGGCGGATGTCCTTAACAGACACATTCTTAACGTTGAAGCCAACGTTGTCACCGGGGAGAGCCTCGACAAGAGACTCGTGGTGCATCTCAACGGACTTGACCTCAGTGGTCAAGTTGGCAGGGGCAAAGGTCACAACCATACCAGCCTTCAGAGTTCCAGTCTCAACACGTCCAACAGGCACAGTTCCAATACCTGAGGGAAACACACAGAAAATGTTTGAATGAGTGACAGACGCTGGTTGAGTTTGGAGGCTGTGTTGTTATTTTTAATGAAAACTAAAACTAAAAGCAAACACCTTCGTTCAGTGAAATGAAAATAAAAACTAACTGGGAAACACTGAGACTAAATTTATATTTATTACTTCAAAACTAACTAATCCGCAAAATCATTTTTATTTTTATTTTTATTTTCTTCACGGTTTACTATAAAATTTGAAACCTGCATTAAACATGAAAATGCTGTTTGTAATTTACTGGATAAGGATTAAACATGAGGATTTAAAAAAAAAAAGTTCAAATATGCCCATGGAGTTTTAAGATTTTATTCATTTACATGACTTTCCCAGATCTAGAAATCCCTTCCTCATATTTACAGGTATCCAAAAAATTTTAAAGAAAAAACAGTTGTTGAGGGACCAAATGAAGAAAGAAATATCTTGATTTTTGATTAGTGTAGCTTATGAAGCTTTTTAATGCTTGTGTTGTCTTATTTTAAAGTCTCTTTAAAATAAGACGCCTCTTGGAAGTTTTCTTTGGACCCATTTGAGAATCGCTGCAATAACACTAGACTATACTAAGAAAATGAAAGCATTTTTTAATTATACCAGTTGGCGCATTAACTATGGCAGCCCTAAAATACTAAAACTGATGTAATAACAAAAAGCAAAACTAGAAAACAAACTAAAACGAGAAAACTACAAATTCAACACCAAAGACAAATAAAAACACTTAAATATATATTTTAAAAATTTAATTCGAATCTATAATAACCCTGGTTGGTGGTTAATGCTTACCTCCAATCTTATACACATCCTGCAGAGGCAAACGGAGAGGCTTGTCGGTGGGCCGACTGGGTGGCAGGATGGAGTCCAGGGCCTCGAGAAGAGTAACACCGCTGGCAGCACCTTCCTTCCTCTCAATCTTCCATCCTTTGAACCAGCTCATCTATTATTCATAAAGAAAATAAAAACCAAAAAGCATGAACAATCGCAGTGATCACAAACCCTAACGAAACCCTTCCAACCCAGGAAAAAGCAGCAGATGCTCACGTTTGTGCTGGGCTCCAGCATGTTGTCGCCATGCCATCCAGAAATTGGGACGAAGGCAACAGTGGCGGGGTTGTAGCCGATCTTCTTGATGTAGGCGCTGACTTCCTTGGTGATCTCCTCATAACGCTTCTGGCTGTAGGGGGGCTCGGTGGAGTCCATCTTGTTGACTCCAACAATAAGCTGTTTGACTCCCAGAGTGTAGGCAAGCAGGGCATGCTCACGGGTCTGTCCGTTCTTGGAGATACCAGCCTCGAACTCACCAACACCGGCAGCGACAATCAACACGGCACAGTCAGCCTGGAAGGAAGAATTAATAAAATCACAACATTTAAACAATAATAATAATGCAACAATAAAACCATTACACACAGACACCGTAATCTGTGATAGATTTGTTGACATTAAAAAAACCTGCCTGAGAAGTACCAGTGATCATGTTCTTGATGAAATCTCTGTGCCCAGGGGCATCAATGATGGTGACGTAGTACTTGCTGGTCTCAAATTTCCAGAGAGAAATATCAATGGTGATACCACGCTCACGCTCGGCCTTCAGTTTGTCCAGCACCCAGGCGTACTTGAAGGAGCCCTTGCCCATCTTGATGCAGAAAGAATATTCAGAAGCATATTTGAGATGTTTGTGAGACCGAATGGACAAAAGAATAATATAAATAAAAGATAGATAGACGGAAGGAAATAGCTTCTAGAAGACTAACATCTTTTCAAACATAACATCTATAAGTGATGTGTTAATGGGACTGTTTTAATTATCATAATTCTCTATATTTAATTAATGATTATATTCTAAAAAAAATTGCAAGCATATGCTCAGTTTGGACATTTTGACCTGACTGAGCCCAGTAAAACTAAACTGTAGATGTCGCTCACAACACATGCCGTTTAAAAAGACACGCCCAGAATATACTTGTCATCGAGACATTAGTCATCGGAAGTCACCAGCGGATCCGAAGGGTGATGACGTTATCTCAGCGCGCTCCCGCTCCCATTCCCTTCCGTTTGACTGTCTTAAAATCCCTTCTATGAGCGTTCTCTTAGCGACACTGCCTCCATGACATTTGTAGTATATGATGTCCCGTCGTGGTGGTCTGGAAACCTAATGTCCTGCCAGAATCTCAACGTGGCCGTAGAACACCGGATGTAATCATGATTTGTCTTTCCTTACCCCATGGTTTCGACGTAAATTCTACTAGTGGAACTGAACATTGTGACGGGTGATGAGTCGACTAGCGGCAAAACATTATCCGGGCAATAAACTATTTATGCGTTCACAGGAACCTTCTGGAACATAAGTAATTAAAGCATAAAAGGAGCGATTTATTCAAACCACAGGATCTAAGGTAAGGGTTATGGCGTGCTAACGCGGCTGAGGAAAATCTCCCTTAGTCTAACTGCGCAGACAACATGTGGTTGGCTGCCAAGGGTACAGCGCTGTATATAATTAGCTAATATTATAATATAATCAGTTAGATTTATAAAGTACCGTGGTGCGGATATAAGTCGAAATATATAGTAGCGGCGGGTTGGGATTTTTTTCTGCTTTTTTGTAGGGGGGAACGGCGGGGCTGGCAATCCCCTTGCCTCTGAGGGAGGCGGAGCTCGGTATCAACACTAGAATAAATTGATGTTACCAGTAGTCAGCAAGCAGAAGTGTTGAAATTTTACGTACTGTTGACGGACTAACAAACGGTTTCCTTAATGCGGTTTGTTTTATCGAGGTAGTCGACAACAAAAACATTACCTACTTTCCCATTCTGGCTTTAGCGTCTTCCATGTTTGTAGTTCTTCAGCTACTCCAGCTCTTTTGAAAGATCTCCGTCTTTATTGTCCCACCTTTTTTAATTCTCAACCACCCTCTATTAATTAAATCATCACGTTCGTCCACATTTATTGTGTAATCCCATTCGATAAGCCTTTTCCTTCCCCCACGATCTGTGCACTAGGATTCCCTACCTAACCTGACAGCAACATCCGACAATAGTCTCTCTCAGACCTTTAGACACAAGTATGTGACTCTACACAAGCGTGTCACTAGGCTCGGAAAACGAAGCCTATGGTAGAGAAACAACAGAATAAAACTGGAATTAAAACGAACCTGGTCTGAATCCGCTACCCTGAAAGTACTACACAAAAAAAAAAATCCCCAAAAAAAAAAAAAAAAAAAAAAACAACCTTTGTGACTAGAATGCCTTAGGGCTTTCCTTATAAACAAGCCTATTGACAACTTTTTAGGATCAGACTTGACTAAGATGATCCCTCCCCTCCGTGGCGTAATACAACTTATCACCGACCTACAGAGAGCACGAGACAACCCGTGCAACTGGAACAAGAACGACGTCACAATGCAGTCCTAACTTTACTCGTTTCATCAGCGGCATGGGATATGAAAAAACACCTAGACCACATGGATACTGCTCAGATGAGGGGCACCATTGGTAGCTTTACGGTGCACTCAGTATTTGCGATTGGAGGAGAAGACATCAGTAAAGTGGGCACACTGTAGAAGAAACCCGGCTGCAACACGTGTTAAAACAGCTGCAAGGACCATGACAAATCAGATTAGTTGCTTATCCCAAATCCCACCCAGTTAACCCCATTGATGACAGGAGACAAAGCACAACTTCAATTTAATACCTTTATTAGTTTTATTCAGCAGCTTCTTTCCAAATTTTACGGTGGCATCAGGTGCAGTTTTAAAACCATTAACAAATTTAACAACTGAAAGAGGCACTATCAGTCAATAAATGGAGCCACACTTAAATCCAAGTTGGGTTTCCTTTCCTGCGAAAACTTTTCCGATGGGTTTTAATCAGCATAAGCCAGTCCTTAAGTAGAGTGCCCAAGTTTAGAGAAATTCCAGGAGGTTGGGAAGAACATACCACAACCTTTGGAACAGCGTGATAAAGGGAAATTCATTTGGTCTTGGCAGCCTTCTGTGCAGACTTTGTGACCTTGCCAGCACCACCAACTTTCTTCTCAACGCTCTTGATGACACCAACAGCAACAGTCTGCCTCATGTCGCGCACAGCAAAGCGACCTGTGGATGGAGAATAATTAGTACAGAAACCTACCGAAATTAAGGATATGGATGCAAGAGTCGATTAGCATGACATGAACTTACCAAGAGGGGGGTAGGTAGAGAAGCTCTCCACACACATGGGTTTACCAGGGATCATCTCAACAATGGCAGCATCTCCAGATTTGAGAGCCTTGGGGTTGTCCTCAAGCTTCTTGCCAGAACGACGGTCGATCTTCTCCTTGAGCTCAGCAAACTTGCAGGCAATGTGAGCAGTGTGGCAGTCCAGCACTGGGGCATAGCCCTGAGAGATCTGACCAGGGTGGTTCAGGATGATGACCTAAAGACAAAAACAAATTAGTGCACATTCACATAACCCTGGAATTCAAGTGACTTGATCAAGCTGACGGGGAAAAAACCTAACCTGAGCATTGAAGCTGCCAGCCTCCTGAGGGGGGTCGTTCTTGCTGTCTCCAGCCACGTTACCACGGCGGATGTCCTTGACAGACACGTTCTTAATGTTGAAGCCAACGTTGTCACCAGGAGTGGCCTCAGCAAGAGACTCGTGGTGCATCTCAACAGACTTGACCTCAGTGGTCAAGTTGGCAGGGGCAAAGGTCACAACCATACCAGGCTTGAGGACACCAGTCTCTACACGACCCACGGGCACAGTTCCAATACCTGAGAAGTTGAATGTGTTAAACCAATTCAAGTGTTTGACTTCAGAACTTTAATAACTTCATAATGTTACACACCTCCAATTTTGTAGACATCCTGAAGTGGCAGACGGAGGGGCTTGTCGGTGGGACGGCTGGGGGGCAAAATGGCATCCAGGGCATCAAGAAGAGTAACACCGCTACCATTACCCTCCTTGCGCTCAACCTTCCATCCCTTAAACCAGCCCATCTAAAAACAGACAGACATTGTCAACCAAGATGTGACATGAAGTACACCAAGAGGAGTTCCACATACGGAATTTATTTCCCACCATCCCCGTGAAGTTGCATAGACAAACGTACGTTTTTGCTGGGCTCCAGCATGTTGTCACCATGCCATCCAGAAATTGGGACGAAGGCAACACTGGCAGGGTTGTAGCCGATCTTCTTGATGTAGGCGCTGACTTCCTTGGTGATTTCCTCAAAACGAGCCTGGCTGTAGGGGGGCTCGGTGGAGTCCATCTTGTTGACTCCAACAATAAGCTGCTTCACCCCCAGAGTGAAAGCCAGGAGAGCATGCTCACGGGTCTGTCCGTTCTTGGAAATACCAGCCTCGAACTCACCAACACCACCAGCAACAATCAGCACGGCACAGTCAGCCTTGAAGATAGAAAAAAAGCCATCAAGTTAAACCTCACCCTACTAAATTACTCACTAAAACACAGTTCTGTGAGGGTGGAGCATAGTCATACCTGAGAAGTACCAGTGATCATGTTCTTGATGAAATCTCTGTGCCCAGGGGCATCAATGATGGTGACATAGTACTTGGTGGTCTCAAATTTCCAGAGAGCAATGTCAATGGTGATACCACGCTCACGCTCGGCCTTCAGTTTGTCCAGCACCCAGGCGTACTTGAAGGAGCCCTTGCCCATCTATTTTGCAAATAAATAAAGGGAGGTATTTATTCATTTTATATATATAACATTAAAATTTAAGCTTTAAAAATCACAAGTGGCTGTAAGTGTTAAACCACGGAACCAGAACTGCTTGAAACGTTGAATGGGACCAGCGCACATGTAGCGCGGCCTACTAGGCGCCATTACAGAATCTGCAACGTCAGTGAAGCACCGCTTAAACCCCGCCCACTCCACACCCAGCCGGCTTGAGCCCAGGAACGCGTGCTACCGCCGCCATTTTGGTTCGTTACTCCCGAGTTATGCCGCAATTGAGTCACAGAAATTCACGAAACAGTTACTAGAAGCGTTTAAAGTCTCACCTCAGCAGCTTCCTTCTCGAACTTCTCGATGGTCCTCTTGTCGATTCCACCGCATTTGTAGATCAAGTGGCCGGTGGTGGTGGACTTTCCGGAGTCGACGTGGCCAATAACCACGATGTTAATGTGGATCTTTTCCTTTCCCATGATTGGTTAGTTTCTGAATTAATGAGAGAAGAGTACAATTGAATAAAGGAGGCACGAGTGAAAGACCTTCCATCATTAACTTTTGAGCGGGTATTTCGTAACAAGTAATAGATGGCCCCGAGTTTGAACCGGCCTAGTTCACCATAAGGCAACTGCGACACGTGTTTCTTTAGAGTAACGCGGTATTAAGTTACAGGGGAAAAATCCAAAATGTCTGAAAGGAATCCATGAGGATGCAGCCAGCTGGCTCTCCAGTCACTGATAACAGTTGTTGGATGCGAGAATGTGCGGAAGGCTTTTAACAGGCCCGCGACTTGAAGTCTCTCGGTGCCTTTGTTCTTTTCCCGGTTCCCATTCTTTGAAAGAGACGTACACGGAAAAAATAAATGAACCCCATCTCTTCTAAATACACTACTAATTAAAAAGAAACATCTAATATAAACACATAATCAGAACGAAACCCATTGTAGAAACCAAGTGATAAGAGCAGAGTAACGAAACAACGCCGAAAACTTCAAAATACCGTCAACCTGAAAAATTTTCAAAAGTTCTTAAAAGGGAACTAATGAGCGTAAAAAACCAAGGCCTAGCCAGCAGAGAGAGCACTCACCAAGATTGAGAGCTCACTCCTCAGCTGCTGCTCCCCTTTGCCAGGTAACAGAAAGAGGAAGAAAACCGGTTTGGTTGGAGAATTTATACACGGGAGGAGGACCGACTGGGCTGCAACCCCCCGCTTCCTCTCCCTCCCTGATCCACCCGCAAATCACACACAATCGAGTCAAATTCTCCCCGCCTCGACAAACTGCGTCACTACTTTGTTTCACTGAGCATCTGGTTGACTGTATGAAATAATATTTTTACAAATATTTGAGATATGTTGCGATAAACATAATGGGAAAATATATGTCTGAATACATACCACATATAACCAGCTAACAAATATACAAAATAGCATAAATAAAGAATAATTTTTAACGTAAATGTTAATGTATTCTACAAATTTGTCTTTTAAAAGTCTTTCCATTTTAAATGTAAATTGTCACAAGATGCTTATCACACATGTTTATATGTTTGGTCTTCTTATGATAAATTACGGCAATCATCACTATAAAACTGAAACTGCATTTTGTAGCCTATCACTTCATCACATTTACTTCTTAAACTAGTTCACATTTAATTCTCTGGTTTTGGTCAAAGTAGCTGTGAAGTTTCATTTTATGCAACACAGGTAGTTTACTGTGGGTACAATACTATGCATAGCCAGCAAGCTGTTGATTTTCTAAATTCTTTCTCATCTTTGTGCTTATTCTCACAATAATGACATCTTTGTTCACATGCACAACATTCACAACAGTTTTAGAAGAATGTTAAGAAATCAGAATCTTATTTTAATTTATGAAACAACCAGTCTTTTACCCCGGAGACAGTGTGATCAGCCCAGTCTTTTTTTTACAGTCTACAGCCCAGTCTGTATGCAAATTAGTTAGCAATTTACTGCAGCACAAAGTTGATAAGGGCACTCAGGTCTGTTGTCTCAGATGCATCTCCACCCAGTGGATCATCTATTCAGATTCAAATGCAATCAGATAGGACTATTTGCTGAACAGTGAGATTCAAACTATCCTATTTTGAAACATAAGCCCAGGGGAGGCAGTGAAACTTTCGTAATTTCCCCTAGTTTGTATGCATTTCATGCATTCAGAGTTTTGTTTTTAGAGTGTGGGGAATCTTTTAATTCCTCTCAGTGCCTTACAGGCATTCAATGCCATCTTCAATGCCTTACATTCCTCATAGCCTTATTTCAAAGAGCTGGCATCTCCCCCTGCACCTCCGATCAACTCTCTCTTCCTCTAGGTAACAGATGCTTGGTCGACAGCTGCTATTTTCAGTCAAGACATATACTGTGACAATCAGAGCAGCATGCAGTGGGGTCTAAAAGTCAGGGACCTTATTAAAATGTGAAGGAAAAAAAACTTAAACCTGGTTATAAATTAAGTTTATGGTTTTAAAACATCCTAGCATGGACAAAATAATTTTTAGAACAACCATTAAAGATTCTGCATCTATTTCAGATTCTTTGTTACATTCATCATGAAAACTCCTTTGTAGAGATAGTCTGATGTTTTTGCTTCCACTGAAGCACAATTTGCTCTTCGGCTGATTTTCAAATCATGCTGGAGAACATGATCATCCAGTTTTACACAAACTTGTGGAGTTCATGCAGCTCAGAATTGCTGCAGTCATAAAAGCAAAATGGGAACACAACAGATATAATAAAAGTATTTTAAATAAGAATAAAAAAAAACATAACAGAGGCATTTCCACTACTGGTTGCACATTACTCACTTCACATTCCCTTGTATAAACAAAGATTACACAGAGAACAGTGATATGGATTGATTGGCTATTTGAGTAAAATATACTCTGACATAATTGAATTAACAGTGTACTGTTGTCATTGTCTTTGGTAGATGTCCTTAATGCAAGCAATGGTTTGCATAGTCAATAGACAATAAATAAAAAGATGAATTATGTACATTAATAATAATAATGAGACAACATGCAGGCCAGTACAGTATAAACTATTTTTCTAAATGCACCAGTTGTAATAAAGTGTGTGAAAGTACAGGAGGACGATGGAATTTAATATAATTTGTGTCCACAAAAAGATTGTGTCAACAACACATTGTACACTGCACATTATAACAATAAAAAAGATAAAAATAAATAAATTCAACAATTGTGATGTGCTCATGAATTTTCTATTAAAGGGGTCATATGATGCGATTTCAATTTTTCCTTTCTCTTTGGAGTGTTACAAGCTCTTGGTGCATAAAGAAGATCTGTAAAGTTGCAAAGACTAAAGTCTCAAATCCAAAGAGATATTCTTTATAAAAGTTAAGAGTCACGCCACGCCTACCTAAAACTGCTCGTTCTAACACTCCCCCACATATCCACCTCACTATGTGGAAATATTAGCATAACGCCACCAAATGTTCACGCAAAGAAAGAAGGCGTAACTTTTATTCTCGCGGTAGCATTGTTGTTGCTGCCGCCATGTCTTGAAGGCGCTGTGTTTTATGTGGAGTGAAACTACTTTGTTGGCCTTGCCAAAGATGACGATATGCTTCGTCTATGCCTGGAGCTGATCGGTGCGTGTCGCTGCGGAAATACAACAACTTTGCGCTGTGATCGCCGGACCGGCTTTCACCGTGGACGAAGCGGAGTCCAGCCCGGGGTCGTCACATGTTGTTGCCACAATACCTCCGGATGCTCCTTCATCGATCCGGCGCAGCCGCGCCGTTCTCACGCCTGCCACCCTGCTCATTCTAAGCCGCCGTGTGTGACCTGTTGTTTCATTGTGAAAGCGAAAAATACTGTTGTTTGGCCTTCCAAAAATGGACACAAACTAGAAATCATTGTTAAGTTGTATTTACAACACGGTTCCAGAACACTTCAACCCAAATATTCAGATGTGTGTAGCGCATTTTATGGAGGACTGTTTACTGGTCCTGGTAGAGTTGACTACAATGCTGGCTGTTCTGACTCCCAGACTGTAAGTAAGTTTTTTTTATATTTAAAGAATTTGCCACTGATGATTCAAACGCAAGTTTTGGGCAGTGTAGAATAGCACTTGCAGTTTGTCATTTCTCTGATCACAAATACAAACATAGTTTTATGTTTTAATGCGTGTGATATCAACGCAATTTGGAAAAAGCCGTATAGTACATTATAAATCCCATAATTAGGCCCCACTGATGCACGATGCCTCGTGGGTTTTCATGTTTTTGAATCGTAGCTCTTCCGGCCGGACAGGGCATCACAATATGTTAAGGGGCGTAACATTTCCGTCACACGCTTGAGGTATTTGGCCAATCATAATACACTGGATAGTTGGCCAATCACAGCACACCTCGCTTTTCAGATCGATGAGCTTTGTAAAAATCGACGCGTTTCAGAAAGGCGGGGCATAGAGGAGAAACAATAATGTACAGTATGTGGAAAATGTTAAGGTTTTTTTAACCTTAAACCGCATAAACACATTTCATTACACCAAATACACCAAATAATGTTATTTTTAGCAACATCATATGACCCCTTTAATGTAAAATATATATAAACATTTTTTACTTTAATTTTGCCATTTTGTTTCTGTACTGCGTTGTATACCAGACCATGCAATAGCTGTCAGTATATAATTTTGAAATAAGAAATATGAAATATAAAATGAAAAATTGTTAAATGAAAAAGTTCCTGGCAGCTTGATGGTAGGGAAACAACTAATCTAAACAAAAAAGACTGAACAACTCTAATTGTGTCAACCCAAAGCTACAGATCAAGCAAATAATCAAACAAATCCTTTGAAAAGTCTCTTCAGTCATTATCATGGTCTTCTTTAACAGTAATACTTGAAAATGAAGTAAATAGAATTATGCAGTAAGCAACAAGTTATATGACTGATATCAAAAAGAGATGCCACAGCGTTTGAAAAAAAAAGCTGGCATATTGTGCTATGTGAACTGCAGTGATTCCCACCTTTCTTTCTGATTTTCTTCACACACACACACACCAAAGATGATTACTATTCACAGCACAGCTGTCCAAAGTCCCACCCCGACATACAAACACACCTCAGCATACCCTGCCCTGGTTCAAACCATATGTCTTTTTGTATACTGTGATGACGCTTGATCTGGTCTGGCCTGTTTACCAGGTTCATGTAGCAGCGCTTACATGCTTACCAACAGGCTTAATATCTACTTGTCCAGATAAATTGCCATTTGGTTTCTATCTCAGGCACTCAACAAGTTTAGGGGAGGGCATGGGGAATTTGTGCCATGAATCACTGTTGAGTCATGCAATACAGAAGGAAAGGCCTGAACTTTTCCCTCAAGGCTCAAACACAGAGCAGGCCTCACTGTAAGATAGCTTTGTATTATGGTTTACTCTTGAAATTTGGTATTGCAGCAATGCTGATATTTAAGTCAGTCTGGACCAAAATATCAGCTAAATGAATAAATGCAAATGTAATGTAAATGAAACCGTATTTTAATGATAGCAATGCTGTGCAGCTTCAGAAGTGCTTTGAGGGGGAGGTGGAGGATTTCTGCATTTCAGTTTAATTTTTTCTGTTATACACTGAACAAAATTATACATTATTATGCATTTTATTGATGGCATTTTGAATGCACAGAGATACCGTGACGAGATCCTGAGGCCCATTGTTGTGCCATTCATCCACGACCATCACCTCATGTTGCAGCATAATAATGCACGGCCCCATGTTGCAAGGATCTGTACACAATTCCTGGAAGCTGAAAACATCCCGTTCTTGCATGGCCAGCATACTCACCGGACATGTCACCCATTGAGCATGTTTGGGATGCTCTGGATCGGCGTATACGACAGCATGTTCCAGTTCCTGCCAATATCCAGCAACTTCGCACAGCCATTGAAGAGGAGTGGACCAACTTTCCACAATCAACAACCTGATCAACTATATGCGAAGGAGATGTGTTGCACTGCACTGCGTGAGGCAAATGGTGGTCACACCAAATACTGACTGGTTTTTGGACCCCCCCCCCCGGACCCCCCAATACAGCAAAACTGCACATTTTAGAGTGGCCTTTTATTGTGGCCAGCCTAAGGCACACCTGTGCAATAACCATGCTGTCTAATCAGCATCTTGATATGCCACACCTGTGAGGTGGATGGATTATCTCGGCAAAAGGAGAAGTGCTCACTAACACAGATTTAGACAGATTTGTGAACAATATTTGAGAGAAATAGGCCTTTTGTGTATTTAGAAAAAGTCTTAGATCTTTGAGTTGAGCTCATGAAAATGGGGGCAAAAACAAAGTGTTGCGTTTAACAAAATTGAACTGAAATGCAGAAATCCTCCACCTCCCCCTCAAGGCAACAAACTTACACTTGCAAATCCCCTCCATGTGAATGCATTTTTAAGGTGAAATGCAAATGGGTGGGGGTCAAGAAGCAAACATCTGCATGTTTGAGAACCCCATCGGTCTGTCTCAGACCTTTGGTGAAAATGCAAATGTCCATGAATGAAAGGAAGCAACACCTATTCAGTTAAAAAATGCTGAAAAAGATGTTTATAGTCAATATAATAAATACATTTTTAATAAAAATCTCACCCATCTAAAGATATATTACCTTAATGTTTCCTTGACTATGTCTTTCAAGCAAGGAAGCAAAATAAGACTCCTCTACAGTAATATTAAACAATATAACAGGGTGGTAGGGAAAGATCAAGTTCATAAGAGCAAATGTTTTGCTCCTTTGGACAGCTAGTAAAACTGTAACACAAGAAAGGTTATTTTATTACTCTACCAGTCTTATTTTTGTCCTCATGGTATGCCGGATTGGACTAAAGATCGCTCCTTTACACAAACACACACAGAGAGAGAGAGAGAGAGATACGGAAAGGGTGCATTTACAATGCCATAGGAACGATTAAAGAGACCAAACCTAAAATAATCAAATATTCGCTGTCTTATTAATAAAAATCGATATATCACATCAAAGTTAGCACTATATTAATGACACAAAAAGTTCAAAAGTCCAGTAAGGTTGCATGACAATCTTCACGCTTACATCACTGTCACACATGTAAACAAGCACATGAGACCTTGCCGCGTTCAGTCAAGTACATCCGGGTCGTACAACAGTGCTGAGGTAAGTCGAAAGTGCCGGAGCTTATCTGACATAGGCAGTGACATTGTTCATATATCTGGTATTATTGCCCCTTGACTGTTTTAGTTATAATACACAAATTTAAGATATATAACATTTAAACACGCAGTACTGTCTGATGTTAATTTTGAGAGGCATTCTAATAATTCAGCCATTTATCAACGATGTGATGCGCCATCTGCTGGCTGTTGTTTTGAGAAATCGAGTCCCCAAATGCCAGAAGTTGACTGTAATGCCTCGTTTATTATTTACACTGTAGCCATTAAAATGATGGGGTTATTTACTCTATAATCGCACATAGGAATACAAATGTTTGATTAATGATCTATTCATCCATATTGAAGAACACATAACAAGTGCTGACAAAGCAGATGGAATATGACTGCACTGTAAAAATTCACTTTTATTTATTGAGCATGATCAACATCATAAAGGAATATCACTTATTATTTAAAAAAAAAATGAAATAGTAATACTGGACAATTTTCAGCATTGAGATATTCATGCCATTTAAAAAAAAAAGTGCTGGCCATTGTGACTCAATTAATGTATGACTCTTTGAGTGTTTTAAATAAACATTAAGTTTAAGTTAATGTTTATTTAAAACACTCAAAGAGTCATACTTGTTCAAATGTTTTATTGTGCACTAGTTTACCAAACGTAACAATTAAATTGTGCACTAGCTTAATGTAGTCATCAAAAACTCAAATTCATTAAACATTTCAACAAGTTTCAAAACAATAATGTACCATGTCTGGCAAATTCCAGTATATATGAATGGACTGTATCTGTTAGTAAATCTGTAACAAACCAAGTGGCTGAGTGCTGAACTGAATGACACAATTAATGGAGTACAGTTACTTCATTAGCTAGTTTAAAATGACTTGAACAGCACTGGTACCAAGTAGTAAGATATTTTCATTATTAATGCATTAAAGTGCTTATTAACAAGTATTTTCAAATGTAATTAAATTTAGATAATACCCCTAAATCTGTTCTATTTCACCACTGTAATAAACATTACACTTGATTGAAAGTTAGTATAAAGTCCAGAGTATTTTTTTTTCATTGAATGAGATTAAGATTGAATGAGATTAAGACATGGAATTACTCTGAATTCTCCATTAAATTGTATTATGATTAATTCTGAATTGTTCAGCAATGAATAAATATTGCCAGACTAATAAACTACACATTGTAAGGCACTTCAAATTTTCCCTTTTAAAACCCTGAGAGGAGTATTATTAATACTATCAGTCAAAAGTTTGGACATGCTACTCTTTTTTTTTTTTATAACAGTAATCATAACTATAAAATAACACATATGGGAATTATGTAGTGACCTAAAAATGTCACTATCTGGTCCATTTATAAAAAATAAAAAAAAGTTATAAAGTAGGTATATTTTATGTTCGTCTTTAGAATAACACTTTTTTTTTTTTTTAAATCATGGAAAATTATGAAGTTTGTCTAAACTTCTGACTGGTAGCATGTGTTGAGTATTAGGATAAAACTCAAAGGCAGTCCTCATATGCCTCTGAATTGGTCAACAGGAATGTTTAATTGTGTGTATCTGTGTCTAATTCCTCATCTGTCCTTGCCCAGCTCTGAATCTTTCCAGTGCCAAAGATCACGTAAAAGATGGCTCCAAAGGCGCTCACCCCTGCAGACAACCAGAACACGTGTCTCCATCCTGTAACTGAGTGCTGCTCGAAAAGACAAAGGAAGGGAGAACATATAAAAAATGTCAGCTTTTGCTGATGAATTCTTTTAAACTACTGCAGTATTACACAAAGTAAAGAACACAGCTTACATCTTTGGTCAAGTAACCCACTACAATTGGTGCAAGAACACCAGGGATGGTCCCAAAAGTGTTTGTAATTCCTAGAAGTGTACCCGCATACCTGGAAGAAAATAGCACAAAAGAAGATATTACTATTGCAATAAAAGTGAAGCTTGTAAAGATAACTTAATGAATAGACTGATGGACATCAGTTTTAGCACAGACCTGTTCAGTTTGTAGTCCTATAACCCAGATGATGATTAACATTTTCAACCATTATATTAAAGGGGTCATATGACGTTGCTAAAAAATAACATTATTTTGTGTATTTGGTGTAATGAAATGTGTTTATGCGGTTTAAGGTTCAAAAAACACATTATTTTCCACATACTGTACATTATTGTTTCTCCTCTATGCCCCGCCTTTCTGAAACGCGTTGATTTTTACAAAGCTCATCGGTCTGAAAAACGAGGTGTGCCAGCTATCCAGTGCGTTGTGATTGGCCGAATACCTCAAGCGTGTGACGGAAATGTTACGCCCCTTACCATACTGTGATGCCCTGTCCGGCCGGAGAGATGAGACAAAAAACATTAAAACCCATTATAAATTTGTTGCATCGAGTGGGGACATAATTATGGATTATAATGACTTTATTGTCTTTTTACGCGTTGCATTGCATTGCGTCGCTTAAACATAAAACCATGTCTGCAGTTGTGATCGGAAAAATGACAAACAACAAGCGCTATTCTACACTGCCCAAAACTCGCGTTTGAATCATCAGTGGCAAATTCTTTAAATATGAAAGCATACTTACAGTCTGTGAGTCAGCATTATTTGTCAGCATCATAGACTGTATAGGGTCAGCATGCGCACCGAAGGGGAAACGGGAACTGAATTCACTGGAACATCGCCATTGTAGGCTACTCTACCAGGAAACAGTCCTCGTCCTCCGTAAAATGCGCTGCACACATCTGAATATTTGGTTTGAACTGTTCTGGAACAGTGTTGTAAATACAACTTAACCACTGATTTCTAGTCGTGTCTCTTTTGGAAGACCAAACAAAGTAACATTAGTTTCGCATTCACAACGAAACACACAGCGTCTCCACGACATGGCGGCGGCAGCAACAATACTACAGCGGGAATAAAAGTTACTCCTTCTTTCTTTGCATGAACATTTGGGCGGCGTTATGCAAATCTTCCCACATCGTGACGTAGACATGTGGGGGCGTGTTTAAACTAGGCGTTTTAGGAGGGCGTGGACGAGTCTTAACTTTCATAAAGAATATCTCTTTTGGTTTGAGACTTTAGTCTTTGCAACTTTAGGGATCTTATCTATTCACGAACAGCTTGTAACACTCCAAAGAGAAAGGAAAACTTGAAATCGCATCATATGACCCTTTTTAAATAAAATTCAAAAAAACCCCTAAGAAAGCCTAAAGAGAACCTAAAGTGAAGTATCCCGCTGAGTTGGCCCGCAAAGTGATGTAATGAACTGCTCTATAGAGCCTACTTGAGCAGACCGACTAATTGGGACATATAAACCAGTCAGACAGTCTTGGTTTTGTACCGTGGAGCAATATCAATCTGGTTAATGTAGACACCAGCAGCACTGAAACCCCCAAATGCACTGGACAAAGTGAGAAATGTCACAGCCAGCACACCGCTACAACCCGTGAAGCCTACAGCAAGCAGGAAAACAGCAGGTAGAAACAGACCTATGGGACACAAAACATAAACATATTAAAAACACAATTAAACTGCAATACTTTTGTGTCACGTTGTCCTTCAGAAATCATTCTAATATGCTGATTGTGCTCAAGAAACATTTATTATTACTATCAATCTTGAAGACTGAAACTTTTTGCTTCTTAATATTTTTATTGAAACTGATACACTATCATTTAAAAGTCTGAGGAAAGTAAGACTGAAAAAAAAAAAAAACTTTTATCCAGCCAGGGTGTATTAAATTAATTAAACGTGACAGTAAAGACATTTAGAAGTTACAAAAGTTTTATATTTTAAATAAATGCGTTTTTTTCCATTAAAGAATCCTGGCAGTTCTCCACGTTGCCACAAAAATATTAAAGGGTCATATGATGCGATTTCAAGTTTCCTTTCTCTTTGGAGTGTTACAACTGATACAAGCCGAGGAGAGCGTGTTCGCGAGAGAGAGAGAGAGAGAGAGAGAGAGAGAGAGAGAGAGAGAGAGAGAGGGTCACATCCAGAGCATGTGAGCGCTCCGCTATGTTTTCCGCTCTATGGACGTGCGCTCCACTCAGTCGCTCTAACCGCCCAAGCAAGCGCTCCATTAATATTCCGCTCACGCTCACCGTAAACCAATTCAGATGCGTCTAGTTCTGTAAAGAACAAATTTGCGGTGCATTATATTAGAGTATAATTACTGCTGCTCTATCTCGCCTACATCTGTAGGATACCTATGGTTTGGTTCAGTTTTTTTTTATATATATTTTAATGCCCTAAGTGGTTGTAGGTAACATCTTCTGTAATACGTATTTAGGCTATATCCAGCTGTGTGTTAGCTTAGGTTACCAGCCTTTAACTGAGTTATTTATAACTACCAGAGGATGCTCACACAAATTAATCCAAACATTAACAATCGCCGATTATACGACCCCCCCGTCAGCAGGTTGTATTATTTTTTTTATAAATGTATTATTATTTATTCATTTTAAGCAATAATGATTTAAAGTAATTACGAATTATAATAATTCGTTCCACGATTTAGGCCTACTATAGGGAATGAACGAATTAACGTGGCCGTGATTTTGTCTGCATGTCATGATCGGGTCTCCGTACAACCGAATATAACCTTAGCCTACCTGTTTATTAATTTATTATGTATGTAACTAGCTCACCTTTTGCTGGACCATGTTTGCGTACATCTTCGTGCTTTCTCTAATCAATATGAATCTGTACAAACTTTAACAGTCTCCCCGCACTCCCTCTCAATTTCTTCTCCCTGCTTATTCTTAACTTAGATTTTTTACTTTAAATTTATGTATAAGGCTTGCAACTTCGTAGAAACAATATCTGAACTCCATAACTGCTCTACAGATTCTCGATCTCGAACAAGCAAATCACCAAACGGCATTCTGAGTTGAGCGAGCGGCGCTGAGCGTATTGAGTGAACGGAGCGGAATCTTCAGAATCTCTTAAGGAAATATTACCGCTCACATGCTCTGGTCACATCACAGTGGAGTCAGCTGTCTTAACCATGGCTTGTGCACTGCAAACACATACCAGCTTCATCACTGTGTATGTCACGCGACTCTGTTCCCCTTTCAGGCTCTATCTTTACATTTATTTTGAAAGATGAAGCTCGCTATTATGGTAAGGGGCGTTACATTTCCAAATTTACAGTTTGGCCAATCACAATGCACTGGGTAAGCTGGCCAATCAGAGCAGACTGCACTTGGGAAGGAGGGACTTTGTCGAAAATGAAGCGTTTGAGAGAGGCGGAGCATATAGGACCTACAATAATGTGCAGTATTTGAAAAATAATGTGTTTTTTGAACATTAAAGCATGTCAACATATTCTGTTACACCAAATAATGATCTTTAAAAAAAAAGCATATGACCCCTTTTAGCGGCAGATAGGGTTTTAACATTGAAAAGGTTTTCTGAGCACCAATACAGCATATAGAATGATCTGGAAAACGGAGAGCGTAAGGGCAATATGAAAAATACATTTAAATTGTAATAATGTTTCAATACATTACAAAGTACAATATTTCTGCTTTTGTGATCAAGTAAATGCAGCCTTGATTGGCATAAGAGTGTTTTAAAAACATTTAAAATGTAACAATTACAATTTTTTTTACCACTAACATAACTATTCTATTTCCACTATCTGTGTTAACATGCACTCTGTCATCATAAATATGTTATTTATAAGATATTTATTATTCATACCAATAAAAGTAAAGAGTTTTCGGACAGCTGTGACACTCAGGAGCTCCCACTCCAGGATGTTGTCTGCCAGCACACTTGAGCCCATGAGAACAGCCAGCCAGCCAGATATGGCAGAGCGGAGAGGAACGAATTCTGATTGACAAAACGAAATCAAAATGGAGTGAGACACAGGATTTAAACCAGGCTGATTTAATCTAAATATCTAAATTGCCTCACCTGTCGCAAATCAAAGTGGAGCACAGAGTCCATGTAGGTAGGAAGTGAGGTGAGGAGAGTGTAATAAGACCAGTTAGAGCACATCTGTGGGATGATTATGGCCCAAAGAGGCACAGAGAACAGCATAGATAATACAGGCACTGTCCAACCATGAGGCGTCCCCTAAAAACAGAGAAAATATCAAATCAATATAAATGCCTGCAGATCTAAACCTCAGATTAATTATGCTGGAAATTCATGTTTGAGGATTCCTTTTAAATTCAATAACATATTCTAATACATATTCACATATAGTTAGTTATTTATTTTTAGCATGAATGATTTACTTGATGAATAAAGAATGAGACCAACTGTAAACATCATTAAAAATTCAAATATAAAATTTGTTCATACCTGTGAACCTATTGAGTTAATTATGTAACATTTCTCTCTGTCACTAATTCTTGGGTGAGTTCGGGGTTCATCTGACACCAAGATAAACCAAAACACTGCCCAGAGGCACCCGACACTACCTGGTGGTAAGTAAAAAAATGTTCATGTATAAGATAGTATGCTATTATATTACATTAAATATGAAGACAAGAGTAAGGACTGTTAAGTATGTTCATATATCATATATGACCCTAGACCACAAAACCAGTCATAAGTAGCACGGGTATATTTGTAGCAATAGCCAAAAAATGAATTGTATGGGTCAAAATTATCGATTTTTCTTTTATACAAAAATCATTAGGATATTAAGTAAAGATCATGTTCCATGACGATATTTTGTACATTTCTTACCGTAAATATATCAAAACTTAATTTTTGATTAGTAATATGCATATTTTCTCAATATTTAGATTTTTTTGCACCCTCAGATTCGGCCGAATTATTGTCTATCCTAAGAAACCGTACATCAATGGAAAGCTTGTCTTTTCTTTTCAGCTTTCAGATGATGTATAAATCAATAAAAAACAATGACCCATGATGCGGTTTTTGGTCCAGGGTCACAGAATAAAACAATTACTTCAAGCATTCTGCTTGAACTAGATGACTCACACACCATAAATTTAGTAATATACATGTGGCATAATGTTGGGTCAGTAAGATATTTTTGTTAAGTTTTTGAAAGCCCTATGCTACCCAGCGCAGTTATTTTATCAAAAATACAGGTAAAACAGTAAATTGGGAAATATTTTAGTGATTAAATTAAATTGTATTATGGAAAATAAAATTAATTTAAAAACGTTGCTATTTAAAAGATAAGGATGCAAAGCTGAATTGTCAGCAGCAATTTCTCCAGTCTTCAGTGTAACACGATCCTTCAGAAATCATTCTAATTTGGTGCTCAAGAAACATTTTATTATTATCAATGTTGAAAACAGTCGTGCTGCACAATATTTTTGATGCATTTTATTTTTCAGGATTCTTGATGAATAGAAAAGTTCAAAAGAACAGCATTTATGTATTATAAATGTCACTTTTGATCAAGTTCTGAATACTTGCAGAATTAAAGTGTACATTTCTTTAAAAGCAAACAAACAAAAATCTTACTGACCCCAAACTATTATGTATATAAATGCATCCATAAGTTAAATGTCATTTCCCCACTCGTGCAAGAGGTCCTAGGAAGAGGAGATCACGCTGGCCACAACCAGTACTATGACAGATGAAGCAGTGCGAGGAGAGCCCACAGGCACAACCCCACAACCAGAGCGAGGAGTGAGAGTGCGGAGAGGAATCCGTGCGCTATCTGGGAGTGTTTTCTATCATCTATCTAGCTTCCTTCTCGCTACCTTTGGGGCATGAAGTATGTGCTTCACCGAGGATAGCAGGCAGGTGCATCTTTCTGTGTCTTTCGATCCTTTTTGGTAGGTCTTTGTTCGTCTGCCTACTGTATGTGGTTGGTAACCCAGATTCTCTATTTGAGAATCATTGTGGAGCTTTTTTGGCTATTACAAACGTCCCCTAACCTCCCCAAATCCCTCAAGTGCACGCAAGGCAAACAGCCACGTGGCTCCAAGTTGTGCTGACAGTGGAGTGAGGAGAGTGAGGACGGCTGTTCCAAGCACACCACCACCAAGGAACAGGCTTCCTCCAAAGCGACCTGATAGGTAGCCTCCCGGGATCTGATTTTATCTCGTTGATGGATCTCAAACTACGGTTTGTATTTCATCTTCACAACATAACTGAAACAGCACAGCATTAGAGCGGGAGCATTCCCTGCATCTCGGGATTCCATGGGTATCTTGGAATCTAGGAAAAGAAAATGAAATAGAGAGCGATTCGACAAGAACCAAGTACTATATTTTTTTAAGTATTATAGGTTATAAAAATGCATGACACATGTGGAGATCCACCAGGTTCGGTGCATGAAATGCTGCATGCAGTTTATTCTTACCCCATCTGGCTGTTCTGAACTTTGGCTGTTGTTGTCAAGTGTATGGGTGGGTACTGGACATTCGTTTGATATATTGCTATTGGATGATGACTGGTTATTGGTTCCATTAACCATAGCAACCATGGCAACACTGAGATTTACACGTAGACCATAGACCACAGCAAAGCCAAAGAACATCATAGCAGCCAGATTGCATCGTACAGAGCAGCATTTGGGAGGCACTGTCACACATACAAACACATTCTGAAATTTTAAACAGTTACATATATTTAAAAAGATTATAGTCACTTAGCACACTACCATTCAAAAGTTTAAGGTGCACTAGATTTGGAAAGAAATGAATACTCTTAATCAGCAAGGGCACATTAAATCCTGAAAAAATGTATCACATTTCCACTAAAATATTAAGCAGCACAACTGTTTCCAACATTGATAAAACAACAAAGTAATATCCAAAGAAAATAGAAATAGATTACACTTTTAAATATATCAACAGTTGTTTTAAATAGTAGTAATATTTTGCTGTGTTTTGATCAAATAAATGCAGCAAGGGAGTGCGAGTGGGAAGAGATTCTATTCAAAAAACATTTTAAAAAAATCTTATCAACCCCAAACTTTTGAATGGTAGCATGTGTGACAAGACCTATTTAATGCACAAAACAAACCACCACATTTCATGCAGACTGCAGGAGGATCTAACTGCAGACCAACCTGTGATTTTGTCCGCTTCCTTCTCTAGAAGTGGTGCAGTGTCACAGTCCTGGTCGTCCGAGTTAATGGAGTAACCGTCTTGTAGTACCATGACTGCAAAGGTGTAAGTTTTGGACTGTACTTGATTTAGTTTAAGTATGACATCCACAAATCCTGAAACACAAACAAGACATTTCAGAAAATGCTATTCATCTCATTTGTGTTTTACAGAACAAATAACAAAGGTTAACGGAACAGATCAGCTGACATCCGCCACAACATCCAACATTATGTCAGGAGCATCAGTGAATACAGATGACATTCTTTGTCTCACCTGAATCCTGGAGAAAATAAAGATGCAATTCAGTTCTTTTACCCTTCAAGAGCTAGTTTTGGGTCCCTCTATTGTCTTTACTAGACTCAGCATATGAAATGAAATGTAAAAAAAAGTTAGAAAAACAGCACTTCAATGTAAAAACGTGATACAAAGGTTTGTATTTTAATTTATATGTTACGTTATATACAAAAATAATGTTATTTATACCAATACAAAATTTGACATATGGTGCGATTTGTATTTATTCTTACCATTAACATGCTTCCTAAACAGATGTAAGATTCAGTCGCTGGATGCTTTAGAAAAAAGATGATTCGTTATCGACCCCTCCATAGCCATACAAACCGGTAATTACTTCTATAAGTGCTAAATGTTTAATACACCGACACCGGCTTCACGCTAATGTTGCATTTCCTGTTTTGTCTGAGCTTGTTGATCACATGACATCTTAAGACTTCCTGCTCTGGGAAGCATCATCATCTAAACACTCTGGACCGACTGACTGAATGTGTCCGGTTTAATGCTATGACATACAAGTCTAATATCTGCAGCCATAAACGCATTTGTTTGACGTAAGCGCTGTTTTCGTCTGTCATGTGATTGAATGAACAGAAAGTTATCACAGTAAGTACACCATGGCTGTAACTGAAAATATTTGTATATTTAAGCATTTATAAACAATTTATAGGAATTCCTAGTTTAGCAATATTAAGGCTCCCGGCTGATTTCGAAGGCCATTGATGGCTAGGTTGCGATGAAACGGTTTCGTTATCTTCTTACTTTTGACATTTGAAAAAAGCGTGTCGTAGAAAGCCCACTCAATTAATTGTGGGTGACAACTTCACTTATTCACTTCCTTATTTCAGTGCTTTCTCTTCCTGTAAGCGTTTTCTGTTAACAGGGATGTACATGTGTTCACATCTTCAGGCTCGTATTGAAGTATGGGTTTATCCGCGGCTCTTCGCCTCCTCGCTGTGTCTGGGTGTCTGTTGTTGCTGTGTGGCTCATCGTGGGGAAATAATGCCACAGTCCCTCTGGTGATATGGCACGGCATGGGTGAGACTCACATCCGCACTTGATCAAATAAATAACAGGCCTGCCTGAGTCATTAAATAATGTCAATCATTAGGGTAATATACACTTTTACTCTGATTACATAACTGATGATTGAAAACTGCTTATTATTTATAATATTAACATTAAATTGTCTCTCTGTAGTGCCATGACCTATGGAAACATGTTTACCATGGAAACATGTAACCGATAACATAAACGCACCTACTGAGTTTACCATAAAGAATTATCACTGTTATTTGTTCTTCTTCTTTATTTGCAGGAGACAGTTGTTGCAATCCACTGAGCATGGGTTCAATAAAGAAGATGGTGGAAGAGGAAGTCCCAGGAATATATGTGCTTTCCCTGATGATCGGCAAGACTGTCGTACAGGTAAAGCAGGTCCACATCCTCCATTCTTCTCGTTCCTGTTGTTGTTTAAAATAAAAAGGTCTGATTTAGCTTCTGTTTTTTTTTTTACAGGACACTGAAAATGGCTTCTTCATGGATGTTAATGAGCAGGTGTCTTTTGTATGTGATCAGCTGTCTCAGGACCCTAAACTGAAGGGAGGCTACAATGCCATGGGCTTCTCCCAGGGGTCACAGTTTCTGTAAGGGGTTATTTATTCAGACCAGTCCTTGCAAGGGATTCTCAGAAGTCTTATCCATGTTGTTTTACCTTTCTATCTTGTTTAATGTTTGGTAAGACGGGCGGTTGCACAGCGCTGTCCAGATCCCCCAATGAAGAACCTCATCTCAGTCGGGGGGCAGCATCAAGGTAATATGTGCTCCTGCTCACCCTTTGGTTGATGGACTTGCTAAAAATAGCAGTACATTTGTTCCTAAAAATGGTTAGCCCCGTGGCACAACAACCCTGTTTTGATTTCACAATTATGTTGCTTCAGGAAATGCAACCATTTTGAATTATTGAGTAAAAAGAGAATAACTTGAAAAAAGGATATAACATTTGCAGTCACATTACAGCATGTAACATTACATATAAACTACCATTTGGTAAGATTTTTAAAATGATATTTAACACTAATGAAAATAATATTAGTTCATAAATCTTAATAAATATGTTATCAATTAATAAAATAATTGTTTTTGTTGCTTTAACTAAAATTGAACATTATTCAAACTATCTTAACCACTTTTTTTTGTCAGACTAATTCTCTTCCTCGTTTTTTTTTTTTTTTTTACCTCCACAGGAGTTTTGGTCTTTCCACGTGCCCTGTGACGCTCGCATATCTGTGAGTGGATTCGCAATATGCTAAACTCAGGAGCCTACACCGATACGTTCAAAAACAGTGCGTGCATGGCTGCTTTTGGCTTGTCAACAGACCATTTCATGATTTCAGTAACGCGTCTGAACATTCACTATTCAAGCAAATTGATTGTCATTTGATTTTAGCTTGGTGCAGGCACAATACTGGCACGATCCCCTCAATGATGACTTGTATAAAAAGCACAGCCTCTTTCTTGCTGACATCAATCAGGAGCGGGTAAGTCTCAGGATAAGGGAGAAATTATTAAAAATATTTATATTTGTGCATGTGGTGTGGATGATTGTTATTTCTGTCAGGTGGTGAATGAGACCTACAAGAAAAATCTAATGTCTCTGAATAAGTTTGTCATGGTTAAGTTCCTGCAGGACACTATGGTTGATCCTGTGGATTCTGAGGTACATTAGCCTCTCTTTTATTGAATTAGAAGAGGACTGAACTATTACTAATTGAATTGTCTTTATCAGTGGTTTGGCTTCTATAAACCTGGTCAAGATAAAGAGCTGGAAACACTGCAGGAAAGTGCTATTTATACAGAGGTAAACTAAAGCTTCTTTATTAGCCACATTTAACACCCATTTATTATGTATATTTATATATATATATATAGGTATAAGAGAAGAGATCTTTATCTAATCCTTTTATATTTTTTGTTTGGTCAGGATCGCCTGGGTCTGGTAGAGATGGATTCTGCAGAACTTGCCACACACCTCGCCACTGATGGAGATCACCTTCATTTTTCCCCCGGAACAGGGTGCACACATAATGACAATTTACTTCCCTACCTACGCTAAATACAGTAACAGGCTTATTCCTAATGAGGGAGTTCACACACACACACAGTCCAGTGTCTGCTGACTTTAGCATGCTTCTAACTACGGCCTTTGAGTCTTATACAATGTCTAATATACAGAAATGAAGCCAGACTTGCTTGTTTTATTGCACTGATCTGATTTTTATTTGATTTATTTAATCAGAAAAACATCCTTATTGTTACACTCCAAATTTTAATTTGTTCTAATTGTGTACTATTTTTCAGTTAATTTTTGTTAGAGAATAAAACTTTGAATCTTACAAACCCGGTGTCCTATGTTGTATTTATTTATGAATCGCATAAAGAGTGTACCATTACACTAATTATTTAGAGACTAATATTAAAATGCATCAAACTTAAACATACTTTGCAAAACAAATATTTGTAAACTGGTGCTATAGCTTGCGCGAGACAGCAAAGTTTCTGATAACAGGATATATTTTGTCCTATGTGTAGACAAGTATGTATTTTTCATACATTCATTTTTCATTTATTGTTAAAGTTTGGGGTCTTGAAGGTTTTTTGAAAGAAATCTTTTATGCTCAAAAAGGCTGGATTTATTTGATCCAAACATACTTCACTATTTTTCTTTACCATCACTTTTGAATAATGAAATGCATCCTTGGTGAATAAAACGCAAACTATTGGAACAGCTGTATATGTTTTACAAATGCTCATTCTAGGTTCTGTTGTTTGTTTTAATTATGTTCTGCTCCACATCACCTTTCTGGAAATCTTAAACCATAAAATGCAAGATGCTGGACTCTTGCAACAAAATGTATTTGCCAATTATATGCAATAAAGCACATCAAAGACTCAAAAAAAAAAAGTGATGTTTTTTATTGAAACAGCTTTAATGATGTTTGTTCTCCAGTACTAATTCTCGGCCAAGTAAAGACAAACGATACAAAAGAAATTCCATACTCATGGCCTATGGAAAGTAAAAGTATTATGGAAAGTAAAGATTAAGAGGTTGGAATTAAAGCCTAAACTAGTTAAAGCATGTGATGAGAGCAAGAGGTGGACTCAGGTCATGTAAATCCAGTATCTGTACAGCAGATCGTCATCAGATATCAGACATGGACAGTACCATGAGCATCACAACGTTACGCTGTGTGTCCTTCTCTGCCTCCTCTCCAGTTTGTGCCAAGAACACAAGACATCAAAACGCATTCCACACCTTTCCATCATGAACCATGGAATGTTCATTTATTTATATTACAGGGAATGTGCATGTGCTCTGGAATACAATATGAAATAACGAGGGAAATGAGAATTCCTAAAGCAACTACTGTTTTTTTTAAAACATTGTTTCAGTGTCACGATTGGAAATATAACTGTGAATCCTGCAAGGCGCCAATTGGTCCTCTAAGATTTGACACAAATCTTCATTCTAATTATGCCTAGGAAAAAAAATGAATAAAGTTACAGTAAATGTCTGCATTGGTGGTCTGTAGAGGGACATTTATGTGCTTCAGATCTGAATTGCATATGTCAAACAGAAAATAGAATGACCCCCAACAACACCTGCCCCCTGACCAGAAAATGCAAATGAAAAAAAGTATCTAAATGACATCAAAAAAAGAAAATCTGATTAAAATGACTTGCTTCCTCATGTTGGCCATTCACATGTTATTTTGCTTAGTATGGCTGCAAGACAACAACAAAACATGAAAACACCTCAACTGTTGGCAATCAATTTCAACTGCTAATGTTTTAAATCAATGGAACAGAAGAGAAAGGAGCCCTGCCGCTGACTGAGCAGTGCGTTGGTCTTAAAGACAAGGCGGGCCCTATGTCAATTAGCTGACAGGAATGGACATAGAGGTGCGCCCCTGCCAGAAACGCGATTGGCTGATAGGAGAGTGGACCTGGTTGGCATTCCATTCTACTTTGTAGTTTAAGCTCGTTGGTCAGTCAGGTAGGACACTGCAATGGGGGTGGTCTTGCACAGGCTGGTCCTTTATCCCGCAATTTCAGTTGCTGTGGTGACCAGCTTGCTACCGTCCCATACAGTTTTGAATTGTTCAGGGACTGGGATCTCAGTCTGGAATAAAACAGAAATAGAAAAGCAATTACTCCTATTCTTATAATCGTTATAATCATAGACGATTCACTCCATTACTTACATATTCTCCATCCTTGTTGGGCACCAGCACATTCATCTCGGAGCTCTTAGCGCTGACAATTTCACATGACAGAGAGTCCTTGCTCAGGTACACATGGCAACCATCTGTCTTGTTGATGGAGATGGTTGGCACCTTACCCATAACCTGGAAATCAACAGAAGAATAATGACTCAGAAGATACAGATGCAGATGCACAGAGTAATAAGAAAGAAAAAGTGGCAATATCAAGATATCTGGGAGTTTAAGAGAATTAAATAGAAGACCTTTAATTCAAATTCATATTTTCGAGAAAACATCAGTGCGATCAGTTCCACTGTTTTAAACAGACTTCTTTATTTTTTACATTTTAAACACATTTGTGATGAGTTTTATAATGTGATGAGAGGGTTGTTTTAACGAACAAATGCGGTCACAATCATTTCTGTCTGACCACATGTGATCAGACCACCCAAGACTGACCTTAATAACTTAAAACATTCATTTGTATTCAATTAGTTCAGAAGAGAATAACATTTATTCATATGTATCAGTATGTTAATACATTAATAAACAGCCATATTTACCTAAACATACAAAAATGTTGAAAAGAAAAATGTTGTAAGTGCATTTACATAGGTACTTTAAATTTATATTTATTTAAATGTTGAATACTTTTTACGACCATATGCTATGGAATCAATTGCTTTTGCCACAAGATTAAAAAAAACATGAGTAATTGACTTTTTAAATCAGCATTCGGAGTTTTATATTTGTCAATTGAAAAATTCGCCATTATTTTTTTTTTATTTGTGTGTGGTGGGGGGGGGGGGGGGGATATAATATTTTATATAGATATATTAAATATTTAATTACATTTTATTTTTAGATTAAATAAAATATTTAATTTTATTGTGATGGAAACAAGCTTCCATTTAGGATCAAATTAAAATAAAAATAAAAAAGAGATCAAGACATTTTTAAAGCTTAAATGATACTGCAGATACTCAGCTACATCTATAATGAGAAGAGTACAAAGCACAAGCATACACACCTGGACCTTAACATCTTTGCAGTTGATCACCTCAACAATACCCACAACATCTTCAAAGACCAGACCCAATTTCTTACAGTTATCTGAAAAGACAACAAAAACTTATGTCTGAACATTCTACCAATATAAAAACAAAGTGAAGACTGCAGGAACAAATGGTAGTGCATACATACCTAAAGTAATGGAGTTGATCTTCCCCTTCACCTGTAAAGTGCTGTTGTTGCACTTGAAGGCATAAACCACCTGCTTCAGTTCTGTGTCACTGATCACAAGGCCATGGGCGCCTTCCTGATTTTCCTGTAGGGGGGAAAAAGCCCAAGAGAGAATCAGCATAAGAAGTTAAATGAACTGGCCAAACACTGTCATGTCTTCACAAAAATTCCCCCGTCTGTTTAGTTCAATACTAAAACAGCAAAACTTTGCTTAGTATCTTTTCTACTGGCATGTATAAAGTAAACATATCTAAGATTGAGATGGAAAATACCTTTCAGAATGGTATTTTCAACAATAATTTCAGCTGCATACACAGACTATAACAGGCATACTGACTCACTCACCACTTTCCATTTCTTGCCGTCCAGCTCCAGCACTGGGGGCAGAGTGCGGGCCGGGCTGGCTGCTGCTGTGGGCCGAGCAGCGAAGGGTTTGGGCCCAGAAGGCAAAGGACCTCCTTGAGCTTTGAGCACAGGATTCTTGTGCGTCTTCTGGTTATCAGATACATGCTTCAGTCCTTAAAGAGAGTTCAAAGATATTATAGATAGGATACATCATAGATAGGATATCAAAGACAAGTCTTCAAAACATTCCTGTGCCAGGGAACACAAATACTGATAAACCTTATACCCTTTATTTAGCATTATTGCTATCAGCCTATTATTATTAATATTAGTATTATTATTGTTCTTTTAGATTTGTAATCTTTATTTGTTGGATTTTTTCCTCCGAGTTCAGCCTTCCGTGTGGAAGGACCACTGAGTTGGACAAACAAGAGACATTTGACTGTGTTTCTACAGACTACTTATAGATTGCTTGTGGACTCAGTTCTTTTTATTGCCGTGTTTGTATGGGTGGGGATGGGATAAGTATATTGGGTACTTGTTGGTAACTTCATTGCGAGAAATAATAAATTTTTTGAAAAAATTAGTTACTTTGGCAATAAAAGTGTTTGCCAATGCACAAATAAAATAAAAAAATAAAATAAACAAAATTAATTATTTATTATATATATAATTTAGTTAAACGAAAACTGAAATTAAAACCTAAAAAAATGTGTTACTTAAATAAGACAAACATTAACTGAAAAAAAACACCAACAAAAACCCACTTTATATCAGGTTCCAACAACAACAACATCACTCATTTTGTTTAACTTAATGTAGTAAATAAGTAACCACTAAGTAAAACTCACAAAATTATAAACAATTAAATTATAAAATGAACACTGAAAATATAAAATAAAACTGGTTCAAAGTATGAAAAACAACATCACAATGATACTAAAAAACACTGTTAGGATGGCTATTTAATTATAAATAATTTTATTTTACCATAAATAATAATAATTATAAAAAAAAAAAAAAAAAAAAAATGAGACACCTCGTCTCAACACAAGTCAAAGCACGAACTGTGCCCTTTTTTATCATGAAGGCTGCATTGACCTTTATAAATATATACACACACACACACTGATGCTCCCATTACAGCACATCAAGTGAAACAATCGGCATCATTTTCAATTAGTCAAAAGGACTGTTTAATGTTTTAGCAATGAACCTTCCATTTAAAAAGCAATAAAAGTGTCACTGAATGTTTTGTGCACTGTAGGCTCTACTGGACACATTTTAAACCTATTTTCCCAAACAACAACTTATCCGTTTGTAGTACTACATCAAGTTAGGGATCCATTTAATACCTTTAGTAATATCAGCTCCCTTGTTGATGGAGGCAAAGAGAGCATTGTGATTGGTTGCTCCAGAGTCTCCACCTGATGATTTGCCCAAGTCCATGGGGGGTGGAGGAGGACCTGGGGGAGGTGGGGCTGGTGCACCTCCAGAGGCTGAAGCCACTGGACCCTGTGAAACCAAAATGCTTAAATATTTGGGAAATGTATTTATAGAAGCATGTGGGACAAACCGAACGCACAAGAATGTGACTCACAGTCTGGCTCCAGCTCAGTCCAGTCGTGTGGTGCTGCTTGATGTAGGCCTGCAGCTCGGTCCAAATGGACACATAGGCACTGACCCATTCCACATGCATCTTATCTCTAAAAATAAGACAATAAGGCAGATGGGAAAATGACTGATATGCCATTTTGCTGGCGTATAGACAAGCTGCTTTCCATCGCAGACAGACACATACTTTTCCTTGTAATCCTTGAGCACACGGTTTGTGTAAAACATGGCAGCGTCCTGCATCTCCTTCACATAGGGGCCTGGCTTTGGTGCCTAACATTTCGAAAGAAAAAGATTATGTGTTTACTGAAAGAAATTAATGAACATTCCAAATACACACCGATTATGACTTTTGTTTCTTGTGCATATGCTGTGGGGTTCAAAAGTCTGATGAGAAGGTTTTATGAGCATTTATGCACCAACATTGTTCGCTTAATGTGAAAAAAAAATTTGTTAAAATGTTGCTTTGATTATCATAATGGCTGGTGCTTTAAAATCAGCATACATCCAATCAGTCTGAGATTACTTGTGCTTTTATTTTCTAGTTTATTAATAATTAGGGGTGCTCTGATTGATCGGCTACCGACCACTATCGGCTGATAATCACGTTGGGATGTTTGATGGCGGTCTCTAAAAAGGCCTATCTCCAAAAACCTCTCTGAAGCTGATGACATGCAGCGGCACCGTCTTAGTCTCTGTCCAGCGCGGGTGAAATCATCGTATTTCTTCATTAGATAACTTATAAAGTAATTTGAAAACCTCGTTTGAGACGTAATTTCACAAACAGCGTGAGTGAATTACCGCGCGCGCTCTCTCGCTCTCAAAATACGCAAATGGCTTCAAATCACCACATCGCGACTGTCTAAGCGAGCTGCACAGTTGACACAGGAATAGTCACTTGCACAATCGAGGCAGTGTCCCATCCCCCCCCCGTTTTCCCACCCCCCCCCCCCACTAAAGTTTATAAATGCATTTCTTTTTCATCTTGCAGCCTTTATCTGTCAGGCAGCGCTCGCACGCTCTGCTGGAGACCGTATGCTCATGCACACTCGCAGCGCACACATAATGCCAAATTCACATGATTCCGTTTGCAGTGCCTTCGTGGCGAGTATTTTTTCCGCGCTCATGTTAACGGATTAAAGCGTTCACAACACACGGTTGCGGTCCGTCAGTGCGTTCAGCAGCGGTGCGTCTGCAGCAGTGCAGAGAACGTTTCCGCCCTCTGATCAACGCTGAATTAAAGTGACAGTGCATTGTTTGCAGTACATATGAACATAGATTGACATGAAAATGTAGTAATTACACATAAATGCATATAATTAAAGTCTACTGTGTTTCACAGTCAACACATGGCTTTTTGGCAAGGTTTAAATGAACAGCACTTTCAAAAATAATGCAATAAGAATGTCACTCTTAGATGTAATACAGTTTTAAATGCAAAAGAAAAGGCAGTAGAGTTGACTGTTTCTGTCAATGGTAAGTTTTGGATTTGTGTGATAATGTAAGAAAAGTAGTTTGAATGTTTTGCCAATTGCTTGAGCAACGTAATATATAAATCTAGAAGTAAATGCAAAAATAAAAAGCACTGAATAATGTGTTGCTTATATTTATTACGTTTAAACACATCTATGAAATATTGTATTACTGTACTGTGTAAAAAAAAAGAATTGCAATGCTGAAAAGCATTTTCAGTGACAATCAAAATAATGGATAAATGTTGTGTTTGTGGTTAACAGTCACGGATCAGTAGCGGACTCCTGTGTTAAAGCTGCTTCTCCTCTCACAAGAGACAACTTGTGGGGGGAATTCCCCCCATTTTCAAAAATAATTCAGGCCCTGAATAAATGTCTAAAATCCTGATTGGAGTATCAATATAAATAGTTATAAATTATAAAAAGAAAGCATTAAAAAGATCGGTATCGGCAGATACTACTTTCTGTGATCGGCCTCAAAAATCCCGATCGGAGCACCCCTAGTTTTAGTATTAGTTAACTATTTGTTTCCATTTACAAATTATATATTTGCATGAACGATTAGTAAACTATATATATTTTTTCTTAATTAATTGATGAAAAGTATTAATCAATCAGTGACTTAGAAATAGAGCACAATCATAAATATTTCTTATTGTACATCTTAACATTTCTTTGTAATGTGGTCGGAGACTTCAATCCCACGTATGCATCCCTAAAAAACATATGAAAAGTACATCAGTTTAACCCAGATATTTTTAAATGTAGAATGAGGAAACTGATTGGTTAGAGTACACTTCCCAAATATAAAGTCCCATAATTGATTTAATCTCAGACAGAAACAACACACAACTACAAAAACTGCAACACTCAGTGCTGACAATCCCAGGCTCCACCCTCCGCCTTACCATGGCAACCCAGCCGAGGGCGGGAACGCTCTCGCTGACAGCAGAGAGGTGGTTGAAGAGAGGCGAGGAGCGGTTCTTCTCACGGAACGCCTGCACCTCCTGGATCACTTTAGACATGGGGGCCAGCAGAGAGGTCAGGACAGACTATATAACAGAGAAAAAGAGAAACTGAGAAATGAGATTAAAGATACATGAGTTAAAGATACACTACCTTTCAAAATACTACCTTTTTTGTAAGAAATTAATACTTATTACGCAAGGATGCATTAATTTGATCAAAGGGACAGTTACTTTAACTTTATTTGTACTTGATTTACTTTTATAAAGACTTCAATTAACTTGACTTTCGATCCAAATCTGAAAAAAGTACCACTGTCTCGCACTAAATATTAAGCAGCACACAGTTTTTTCAACATCGATTAAACTGTTTTTTGAGTACAAATCAGCATCTTAGAATGAGTTCAGAAGGGTCAGTGACACTGAGATTGGAGTATGACTGCTGAAGATCAGTTTCACCATTACTTTGTTTTAAAATATATTAAAATAGAAACGATTATTCATTGTAATATTTTCACAATATTACTTGTTTTTGAATGTTCTTTTTGTTTTACACAATATTACCTTTTTGAGCATAAAGACTTTGAAAAACATTCATTGTGCATGGTTACGCAGTAGCAAGTCTGTTCTAACATTCAACATACTATGGTGCAGGACACTTACATCAGAAAGGTTTTGAAGTTTGGAGGCAGTGACCCGAAAATCTTCTTTGCAAGGAAAAGGCCTCTTCAATCCCCTCATTCTTTACACAAACAAAGGGATAAGCCACTTCGAGTGGATCTTATCAATATTGCCATGGTTCAGGACCTAAATGACAAATCGCTGCATTGACGCACATGCTTCTGGACTCACCCCCTATCTTTCTGACTGAGGGCAGTGTACTGATCCACAGCCATAGACCAAGTTGTCATAAGGCTTCAACATACCCGAAACCACTGAAGAGACGAGAAACAAGGCGAATCACCATGTCCTAAACAGACACATACCAATCATTTCCATAAACCACCCGTAACGCCATGGTCCAATGGCGAGTTTCACCATGCACTTACTTAGTCTGTAAATTTTACTATCTTTTTAGAACTCCGAAGCCAAAAGAAACCCCACTCATAATTAGGGATGCCGATATATCAGCCACCTATCGGTATCGGCCGATAAAATGCTAATTTTTTTCTGTTACGCGTATCGGCCTGATAAGAATTTTGGCCGATACTTTAAAGCCGATAAATAATGCATTATTTCCTTTAGAGACACTTCAGATGCGCGCTGTTCTTTTGCAGCCTTTTGTGCAATTGTATGTTTTATTATTGTGTTTATTTGATGTATATCTGTTTTATCTCATATAGAATGCGTTTGGTTAAGTTAAAAGAGCTTCAGTTTAGCGGTGATCATCTTTAGCTCAGCGCACGCAGCTCAATCAGCAGTGCACAACATTAACTATGATTGGGAATGTCGTGTATGTAACATTCTAATGAGAAAATTATTATAATAAAATGTTGTGAATTATTTGGGTTTAGTTGCTGTGTTTCAGCGTGTTGATATGGGAAGAGTGCATCCACAACAGTATCACACATTCTGACTATAGCACGCATTAACTGCATCATTTTGTACATATATAAGGTGTAATATTATGTTTATGTTGTATTAATATTAATCTCAGGATGCATTTCCTTGAGTTAAATAAGCTGCCAGCAAAACGCTTCAGTTTACCATGTTCATTCAGCTCTTCAGCTTCAGCACGCGCAGCTCAACGGCTGCTATTTAAAACAGTGGTATTAATTTGTTACTTTTTCAAAATCATTGATACATTTTTAATAATAACAACCACTTGTATTTTTTCTCTTATTATTTTCATCAACAGTATGGTTTAGTAATTAAAATCATTTATTTGTCCGTGCAGAGGCTATTCTGTTTTGTTGATCTGTGGCGCATTCATTTTGATTTTTTACACGTGTAATGATGTCCAGTGATTTGTTTGCATTATTTATGCATTATTTTA
Organism: Sinocyclocheilus anophthalmus; assembly: GCA_018155175.1. Lineage (NCBI taxonomy): Eukaryota > Metazoa > Chordata > Actinopteri > Cypriniformes > Cyprinidae > Sinocyclocheilus > Sinocyclocheilus anophthalmus. The sequence continues at coordinate 635,730 of JADLZN010007294.1, read as the reverse complement.
TTTATTTGTAAGACTTTTTTATGACTAAATTTGGTAATGGGAGAGTAAAAATATTTTTAAAACGTACACCGTTCAAACTAGGCTGCTTATGTTGAAGTGTTTGGGATGTGGCTTTTAATGATGAGACCTTTTTTTTTTTAATCAGGCTCTCAAAAAGTATATAAAAATTTGGATATAGGTTTATCGGCCAACATATCGGTTATCGGGTTTCAAAAATAAAGGATTATCGGTTATCGGTCAAAATTTTCATATCGGTGCATCCCTACTCATAATTATGATAATGTTTTGCAAGTCTATAGGCTTTTTAGTCCATGTCAATGTTCAAATGGTTAGTAAGAGTACAGTAATATAATAATTATATTAATATAATTCCATTACTGAGTTCTATTACTTGAACTCAAGTAATAGTTCATGCATCTTCAAAAAACTGCATGATTTGAGGGGAGACAATTTACACAGCAAAGCTTAAATCTTCAAATTGCTAACTCCCCTTTTGCACTAAGCACTGCTAATTATTGTCAGATATATCTGGTATGCATTTTTCTTAATACCTCCAGATGCAGCAGCAGGGCCGCCTCCACCCCCAGAACTGGACATGGCCTCCAGACGGCCCACAGCCACCTCCAGACGCTGCACTAGACCTGCCAGCTCTGCCATGCCTGATTGGTGAGAAAAAGAAAGAGAGTGGGACAGCTCAAAGATTACAGAAAGAAACAACAAGGTTGTACAGAAATCACTGGAATCAGATGTGATTGTGAGCTTGTGGTCGATTGTTAGTAATGTTTTTTTTTTTTTTTTTTTTTTAAGTGAACTGAAAGCTTGTACAAGTCTAGCATATGTCATCAGAGAGAAAATAGACAGGGTGAATTTTATTTTTATGCCAACTTTAAAGGGTATTATTGTATTCCGACTTATTCTACAACTCATTATTCATGGTCAAATTAATGACAAGAGCAACAGCGGAAGCGTGCATAAAAAGTCAACAGATGGAAAACATGTATGCTCAATGTGCAGAGCCTGAAGAGAATGCAGGACGTGCCATAACATGTTGTCCCACAAAAATGCTACAAGAAAAAGTGCCAAACCTCTAAAAAATACAAAAAAGAGGAAGTAGATCTTGTTTGCCTTCTCTGGGCAACTTTCAAAGGGCAGGTCCGTCTTTACTGCCCCTTCACATGCACTAAACAGGTAGCATTATGTAACAAAAACCTGATACTGACTCACTCCTCCTTTCACCTGAATGGCTCTTCTGGGAAATGTACAGGTATCCATATGAGCACGTAATCACCTGCCTTTAATGAGAGCTTGCACGAGGGAAAAATCCCACTTATTTGTAACTCCTTCAGGAATCACACATTTCCCAAGACTGCATTATAACGATAGTAGAAAACTATTAACAGTGAAGTTCATGTCGGATACATCAATCGCACTAGTTTTGAGAAAATGTGAAAGATTGAGTAAGCTAGTTAACAATGCTTTTATAAAAAATAATAACGGGTTCCTCTGTGACCACAAGCAGCTGTGGCTGTTGTTTTCAAATGTTCAGGCAACTGGAATGAACAAAACATTTGATCACACAGGAATAAAATCACAGAAGCACATTCACCTTTGAGGAAACAAAAACACACGAGCAAATGAAACTTTAGTTTTTGCTAAATATAATAAAGAGCAGACTGGAGTCAAACTAGATTCAAATTTCTCTCCTCCCCTTTTTTCACATTATAAGAAAATATTCACATTCAAATTAGAGTAGTCAAACTGCCTTGCCTCAGGTAAACTATTTCAGGGAGGCAACAACTATTGAAGAGAAAGCCACCTACAGATGTATGAAAATCAATGAGATGATCTGAACTGCTTATCCTTTGGGTTTAAAATAAACTTTCACTCACCAGCCAATTTGGCTACTAAATGTTAAAGTTTCTAGTCAAAACTGATATAGAAGCCAGATTATCAAAATCACTACTAAGATTTAGGCAAACTCTTTATTAAAGCTTATTCTGAATCAGTCAATGGCTGAATGAGTCACTCTGTGTTTGCGAGTACCATAAAGATGAACTAAAATAGAAATGGAAATAAAAACAAAATTCTCATTGTAATTTTAAATATGTGTTTTAAAGACATGGCCCTTCTTGTACTGTGTGCGACCCTCTTTGCGCATTATTTTTCTAATGTTGGAGGACATAATTTATGAATAACCTAAACTTTCTTGTGAGTTGATGTGCTGAATTTCATTCACATTTAATGTGTTAGTGGGTGTTCATTTCAAACCCAGATTAAGCTTCTGTGCTTCAGTATAGTAGCACTGCATTAACACCTGCTTTAATTCTGCAGGTAACACCCTAAAGATAAACATAGCAAAACAAGACAAGAAAACTACATTACATTCAGACGTAACATTGAAACGTCAAGCATAAGGGTGCAAGCTGTGCTTCTGGACATAAAAACAGGTCATTTATGCTTCAGGACTAGTAAAACTAGGCCATATCACATCCATTCTCGGCATAGCGCAGGGTGAGATGTGCCATATTCATTAAACATACATGCACACATACACGACAGTACCAATAGTCCAATGGCTTTCTTGACAAGCAATCAAGCCATTAATAGGATTGCAACAGAATATGTAACAATGTAGCAATCGTTCAGATTTCCTGCACTTTATGCACGCCCCACTTCCTTCATTTGCGCTGTAACGATTCTCAGTATTCTTTTGAGTCGGATCTTTTCAGTGAATCACTTGAACCGATTCACAAGATTTTGAAAAAAAATTCTACAAATAAACGTACTGGAAATGTTTACGACTTGATTGCACGACAGTCTTATAAACAGGCAAGCGTAACAGAGCTATTTTCAATAAAAGCATTTTATTAAAACATGCGATGACGAAATAATGATGCAAAAGAATCATAATTTTCGAATCGGTTCTTTAAAATGAACTGCTCAAAAGAACCAATTCGCAGAATCGAACCAGACTTCCCCTCACTGGGCGCTGAGCTCTGCAAGATCAGGAACTTTTCCACCGACGCATTACACCGCTGTTATGAATTCCACATACATGCAGTTGTATGATAAAACACGTTTTATTCATAAGGCCTAATGCCACTGTGAGGATTCATCGCTTTTTGCAGTATTATGCGCGAGCGATGTCTGTTTCAGTCATGATTTGCGCTGAGACGCTGTGTCTAGAAAAGATTTCGCCGGCAAGTCGCTTAACACAGATATCTAACAATGCTTTCGGCCTTTTCTCCTTACCGTCACCGTCTGAGAAATGTTACAGTGGTCCTGGCTTTAGTCTCTGATGTTGAATAGTTGTATTTCGGGCTCCCCGTCTGCGTTGTCTTCCTGTATAAGCGTATTGAAGTTCCCAGCTGTCACCGCGCGCCGTTTCCGCCCAAACTCCACCAACCGCTCCACTTCCTTATAAGGACAAAGGAGAGAGAGAGCACTAGTGTGTGATAAAGTGATGAAAAAGAGAGAAGCAGGAACAGGAAGACTCGAGACCGAGTACGAATATGTGTTTTATTTATTATTATGAGTTGAGTCAGTCTAGGTGATTAGATGTAATATTCATAGAACAAATTCCCCTATTCTACCATGTAAGAAATGTGACATAATTATGTAATAATAATGAAAGTGTTTGTTTTCTTAGTTTTACTTATTGTTCACTTGCAGTTTTGAAGTCTCGGCAAACAATCTTTTTAGAGCCGCAGGGGAAGAGAAATCTGGGATTCAGTACAGATGCTTGTTGGCCAAACAGTCAGGAAGTGTGAATGCCACAATTTCGATCTGTTCCAACAGTGCATGGAATCACAAGTGCCTGCTTTCACTGGCTAGTAATAAATGAACAGTTTCCAATAGTTGGTCAGTGTGCTTTAAGACAGGGCATTTCAGACTAATTTTCAAAATGTTAACGCATTTTTAGTAACTTGATTTTATGGTGCCCTTGTTATGCATGTTGCATGTACTTTCTATTGTACAAAAATGCAAAATTACAAACATTGTATATTACACTTTAAAAAGGACAGCCTAATATAACGTGTAACCTATTTTCCTCATTATGTAACACTATGAACAATGAAAGAAATAGGTTACATCAAAATGTAAATAACTGCACTTGGTTTCCTTTTTTTCTGCAGATGACAAATTGTGTGCTTATCCACTTAGATCACAGTAATGAAAAATAAAAACATAAGGCAGATGGAATCTAATTTGGTCTCAGATGAGTTTAAGCTCCATTTAAAGCAGTAAACATGTGGTTTGGTTCTTGCTTTTCTAAACACTGCCCTTTAAGGTAAGGTTTACAAAAATTGTGTACAATCATAAGAGGCTTTGGTGAAAGTCCTAAAATTCTGAACAGAAATCATGTACAACAAAACAAAAGACAGCTGTAAATATATATTTTTTTATTTACTCCAGTTATTAGAACAAATCACATGAAACAGGGAATTCTTCACTAAAAACAGCAACAAAAAAGCATGGTTTTTTAAAAAATCCCTTCATTTTTCCCCATGCATTCTAAATGTGCAAGACTCAGACATGTGGGGGAAAGAAGAAAAAAAAAATGCACACACACATAGTCTAGATAACTTTCAGCTCTTTCATAACAAACCATCAGGGAACACTGTAACTGAGCTGAAATTACTTTAAAACTGAGGGATGATTTTAGATGAATCAACAATAAAAAAAAAGGAGTAAAATGCAGTACTAATGCAAACCAAACCAAATGTAACAAAAACATAACTTATTAACTTGTGGCCAATTCCAGTTCGAGTAAGCCAGCCAGACCCCATCCTGTCATATTCATTCACAAAACCAGAGGGGGGTAAGCAACTGGCCCCAGTGCAAGATCCAATGCATTTTCCAGTGTACAATACCCCTCCTTAAACTCGTGACAAACATGGCTATTTATGCTGCAGATGTCACTTTTGCTGGTGTTTAAAGGGGCAAAAACGCACCTTTGACATTCAGCCACGCAAGACCGCAGAGTAGCACACGCACATCTCAATTTAATACATGCAAACCATAAAAATGAACGAGGGAAGCAAAATTTTGCCTTCTCATGCAGTCATACCACATGGCATTATTGGGTAAAGTAAAAACATACAAATTAATAGACATGTCAGGCAGTGTTTGGACGTGACAGGCTGCCTGTCATATCAGGAAGCTTGGTAGAAAGGGGACAGTGAGGCAGGCTCAGTTATCCGCGGTGAGATGTGACATTCTGGTGGGGAAAAGTTTCTCAGAGAGCTACTTTGATATGCCCAACCCTTTCCAGGTTCTGCTGGCACATATATCACTTATCTTTCTCTGCAGTAAAGCAGGTACATTCTCATTGTCTTTTTGAGGTGCATGGCTCTACAACTTTGTCTTTTTCCACCATTCAGGTTTAAATGCATTTTCATTTTGGCTCAGACTGGGCTGCGATTGAGCCCAGGGATGCAGGTGCAGATATCATCATTCGTGACGTCCTGCAGGTCCCTCCTGAATTAAAGTCATGGCAAGTGTCATGGATGAGGGGTGAACAGTGCGTTGGTGCGATACGAGAGGTTTGGTTTGTGTGCTAAAGCAGCTCCTCTCTTTGTTTTTTAGGTTTATGAGGACCTTGGCCGTTACGCAGAGATCCGTTTTGGGGTGGCAGGAGTTTTCCACGCTCTCGATCAGACCAGGGGATTCCTGCCTGACCATCATCGCTTTCCAGATCAGAATCAGAGTGCATGAGTGCAGAAGATGTGGGAGCAGGAACTGGCTTCAAGCGACCTGGAGGAATAAGACAGGGGATAGGAGGAAGTATCTTTGCGATGGAGAATGTACACTATCATATACAGTAGTAAAATAATGATACAAAAAAAACTATAACAAAATATATTTATAATCAATTATTAATAATGATCTAATTTTAAGCCACTTTTTTTTTTTACACAACTGTTTCAAAGGTTTGGAGCCAGTAAGAAGTTTCTTATCAAGGCTGCATTTATTTGATCACAATGCAGTAAAACAGTAAGATTGTGAACAATAATACATTTAAATCACTGTTTTATATTTTAAAAATGTCATTTTCTTCCTGTGATGGCCATCTGAATTTCAAAAGTCTTACTGCAGTCTCAGTGACACATCATCCGTCAGAAATCATTATTATCCATCTATGAGAGTCTGTGTGGCTTTAAAGGGGTCATATGATGCGATTTCAATTTTTCCTTTCTCTTTGGAGTGTTATAAGCTCTTGGTGCATAAAGAAGATCGTAAAGTTGCAAAGACTAAAGTCTCAAAAAAAAAGATATTCTTTATCAAAGTTAAAACTCTGCCACACCCCCCTAAAACTGCTCGTTCTAACACGCCCCCACATACTACGTCACTATGTGGAAATATTAGCAAAATGCCGCCCAAATGTGCACACAAAGAAAGACGGTAACTTTTATTCTTGCTGTAGTATTGTTGACGCTGCAGCTATTTCGTGAAGACGCTGTGTGCTTCGTTGGGAAAGCGAAACTACTTTGTTTGGCCTTCCAAAAGAGGACTATATCCACTTCTTCATGCCTAGAGCTGATCCATGCTGGAAATACATCAACTTCGCGCTCTGGATCGCCAGATCGGCTTTCACCGTAAACGAAGCGGAGTCCAGCCCAGGGTCGTCACATGTCCTTCCGGATGTTCCTCACGCTAGCCCCCGGCCTCTGCCCACTCTTGGCCCGCCGTGTGTACGCTGTTTCGTTGTGTAAGTGAAACTACTTTGTTTGGTCTTCAAAAAATGAGGACACGATTAGAAATCAGTGGTTAGGTTGTATTTACAGCACTTTTCCAGAACACTTCAACCCAATATTCAAATGTGTGCAGCACATTTTATGAAGGACCGTTTCCTGATCCTGGTAGAGTAACTACAATGCTGGCTGTTCTGACTCAAAGACTGGAAGTAAGTTTTTTATATTTAAAGAGTTTTTATTTTTTATATATTTAAAGCGAGTTTTTTTGGGAAGTGTAGTGTAGGGCTTGTTGTTTGTAATTTCTCAGATCACAAATGCAGACATTGTTTTAGGTTTACGCGGCGCGATGCAATGCAACGTGTGAAAAGACAGTATAAGTCATTATAATGAGTAATTTATGTCCCCACTGGATGCAACGAATGCCCCGTTTATAATGGGTTTTCATGTTTTTTGAATCAGATCCCAATATGGTTAAGGGGCGTAACATTTCCGTCTCACGTTTGAGGTATTCGGCCAATCACACGCACTGGATAGCTGGCCAATCACAAGCACACCTTTCTCTTTTTCAGACCGGGGGGGGGGGGGGGAGCTTCGTAAAAAATCTAATCGTCCGCGTTCAGAAAGGCGGGGCATAGAGGAGAAACAATAAGTACAGTATGTGGAAAATAGTGTGTTTTTTGAACCGCATAAACACATTTCGTTACACCCAAATACACAAAATAATGTTCTTTTTAGCAGCCTCATATGACCCCGGTATATTTATGGAAAGCGTAATACATATTGTTTTGTCAGGATTTTTTGATAAATAGAAAGTCAAAAAGAATATCAGCATTTATTTTAAATAACTAATATTTTGTAACAATCTAAAAGTCTTTACTATCACTTTTTATTAATTTAATGCATCCTTGCTGAATAAAAGTATTCATTTCTTTCAATGAATTACATTTCTTTTAATTAAATAAAATAATGTTCAGCAACTGACATCCCTAAAAGGATAACAATTATCTTCAAATGGATCATTTTTTTTACCAGGTCTTGGTAACTGCAATTCCAGAGACTCCTGATCATCCCCCTCCAGCATTTTATAGCGGCTCTTTCGTCTTACTTTGCTTTTCCGTCTGCTCAAGACATCATGCACAGTTTTAATAAACAATAAACCTTGAATTAAAAAAATATGATTAACAGATTATCATCCGTCTAACTCTTACCTGCGACAGCAGCACACGATACCCCATATTACAGTCGCGATAGCAACCACGATCATGAACGATGCTATCGTCACATATAATACACTCCATTCTGAAAGAAACACTCAACAACATAAACAGACCTTCAAACCTCATGTGAACCAACTTAAAACAGCTTCCCTCCACAATGTTTTGCTTCGTGTATCCTCACCACAATTGCTCTCAGCATCCCAAAAGTAAGTATTGAATAAATTCTCCATCCAGAACGGGTGGCACACACAACGTCTGGTGAAGGAATCACATTCCCCGTGACTGGAGCAGTTCAGCTGGCAGACTGGGGAAAGATCAGATAGTCAATAAAATACCAGCGCTGGGCACTGCTACATTACAAACATGAGTTAATGAAGCATTTAATAAATACTCACTAACGGTGTCCACTCGCCGGGCCCTAAAGATAAGGAATTCATTTTTTTGCTTGCGAAATTTGTTGCGTAGTTCCGTAGCAACACTATGGCCGGTCAATGGAGGTCGTCCAGGACCTCCAGATACCAGAAATACCAAGCGAGTGCTGTAAAAGTAAGTAATATCATCCCATATATGTAAAATATGTTTAAAACTGGAGCATGATTTTAAACATTTATTTCAAAACTAATGTTCCATTTATTTATATGAACCTATGCATGACTATTGTAAAATGAGAAATTCATCAGTATATTCTTTTCACTGCCGTGAAGTAATTTAATCAGATCAGTGGAGGTGGGCATTAAGTTTAGCACTGTCTATGAAGCCTAAACGCGTGTAAAGCTGGACTGACCTATGCTCATTGAAGGTGCTAATCTCTCGCACAGAGATGTCACTGTCCAGGACACCCAGCAGGACGCCAACCTGTCTGATGAGCATATCCTTCTGTCTGCGGGACACCTGAGCCACAGCAACTTCCAGGATCAGCTCCACCAAGTCTCGCTCATAAACATCTGAGGAACAACAAGAAATTTATATTAAATGATATTACTTTGATTTATTTATTATGGCCTCCTTTAGCTTAGGAAAAGCTAGTCATAGTACCAGAATTTCAGTAAGTGATAGCGATGCCAGGGAATTACCACAATTTACTACCACAGCCAAAACCGATTTGAACACTATTGATCATACTCTTTTATTTTAATAATAATTATTACATTAAAACAATGACATGTAGCCTTCAAATATTAATCAGTAAAGTAAACAGTGGTTGCTTACATTTTTTTCAAAAATTAACATTGAAGTAAACATTCATATTCTTTAGGTATCTAATAGTTATGTCTGACTCATGTTTTTGACTGTTTGAGTTAGTTCTTTTGAATTAATCATTATTCTGACCAGTTCTTGGATTAACTGCTCACCGACTGATTGTCTTTTTATTTATTTTTTGACTGAACTTGACTACATGAAATTACAACATTGTTATGAATAAAACCTTTTAAGATAATAAAAAATAAAAATAAAACAGCAATATATGAATAAACAGAGCTTTATGATGAAGTTTTAAAGCATTTAAAGAAACACTGTAAAGTACCAGTACTTTACATATCACAGGCTTAGCAGCATACTGAAAAATGTTAATGCAATTTTATTAAAAATATTCATTTTATGTAATTATCTTTTACAAGCATACTGACCTGGTCGAACCTCTACAGTGCCTCTATCAGTACTGGTCTTTCCCTTACTGTCCGTTACAGTCAGAGTGAAAGTGTACTTCCCTTCCACCAGATTACCAAGAAAAAGCACTGCCTGATGGTCAGAGTTATTCAAGACATCCTGGAAGAGAAAAAAGTCCCAATCACTGTGGTGCTGATATAGGACTCCTCTTTCAGGTGGAGTTACCATACCTTTAAGGAACAAACTCAAAGAAACTACACTAAAGTGTGACTGTTTAAATATTCAAGTAATTTGAATGTATGGAGCCCGGCTCATATGAATTTCACTCTACTGAACAGTACTGACCCCTGCAGCCGGGCTGCTGTCTTCACGGGTCCAGAGGTAGCTGATGCTGCCCTTATCATCTGATGATCGAGAACCGTCCAGAAATGCTGTACGGATGGGAAGAGTGATCGGAGGACTGGACAGCACTTTGGCAACTGGTGGCTGATCATCCTCTGATTTAAAAAAAGGAAAACTATATTATTACAGACAGACAGACAACCACAGAACAGGCTGATGGTGGACTTGCCCAAACTTCATGAACAAGTCTTCTAACAAAGCCTACTAACACCCACATAAAACCTTCCTGGATTTAATTAAGGACACACACCTTCTCTGACAATGACAGAGACTGTGTCAGAATTCTCCAGCATCCTTTCATCCGTCACTGTTAATGTGAAAATGTACTCGCCCTCCTGTAGACCGGTCACCAAAGCAACTGCAGTGTCTGCATTATCAATTTTCACCCCTTCTGGGCCCCTGTAACACCATCCAAAAATAAAACCACGAGTCTACAGTTAAAGTATTACATTATGCCTTCTACACACTGCACGACTTTAGCAAGCCTATAAGATCACTGCATGTCACATTGTGCGACATGGATCTAATAAACTTGACTATGACATATGTGTAGACTGTACGATGATGATACCTATTGACTTGTACGCTACGACGCACATTTCTACAGAAGAATAAAACGTCATCAGCAGCATGTGCTAGTAGTAAACAAAAAAAGGGGGGGGGGAAGTGGCGAAAGAGGAAGAGATAAGCAGTTTTATGTTTTAGCACCATGTCGTGTTGATTTCTTATGCCTTTTTATTTCGATAGGAAAGCATGACAGGAAAGCACTGGGTGGAGAGAGGGGAGCAGGATCGGCAAAGGACCTCGAGACGGGAATCGAACTCGGGTCGCCGTGAGCGCAGTTGTGCTGAATGTTGGCGCACTAACCACGAGGCTATTGGCGCCGACTATGTCGCATTTTTATTGGCTGGTCAGAAAACGTGGGTCGTAGCAGCAAACACACTATGCGATGATCATGCTGTATTTCTGACACAGTCAGAAAATGATCGTAGGCTATCATTGGTCGCTCGATGATATGCGATTAATTAATTCAACAAATTTTTCGTATCTTTGCTAAAAAAAAGCTCCTAATAAAGATACCATTTTTGAAAATCTTACACTTTTGTGGAAGATATAAATTTAGTAATCTTGAATAGACAGTTCTTACACTTAAAGTACAGTGTTTTATTTTTCCACATTATATATATATATTATATATAATATAATATATATATCTATGTTTTTGTATTTGTTTCATAGATAAAATTATTTGATTACAAAATACAGTAAAAAATCAGTAATATGGGGAAATATTATTACATTTTAATTGAATAAATTTAGCTCATTTCTCTGGAATTCAGAAGTCATATGAACTTCAGAAATCATTGTAATATGCAGATCTTGTGACAAGACCATTCTTTTTTATTATTATCAATGTTGAAAAAATTTGATGAATAAATGATTGAGGAAATTGATACATTTTGTCAGGATTCTTTGATGAGTAGAAAGTTCAAAATAACATCATTTATTTGAAATAGAAATCACTTGTAACATTATAGGGTCAATTTTGATCAATTTAATGTATCCTTGTAGAATAAACCTATTAATGTTTTGTCAAAGAAAAATAATTTACTGAGCCCAACTTTTTAATGGTACTGTATGTTCAAGTATGAATTATACTAAATGAATGTGTTAAATAATTCAGTCCAAATGAAAAAAATAAATACAGCCCAAAAAAACTATTTTGCTAACATTTAAGAAGTTCAATAATTATAAATATAGCTGCAAGCAGCAATTAAGGGGCCAAGCACAACGGAGGCAAAATGAGGAGCATCAGACCAACTGCAAAAATGAGTAACTGAAGCCATTTTAGGATAAGTTTAGTCAAAATGTCTGAAAAATGTATTTGGCAATATTGGCAATTTTGGAAAAATATGGCAATATTGATATCCATTTTCTTGGTATGACACACGGAAAATTTTTAGACCAGTTTCATTACAATAAGCTAATTTAATCAAAATGTATTGGCATTTTTGGAAATTTCATTATTAAGGGTTATTGGCTTAAAATGAATGCTTTAACACTTGCATAGGTGGCGCTGTTACCGAATCTATGTGGTATGGTCCGTGTGAGGTGACAATGGCACATGCAAAGTTTGGTGCCAATATGTCAAAGCTTTCCAGAGATACAGCCTCAGATGCAGTTTGGCATCATGCCAGCAAATTCATTGATGCATTAATTGAAAATGGCTTTGGTCTCTCAAAAGCTTTGATAACGTTGTCGGGATGGTCTGCAGGATGGTCAGAGTCAAAATTGGTGAAAATAGGGGACCACTGACTTGGGGAATTCAAAAAGTAGGGGAAAAAAAAAAAAAGATAAATCAATAAATCAATATGGCGGACAGGACATTCGGCTGAATATGGCAAAAATGGTATCTGTGTTCTCGGCATGACCCAAAGAATTATTGAAGAGTTTATTTGCAAAAACAGATAAATCATGTTTTTTATTATTTTATCATGTTTTTATTGTGCATTAGAGTAAAGAAATAAACCAAGTGCAGTGGGTGTTGATGGAGTAATAGTACTAACTACTAAGGTAAATTACAAAAGTAAAGGTAATTGAGAATGGATGCAAGATGTATATATATAGATATGACATTGTTTTCTTATAGAAATACAAGCAAGCGATAACCCCACAACAGTTGTTTTTTAGCAAAAGCAGTAACTTCACATTTCATGTTTCAGAGTTAAAAACACTCGTTTTATCTTTGTAATCTCCTCAGCTGACAATGTAGATGCCTGACAAACGTTGTTGTTGTTGTGATCATAAACTGTGTGGATGTGATTACACGCAATACATGGAGCTTTTCCCTCACCAAAGTAACGCACTGCTTTTGGAAGGTTCCGTGAAAATGTTTCAGCTTTTATTTCCCTTTTTACGCCCTGAAGAAGATATCACAGGTTCATCAAGTTCGTCGAAATTATCCATCCTCGAACACTTTTAGTCAGCTTTGACGAAACTCCTCTCAGCTAGTGCGTCTTTACAAAGGAAAGCAGCCTTGTCACCTGACCTGAATACAGTGCGCTGATTCGCTAAAATTGACTTATCGGCTTCTGTTCAAAAACATCAAGGGCGCTTATCGGCTTCTGCAGTAAAGCGTGAACTCGCGATGCCTTGAAAGTGGACAATACCGGCTTTTTTGACAAAACTAGTTTAGGGTTCAGATCACGCTATATGTGGAGAATAATGCATGACAATCCGCTCTTTTTTTTTTTTTAAGTGCCGTTTATCGGCTTTTGCAAATAAACTCTTCATTACAATAAGCTAATATACTAAAGATTTATTAGTATTTTTCGAAATGTCATTTTAACTTTTGACCCAAAACTTTTTGAGTACCATCAGGGCATGGTGCCGAAGACACATACCAAGTTTTGCAATGATACACAATGAATGCGTTCTTAAAATATAGCATTTTATGACAAAATTGAAAACGACCGATACCCACAATGGTTGACATAGGAAAATTCGGTATGGTTCGACTCGGCATGCTGCACCAAATCTAAAGATTTTTAGCCAAACCATTCAGATATTACAAGCAAATATAACCATTTTTCATATCTCCTGACCACTAGGTGGCGCTGCGCAGAAACTGTGCAAGTAGCCTCAGGTCATGGGTTTCATAACACACACACCAAGTTTGGCGTGAATATGACAAAGCGTTGGAGAGATATAGCCTCAATTCTGATTTGGTGAGCTTTTCGATTGAAATTGTTTATGCGGTTTTTGAGAATGGATGGGTCATCAAAAAGCTTTTGATAACTTTTTGCCAGCATGGGCTGCCATATACTCAAGAGCGGAAGAAAAAGAACAATAATAGGAACGCCAATGGATACAATCAGCGCCATCGCACCTTCGCTACTTGGCCCCTACAACAAGAAACATACACAAGAGCATTACATGCAGGGAGAGTGTACGTGTGTAACTGACTTGGTCTTTGTCCAGTGGTACGTGGCAATTTTTTGGTCATCGCTGCTTTTGCTGCCGTCCAGCGTGGTACGATCGACAGGCAGCGTCAGCTCCTTGTCTGGACCAGCATCCGCTACAGGTGGCTTGTTATTTTCTGGAGGGATTTCACATACAGCGTGCTCAAGCAAATAGCAGCTTCAAAAATAGATGTGAATCAGAGTGCTCTGTATTTAAAAAGATACCTGGCTGGACAATGACAGTGACCTGAGCCGTGTCTTGCTGGCCAGATGAGTCAGTGACGGTTAGCTGAAAGGTGTAGTCACCCTCCTGCATGGCAGACAGCTGCAGAATGGGTGTTCGCACACCCTATGGAGAACAAAACAAAGGTGTGCTCACTAATCCAATGGTTGGCAAACATAATAAAGATAAATGGCATTCGAAATAGCATTGTGATTCTCAAGTACCTGCATCTCCACCACCTTGCCCTTGCTTTCAGGGCTGAGTGACCATTCGTAGGACAGATTCTCGTGGTCATCAGTGCTTTGGTTGCCATACAGTGTGATATAGTTGCGTGGTAGGGTGATCACTTGGTTGGGTCCGGCATTAGCTGTGGGCCTGTAGTCTGTGGCCTTGTTGACTAACAACATGGCTTGGGTTGAATTCTGAGCTCCATCCGAGTCAGTCACTGTAAGACTGTTGGAGGAAAAATAGATAGAGCATAACACACTTTTCCAAACATACTTGTGAGTCAAGTGTTATTTATATTTGAGCATTTTTTTTAAATAGTTTGCCCAAGGACAGACTGGTTTGCCAGGTTTTACAGTAGCTCTCTGGTTACTTCCTGAGGTCTGAAGACTTCAGCAAAATGGTTCCAGGGAGGCCCAAAGAAAAGATTACGAACAGGCCATAATGTGCATGAAAAGCTGGATAAAACATACCTGAAGGTGTAGTTACCGGGAACCAGGTTGGTGAGAGTGAGAATAGCAGTATCACCCGAGGCTTTTTCCTCTCTGAGCGGCCCCTTCACCTCCTCCCAATGCCACGACACCACTTTATCATCATCAGTACTCTCTGAGAAACACAAGACATTTATGACCACAGATATTTCATTAGATATATTTTTCTGATATTCTGATTGACAAAACTTACATTAAAACACTTAATTTGTTATTTTGACAATCTCATTATAAACAATGAAGCGGTCACTGCATGTTTCACAATTAATAAACTGTCCTCAATATTCTTTCTTTTTTACTAATAGTGCAGCTCTAGGTTAAGCCTTAGCTCTAATTTACATTACAGAACCTGTTTTTCTACTGTCAATAAAAATAAAACTTTTATTCAACAAGGATGCATTAAATTGATCAAAAGTCACAGTAAAATAAATGCTGTTCTTCTGAACTTTCTATTTATCAAAAAATCCTGAAAAATGTATCATGTCACCCTGAATCTTTTTACTGTTTTTTTTAAAGAAAAAAAATGAAGTCTTTCATTAAGCATAAGAGACTTTTTTTATATAAATATTTTTTGCAAATCACAAACCTTTGAACTGTAGTGTACATTTAAAAAAATATATAATAATACAATGAGTATAAAATGCTATTGTAAGGATAAAACAACATTAAGACTGGTTTAATTTGATAAAAATCTGATACGCACGACTGCCGTCAATCACAGTGGAGCTTGTAGGCAGGGAGATTTCCTGGTACTTTGGAGAAACCACTGCAACAGGTGGCTTATTAATTCGCGGCTCTATAGAAAGCAAGAAACACGAGACTTATACATATTTTATGTGACATTTATACGGGCTGCCCAAACAGAGTGCAACTCTGAAAACTGAATCCGGTACAATTAGCAGGTACATCAATGCTAAAGTTACCTGGATTGACAGTAACGTTGACGCATCCCTCCCCATGAGCACCGTCACCATCCACTACCACTTCAAACTCATAGAGGCCCACTGTCAGCTAAGGGAAACATTGTTCAGAATATTAGGAAAATCTAGAATATTAAAAAGTCATGCCTTTTAGACAATAAAAGAATAAGAGACCCATTTTTTCTGTACCTTACTGAGCTTAAGTGTCTTACTGTGTTTACCCTCCATTTCTCCACTGTAGTCTTTTGGATGTGTCCTCAAACGCCAATTAAAGGCATAGTTAGCCCCTAAAGGAATTACCAGAGAAATGAATACAAAGATGAAGGAGGAGGAACTAACTGCAATGGCTTATGCAGAGCAGTACCTGAAGGGGGCGCTGGCACTACGAAAGCATTCAGCTCCACCTCATTGCGCGGTAAAGTGACCTCCACATTTTTGCCAGCAGACACGACCAGCTCTCGCACTGCTACTTAAAACAAATTACATTACACAAGGTTTTAATGCATTACAGATACGTCTGCTTTGTAAAATAGACATTGATTTGGTTTCTTTTTCATTTACTTTGTAAAAGTGCCGAGACAGGTTGTAAATGCATGCAGTACAATAACACAATTATAGAGAGGAGTATGTTGTACCAGCTGGTGTAGTTGGTGGAGTCACTGAACGGGTGTCAGACGTGGACTGCGGTGACTGATTACTGTTGTTCAATGCTGAATGATCCACAGTGTCTGCATCCAGTGTTGAATTATGCTCAGATGCTGAGAGTGCTACCTGTTCTCCACTGCCACCGGTGGATTGGATGGTGGTCTCACTGGCTGTATGTGGAGGAGCTTCACCATTGGATGTGGTCAGTGGTGCTGTGGGTTTCACAGACAAGCCCTGATCTATTTCCTGTGCGAGTGAAAATATCAGTTAGTTCACAGCGATATACTACAAATCAAAAGGTAAAGTGTAAAATTATGCTTTAGGGCAGTGATATAAAAATTCCATACCACTTTTGTCTAAATAAATACATTTTTAAAACTCTCTTTTTTTTAAATGCCACAAGTCACCACAACATTATATGTACAGTATAAAAATGCATATTAATAATTTGTTTCGGACATTACCAGTGCTATTACCTTATTATTCCGTAGATAGAACCAAGGACTTTTAATATTACTCTTAGGGAAATTAAAAAAAATAATGAACACAGGTAAAAATACTTAACTTAGTATTTTCTGGCAAGTTAGATAACGGCAAAGGTAATCTAAAAATATGGGAAATTAAACAGGCTACAATTCAATCGCAAATATCCCCCAATACTAAGAGTATACAGTATACATATCTATATATGTATCCTGCAAATCAACAGTTATTGTGTAAAATGTGGTTTTATGACAGTGACATTAAAATCTAGATTCGTATTTGTTCATTTATGAATTAGAGACAAATCCCGAGATAACTTAAACAAGCATTAATGAGTCAATGGTTTTTCTGTCCACAATGAGTAAAAAAAAGGTAGTGGGCAATATGAGCATGCACAATTAAATATTCAATATCAGACAGTATACATACAGTATGCTGCAAATCAACAGTTAAAGTGGACGTTTTATGCTTTAGGATAGTGGGTCTCATTTACTAACTCCGATAATCTGGATTCATCAACATTAGAATAAGGGTCATAACAAATATACGCATCTTTCCAGTGAAAATTTTAACACATTTATTAGAACAAAGTCCTTTGAGATCATATAAAGCAGCTTACATGCTCCGTTTCCCTGATTACTCTGATATCCTCAGCATTTCGAGGTTTCCTGCGCATTCTCTTGTTCAGCTGCTGCAGAAGCCCCAGTGATTTTCTATCCGGCTGAGGAAGTGATGTAATGGTGCAGCCCTCTTTTTGAGCACAGGCCAGTAATACACATCTTCCACCGAGACTCCACACAGCACCACAGGAGGGCTTCAAACAGCAGGATTCCCAGCACCGAGGCCCTCCCCCATCCACTGCCAGTGGCCGCCAGCCAAGACCAATGACGCTGCTCCAGTGGATACCCAGTACACCACCCGTTACTGTGCACATGCTGGCCGAAACCCCTGAGAGAAGGACATACAGTACATGGCAAAACCAATGGTTAACAAGGGCAAAATAGACCTGAGAAAAAGAAACGATTACTAAATTACAAAACTATGGCAATACAGTATGAATGTTTTGGACCGTATGCTAATAATTATTTTTATTTTATGGCCAATAACCGATAAATGGCTGATATTAAAATTATATTTTGTCTAAATAAATAAAAACTCTGCTAGAGTTCTAAATTTAGAAAGTGTTTTTAAAAAAATGTCCACCAGGTGCTTTTAGTTACTGACAAATTTATTGCACAGTAACAGAGGTTTGGATATGACATTTGGTTGGTGGTTTTTATCATTTTCATTACTGATGCTTAATATTAAATAAAATAAATTCATGCTACAATATTCTTAAGTCAAAAAATAATTATAAGATTATATATTATACAATTGTGTTAAAAAATATAACTGAGTGTTAGATGATGGCAAAGATAATCAAAGTTTTTAAAAAGGGCAAATGAGCATGAAAAATAATTAAATATCCAGTATTGGACATAAATATATTAAACTTCATCAGAAAAAGAAATAAATTTATAAACAAACACAAATAGATTCTGTCTAACTTGATAAATGTCTAATATTAAAACTCATTTTATTTTGTCCAATACAAATAACTATCACAATCTCTCATTTTAAAGTGATTTAGTCACCACAACATTATAATGTTCAATATAAAATATGCATATTCATTATAAATATTAAATGAAAAAAAATCTTAAAATAAAGTAAATATTTAATAATAATTGAATAATAATAATTAGTTTTTAACATTTTAACTGAGCATTAGATTACGACAAAGGTAAAAACTGAGGAATTAAGCATACACAACTAAATATATATTCAATATAGACAGATAATGATAAAATTAACGAATCTCTAATATTGGCCAATACATTGGGAATAACATACAATTCATATGGTATAGAAATGGCTTTTAAATGGACAGATTTCCCACATAAGCTCAACTGTGGAGCTCTGAACAATAGGCTATTGACAATACTTGCATGTAGACTTGCATCTAGCCCTGATACGATGGGAAATAATGCCTGCCCATGCCACCACAAGACAAGGCTGTTTATCATACAGGTCACTAACACATTGCACTTTTCTGCACTGACAAGTTCCAGGAAGTCAGAGTCCAGTTAAGACATCCACCCCTACCCCAATCCCATCATAGACACTGTTTTGTCTAGAAAGACTGTAACCGTGACAACAGAGGGTTGCTTATTATGGGCTAGCAAGTGAAACTTGAAGTGCCAGGCACAGCCCCTCCCGTGCAGTTTTTCTTTGGGGTGGGGGATTGTGGGCCTGTTGTGCGATTTCCCCCTTTTTGTGAAAAGGAACACAGTGTCCATTATGCTTCCCTCCAAATCAGTGCCATCACTCATGACCGCTACAAGTCACAAATAGCCTATATACACATACATGCTAGCACTGGTCCTAACAGTTGACTATCATTTGTCCAACATTCAACTAGTGGATTAATGATGCTGACTAGTGTTTTTTGGTTTAGTTTAATATTTTTAGCTGTGATGTTTTAAAGTCTTTCTATAACTGTTCGCACAAGTTTGTCTGCTCACCATTCTTCTGCCACTGATTTGGAGTTATTTCATACAGAGGTCACAAACCTTCAGGAAAAAAATCTACAGGACCTGCTTACCAGAGACTGAGCAGAGCAAACACAGACAGCCCAGGTACAGTGAGGTAAACTGGATGGGCCATTTCCACCTGTGCATCCTTGGTTCCGCATTGGGCATCTTCCAACTAAGCAAGAGGACCTTGGAAAGAAAAAGACACCGAAGTTATACAGCTATTTTATCTGACCTATGTTAAACAAAAACTAAAAGTTGCTTGTAAAGTTACTTAGAATGTTTGTCATACCTTTCCCTAAAAATGTTACAGAAAGCCCAGCAATACAGGGAGGTAAATGATGTGAAATGTGAGCAGACAGATGAAAAGTCGTCCACACAAACACCTCCTGAAGCCACAGCCGCATGGCACCACAGCACTGTGTAAATACAGGGATTTCGGTTACAAACAATTCATATTAAACAAATTAAAGTCTGTAAATCTTATCTCGGTTATGTTAACTAAATCAGCAGCCAACTATCTAGTTAAGTGTCCTAATCTAATTCAAACTTTTGCATCATATATATATATGAAACAAAAGGAGATGGCTGACAGAATGACAGCTGCGGTCATTTTTCATTTTCACGGCATTATTTTACATTGAATGAAAGCGAAAGGTGACTGAAGCCGTCACGCTGCATTTTTGTTTTTCACAGTCGAAAGAAATGAACTATTTCTTTGACACATTAGAATTTTTCTACATGAATTTCTGTCGTTTATTCATTTCAAAGTAATCCCAAGAGAGTTAGCAGAACCCGCTGGTTTTGATGTTATGCCGGACAGCCGGCGACCGTGATGTGAACGGTGCAGGACAGCTAAAGGTGACGCGTCGCATTAGAAGACAGAAGCGGCTGTGAGAGCAAGACAAGGAAGCGAGCAGGTGTAAAGACCCGGGCTGGCAAACTGTCATCACAGGCCTTCTTTGCGCCAACACAAACACAGTACAACGCATTGGGTAAACGGATTCATTAGTGGTAAACACTTCGGGGTTTATTTTGCCGTTCCGAGTTAGCAATGTCACTTAACTGAGCGACCGGGAAATTAAAGATGTCGACAAACAGTTAATCATTTAAAGGATGACATTAATCACCTTCGCTGTTTAAATTATACCCAAAATTGGCGTGTCAGTTCTAAATCTAAATGAGATTTTAAATATACTATGTCCCCTGCAAGTGGGAAACGCTCACATTGCGCAAAGCTGCAGACTGCATTTATAACCCCAAAAAATGTCACATCTCGTCGACATTGTTTATTTAGCTGATTTTCATGCATGATTGGTTGAAGCCCGCGCGTATTAGCAGTTTTTGGTGATTACCAGTGGTGAACTCGTTGACAGGTTGCTAACAGCTGTTTAGTCTTGGTTACCCCTGGATATGAAATAACTCACGAATGAGCGAACATCATCGCACGACTCTGTATTTATCGATATATTACTGCGCTCAGTGACAACCAGCGTAAAACACTGTCACTCACCTGCTCAATGTCAGTCAGGTTTCTGTACGCAAAATGACATTAGACCCTTCCAGCAGCAGGACCTGTTTTCATGTCGATCTGGGTCATTAATCTCTCGCAATCACACTTTCACCGGAAACAGACCAGAGCTCACAGCGAAGCAGCGCACTTCCGCCCCGCACTCCGAGTTGTCATTTTGAAAGTTTAGTATTCGAGCGCAAAACAGAACTGAAACTTGAAATGAAATCATGACTATATTAAGTTATCAGTAGAGTTTGAGTTCTAAAAGAGTTCTAATAATGCTATTTATTTTATTAAGCAATGTATACGCCACTCACAAACATGGCCGACAAACATTCTCCGAAACGTCACTTCCGATTTTAATTTCTCATGTCTAAAACATATTATGATAACATAATATGAAACATAACAAAAACGTAATATTATAATATAGAAACTGTATTAATCAGTAATGCCTAGAAAATTTTATTTTATTTTTATACGTTTTTCTGGTAGAATTAATAGCTGCTAACTGTAATTTCGGCTTAATTTTTATGAATAAATAAAATAATAAATAAAAAATACAGGTTATTTTATTTAATTGTTTTTAATCGTCATACTGCAGATGTCATTTCACCACACCAGAGAGCGCTGTCTTTCTTACTTGCTGGGTTTTAGCTCTAGCTCTGAACACTCTCATATGGAACACCACACACGGAAACACTGACTGTGGCCTGTTTCCCGCCATCTGTCTCTGATTAATGTAAATACCAGAGGGTAAAAATGCAAGTCCGTCTACATATATAGGTCAAAGGGTCTCAATCAGAGATTTATACATCATCTGAAGGCTGAAATAAAACCGTTTTTCCATTGATTATGGTTTTGGTAGGCTAGGACAAAAATTTGGCCGAGCCAAACTATTTGAAATCCTTAGAATCCTGAGGTTGGCAAAAAAAAAAAAAAATCGAAATATTGAGAAAATCACCTTTAAAGTTGTCAAAATTATGTCCTTGATTATTAATGGACTTGAAGTTTTGATATATTTACGTAGGAAGTTTACAAAATATCTTCATGGAACATGATCTTTACTTAATATCCTAATGACTTGTTGCTAATATAATTTTGTTGACCCCTACAAAGTATTTTTGGCTATTGCTTGCTACACAATACCCCCGCGACTTAAGACTGTTTTGTTTGGGTTCAGGTCACATATACAGTACTAGAGTACGGTTTGGATTTGGGCTGTGTGAAATTATCTTTGTAGACACATTTATATGGTATCCATGCATGACAAAAAAATACAATACAAAAAAATGATATTAAAATCATTTTATATGAATAAGCTGGACCAGATAGCAAAGAAAAAAAACAGTGCTCTCATGAACTGACTGAGAGAATGCCAAGAGTGTGTAATCTAGGCAAAGGGTGGCTTTTGAAAAACCGTGGATGGTTTTGATTCATTTACATTTTGCACACTGCATACTTTATATATTTCACTTGTGTTATTTCATAGTTTGAAGGACTTTACTGTTTTTCTAAAATAATAATAATAAAAAAGAATGAGTCGGTGTGCCCAAATAGAGTATTTGCATAGTTCTTTCAAGCTATAGCTAAATGGACATATCCTGGAAGTATAAACAGGAAGCTGACAGAATGCTGCATGTCCTGAGGAAACATCTGGGGCAGTAGACATGAATGAGTTGGGTTGAGGGGGATAGGGGTTAACAGTGATGTCATATCTGTCCGTAAGGACCAAAAGACTGTCACTCTTTGCTTGCTTCAAGGGATTTCCAGCCCTTTGGTATCTGGACGCTTTGAAGAACCGATACAGCATCATCAAGGTCAGAGGTCAAAGCAGGGCTCTATCAGTGACATCAAAACAGCCCTTAAGCCATCTCTGTATTCAACAGTACAAGTTTCTCAAGTGAATTGATCTGTTTCACCACTTGAAGCCTAAATATCCCTCTGTCAGATCAGCAAGGGAGGAAATATGCTTTGTTCTTGTGTAGCTATATTATGCATATTTTGCGTTGGCCATACAGCTCATGTGTGAAATGCCAGTGGTCAACTGTTGCAGCAGGATATTTACATATGACTGTGAAAGGAACAGAGCAGGAGATTAAAAGCATGTCCGGTGGCAGGGCTGGGTATTGTATTTGAGCAGTGAATCTTACTATAACAATGACTTTGGGAAAGCAGGTTTTTCCTGATGACATATTATTGTTAAACAATAGTTCACCCCAAAAGGAAATTTCTGTTTATTCATTTACTCACCCTGGTATTAAGAAAACTGCTTCTGGAACTGAGGCAATGAGTAAAGATGGGCAATTGCAAATCAAGTACTAACGGGACATCCTGGGTCAGTGGAGTGGCTACCACTGAGACGAATGGGAATGCTATTGGATAGCTTTCTCAAGGTATCATACATCTTCTTTGGTTTACAGAGCCTAGGGCTGTCACTGTGTGATTTCAGTCTGTCAGTTTGCATTTTACACCTTTAATAACCAGACATGTTCGAAGAATGTTTTGATAATTAATGGAAAAGTTATTTCCGAATGTTCTCAGAAACGTTTTTCATGTTTATGAGAATGTTAGTGTAAACATTAGGAGAATGTTTCATTTTATCATTTAAACATTATGGGAACATTATTTTGAATGTTCTATGAACGCTTTAAAACAAGTTGTAAGTAGTATAATGTTTAGGAAACATTTGGAAAAAAAAGGTCCATGATTAATGTATAAATAATGTTTTTGCTAACATTTTGAAAATATTATTAAAGACTATAACTGGAATAATGTTCATAACTTTGAGATAACCTTGCCAGACCGTTCTGAGAACATTCCTTGTTCGCTGCATTAATCCAGCTAGTATCACTTCTGCATTTAGATAAAAATACAGGTGAGCTTTTGATGATGGTCATAAACTATTTACAAGACGAAATGAACTAAAATGACTTAAAAAAATTAAAATGAAAAATACTAAAAAATAAACAAGGTTCTGAAATTAAACTAAATAAAATCAGTTGGACAATTAAATGCTGCTGATTAATAATCATTTATTAAATGACATGAAAAATAGGATGGGTAAATATGACACTTCATTCTGATGAAACAATTTTAGGATACAAAAGTGTGAAAAGTTAAAACTTGACATATACTAAAATTGGATGATTTTAATGTGATGTATCTCAGTAGATTATACAGAATACATTTTTATGAGATTGCTGTGATGGTGGATGGGTAATTCTTTGGTTGTACCATGACTAGACAAAGAATTCGATTGCAATTTCAATTCAATCAGGACTAGAACAGTTCATTTCAATTTATATTTTGACAATTTAGCTGTAACCTTTTTAACTAATCTGTATCCCCCGGTTTCACAGACATGGCTTAAGGCTAGTCCCAGATTAAAATGCATGTTTGAGCTGTCTCAACTGAAAATATCTTGCTCTGACATATCTTAAAAAATGTCAGTTCAATTGTTGTCTCAAGATGCACACATGTAACGTTTTCTTCTAAGATATTTTTATAAAAGCTGCTTAAATATCTTAATTTAACTAAGGCCTAGTCCTGGCTTAAGCTAAACCCGTTTTCTGAAACAGAGCTTTAACTGTTTAAAGATAGGCCTAAGCCATCGTGATTTGAACAATAGCAAAAAAATGTATCCCTCTTTTTACTATGCGGCATAATCTTTCAAGAGTCTTCCCACAAACTCTTTATCTGCTGAAAGCAGATGCCATTGAAAACCTGACGGCAATGAACTGCAGAAACAAGTTAGGGCTAGACCGACAGTAATTAGTCCTGTCTTAAGTCACTGACAGTATATTATGGCTGTGTTGAACCGGTAATGTATTTAAGCATGTGGCTGATTGTGAGTGCAAAAAGAATCCCTTTATATAGCATAGAGAGACAACCACACACATTAACTTGGGAACTTATAAGTAAAAATTATACATTGCGAGTCGTATATATAATCCATATGTCTTGATTGAATACTTAAACATGCCAGTGTCCAGTAATAACCATTAATGTTCTTGAATTTGATGTCCAACCCTTTCTGAATCAT
This sequence comes from Sinocyclocheilus anophthalmus, assembly GCA_018155175.1. Lineage (NCBI taxonomy): Eukaryota > Metazoa > Chordata > Actinopteri > Cypriniformes > Cyprinidae > Sinocyclocheilus > Sinocyclocheilus anophthalmus. The sequence continues at coordinate 610,725 of JADLZN010007294.1, read as the reverse complement.
TTATGGAATTTAGGCACACACAGCGTTTCAAGCTAGCAGACGGGTTGGGCTGATTTGTTTGTCTTTGTGTTTGGGTTGGGTGGTGGACATGGACTGCTGGATGAGGTAATAAAGTACAATTCAACACGACACAGCCCGAGGTGTACATCATTACTGGAGGAGCTGAGGCATTCAACTGTAACTGGCTCTGTAGCTTCAGGGACTTGACATTTAATGTGAAAATATGCTACTTTACGGGTTTCAACCTCGATCACACACCTCCTGAGCTTATCAGTAATATATCAGCAATGTGTCACACACTCAATTAAACATTGATTAAAAACACAAAAAAGACAAAAACATAACACATGAATGGACATGTATTCATATAAATGGGTGACTGCAATACATGCGATTGACAAATTATACCAAAAAACTGAAATGTGGTGGTGATTATACAAATGCACATGTGTGAGTAAACAAAATAGAGAAAGCCTCCTCAGTTTAGATTATGCATAACTACTTTGAATAATGAAAGTTTGTTTATGTGCATCTGTGTGTGTTTAAGAGCAACAGAGAGCTGCCTTGTGTCACATGATACACAGGTGTGATATTACAGCAGGAGAGGGGAATTGTGGGTGGGACTCTGCCAGACAGCAAAAGGACACCTTGTTTCGAAAAACAGAGCACTGTTTTAAAGATCACTCTTCAGCAAATGGATGGATGGATGCAGATTATGCTGGCATGCTAAAACTTGTTTAGGCTATAAAACAAGACAGAGTTTGTAGGAAAAAAATGATCTCAAAAAGTCTTTCAACATTGGCTACTCATAAAAAAAATCCTTTAGCTGGGAGGTGGACCTTTGTTTGTCCTATTAGTAAAAAGCCCTTCGGGTTTAAAGCCACAATCATGCGGAATGTCATATTTTAGATTTTTAGGTTTTATAACTCATGCTGTTACATAACTTTGGTCAAAAATGACAAAAAATGATAATATGCTATATTATCACCAAATCTGGGGATTTAATCTTTTTGTCAACTGTTTCAATTAACACCGGTTTTGTGTTTCTTTTTGGAACTGATTTGTTGAAGGCCTTATTGATCTGACCTTACGCACCTCAGTATTTGAGTGAAAAAAAAACATTATTTGTGGATAATTTTGGCAATGTTCACACAAAAATTGAATTTAAAAAAAATATATATTAATGTTTTCCCCCTACTTGTTTATGGGACTGCTGGAAACATATGACACCTATCACAGTCAAGTAAAACTGGAAAACTGAAAGTGAATAAAGTGTTTCGACAGCTGAATGTTGAGCGTGAATGAGTGTGAGAGTGTTCAACGGATGGCTTTGAAATTTGCATACGCCATATTTGTGGTACAATAATGTTTTTTTGCAATGTGATTTGTGTGAAGGTTATGAACACAGAAGAAAAAGTAAGTATGCTGATGGTGTGTATGTGCATTTGAGGAATGAGCGTGTCCTAGGCGCGGTGAATGTCTCTCAGTTGCGCTGGCACATTCTTCGGGGGGCCGCACCCTTTCTCACACCCTCCCTTACCTGAGTTACCTGAGTTGCTAAGTTCAGTCAGATACAGACACGCTTACAACTTCAGAATCAATCTCACAATCACAAACCTGAAGAAGGGGACATGAAACTGGCCTCACACATTTAAACAGCAAAAAATCTTCACAGAATTCAAAGAAAACTTCCCCACACCAGTAAAGGTGAAAGTCTGGCAAAATGCGGATGTCTTTAAGTCTTTTCCTTTCTAGGGTGGGACAAAATCCTCTGACTTACTCCACCCCTCACCATGCATATGTATTGTGCTCTTACTTTTACAAATTGCAATAAAGTAACCAATAATCATTATAACCTCATAGTGTATTGCTCTTGGGATGTCTTGACACTAAAGAGCTTGAATAACAAATTGTACTTTGGTCTCACATAAAAATAAATTTGTAACTAAAATATATTAACCTGAAGTCTGTTTATTTTGATTAAATGTTGATATATCCATCAATTAAAATGGGTGACCTTTACGCTCTGAAAAGGTGATTCCTTTAATGCATATAACTTTGATTTTTTTTAAATTATTATTTTGAATAATTCACAGAGGAAGACTGAGTGCTAAAACCTTTGATCCATTTGTGCTTTTTATATAATAAAAAAGTGAGCGCGGATCCTGCTTTTTTTTATAGTATATGTATGATATTGAAATAAAGGGGTCATATGATGCTGCTAAAAATAACATTATTTTGTGTATTTGGTGTAATGAAATGTATTTATGTGGTTTAAGGTTCAAAAAAAAATACATTTTCCACATACTGTACATTATAGTTCTCCTCTATGCCCCGCCAGTTTCTGAAATGCTTCAGATTTTAACCGTCCCCCCCCCCCCCCCCAAAGATCCATCGGTGAAAAGCGAGGTGGTAGTGCTCTGATTGGCCAGCTATCCAGTGCGTTAGGATTGGCCGAAAGAACCCAGGTGATACAGTTATGTTTTAAGTGTGAACGGAAAATGTACAACCTTAAGCATATTGTGATGTCCATGTTAATCAATAGTTCCACCAAAAACAATTACAGTTTTGTCCGGCCGGAGCGACGAGACAGAAACATGAAAACCCATTATAAACGAGTATTAATGTTATGGACTTACAATGAATGCAGCGGCCTTTGTTGCATCCAGTGGGGACATAATTACAGAGAACATAAAAACATGTCTGCATTTGTGATCGGAGAAATGACAAACAAGCCCTACTCTACATGCGTGACCATAACCTCGTGGTTGACTCTGAACTTTTATAAAGAATATCTCTTTGGATTTGAGACTTTAGTCTTTGCAACTTTACAGATCTTCTTTAGAGAAGAGCTTGAAACACTGTTCCAACGAAGAAGAAAAATTTTTAATCCATTCATATGACCTTTAAATAAATAACAGTAATAATGTACTAGTAAGAGAGTTGACAGTTTAACAGTTCATTTAAGCACAGCTGCTCAAATTCATGTGTATATTAAATAATGTGTTTGTTAAAAAGAGGATGTGTTTTCAATGGTTTAATCAATTTAATCTGTTGTTCACTATACAAAATCATTGCACAAATATTGACTATTTAAGACCTGTATATGTAAGTCTCTAGTATATGTGAGTGAAAATAATAAAAGAAAATATTAATTACTTCTCTTTGAGTTCTCACATAACCTAGCGAAAAACCTTTAAAAGTATTTGAAATAAAATATAATGTCCACTATAAAATCTAAACGTATAGATAGAGAGTAAATACAAAATATTTAATAATATTTAATATCATATATTATTTATGGAAAAAGAAAGGGAGAAATGACTGTGTATTTGATGTTAGGAAAAATCCTTTGATAAAAACAACACATTAGCTTTTAATAGGATTTTAAGATGGCTTTGGTTGGTAAAGTTGTTTACACATTTGCACAGCAACTTGATGTGCCCTTTAGAGACACGTTATTCTACAGAAATAGAGAGTTTTAAATCATGAACTACTAATAAATAATTTATCTTCTATACCATCTGTACCACCAGACATACAAATACAACAAACAAAAAAACTCTTCAGCTTGATAATGACCTGGGTGCGCCTTTGTCCTATGAGTAACAATCCACCATCTGTCTGTCTGCTCGCTGTGGAAGAGCAGGGTGAGCTGGGATATGGAGTGCGCGCGAGCAAATTTGTTCGTGTTTTGCCGGTTATGCAAATGTATCAACTGTAACAAAGCCTGCTGTAAAAGCCCTATTCGGCTTTATTCGTGTTGTATTCGGCTTTATAGCCTAGTTGTCGGTTTTGTAGTAACTGTCTCCTGTAGGTGAGCGGTGACGCCGGCGATGGTTGGGAGGAGCTTCACAACTGAAATTCAAAGGGTTGAGTTGCTCACCGAATGCTGTGTTATCTTAACGGGGCTGAGACGTTCGGCGGGCAGGACTCGGCCGAACGCGAACAGGTTTCGCCAGGGCTGCTTTTCGCCTTCAAGCTGAATAGCTTTGGGTGGGGTTTCACCGACACCAGGAATGTACCGCGGATGCGTTCGCTGAACGGGGTGAAAATAGCCGACTTTTTCGGAACGGAAAAAAGTTTCTTTACGGGCGACTGCAAGTAACTCCAAACGTAAAGGTAAGAACAACCCAGTAGTCTCAGCCTTCAAAAAGACGAGTCACATAATGTGAATGAGCAGATGAACGTTGACAGTGCAGAAGAAACTCCCTACGAGCTTGAGCTGAAAGCTATTTTTATTCTTAAACGTTGTTTGCACTGTAATCTGATAGAGATTCGGGACTGTGTACACTCTACATACTATAGCAGCCCATTTGAGAGACTTTTGAAGTAAACATTAAAACAACTGAGAATTATATAACTTGTTTGAACAATCGTTTTGAACTTGATGGAGTGAAGTTTTGACAGCTGTGTGAAAATACTGGCAGTTTTTTTTTCATAAACTTTTTTAAATCTATGAATTACACGTATTTTATTAAAGGTTAAGTCTACTATTGATCTTTGAAATGTGATGGTTCAGTGTCTTGGGTGCACAGAATTGTTCCTTTGTTATCAAGTAGGACTTTGGTTAGGGACTGGTTCAGGATGTCTTCTCCTCACAGTGCCTTCATGGTCTTAAAACATTGCACAACTCTAAATATTAAATTATCTATCCATGTAAATCCATGAACTTGCATTGATTCTTTTTGTGGGTGAGGCCCAGGTGAACCACACCATGAACAGACATGTGCGTTCTCTCATATTTCATAATTTCCTACATATGGTTGAGCTTGAGTTATAAAAAACAAAGCTCTTTTTTTTAGGGAAAATACTAAGAGGGTGTTGTTAGTAATTGATCAGTGGCAGAAATGGGAATTTGGGTAAATCTAGCATGATTTCCATGTAGGCCTGAGATAAAAAAATATCTAAAACCTGTTGGTGGTCTTTAGATCGATAAACGTTAGATTAAGTGTCACAAATGTGTTGCATATGAACTGATCAAATTTTATGTTGCAGAGTTATTATGTACGTCAGGATTAAGGCAGCACCAATATTATGGCTGATATCAATACACCTATAGTTATTTCCATATTATGGCTAATAACTGAAAAAAAAAAAGTCAAATTTTTTGTCTAATACCCCCTCACACACTAAAATCAGTCATTTTAAAAGCTAAAATTAAAATTATTGAATTAAAATTTAATTCAGGCATAACAGCATTATTATATTCAATATGAAAAATGAATACATTCCGATTTGCAAAGATTACATTTAACAGCGTTATTCAATTTTTAGCATTTCCAAAATATTAATATAAGTGAGGATTAGGTGATGGCATAGTTAATGTTAAAGGGATAGTTCACCCAAAAATGAAAATTCTGTCATTAATTACTCGCCCTCATGTCGTTCCAAACCCCTAAAACCTTCGTTCATCTTTGGAACTCAAATTAAGATGTTTTTGATGCATTCTGAGAGCTCTCTGACCCTCTCATAGACAGCAATGTAATTAACACGATCAACGTCCAGAAAAGTAGCAAGGAGATCGGTAAAATAATCAGGGGTTCAACCGTAATGATTTGAACGACATGACGGTCAGTAATTAATGACAGAATTGTCATTTTTGGGTGAACTATCTCTTTAAGGTAAAAATGGAGGAAATGAGTATGCATATATACAACATCGGCCGATACCAATAAATAATGTCAGCAAATAACCAACATAACATAAAACATTAAGTCAGTGTCCAAATATAGACATTTATATAAATTCAGTTTTTCCTTTATTCTGCCTGTGAATATCACAAAAATTATTGCAGCTGTAAATATAATAGAAATTCACAATGGGCCAAATATTCATCAAATGTCTAAGGGTTCATTTTAAACAATATTTGTTTATGCAAAAATCTCTTTTTGTTTGCTGAAAATGATTAAGACTATTGCAAAAAGTAAGCTACCGAAACACTGACTACCTGTTATTTGTCAGTCTCACTGCCTATTGTAAAGGTTATCTCAGGAATGTAAAGCATTTTCTGCATAGGTATTTCTCGTTATGGTCTTGTTCTTCAATTAAAAAAGAATGTTATGTACATGAATGATGTCTGTGTGTGCAGACATGTATATGAAAACATATCTTCTTGAAAAGTAAAATTGATTTATATGACTATTGGCAGTTGCAGAGTAGACCCGCAGGTATCAGAATCAGAATCAGAATGAGCTTTATTGCCAGGTATGTTTACACATACAAGGAATTTGTTTCGTGACAGAAGCAGAATGACAGTGACATAACAGAAAAAAATAAAAATAGAACAAGTAAAATAAGGAATAAAAAATATACAAATCGACAATTGTATGTACAGGTATATAACAATAGACAGGTATGTACAGGTATATTATGTGCAAATTGAAATGTAGACTATAAGACTAAGATTGCTCTGGCTTACTGTAATTTCATAACATGACTCTTGGGCTCTTTTTTTCTTCACATTTTGCCATCCATTTGCGAAACCAATACAAACAAGCTTGAATTATAATTATCGGTCAATCATTGCAGTAATAGATTTAAATAAAGATTAAAGGCTTAAATAAAGTTCAGTTTTAATAAAAGGAGACATTAACAGTGAAGCAGTACATTGTCTGGTAATCTTGGTTGAATCCACTCCAACATGATTTACTGGTCTGGGTGTCAACTCTCATAAAGAAACATGCTGACAGCGCAGGTTTCAGATTAGATGAGAAAACTGATAATAATCAAGGCAAGTCATGAGTAGATGCAAATATATATATGTGTATACATATACATAAATACAATTCCATAACATTTCTCTTAGCGAATGTTTAAGAATCTCTTGTGCATGTAGGAATTTACATTATGTAATGGACATGTTATGAATCAGCCACAGCAAGTCTTAGTTAATTTACCACCTGCTCAAAGTCTGATTCTAATGTGCAGTTACTCTAAAAAACAGCAGTCCCTTTCAAATCAGTTGCTTCAGCAAAACACTCCCTTCTTTGATTCAGTCACATGTTTCTTGAGTTTTTCCCTTTCGGTTGGTGTCTTTTCGCTTCCCCTCTTGCCCACAATGAGTCATTCGCCAACAGACTAACTGTTTCCATGGTGACGTCTAAAATACAAACAAATGTACACAAGAGCCCACAACCTACAAAAACCTTCATACTGGGGCCTAACCTTGCTTAGGGGTCATTGTCTGGAAGATCACAGAACAGCTAGGAATTTCATATGTACACAATGAGTCAAGCAGCTAGTTTTTCAGCAGGTCATCTATACTAGCATCCCGTGCAGTAGTATGTTTTTTTGGGGTCATAATAATATTTCATACTCACTTGTTGACTGACGGGTGATTTTACATCTGTGTTATGCAACATGTAATATGCACATTTAAAACACGGGCTAGCACTCGAATGTTGATTCTGTATCCTTTTGTATGGTAACATGAATAAAAAGTATCCAAAAACATATATTTGTTATTGTATTCTGGTATTAAAAGGCTTTTTTTTCTTGTTCTTACATAAAAAATAGCTTACGACAAACATGCTTGTGCTAAAATTTAAACACTTTTTGAATTTAAAAGAAGAATTACTATTGGTAAAAACAAAGGGGAAAAATGTAATAGTTAGTTTTGGAAACACTTTAGTATAGGGAGGGACCATTTCTCACTATTAACAAGTTAATTATTAGCATGCTTATTATTAACATATTGGCTGTTTATTAGTACATATAAAGCACATATTCTGCATGACAATATTCTACATCCCTAATCTTACCCAATACCTAAATTTAACAACCACCTTTCTAATTAATAAGCAGCAAATTAGTAGTTTATTAAGGCAAAAATCATAGTTTATGGTTTCATGTTATTGTCAGTCATTTTATGCGAGAATCGACTACAATAAAGTGTGACCCTAAATTTTAGTTTACATATGCTCTTTAGATTATTCCATATGCTTATTTATTGAAATATTTTGTTTTTCAGGTTGTTTTCCCTGCTCCACCATGGCCCGCCGTTCACAAAGTTCTTCATTGGGCGACAACCCCCTGGATCCCAATTACTTGTGTCCGCATTACCGAGAAGAGTATCGCATGGCTATTGATGCCCTGGTGGAGGAGGATGTTGAGGGATATTACAACTTTTTACAAAGTGCTAATGTAGTTGACTTTTTATCAAGGTCAGAGATTGAACATATTAAAAGCACTGTGCAATCACCACAGAGTGCTGGAAATGTACCCGAACTGCCATATCGAGAAATAGATCAGGATGGGTCTTCTGACACCTACTGGCCACTGCATTCTGATTTGGATGCACCAGGACTAGACCTTGGCTGGCCTCTGCAGCATCATAGTTTTGGGGGGCCCACAGAGGTCACAATGTTGGTAAACCCTGCTGACCCTGAGCGGTCAAGCATTAAGGAACAGGCCCGGCAACTCATCAAAAATGCTCATCAGGTAAGTGCTTTCAAATTTGTAAATGATGTCAGGCTGGAATCAAGAATATGAAAAGTCCACTCAGTAATCATTTACATCAGTAAAAATATTTTACTTTAACATTTTATTTTAGATATGTTTAACATGATGTACACTTACATGAAATTAAGACCAGCCAAATTCTACTCATTTTATGTCAGTAACCCCTGTTATTTCTCATGGAATAAACGAATAGGGCATTTTTGCAATGGCCTCAATAAATAAAAACATGTGAGTGAGGGTACTGTCCAAAACAACTGTGATATTGGTCACTGCAAAATAAAAAAAAATTACTGATCCTTTTTGTTGCCATAATTGCATGTTATGTAAAATCTTTATTGCTAATTTCATGTTTATTTCCTCTTTCTCACAGGTAATTGCAGTGGTAATGGATATTTTCACAGATATTGATATATTCTCTGACCTTTTGGATGCTACAGCACGTCACGTGCCTGTCTATATTCTTCTGGATGAACAAAATGCCCATCATTTTGTTAACATGGTGGCAAGCTGTAAAGTTAATCTGGATATGATTCATGTAAGTTCAATTTACCTCAACTAGCCTAAGTTAGAATTTTAAGAAAATGCAGATTTAATGGTGACTTCACTGGTTACAGATGATGCGGGTACGGACAGTGGCAGGCATTACCTATTTCTGCCGCACAGGAAAATCATTTAAAGGTCAAGTGATGGACCGTTTTCTTCTGACAGACTGCAGAGCAGTGATCAGTGGAAACTATAGGTGAGCTCAGTGGCAGATAAGAATTCAACTCTAATGCATGCCCACTTGTATGTGGCACAGATGACACTATTCATATTTCTTTCTCTCTTTCTCCAGTTTCATGTGGTCTTTTGAGAAGATCCACCGTTGCATTGCCCATTTGTTCCTTGGAGAACTAGTTGCCACATTTGATGAGGAGTTTCGTATCTTGTTTGCTCAGTCTCAGCCTCTTGTTGTTGAAAATGCCCTTGTACCCATGCCACAAGACAATACAAGTAGTTACCTTGGCAATCAGTTTAGCTTAAAAAGGACTCAGTCACTAAGGAATCCCAGAGGATATCTTTGCCAGCCTGAACTTACTGGTTACCCATTTGGGGATCGTCTTGAATCCATACTACCTTTTCGGAGGGAGGACCCGTTCCGCCATACACTTGAACCAGGTGCAGGTCCTATGCAGGTCACAAAATATGCAACACAGCAGTTCAAGATGCAACAGTCATTCTTGGAACCAGGACGCTCAATGTTAGCCTCCAGGCAGCTGGAAATGAATGCCTTTAAGAGGCATAGCTATGCCGAGGGCACCCGTGAGACCTACGCCTCCTCCCGGCAGTATATGAAACAGCGTGTAATGAACAACTTGGAGGAAATGGAATCGCATTACCAGCGAGAACAACATTACTATCACAGTGAAGGCATGGGACCGGATTCTGAGCGCGGGCACTATGACCGTCTTAACTACGGCATGTACCAGACAGATCAACACCCTGATTCTGCATATCCTCCGGAACTTGAAGCGCCAGGAAATCTGAATGTTTTGTCCACTGACGACCTCAAAAGTGATTCAGAAAAACAGTACTCAGGAGGGGGACGCTATGGTCCACAAACCCACAAGAGGCCTGCTGCAGGCCACGCATATGCCTGTCAGAGTTCGCCGACTCAGCCACATCCTCCTGACCACAAGCAGTTGTTCTCCACTGGAGAGCAGGTACAGCAGTCCCAGGACCCCAGTGTAAAGCAGGGATTGCGGAGCTGGAGAATCAACTCTTATCTCAGCACTTATGAAGATGCAGGAGAGGAGGGCCTGCATCAGCCAATGGGTCCAGATGCCTTTGATGAGCCACATCAACAACCTGACAGCAGACATTATGGCTCAGAGGGACCAGGCTTTCATTTAAGAGAGCGTCCAAACATCCCAACTAAGCCAAACCTTGATTTGCGGCCACGCTATGGTAAACCCATCATAAAAGATAGGAATCAAGTGAAAGACATTAGCTCTGACCTGGGTCCCACAAGTACTGACACATTAAAGCCAGCCATTTCAGCTTCATCACTAGCATCTTCAACAGACAATGAGAAGGAGCCAGAACCGAGGGAACCCAGGGAAATCAGCATTACCAAGCATGAGTCTTTCCGATCTCGAATTAACCCAATGCTGCAAAGGAGCTCAAGACTAAGGTCTTCTTTAATCTTCAGCTCCTCAAAGCTGGAGCAACACAGCTCCTCGCAAGCTAAGTCTGGTGGGGAGTTACAAGAGGAGAAAGATGAGAGTGAGCCTATTCGATACTCATCTATTGTAGCAGAGCTTCTGGAGAAGAGGAGGTCGCTGTCAAGAGAGCCGTTTGACTGGAATAAGCATAAAAAAGCAGAAGAAAAAGAGGTTATAAATGCATCAACAGGAGATCTGACTACGATCACAGATGCCAAAGAGGAGCCTATCAAAGAAAAGGAGAAACCTGAGAAACCTGACAACCCTGAACCTGAGGACAATGAAGTTACACAGCCAACAGAGCCTTTGCGATCTCAGCAAACAACTTCTTCCCTAAACATAAATGATCCAGCAAGCAGACTTCAGTACTTCAAAGATTTGGAAGAAAAGAGAAAGAACTCAAAATTAGAGTTAGATTTGGGTACTAAAAGTCGAGAAACAGCCATGAAAAAGCCAGACCTCACTGATACAGCAACCACAGGTCCAAATGTGCTTGTTACATCAGTGGAGTCCTCTGTAAAGATACAAGAGCCAACGATTACGCTTTCAGATCCTGTACCACAGCGCTTGGTGATTGCAACAAAACCATCTGAAGTCTGTGTGGACAGGCCGCTCACGAACAGCAAAACTCTGACGGAGAGCACAGCTGATGCAGCAAAGAAAGAGCCAGCTAAGGAACCAACAAAGTCACTTCGGCCTTTCCCATCACCCAAGTTCTTAAAACCATTCAAAGCCTCTCAATCTTCTCATCGTCGAATCTCATGCGGCGAAGATATTCTTACGGATGCAACAGATGCTGAAAAGAGTGAGCTTAAGAAGTCTCGCAGCTTCAGCTCATCGGGCATCACCCGTGCAGAGTCCAAAGAAAGCCTGAGCTCCCTAAACCTTGGGAACTCTGATGGCAAAGATACAAAGGCCCTTGATTTCCTCAAGAAACAAACACAGAGATTAAAGGGTTTCCTTGGGCCAAAGGGAGAAAAGAAGCACTCAGGAGTTTCCAACTCTCAAGAGGACAAGTCAGTGAAAACAGTCCCTGAGATCCAAGAGGAGCCCTCAGACAAAGAGAAACCATCTGAATCCATATCATCTTCAACCATAGTAGAGAACAACAAACCCAATGTTAAACCAACTCCATCACGCTATCAGTCCTCTACCTCAAATGTGATATTTAGCAGCAACCTCAGGGATGATACCAAGGTGATCCTAGAGCAAATCTCTGCAAATAGCCAGAAAAATAGACAGAAGACTGAAGAGTCTGGGAAAGTCGAGGGGGGCAAGGAAGAAGAAGTTTCCAATTCATCCTTCCAATTTCAAAACCGGAACCGGTTCAGCCGAACTCCAGTCAACCCACAGGAGAGGGACAATCTGCTGAAGAGAATAGAGAGCATGCGCAAAGAAAAGAAAGTCTACAGTCGTTTCGAGGTACTTTATCGTAACCGAGAAGAGTGTTGCTGGGACCAGGGAAATGTAGAGAAGGCAGAGCAAAGTCTGATTAGATCAATCACATGAGATCCTTGTACAATATTTGAAGTGAACGTATATTTTATTTCTGCTTATATCTTATATATGAAGTATATAATTTCTGAGCAAAACACCTAATGTAGCATTTCATGTCTAGGTATATTTATTGACAAATTATATTTTTCCTTTTACATGTTTATTTATTATTTGACTTTACATTCTTTTGTGGTATGCCTAGAATGTAAGAATGTAAATTTACATTTCAAAAGTAATTCAGTGTTGTTAAATGACATGACATTTAAATATGAGTTTGTTTGCAACCTCCAATCTATTTGTTTTCATTTATGATAGAAATAAATTAAATAGACTATAACAGAATCTCCTGTACTATTTGTGGGCTAATGGATGAGAGATTAGTAGGATGATTCACTCACGTATCTGTCACTCTGCTTCAACAGATGGGGAATAACCTGGGATAAAAATGGATGAAGGGGCCAATATTCCTCACAGAGAACTGTAAAGAGAACCTGAAACCATTCTAAAAAAAAGTACCAAACATCCCCAATACTCCTGTGAACAGACACAGAGAAGCAAGCAAGTTGCTTCAGATATAAGTGTCTGCTAAATGACTAGTAATCTACAGTGCATGGTCCATGGATCTCATATAAACAGTCCACGAACATAGCACAACCTAAAATATGAGGATTCTTGATGCAGCAGAAGGAATATTCCTCGCTCTGTGCCAATCTGAGCCCACAGATGATTCACTTTGCCCTTATAAGGTATCAGGGCATACCTCTTAACAGTAATCACACACCATCCCTACAGAACATAAAAACACAAGTCAGGCCAAAGGAGGGTTCGAACTTCAAGAGGCCTTTCTTAGCTTTTTCTTTTTCTGCTGGACCTTTTAAGTTCTATAAGATGTATATGTACAAGTGTGCACAATTTCCAATGGAAATTAACGTGTCTGGGCAGAAGCTGAGATATGCTACTCTGAAGGCACCAAAACACACCCTCTTTAAAGTACACCACACAAATGCCCCAGGACACGTCATGCTGAAATTATGCTTTGGTGCTGAATGTGCCAATGGATCACTGGCATAAAGGAAACCAGAGATGGTTGGTAGACAACGCCACTTTTGAAGGCAAAGAACAGAAAACTGTGGAACCTGAAACTGTCAAGAGATGACTGGAAAGTATGTAAGGGATGTTATTAAAAAGAAAGGAGGCCTGTTCATTCATCTTTCCTCTATCAACAGTGAGCTATCAAGAAAGTGGCCTGAATGTCGAGAAAGTGATGTGAGGTGTGGATTTGAATTAATTGTTTTTCACCGGCAATCAGAACTTGCAGGACAATGGTTTCAGACATACTATACCTGTACATTCCTGCATGAACTGTGTTGTCAGGAAAAACTGTAAAACATTAGGTTGATAAAGATATTCTCAGGACTGAGCTTTAGCCTGTATTTTGTCAATGCAAAATTTAATTAAGACAGAACGGTATTACTGAACACCAAAGATTTTCCAGAGTGCTCTCTGGATGTGTCATAGGACTGATTTATGGAAACTGGAAGCTGATCTAATGAGAAATATCTGATCTAGAAGTGTGATGGAATTGAATTTTGATAAGAGTGTCATCAGTACATTTTTTTTTATATAAATGCAAATCCTGGGGAATTTAGACTTGTTTACAAACTTTTTTTATTGTGTCTTACACATTCTAAATAAATGGTTTAAGAAACTTTCATTTTCTAGGTACGGAATGGTTTAATTTAGGTTTTAAACAGTATTTGTTCAAGCATTTGTTGACAATACAGTTGGTAACAAGTTAAATTAGGACAATGGAACAGAATGGAAAAGAATATATAAGCTGCTTCTTTGTAAAATTCATATTTGTTTGAAGGTATTAGATACTCAGCTTAAGTTCGCAAAATCAGTTTGAGGTATTCATGGTGCTTTTTCACAAGTGTCCATGTGCATCTCTGCATTCTGGGTGTGGCTTAACCCGTCCAGAAGCTTGGTCAACTGCTCCAGCTTCTGTTGTTCTGTAGGGATGGACACACAAACACACAGGAAAGAATCAGATTACTGTAAGGATGATGTTGGTCTCTTGTTTAAGGACTGTCAGTCCAATGTTAAGAGTTCAGTTCTAGGTCCACAGACACTTGGGTATGAGGTTACATTCCTGTGCGATCCCATCATTGCAAGTACTCTAGCTTTAGGATGTTTTAAAAAATGGCTCAATTCAGAATATCATGCTACTCTTTAATATGTCTGCCATAACTTTATTCAGCAGAGTAGTCTGCTAATTTGCTATTCTGAATTCAGTGACGGTCTTGTTGACTAGCCAAATGAGTCATTTTGGAAATATGACTGGACTAATTTGACTTCTACGTCTGAATGAAACCAGAACGGATCAAATGTCCCACTAAGCACGCAACTACACACTGGTTGTACTGCAGAGGACCATAAAAACTAAGCAATGGAACAAAATTTATAAAACGTACCAGCCTTCAACAGCTGCTCAGTGGTGTACTCTGCAGACTGTATTTCTGCTGGAAGTCTTTGTGGAGTCTGGAAAAAAAAATGGAACATAAAAGCTATTATAAAATTCTATTGTTCTATGAATAAAGCACTCTCCATTTTACAATTACAAATAAAGAAAGCTCAGTTGCTTTTAGTTTAATATCCATTCTCATAGGCCACTTACAAAGACGGTGGACAGGTTTTTATGCTGCTCCATTAATTGCTGAAGCTGATTCTCAAACTTCATCCTAAAATGAAATTAGATTATTTAAAATAAGTTAGAATTTAAAAAGCAGCCTCTCTTAATAATAAAATACGCTCTTATATTTTAAAATTGTCATTTATTCCTGATAACATCAGTAATGGCTTGTGCTGCTGAACTAGTGGGAATTGGCATTTCAGTTTGAATGTGGGCATTACAATAGATGCACTTGCAATACATGCAATGGTTTTCTAAGAAATGACACAGCATCTCGTGTCTATTTCTGATATGTAAACATTTCCCTTCTCTGTTAAAAACAGTAAGTCATACCGAATCTTTCTGTGCTTTAGTTTGGTCTCCTGGATCTGAAAGCAGTACTGCTTTACTACTTCCTCTTTCTGATGGTTCTGCTCAAGCTGCCTAAAGAGTTACAAGTTAAAACGTAAATCAAATAAAATGGTGCCGTCTAGTATGTCTCACAAACATTTCTGTGTTAACATTAAGTTAAAAAAATGACAAAATGCTGCTCTCAACGTCATCCTATTTTAATATGATTTGTGTAAGGTATCGAGTGAATACATTACACACCCTTTACAAGACTCATTGACCTGAGACCAAAGCTCAATGTTGGTGACTCCTGTTGTGATTCACACTTGAGCAGCTCCCATTTGAAGTGTCTAAACACCCATGAGTGTTGTATAGATACCCAAGTATGCTTACCTTTGTGCCTCTAGCTGGAGGTCCTCACATTTAAGCTGCAGAGATCTGTTTAACTCTTTATGACAAGTGTATTTGTGTTAACACTGTAAATATATCTGATAACAAAGCTTATGTAATTTATGGGCTCATTGTTTGGTTTTAGGCTAGAGTACCTTCCTTTTCATTCAGTGTTCCCTCCAACTGTAGGGCTTCAGCAGTTACTGCAACAAAAAAGTACACTGCTCTTTACTGTTTTACCCTCATTTAAATGAATGGTACTGTGTATATACATACATGCATCTTCCTCCTCCTTCCTAGCACATCTGAGGAGCATAGTTTCCTTTACTTCATCTTCAAAGTGTTTTTTGGCTGAAATCAATATATGGGTGTTAAGTTTTGCTTTATAAAATGTGTTGATTTACACTGACTGACTGATTTACAGTCTAAAGAGGCTAATTGACCTTGTTGCAGCTTCCTGAGTTTGATTAACAGCTCCGCTGGTTTCGGTTCTGCCCGCCAGCCTATAAAAAGACCAAATGTTTTTGTAAGAAATGCAAAGGCATTAAATCCCATTGAGTGGACAGAGAAAAAAGATCTGGTTTATGGGTTAGGCCCTCACCATGTAATGGGGTAAAAGGTGAGAAGTAACAAACTCGTCGGTTTAGTAGGATTATTTTTAACTTAACGTTAGTTATATTATTTAAAATCAGATGTAATGTAAAATAATGAATGTTAACTCGTTAATGAGTCATGTCATACCTGGGCTTTCTGAAGACTTTATAATATCTTCGATGTTGAATGATGACTCTGTACAAAACAATATTTAGCAAGTTGCAGTAACGTTACTCGAAAATCAAACTCAACCTGCTTAAGTTAAGTTAGCTGACTAGCCAACACCTCTACACAAAAACAAACAAGCAAACAAAACAATAACCCACCAAGTATCACACTCATTACGACGCCAGTTGATAAACATAAAAAACAAAATATATTCATAATTATATATATAGATATATAATATTAATTTGTGAGGTAAATAATATTAGAGTAATTAACTGAGGGGAATGTGGTGGTTTGACCGGACTTCTGAGGCAGTTAGACAAAAAAACGGTTTAACTGCAGTTCACGCGCAGCTGTGTTTTAAACATACTCATGCTGTCGTAAAAACCCGTTTGATATTAAAATGCCTTTGTATACAAATTATTATTGCGATAAATTAAGTTTTGTTTCATTAAAAAAATAAATATTGATGTTAGCAACATTACAGAAAAAAAGGTTGTAAACTGGTCATGTGGCGCCATTATCTGGTTAAACATGGTACTGTAAAAAAATAACCGTGGAATTACGAATAAATATAAATGCTTGAATTCTTGAATTCTTCCAATACCTGGTTTGCAAAAAAAGTAGGACTACTCACCACTGCAGCCTTTCTAGTATAGCAAATAAATATTTGGCCTACAAAATGTCTTGTATATTATCACACAATTTCAATTATAGGTTTGTGAAAATAATTTTATTGAAGAAATATGAATTTACTGTTAAAACAATAAGTTACAATACAAATGTTTTTTATATTAACACTTGAGATAAGAACTTTATATTCAATTCTTACAGCCATGACAAAATTTAAGAGACACTGTCAAAATGTTCCTGGCTGATTCTAAAAATAACTACTCTTGTTCTAACAACAATACTAACTTATACATTATGAAGCAAAAGAAACAAAATGAGCGAAACAACATAAACAACATGCTTGTTAAGGACAAAAGCATTGTTGGATTAAACAGAACTGAACAGTCAACATTGCTGAATGTCTCCCTAAATGAATTACTACAACTTGATCACATTTTCAAGAATATTAAATCACCGATAACCTAACATTCTAAAAAAAAAAAAAAAAAAAATTAAACAAACTACATGTGATGCTTGTAGTTCAAACCAGATAGACATTCTTTTTTGGATTCTAAAGCATCAATACATTTCACATGTAGTAACTTAAACAACACCATGAGCTTATGAATGTCTATAACATTTTTTCTTTAAATCGGAATGAACCTTCTGTGACGTCAGTATATATGCATGTCTTTTTATTTTCTGCTGCCCTCGCTGGACCAAGAACAGTATACAGAAAAAATAAATCTGGTGTTCAATACTAATTCAAAGTTAATTTTACTGATTCCAAGTTAACAGTATTATTATTACTGGTTACAGAAAATATTTCTTCTGTTAAGTGGAACCAGCAATGCTCTTTTGATGGTTCATATAGATATATATAGTAATATATAATATATAATAGATATTATATATATATATATATATAGCACATATACCCCACACTAGATATATACACCACACACACACACATATAACACACATTAGTATATATATATATATATGAGGATAGATATATATATATATATATATATATCTAATATATATTCGCTAATGGAGGATAACTAGACACATAAGTAAGTTTTGATGGAGGAAGTTAAATGAATAACACTGATGAAAAATCCAATAAATTCTGACCAGAAAAAAAAATTAAAGCGTAGGTTTTGACGACAAAAAAGAAAAAAATTTAATAAACAGTTTGGAAAGAATTCTGTTGCCAAATCATTTCTCAGCATCTTCTCTTTTGTAGATTCATCTTTTTTGTAGATGCTTCAAGACTCATTCTCATCAGTACTGCATGTAACTTGCACACTCAGAAGGAAGATCACTTCCATCTGTTTTGCCTCATTACAATCCACTGGTTGTTATTGCAGGATCAGTCCTGCAGCGGCCAATCAGCATACCTGACAGTGACCACCTCATCCACTGGACCACAGTCCCTAGGTCTGAGAGAAGGCTCGAAATATTGAATAACTTGAGACTGGTCAAACTGCCCTGAGTATGCATAATGAACAGGCATCGCTAAAGGCAGTGCATCATTGTCTGCGCAGGTGGATGCAGGGCTTTGGTCTTCGATCTCAGGCGCCACTGTGGTTGTCTCTCTTAGAGATGTTCTCTCAATGATAACAGGTCCCTCCTGCAGTGACAGGCTTACCTTAAACACAGGCTCCTTAACTTTGTTTGTACATACTACTTTCTTAGGATGACCCTTCTTCATTTTTTTGGACATCTGATGGGTTGGAGCTCCAGCAGGAGCTATAAAAGCCCGTGCATCAGAAGGGGGCAGCATAGACTCTGCTGGATGTTTAAGAGTCTGACTGGGACCTTGAGAAACAAAAGCAAATCTATCAATGTCTGCCTGTAACATCCTTAGAACAAAATAGTGTAAAACTCACAAATTTTGTTAAATTTATGCTTAAATCAAGAAATAAGGATTTACCAATAGAGCAAAACAATTTTCAGACATAATTCAAGATATATTCTCTAAAAACAGAGACCTATTTATAAACTTTTTTAAAAGTAAGTTTATGTATTTTACTAAAGCATATGGCCAAAATACTAAAGAAAATTATTTTGACTCAGGACATAAAAAGGATAAACTCTATACACATATACACTCACCAGTGGTGTTGTTATCAGAAGGGGGCAACACAGACTCTGCTGGCCGTTTAAGAGTATGACTGGGACCTTGAGATAAAGAAGAAAATCTATCAATATCTGCCTGTAATCATTTTTGCTTTGTTTTCCAGTATAAATATCAAAATGCCGTAATAATAAGAAATTTAGAAAATAATCGTAAGGCACTCAATATCCAATTGTGTTATTCATTCATTTTTCTTTATCTTGTTGGTGTTAATTACAATCTCTACCCATAAATGAGCACCTTTTCAAGATTTCTTGTTTAGGGCAAAGTAGCAGTTTTCTATTTTATTTTTCTATTTTAAAGGGGCTATTTGTAAGAACGTTTCATCACTTTTTTTATTGCCATTGTGTAAACAGCTTGTAATGAAACTTAAAAAAAAAAAAAAAAAAACTAGGTTGTCTAAGAAAGACTCTCTCTCTCTCTAAGTAATAATGAGTAAATGAACATCACAATAATATAATGGAATATTATAACATCTTAGAAGTATTAAACTGTAACAAATTATAACACGTGAACATTTGATCTTAGAAGTATTAAACAGTAACAAATTATAACATGTGAACATTTGATACCACAGTCTTTAACTTACATAGAAACACACATAAATACTTCGGATCACTGTGGTGGACAGTAGGATAAAATAGACTATATATACAGGTGCATCTCAATAAATTAGAATGTCGTGGAAAAGTTAATTTATTTCAACTCAAATTGTGAAACTCGTGTATTAAATAAATTCAATGCACACAGACTGAAGTAGTTTAAGTCTTTGGTTCTTTTAATTGTGATGACTTTGGCTCACATTTAACAAAAACCCACCAATTCACCATCTCAACAAATTAGAATATGGTGACATGCCAATCAGCTAATCAACTCAAAACACCTGCAAAGGTTTCCTGAGCCTTCAAAATGGTCTCTCAGTTAGGTTCACTAGGCTACACAATCATGGGGAAGACTGCTGATCTGACAGTTGTCCAGAAGACAATCATTGACACCCTCAATGGAGGGTAAGCCACAAACATTCATTGTCAAATAAGCTGGCTGTTCACAGAGTGTTGTATTCAAGCATGTTAACAGAAAGTTGTGGAAGAAAAAGATGCACAACCACCCGAGAGAACCGCAGCCTTATGAGGATTGCCAAGCAAAATCGATTCAAGAATTTGAGTTTGAACTTCACAAGGAATGGACTGAGGCATCAAGAGCCACCACACAGACGTGTCAAGGAATTTGGCTACAGTTGTCGTATTCCTCTTGTTAAGCCACTCCTGAACCACAGACAACGTCAGAAGCGTCTTACCTGGGCTAAAGAGAAGAAGAACTGGACTGTTGCCCAGTGTCCAAAGTCCTCTTTTCAGATGAGAACAAGTTTTGAATTTCATTTGGAAACCAAGGTCCTAGAGTCTTGAGGAAGGGTGGAGTAACTCATAGCCCAAGTTGCTTGAAGTCCAGTGTAAGTTTCCACAGTCTGTGATGATTTGGGGTGCAATGTCATCTGCTGGTGTTGGTCCATTGTGTTTTTTGAAAACCAACGTCACTGCACCCGTTTACCAAGAAATTTTGGAGCACTTCATGCTTCCTTCTGCTGACCAGCTTTTAAAAGAAGCTGATTTCATTTTCCAGCAGAATTTGGCACCTGCCCACACTGCCAAAAGCACCAAAAGTTGGTTAAATGACCATGGTGTTGGTGTGCTTGACTGGCCAGCAAACTCACCAGACCTGAACCCCATAGAGAATCTATGGGGTATTGTCAAGAGGAAAATGAGAAACAAGAGACCAAAAAATGCAGATGAGCTGATGGCCACTGTCAAAGAAACCTGTGCTTCCATACCACCTCAGCAGTGCCACAAACTGATCACCTCCATGCCACGCCGAATTGAGGCAGTAATTAAAGCAAAAGGAGCCCCTACCAAGTATTGAGTACATGTACAGTAAATGAACATACTTTGCAGAAGGCCAACAATTCACTAAAAACATTTTTTTATTGGTCTTATGAAGTATTCTAATTTGTTGAGATAGTGAATTGGTGGATTTTTGTTAAATGTGAGCCAAAAATCATCACAATTAAAAGAACCAAAGACTTAAACTACTTCAGTCTGTGTGCATTGAATTTATTTAATACACGAGTTTCACAATTTGAGTTGAATTACTGAAATAAATGAACTTTTCGACATTCTAATTTATTGAGATGCACCTGTATATAGATAGATAGATACACACTCACCTGTAGTGTTTTTAATTCCTTCCTTGAAAGACAACAGACCTCTCCACCCCACATCGGCTCCACAGTTCAACACCCTCATGCCTTTTGATAAAGAAATTATGCATATAATAAATAATATAGTAAGGCGGCAGGTTTGGCCCTCACTGATGAAGTATAACAATTATGTATTGTGCTTTCATCTGCTGTACTTACACCAATGATAATCCTTTTCCAGTACCTCACTTATGAGACATGCAGACAACCTCATCACCTTTAGAACAACATGAAGTTACCATACAGCTCTGCACAACCACATCTAATTCTATGACTATGAAAATAAGATGAACGTAGTTCGTACCTTTATATGTCCTCTTCCATCCTCTTTCTCCAGCTGGATAGCAATATCCTCAAGCATCTCATTTGTGTTGCAGTGTTTACGCTTTTTAGGCAAGAGCTGTGGATGGAGAGCTTTCTGCCAACACAAAGATATTTACATGAGCAGCAATATGGTGAATTAGCAATAGAATGTTTGTATATTTTGTATAGTATATTTGTGCAAATTGTGTTATGTATAGATACGAAGAGTTCACTAATTCAGTTGCTGGCAAGAGAGTAAGTTTTGCTACCTGAAGAAACACTTACTAAGTAGTTTCGCTGGTGATCACAGCCAGTCAGATGGCTGAATATTTTTTTCTTCTTCAGCTTCAAAGAGCACAGCTGACACAGGTAACAGCATGGAGGTGGATTCCCATCCACGCTCTGGCACTTAATAACAGCTTGTAGACCTGTGACAAACATGCTCACACACAGTTTGGTGCAGTGAATTTAAATCAATGCATCATCTTTTGTATGTGATTATTTTGCTAGATTACATAGTATGCAGATACACTCACCGATAAGAGGCTTTCGACCATTGTAGTTTTCTAGAAAATCTTCTATTGATTGAAACTGATCAGAAGGACTTTGAGTCCGAGTAAGAGGAGACTGGGAAATTGGACTTTGTGAGAACACAAAGGTGTTTTCTTCTGCTAAGGTGTCTGATTGAGGCTCCTCTGTAAATATAAATGAGAGTTACACAAACACCAAAATAATGATATTTT
Source organism: Sinocyclocheilus anophthalmus (assembly GCA_018155175.1). Lineage (NCBI taxonomy): Eukaryota > Metazoa > Chordata > Actinopteri > Cypriniformes > Cyprinidae > Sinocyclocheilus > Sinocyclocheilus anophthalmus. Next base: position 588,332 of record JADLZN010007294.1, on the reverse strand, counting down.
ATATATATATAAATACACTACCATGTGCTTCCCAGCCGATGTTGATTGGTTCTTGTAAATTAGACTCATTATGGAATGGACTTAAATCATGCGTTGTAGCCTGTTCCGGTGTTTCTGTTAGCATTTGGGTTCTGATCTGCTTGATAACGATCTCCACATCTCTAACAGGCTCTGGACTATCAGGTGACCTTTCAATCCTGAAAAATCCATGCCTGTTTGTTAGATCCTGGGTTAACTCTGGTACCATGTGGCTCACTGAAAGAGATGGTGTTTGCAGCTGGATTTCATATGGAGTGGTTTGGGCCAGGTGCATTGGATGTGATTCAATGCTGACTCCAAATGACTGGACAGAATTGTTCCCATCATCTTCACCAGCATGCACAATGTCATTCTGGCAAAAAATTCTGATGGGGATACACTGTCTTCGTGGTCTTACAACAGAGATTGTCCTTGCTTCAGTAAAACACTGGTTTTCAGATGGCATTATATATCTTTGAAGGCTTCTGCCTGGGATTGATTGATGCTGATTTATGTGTTGGCTGAGGACTGGAGCAGGGGAGCTTTCTAGAAAAGGTATTCTAGATGAAACACGAGAATTCACTAGACTCTGAGGTGTAGATACATCCTGGCATGTGAATAATGGTTTGACAGGACCTGCAGTTCTATGGAGAGATGGATTTGGTGTTGGATTGGTTGAGACTTGTTGGGGTTCAATCATACTTGAACGCTTTGACCTCGATGGTGTCGTAGATACACACTGTGTTGAGACCAAACTTCCTAAAGTTGGAAGTTGTGCAGTCCCATTCATATTGTCAGACTCTTGCTGCTCTTGAGCACCGGTTTCTTTACCTTTCACCGAACATAGATACATTAAAATACACCAAACATATATCAGTATCCAATTACTACAGTATAATAATGAAACCGATTAAGTCATATTAAACATATTGCAGTATCCATACCTTCAGACGGGCTGTTATGAACAAGCAAATTAGGTGCATTAGGGTTTCGCTGATCCTTGATCTTCTTCATCTGAGCAAAAGCTAAGACAATACCAAGTCAAAAATCACCACTAAACAGTTGTCTTTCCTTAAATTGTTCATTTAATCTAACATTTCGCACCAATTTATTTAAAGTGACATAAAATTTTTGAAAATGATCAAATCTCATGTGAACTAAATTGTCATACTAAATTAGATTCAATTAAATCTTGGATCAATCACTACTGTTTGTATTCTCATTTGTTAGTGACTCTGGATAGAAGCATCTGTTAAATGAATAATTAACATTAAACTGCTGTATAAATAGGCTTCAAACAACATATTTGAAAATAAGCGCACATAAATATTTCTGAGGTGACTGCTCTTTACTTAAAGTGCTTTGCATGGAAAATATTCATACAACTCAATGTTTTCATTAATTTCAGCTATTTTTCCACAAGTTTTGAATGGAGCAATAAGATAAGACATTAAAGACAGACCATCAGGGACAGGCAATGATGCCATCTCCTTGTAGATGACTTCATACACACTCAGAACCTTATCAGAGAAATTGGAAGGTTAGTGAGGAGACTGTATATTAATATATAACAAAACGATTTTGATGCTTTTTTTTTTTTTTACCTGTATATCACCTGTTCCCTCCTTCTTTTCAACCTTTTTTGCGATATCCATTAGAGGGCGAGCCAAAAGAGTCAGGTCTGTATCAGACGTCCACCCATGTGCATGATGAGATTTCTGTTAAGGAAAGTTCCAAAAAATAATTACATAGGTAAACTACTGCAAGTAGAACCAGAAGACAATAAAAGTAGTTAATAAAATGTGCATTTAATCACAACAAGAGAAGAAGAGAAGCATGCAGTTTCAAAGCTACAAGATATAATAAAACAAATAATAAAGAAGCATAAATGATGGAGTATCTAGATGTTCTAATCACAACTATGAAAAACTTAAAAGCAAATATCAGATTTGCTTAAAGGTGTTACAGCTTCCACGTGTACCATGGAAGGGTCAATGCAAGCAGAAGATAGTGTATATATTAAAAGAGTTTCTTCATCCTTCAATAAAGAGTAAATGAATGCATTAAATATAACAAAAATATGCACATAAAATTAAACTCAAAGCATAAATGAAAACGTACATAAATAAAAAAAATGATGTAATAAAAGCATGAAATGTAAGAATACATGAAAGAAAAGTAAATAATATATTTTCATATTCCCTTACATAAAATAGAGAAGAAAACACAGCAATCTGTCATGTCATGTTGAAAATCTTAAAAAAAAAAAAAAATCTCAAAACCAATAACTTACAATGTAATTGTATCTGTGAATGCTGCCCATGATGTGGTTCCTGATATCAGCCTTGGTTATTCTCAAAACGCAGACATCACAAAAGTACAATGCAGGCTGATTATATGCCAACACCTCTGTGATGGAGTTCAGACCTGAAACATTCAAACAGGTTCACACACAATGTTAGATGTTTATTAAATTTAGATGTTTCTTTAAATCCAGGAACTTAATCATTTTGGATGCTGGACCCTCTCTTACCAATGATGGGCTGTGCTCTGTTCTGATTGTGGAGATATGAACGTATGGAATTGTACAAGTGACTGTGGCACCCTGGAACGCAATACAGTACAATTTTCACCAAGAGGACAACTATGGTAAAATATAATTACAGGAGTGTGCTAGAAACTGTGACAGAACAAACCTGGGCTGCTGGCAGCAAACATAACTGGGCTGCTGAGAAGACAACAAACAAAACTTCCAAGAAACAACTAGAGGGCGAAAGAGAAAGAGAAACCAGAACGGTGTCTAGATAGGCTAAACGTCCAAGCTATCCACATGTATATTCAGAATAGCATACTAACATCCTACACTTACTATATCTGCAGTGTACTGTATGCTGAGTGGAATATGCCAATGGTTTTCTCTCACCAATGAGGTCGTCTGGCAATGACTGAATGAAATCTTCGATAATGTGTACCGTTTTACTATGTTTACTGTGTAGTACACAGTATGATGCAGGCACTAACTAGTTTTCCATTGCGAACGTAAGGTATGATATGTTTACTTACAACTTTTGCAAGTCTAGTGAGTGCAACCGTCAGAAAATAACTGCAACCCATCGTTATCTGTTCTTACTCATAGTATTAAAGTTTTAGTTGAGTAACAGAGAGAAAATGGCTATAAACCCAACATGATACGAAACCGCCGACATTTCATCGTTACGAGAAAAAAAGACATCAAGTATTTTTAAAGTGTGACCGCGTTTAGTTGTGATTTCTAAAGAGTGCCCGCTACCATCTAAACACGTGCGATTAGCTTGTCTATTTCGTCCGACAAAAACTCTGAACTTATCAAACAAAAATGGTTAAGAAGTGTTTTTTCAAAGGGTTAAAGTGATCATTTGCTTGCCTACCTGTACTTTATACTTTAGTGAGGTGTAAATGCTTGCTGCGTGGTTTGGAGGTGTGTCGACTCATGAATATTCATTAACACGTCAGCAAAGCCTCGTGAATATTCATAAGTTGACATGTTCGTAAATCTTGTCTTTCCTGAAATGAAACTAAGAATGAGGAAACTGAACTTTTGTACTTCCAAGAGCTAAAAAAATAGGAGGGTATTTAAAAATTTAAATATGAACGAATTTGAATTTTCTAGAAAAAAAAAACCCGAATACAAACACTTTGTGTATATTTGTATTAACTTATTTAAGGTATCACTATTTCTCGTTTTTTTAAATCTTATACGTTGTCTTTACATTTCACATTAATGAGCACGTTTTTGCTTATTTAATGTGTTTTGCTGTGTGATCTCCTTCCCCTTCAAGGCGGAGGAAGTGATAAGTATTGTGTTGTCTCTCTGAAGGCCAACGTGACCTTCTCAGCCTGAAGAGATTAAAGAAAAGAATTACTGCTGCTGTCATTATCTCTTCTTGGCTTAAGTACAAGAATTTCCGAAATGTGTGTGTGTATATTCCTCATCTAAATTTACGTTTTCACCTTAATCTCACATTATAAACCCTTCTGAGCATTTCTTTCGTCTGTCTCGAAGGCTTGCACCACTTCTCTCTTTTCTATTCTTAAGACACAGATGTTTTCAGTCTTGCTTACCCAGGCAAAACATAATAGCAAGAAGACAAGAATAAGGTGACCTGAACAGAATTTGAACCGGAAAACAGGGCTCTAATACAGAAATGTATTACTGGTAGAAGAAAACAGATGGTATAACTGTCCCTTTGGGAAAAAAGCTAGCAAATTGTATTATTATGTAATCTATAGTTAATCACAGTCTTCTTAAGTGCATTTATTCATGCCATGTTTTATCTGAGTGGTGAATGGGGGTCTGGCCAAGAGTAGGAATGCTTTTGAACCCCCACACATAAATTCCAACTCTGCCTTGGGTCATGCAGGTCAATAGCTCAATAAATATCTCTAACTCTTTCAGATTTGTCAGCTCGATTGGTTGCTTCATACTACATTCATGAAGAGAATGTTTCTATAAAGTCAGTGTGGATGTGTTGTTCTCCATTTTATCAACCATTTTATGTTTTGATTCACTCCTTTTTAGCCGGTGGATGTCTGTCCTGATGAGATACTACTGTGTTTGTTCTAAGTGTTTGCAGGTATTGTTTACAGCTATAAGAGAACAAACAGAAACCGATTGTATGATATTTTAAGTATGTGACAAACAACAAAATAAGCTCTAAATGCTCAAACAAGTGCTAATAAAAGTCATGAAACAGCTTTCACTCCACCCCGCGTGAGCTATTAGTTGTGCATTTGATTGGATGCTTTTTATTTGGGTGGCAGTACACTGAAAAAAAAATTTTCATTCATCCAAATCAAAAAATGTAGGGTAATGATTCACATCTATATTTTTTAAATTGAGGGCCTAGGCCTGAGGGCCTAAATGAGGCCTACATTTTTTAATTGGATGAATGACACATTTTTTTCAGTGTATATGTCGAGTGTGATTGGTTGGGTTGGTGGCCTCATATGAACTTGTGATGAATTTTCAAGTATTACAACTATGTTCTACAAGAATGCAGTGTAACTTGTTGACTTCAAAGATTATTTGACATGAGAGTCTTCTCCAGCCTCCCATGTTTCTTTAAAAAAAACCTCATCCCACCACAGATTATTGGCCAGTTAATGTAAACAATGGCACCTTTAATGAAACTGCCAGATAATTCTTATTTACTTTTATTCTCTGATTATATGTATATTTTTGTTTATGTGTTTAGTAATTTTACATACGGTACAAATACATTTTTTCCTTCTCTTGTTTCTTTAAGACCTGACACAGAGGCCCTGTCCTTGGATGCCATCTGAGTGAGATAATGAACAGAGTAACTCCTCACTTTTCCCTGTGCCTGGTGTTTAATTTGATCTTTCTCATTCAAAATATCCATATGTTCACTGAATACCATATATTCATCATACATTCACTGTATCATATATTCACTGTATTGATTCATTAGATCTTTCTTTTTTTTTTTTTACAGAAATTATCATCAGTTAATCGTTATATTTTGTTTTATCTTGTTTTATGACCTAGCAAGGTAAAAACCTTAAGAGGAAGTTGATGCTCACAGATGTTTTCCCATTTCTTAAATAGTGTTAAAACTACAATCGCTTAATACAGTAATCAGTTTGGCTGATGAAAAACATTATCACAAGGACCTGCAAGATTGTTTCAACTTTGAAACATTGCAAGATCATTTTAAGATAGTTCAATGGGGAATGTCTTGGTCCTTCCTGTAATATAGCGCAGCCTATAAAATGTTTGGTTTTCTTAATGCATTTTAGAAGACTTTTTGCATTCTGCAGCTATATTTCTCCTTCAGAGTGCCTTATTTATCTACTTATATTCTGGGTCATATTTGATTTATGTTTTCATTCCATTTTCATTTTGCTGTTACAACGTTTATGGTTATTTGATTTAATTTATTGGGTTCTATATTATCATTATTATCAGACTTTATACTTGAATTTACTTTTTTTGTGACTGTCTGGATCATCTGCTTGGTTTACACTGCATCAGTGCCATAATGTAAATGTAATGTTATTTATCATAATCTGAGAATTAGTTTTTCTTTATCCTTATAAGACTAATACAGCTTACTGTTGTTTATTTTAAACCTTGTTGGACTTTAATTTGATTATAAGAGTACCTTTTGGTGTTGAAGTATTGCAAAGGACAGTAGTCTGAGAGAATGTGTTTACCGATTTGGCTTATTAGCAGTAGTACAGAGCAGATGTCTGCTTCCCTCTTATGCTCTCGTCTCTCGTCTAGACAAACAACAGTTCTCACACCCCACCCCCTCACAGAGTGAGCAAAAACAACAGACATCTGCACATCTGAAAGATATGAGAAAAGTGAAAGAGAAGCTGTGTGACAATACGAATTGTAAGTTTGAAAATGAACAAAGACAATTATATTCCTACTTTTGGATCCTCCTTGTCCTTTCTATCGGAGTTTTGCCTTCCTAGACTGAAGCCACAGGCCAGACATAGGCCTATGGCCATAGGTCACAGACATAGGTCTTTCTGTCTACTTTTACCTAAAGCTGTTTCTCTCTCTCTCTCTCTCTCTTTCTTTATCTTTCAGGTAACATTGCCCAAACAAGCTGAGTGGAAATTACACGTACCTCTGTATAATTTCATGCATCTATTCCCAAATATAACCTCTCATTAATGTTATTAAACTGTTTCAATTACAATGTATGTGCAAATTAGTTTTGATTCCATATTAACATTTAAGTGCTATTTACTGCAATGCAGTAGAGTCACATTCTAGCAGTCTTCTCTTCTATATATTTTGTTATTTTAACTGTGATGATTTCCGTTGGTGGTTTCAGTAAAGTAAAGTGTGGTGATAGACAAGACACGTACAGTTTTATATCATCGTGTTAACAATGTTTCTTCAGTCATTTGGCAGTCCTACAGCCAGAATCACTGTAGGGAAACTACCTTCACAGAATGCAGTGTGAATGTGAGAGTGTTCTTTCTGAATGTGTGGACAGAGTGAATGCATATGCATGGTGAGTCCAACACACGAGGATGAGAGAAGGAGCCCAACGTAAGGAATACAGATGCATGAGAATTTGAAATTTAGACTGTCATGTGCACTGCAAAACATGTCTTATTAAATTGATGGTAAAAACTGTCAGCTTTTTTTTTTAAAGAAAATTCATATACAGTAAGAATTTTGAATTACAGGAAAAAAGATTGGTTGTAAAATTGAGGTATAGGCTGATGAATATTATGTTGAAAGTTATGAAGGACATTTTAAGATACTGTCAAAAGCACAAAATATGTTAATTCTTGTAAGTGGTTGATGCATCCTCCAGGCCCAGAGAGGTTTAGGTTATTAAAAATTTCGTTCTACTGACACCTACAGGGCTAACACTGTATAACATTCAGAGTCTAATTACTTTATTGCTTCATTTTTCATTCAATCTCAATGCTACATGAGTCCAGGTAACCACCTACAAAACATAGCATTTAATAAAAAGCAGATAAAAGGGCATGCAATTATTCAAAAAATTTAAATAAAATAGTTCAACAATCAGAAACAGAGCCAAACCAGAGATTTAAATCACCTTAAACAGATATGAACTCAGTCCACAAGAGATAATCACATGCCCACACTCCAATGTGAATAATTCCCTAGTATATTTGTCATACCACATGTCTATATCATTCTCTGTTCACATTTCTCTCTTCTGTACACACAAAAATAGTTTTTGTCATTCAAGAAATGGTGATTTAACCAAAGCTACAGACTTCCTTTGAGCATCTGCTTTTCTTTATGTTTTGTTCCATAATTTTCTCTCCCATTCATGACTCATTTTCTCACTGAGGTTGATCACTGTAAGAGAAGGTGGCAAAACAGTTACACAGTTAATGATCAACACATACAGAATGAATCCCTCTGCCTGTAAATGTCCTTGTTCCTACATACTGCATTAAAAATGTAAGGACGAAATTCATCAAGAAAAAGCTCACATTCAGTTAATAAATGATTATTACTCACATAGTTTCATAAGAGCTGTCTTTCGTTTTGAGGAACCGCATGGCAAAAAAAGCCCCAGCCTGCAGCACCAACACTAGGATGATTCCTCCAATGAAGCTGGACAGGTCGAAAGATGCTTGAGAGAAATCAGGGCCTGACCCAGGGGTTGCATCTATAATGAAAATGAGAATTCAGTAAATAACAACAACTGGTGTATCAGAATTTCCAATATGGTTATGTTTCCTTATTTTTCATAGTATATTCATTATGACTTATTCTTTTATGGTTTTATTACACTATATTCATATTACTGTATTGTTACTCATATAGCCTACTCAGTAAGTATTATGGCATTTATATTCATAATTCTAGTTGTACTCATATTCCATTGATGTAATATATTTCCTTCATTTGACAGATAAACATTTATTCATTTTAAAATTTAAGTGATGTTTGGACAGGATGTTGGAAACTTATTCTCTGCAAAAATATTTTATATGCAAGGATGTTTGCTAAATTTGTCTTCTATTTTCGTGATACTAGAAGTTTCCGAGAGCTGATATTTGCAAGAAGATTGCTTAACTCTGCTGTTTCTGCTAGAAGGATGTAAAACCACAACCCATGTCCCCATTTTTTTACATTCCATGATGCTGTAAGAGGATGTAAGTCTCTAGTCTATATACTGCTCCCCAAATTGGCTTCTTTACCTTTCCTCTTATTGCATGCTCTGAAGATCTTCATCTATTTTGCTCTTGAAGATTATTATACTCAGTTTTTAGTCTTTTCTCTTAGAATTTTAGCAGAATATGTTCAGTGGATATTGCATTCATTTTTTTACTTTTCTTTAAATTTTTCATATTTTACATTTAATCATCTGTAATCTTAATCACTTATACTTATGATAATTGATTTTAATAAAATATAATCTCACCTTTGCCACCACCATCAGCGGACCCACCATCTGCTACAATAAACAAACATACACATGAGCATACGCACTCACACACACACATTAATTTGCAAATATGCACATTTTTGCTCGCCTTGGCACATGCCGGTCTCATTGTAGACAGAGCAGCCCCCAAAATCTTCAGTGTCAGACATGCATCTTGTGTCATTTCCTGAAAATGAGATACATAATACTGACATTCAGTCTCCGTCAGATGAGTGAACTGTCTTGCTTCATTACACAGCGTTCTGGAACACTTGATTCTGATTGGTCAATAGACCTAGTCAGGGAGATGAAAGAGAAGAAAAGACTTAAAGATCCCAGATCACGTAATTTTCATAATGACTTTCAAAACTATTACTGACAGTTTTTTCTTCAGAAAAAAAAAATCTAAACAATATGTTCAGGGCTGTAGCTGGGGTTTACGGGGCCCTGGTGCAGGTTGTAGCCTACCTGGGGACCCTGTTTGAAATCGTGTAAATAGCACAAATAAATCAATAGAACAAAGATACAAATTAAACTATGTTTAAGTTTTTTCAAGGCGTTCAAGTAGAGACAGAATAATCAAATTAAATATCATAAATATCATTGCATAGTCCTCACTGTATAAATTGAAAATAGATTAATTCTTGTTAAAACTACAGTGTAATTCAGTCAAGAGCAGAAAATGATTTTCTTTCTTAATTAAGGCATGGTCACTTCAAGAGACAATGCCTCCAATAAAATGATACACATCCGATTTCTTTCTCAACTGTTTATGTTCACTTAAGACATTAACAGTTTTTTGAAATTCTTCCCAAGACAGATATTTCGACATAATTTTGTATGTATTTGTCCGTTCGAGCACAAGAAGAGACAAAACTCAATTCGGTGTTCAAGGGCTGTGAGTGGCGGCTCTCTGTGTGCACAGAACACAGCGCGGGTGCTGAATTAAGCTCTTTTACATCATTTTGTGTTTGCATGTTTAAACTGATAAGGTGTATTTGTTCATTCAGAAATTGCGTCCCCTCCATCGTCGGGCCCTTAGAATCGTCCTAACCTCCCCACCTTTCGGCGCCCCTGCCTCTGCCATTATCAACATTATCGAAGGCACAGCGCATGCTGTCGATAATGACAGAGGACTGTACCGGGAGAGAAGAAATCTTTAAAAATCGTTTTTTTGTGAACTAAAAGTATTCTAAAACTACGGTTGGATCACTGATGTAATATGGTCAATTTTAACAATGTCCTTACTACGTCCTTTTCATTTTTGGGTGAATCCCATAGGCAGAGCGTCTGTGCTTAGTCTTCCCCTGGCCACGGGGACTTGGCAAAAATGGCACTAAATTGGACAAAAATGCCCCTGCACAAACAAATAAAATCTAATATGTCTGTTGTTAAAAAAGTGAGTATGAATAGACAGTGCCGATTGCACATTGAATTAAGATTTGCTCATGTTGCACCGTATTTCATTTTAGGCGTTTTTACAATGTTGTTCATTTTAACCAATCACATGCATATCTGTTGAGCGTAGAATGCAATGGCCAATCAGATGAGTCATCGTTGAAACACCGCAGTTTTGTAGAGTGCGCGCGCGTTCGCTGACTGAATTCTGCTCTCTGGCGAATTTTCTCATCATAAACAACAAAGTGCAGATGTGCGTATGAATGTAAGTAAGATATTCATTTCATAGTGTATACAGCTTCAGTGATTATAAGGATAGTTTTGTTTTTTTGAGAGTGCTTAAATCAGTGGCGGCTCGTGGTTTAAAGGGGTCATATGTTGCGATTTAAAATTTTCCTTTCTCTTGAGTGTTACAAGCTCTTGGTGCATAAAGATCTGTGAAGTTGCAAAGACTAAAGTATCAAAAAGAGATATTCTTTATAAAAGTGAAGGCTCAGCCACGCCTTCCTAAAACGACTCGTTCTAACACGCCCCCACATATCTACATCATGATGTGGGAAGATTTGCATAACGCCGCCCAAATGTTCACGCAAAGAAAGTAGGCGTAACTTTTATTCTCACTGTAGTTATTGTTGTTGCTGCCGCCATGTCGTGCAGACACTGTGTTTCGTTTGTGAAAGCTAAACTACTTTTGTTTGGCCTTCCAAAAGAGGACGATATCCTCTTTGTCATGCCTGGAGCTGATCCGTTCTGGTCGCTGAGGAAATACATCAACTCTCACCGTGGATCCCGGATGGCTTTTCACCGTGGACGAGCTTAGTCCAGCCCTGTGTCGACCATGTTTTTCCGCTCCCTCTAGCCGCCATGTTGTGGTGACGCTGTGTGTTTCGTTGTGAAGCGACGACTTAATTTTATTTACAACACTGTTCCGAACAGTTCAACCCAAATATTCAGATGTTTGCAGCACATTTTATGGAGGACTTTTTTCCTGATCCTGGTAGAGTAGACTACATTGCCGGCTGTTCTGACTCACAGACTGAGTACTTTTTATATATAAAGATTTTGCCACTGACGATTCAAACGCGAGTTTTTGAGCCATGTAGAGTAGCGTTAGTAGTTTGCCATTTCTCAGATCACAAATGCAGACAAGAATTTTATGTTTACGCGGCACGATGCAACGCGTAAAAAGACAGTATAGGTCATTATAATCCGTAATTATGCCCCCACTAGATGCAACAAATGCCTCGTTTATAATGGGTTTTTTATGTTTTTGTCTCGTCGCTCCAGCCGGACACGGCATCAACATTATGGAAATTTCCGTCTCACGCTTGAGGTATTCGCCAATCACAACACACTGATAGCGGGCCAATCAGAGCACACCTCGCTTTTTCAGACCGATGAGTTTGTAAAAATCAACGCGTTTCAGAAAGGCGGGGCATAGCTGAGAAACAATAATGTACAGTGTTTGGAAAATAATGTGTTTTTTGAACCTTAAACCCATAGACCCCCCCCACCAATTTCATTACACCAAATACACAAAATAATGTTCTTTTTTAGCAGCATCATATGACCCATTTAAAATAGAATAGGCACACTAATTGTATTGGTCTGGGATCCCTGCCGATTATTATTATTATTATTATTTGCTTAACCACTTTAAAATGGCTTTTTGGTTGCTTTTAGTCAGAAAACGTAAAGAAAACGATACATACAGCAAGATAATATAATTTCACTTACCTGGCCTATCACTTGACGCAAACATCCATCCCTTCTTAAAAGTCTGTGTTAAAAGAGCTGCCTGTTGCACCATTTAATTAAGCCGACTGCTGTAGCCTATATCCAGCTTAGGCTGTTTTCCCTAAGTTTGTATATATACTGTTTGAATGACAGCTTGGTAAATCTGTTGGCGATCAAATATTTAATATCGCTACTCATCATAAGTACTTGGTACATTATCAGCGCAGCGGCAGACGTTCAAACTAATATAACGTAATTTACGTCTCTTTGATGATTGGTTGATATCAGAAGGGAGGCTAGCCTCCCCTACGAGGTTTCTTTTCTCAACACTCCTCAGCGCTGAAAGTGAACACTCGATGGTGATTGGCTAATTTTTTTACCAACTGAGGCATGAGAGCTCAGGGCTGCGTTCAGCCCCGACAAAATGGTGCAAAACGTTTTTTAAACGGAAACGGTGGTGCATTGGAGCATCGGCGCCTCGGTATCAATCGTCCCATCACTATTTCAAGTCATGTATTTGTTTATTTGACAAGTAGTCGAGTAGAAAGCGCTATAATGTAATTTAGTCTCTGTGTTCTAAACGTGTTGTTTATTTTAGCGTGTAAAGCAGAGTGAGCATAAACCTAGTTGTATTTTAGATATGGGTCTAAAAGAGAGAGAGAGAGAGAGACTGGGTTACAGAGTTGGTTGCCTTGGCAACAGAGCATGAATAGACTAAAAGATGCTGCTTCTTGTTGAACATCTCTCTCTTCATGTCTCCTCACACTTATTTCCAGGAGGGTAGATAATGGTGTTGAATTATTTACTAAGACTGATGTCTGTGTGGACGGCAGCTTTAACTGCACGTGTTTGAATAATTCACCAGGTTGTTCCTGAGATGGCTCTCTGTAGCTAGGATCACATGTCCTTCAGTGGGATCCTCTGTATGTGTGTGTGCTCAAACAACAGAGACATTGCACAGGAGAATACATTTAAACTCATACACAATATGTGTTTCTTTACCGTCATTACAACTTTGCCACACACACTGTGTCAGGTTGAGGGCCGGGTCTCCGTTGATGCAGCCATTGCACGAGTCAAACTGAGAACAGTCCCCAACGGGTGAATCTGTCAGGCCATCAAGAGATAAAAGATGTACGCTTATATTCTCACGTCACACTCACATATGTTTAAGAGAAAAAGTTATCAAGAAATGTTATCAAATAAATGATAGATAAATCACATCGTAGAAAAGAGAGAAATGCTTTTCTGAATTGATACCAATGAGTAAGTGTTGTTCAGCAGCACTCAAATGCAACAGAACAAAACAGACTTAAACTGGACTTTTGCTGGATCTACCACAAGACCTGCTCCTTTAACTAATACTGTCTTTTTTCCTCAGACTTCGAGAACTAATTCGAGAACTGATTTATCAAAACTCACAGATAAGATTTTACTTGGATTAGGTTGATGTTTAAAAGTTTTTAAATACCCAACATTTATTTTCATGAGCTAAAATCCTTGAATATAATGATTAAAATAACAATACAGAAAAGTTGCAATTGAACATAATGGCTGCGAGACATCAGAGCGATAGTCCAGTAGTCAAAGTAGGTTAGATATGCAGATTGTTAAAATTTTAGCTAAAAAGCTATTTTTTTTAAGGTAAAGCTATTCGGCATTGATATACGAGCTCATTATTGTATTGACACTTACCTGAGGTTTGTGAATTGGTTATAATAACCTGCGTTAGCAGTACAATCCCACAGAGTGCGGCCCACACACACCTCATCCTCAAAGAATTGTCAATAATCCCACCTGTAATAAGCACAAAGTTCCTCATTTCGAACTGGAAATGTTGACTTAAATTATCAATAAAGCAACAACTTAACCTATGAGTGAAGCACTATTTAGCTCTGAATCAGCCTAACAATCTTAACTTTTTCTAGTCAGACTAACTCTGCGAAACACTGACCGCAATAATGCAACTAAAGTTTGATACAAGCACTAGACGCCAACAAGTTGAAAGTGAAACACTTTCACAACACAACACAAACAACTTTACCTCAGCTCAGAAAGTGTAAAACTAAAAACTTAAAGAGTAGGAGTCATAAATGTGCCTGTCAAGCAAACATCCAGTCCTAAATGTTTGTGTCCTCCAGACGAAAGGTCGTTGTGAACTGTGAGGAGCATGTGGTGTGTGTGTGTGTGTGTTGACGTCATGCCCTCTGATTCAGCGAGACTGGAAGGTGTGTAATGTGAGACAGGTAACATGGCAACCAAATGGCAAATGACCATGTCTTGATATCCACACCACTGAAGAAATTCTGCCTTTTCACAAGCAGGCTGCAGAAATTTGTCACATCTCATTCCCAAAATATGCAGGTCTCCTGTGCCCCAGACCATTATAAACAGTCACCAGCATGTCCATACTGGTTCTTTTGACCTTTTTTCTGTTTGTCTGTCTCTGGTGGCCCAGAAAATGTTTTGAGAAAGCAATGTAGTGTAAGACTAAAAGGATGTGTGGATGCCATGTAGTTATATATTTTATATATAATTAAATTTTTTTATATATAAATATACTGAAAAGTGTTATATTTGCTATGTAGATTTTAAATATGTTTGCATAAATCTATTTTCAGGTTACGTATTTTCCTCATTTATTTGTTAGCCCTTTTTTTAATGTGAATTTCTTAATAAATTTTCATACCATAAAAAACGCATTTACCAGTCCAAAATATATTAAAAAACATTTTGCATGTACACAAAATGTATTTTAAGATTGGACATGTATTTTCTTGCCCCTTGAAATATATTTTGTAATATATTTTGGCATTTGAAGGTTTAAACAAAATCTGTGCTTTGTACAACATAATTATTTAACATTCGAAATATATATTTCTCCAGGAAAAACAAACAGAACAGGGCCAGAGCAAGAGAGCAAGAGTTTGGCATAGTTACATAACAAGTTCTCCTTTCTATATCCCTCAATTCCTCTGCATCCTCGCCATGCTCCTAGATGCTCGGTTTTTAATTGTAATTAAAAGTCACAGCATAATAAACTATCAGCCGAAGGAGGCGATGATATATTTACAGTGGGTACGTAAAGTATTCAGACCCGCTTAAATTTTTCTTTGTTATATTGCAGCCATTTGCTGAAAACATTTAAGTTAATTTTTTTTCCTCATTATTGTAAACACAGCACCCCATATTGACAGAAAAACACAGAAATGTTTACATTTTTGCAGATTTATTAAAAAAGAAAAACTGAAATATCACATGGTCCTAAGTATTCAGACCCTTTGCTGTGACACTCATATATTTAACTCAGGTGCTGTCCATTTCTTCTGATCATCCTTGAGATGGTTCTACACCTTCATTTGAGTCAGCTGTGTTTGATTATACTGATTGGACTTTGATTAGGAAAGCCACACACCTGTCTATGTAAGATCTTACAGCTCACAGTGCATGTTAGAGCAAATGAGAATCATGAGGTCAAGGAACTGCCTGAAGAGCTCAGAGACGAATTGTGGCAAGGCACCGATCTGGCCAAGGTTACAAAAAAATGTATCCTGCACTTAAGGTTCCTAAGAGCACAGTGCCTCCATAATCCTTAAATGGAAGACGTTTGGGACGACCCAAACCCTTCCTAGAGCTGGCCGTCCAGGCCAAACTGAGCTATCGAGTACAAAAGAAAAGAGCTTGGTGGGGAAGATTAAAGGAAAAAAAAAGAAGAACACAAAGATCACTGTGGCTGAGCTCCAGAGATGGAGTCGGGAGATGGGATAAAGTTGTAGAAAGTCAACCATCACTACAGCCCTCCACCAGTCGGGGCTTTATGGCAGAGGTGCCCGACGGAAGCCTCTTCTCAGTGCAAGACACTTGAAAGCCCGCATGGAGTTTGCTAAACAAACACCTGAAGGACTCCAAGATCGTGAGAAATAAGATTCTCTGGTCTCATGAGACCAAGATATAACTTTTTGGCCTTAATCCTCCCTACTAAGCGGTATGTGTGGAGAAAACCAGTCACTGCTCATCACCTGTCCATTACAGTCCCAACAGTGAAGCATGGTGGTGGTTTCATCATGCTGTGGGGGTGTTTTTCAGGGACAGGACGACTGGTTGCAATCTAGGGAAAGATGAATGCGGTCAAGTACGGGGATATCCTGGACGAAAACCTTCTCCAGAGTGCTCAGGACCTCAGACTGGCCGAAGGTTTACCTTCCAACAAGACAATGACCCGAAGCACACAGCTAAAATAACTAGGAGTGGCTTCACAAACACTCTGTGACTGTTCTTGAATGGCCCCAGCCAGAGCCCTGACTTAAACCCAATTGAGCATCTCTGGAGAGACCTAAAAATGGCTGTCCACCAAGGTTTACCATCCAACCTGACAGAACTGGAGAGGATCTGCAAGGAGGAATGGCAGAGGATCCCCAAATCCAGGTGTGAAAAACTTGTTGCATCTTTCCCAAAAAGACTCATGGCTGTATTAGATCAAAAGGGTGCTTCTACTAAATACTGAGCAAAGGGTCTGAATACTTAGGACCATGTGATATTTCAGTTTTTCTTTTTTAATAAATCTGCAAAAATGTCAACAATTCTGTGTTTTTCTGTCAATATGGGGTGCTGTGTGTACATTAATGAGGAAAAAACATTAACTTAAATGATTTTAGCAAATGGCTGCAATATAACAAAGAGTGAAAAATTTAAGGGGGTCTGAATACTTTCCGTACCCACTGTAGGTGCGAGAACACTGCTTGTGTATGAGGAAGCAGTCACCACTATCATTGCTACACCTGGAGATCAATGCAAATCAGGTCAGCATTTGTTTTTACAATAAATTCAGTGCCTAACCCCACACCATCACTCCTTAAACTGTTTTGTAATGTCTCCCGACACACAGACAGATCAATAGGTAGTGCCAAACCGTCTGAATAGAGAGAGAGAGAGTGGGCGTCCTCCTCTAGGGAGAACTAGGTGCAGAGAGATAAAGCCACGCATGCGCTCTGCAGATATTAGGTAACTGCGAGAAATTCCGCAGTACACCCCCCACCACATGCGCACACAGACTTCCCGCCAAAAAGGAGCTCAAGGAGATACAATAGAATGATAAACAGTGTCTGTGCTCTTATTTCTAAACATCCTTTTCAAATGATTCTCTCATTGACACAAGCTCACAGAATCAAACATACTGGACCTCAGAAATGAGCTTATGATGTGTATTTGATTGGTGGAGACACATGAAGTGCATCAGACCAATAATGCATTATTGCATAACATAATGGAGATTGTTACAAAAAAGATTTGTGCAGACCAGCAGGGATGGAAAAATTAAACACTCAAAAGGCACCAGCAGGAAATCCTGGAAAGCTGCATTTAGAAACATGTAGCATGGTGCAGTTACCTTAAGGAGGTTGTTCAAACTGATCCTTAAAATGTAGTCTTGTTGGTGTACACTAATGTATTTGATTTGTTGATTGAGTGATTTCATATAATATATAATACTGTTACTTTAAATGTATTATTAATATTAGACTATCTTTTACCAACAAGCCCCCAGTTTAGTCAATCATAGCAGTCCTTAAAGATGGATTGTTCAATAAAGTGTTCAGTATCTTCAATTGACACTTGCAGACACTCTCCCCGACCACAGAAAGCTTAAAGGGGTCTTGCTTATAAGATTCCCCAGCTGGTGACCACCGGAAGCGCATGTCCTTTTATAGAGAACACGAGAGTTCCCCAGTATTGTAGCGCTCGTCCACCTGCTTCATTGAAATGCAGAGCCACGCGAGCACTGCGACGCCCACGCGCCAAATCTGCCGGGAAGCGCCACAATCTCCATCATCTGCGGGGAAATTATGTCATAGCTATAACCTCCAATCATCCGAATATAGCATTTAAATAAAAATGGTAAACTAAGCAGATTCCTTGTTTGCGATATTTGAGCTTTGTCACTTATACAAGGTTATAGATGAAAACGAGGGATTCTATGGTAGAGGTGAAATTAATAATCGTAGAGTTGTGCCACGTACCCCATAGTGCGGCACAACTTACGTCACAATCAGCACAATCAACGAAGCGAGCAAGTTTTTCAGCACCATGGACAGCAGTGACTCACTCTCACGCGCCCTCTCTATCACACACGATCACACGCTTGGCTTGAGGCAAGCTTTTTCTATTCTGATTTAAGTTTACTAGTTTAATGTTTATCATAAGTGATTTTTATGAAGGCCCAGTGCATTTTGGTCTACGCACGGACTGCCTTAAACAAGGCCGATTGATTACACTTTGTCCTCTCTCCCGCCGTCGCAGTGGGCGGGGTGAAAGAATGCGGTATTTTTATGAATGAAATTACGACAGAGGCTGGTGTCCCTGAGAGTCTCCTGATTGGTCGGCCGGGGCAGAATCGCCCCTCATCATCGTAACTGACGTCAGAGGGGAATCGGCGAAGGTATAGCTCGCAGCCCACCGGAGCCGAGTGTTGTACAGAAGCGACCGAAAGAGCGAATACAGCGGAGCTACGAAGGAACGTCGCGGTGCAAGAAGAACAAGATATCATTTTCTCAAGAACTGGATTTGCTCGACCCCGGGATTCACTGGCAGCTCGAGCACAGATTTCAGCGCGCGCTCCAAGAGACCCTCAGTTGGATGGTGGCGTGAAGAATCGTCCGCTTTGCAATCTTCCAACGTTACAGCTTCCGTAAGTCTGTTTTATGCATCTTTTTTATACTATTGTTAAATTCAAGGTGACTAGTAGCTTTGCTGTCAGAAATTCGCTATGAAAATACAGCGAGAATATTTAAGACATTAAGGGATGGTGTTATTTGACACAACCTTGTATGTTGTATCAAGTCTAACGTTACTTGAGGAGCGCTCAAATCTGCTTTGAACTTCACAAGGGTGATTCCCAGCCAGGCGCATGTTAACCCTTCAGGATCCAGGAGATACCTATACATTTTTTAGTTTGTTTATAAACTTACTGAAATTATGACTTGTGTGTAATTGCTGCATTTTGTTTGAATGAATATTAATGATAATGCTACATGAATAAGTACTGTAATGTGAGTTAAACACATTTCATTTTTTGGATGATGATAATAGGTGGCAAATACATGTTAGCTTAAAGTTCAAAATTAGCCTTTCAGTGAACAATGGCTAAAGAAACATTAATTTCACCTACACATTACCTATACCACATGACAATAAAACACTAAAATAATGCAATATGCAGTTAACAGACAACATAAAATGTAACCTTCAACAACCCAATATGAATATACCTAATATACAGATAGAAAAAAACAAGACAAAATATTAACATTTTGTTGTATTATATTAATATAGAAATTGATGAGTAATATACTTTACTGTGACAGTAAAGTCATTTAGAATTTTAGGAAAACAAAGCAGCAGCTGTTTTCAATATTGATAATAGTAAGAAATGCTTCGAGCAGCAAATTAGAATGGTTTCTGAAGGATCATATGACTCAAGAAGTAATGGCTGCTAAAAATTCAGCTTTGCCATCGCAGGAATAAATTACATTTAAAAAATATATTAATAGAAAATGAAATTTTAATATTTCACTACATTACTGTGATTTTGAGCATAAGAGACTTCTTTCAAAAACAGAAAAAAAAATCTCAGCCAAAAAAAAAACCCCAAACCTATTTTATATTATATTATCTTAGTTCACAGGTTTTTATGCAGAATTCCCTACATAGTATTATAATTAAATTTATTTTTACATTAAAATTGTAATGTAATCTTATCAAATGTGCAATGTATGCATTTGGAGACTGACTAATAAAGTGTTGCATTAGCTTTTGCCCTTCCCAGCATCTCCACTAGTACTTGTAGTGTGCAGACTAGGAATGTCAGATTGAATACGATGTTGTTAACTGCAGTTCATCTTACTCTGCATGTCATTATGAGGTCAGGCCTTAGAGTGGAGCGCAGGAGCTCTAGTGCTCAGCAGAATGTGTGACAGTCGTAGTATGACGTAGACAGTATGCTGTGGATTGCGTGACTAAATCTGTCTCCCTCTCCCACAGTAATGGCCCTGAACGACTCTGAAGTGGGCTTAGAAGTCATCTTGGCGATGAACCAACTGCTGGAACTCACCCCTTCCCACGTCACCCCTAAACCCCTGGAGGCCACAGTGATGACTCCATGGGACGTGGCCCTGTGTGTATCAGGAGCCTTGATTTGCTGTGAAAATGCAATCGTCGTGGCCACCATCTTCTCCTCGCCGTCTCTGCGGGCTCCTATGTTCCTGCTAATTGGCAGCCTGGCCTGGGCGGACTTCCTGGCAGGGATGGGGCTCCTTTTGCACTTCCTGTCTCGCTGGTGCGTGTACTCAGAAGCTCTAGAGCTGGGCAGCGTGGGTCTGTTAGTGAGCGCACTCAGTGCGTCTGTGTTCTCTCTGTTGGGAATCACCCTGGACCGGTTCCTCTCGCTACATTGCGCTCTGACCTACGGATCCCGCCGCACACACACACAAACACGCTGCGCTCTGGCCATCGGCTGGACTCTTGCAGGTCTTCAAGGTGCCCTGCCTGCCATGGGCTGGAATTGCTTGCACGATGGAGAATCCTGCAGCGTTCTTCGCCCTTTGACCCGAGTGCACCTGGCGACCCTGTGCGGCGGCTTCCTGCTGACCTTGGCTCTGATGCTGCAGCTCAACGCTCGCATCTGCCGGGTCGTACTTCGCCACTCGCACCAAATCGCCCTGCAGAGACACACGCTCCCGTCTGCGCGCACACACACGCGCCGTCGGGTTCACACACTCACCCTCATCCTTGCCACATTCACCAGCTGCTGGATGCCCTTCGCCTTGTATGGTCTCTTGGCCGACGGATCGTCTCCAGCTTTGTATACTTACGCCACATTGGTTCCGGTCACAGGAAACTCTCTGCTGAACCCTCTGATCTATGCCTACAGAAACACACACATACAGAGAGTGCTGCGACAGGCCTGCTGCTGCTGTCTGCCTAACACACCCAACAAAAACACACACACTCCCAGTGATGTCTAACATCATGAGCACACCTGAACACTTTGGAAGATTCTATGGTGCCATACAAGATCCGTTTCATGTTTTATGTCTGTTCCTGTTTGGGAATATCACTGTGCCAGTTGCCAAATCTCCTGTCTCAATGGTGTTAACATGACCACTGTCAGTGACCTGATCTCATCTGCATCATTTTATTAAATGCTAAAAAGGGTTTAGTAAGCGTGTCATTTTTTTTACTTTATTCTGAGAAGACTGCCACTGTATGAAGAAACCCTCCTGTCCGCTTTAATGTCTCAGAGTTGTGCCTCATTTTACATCCTCTGAAGTTCAGAGTTTACTGATGGAATCAAAATAATTTGCACTTTACAACAATGACTTGACTTTTAAGCTGAAACTTGTTTGAATTTTGTTTGTATTTAATGATCAGATTATTCGCCATTTGTTATTCTGACTGATGTTTTTATACATCATAAATGTCTTGTTTGCACTTACAATGTATTAATGTTGCACAAAATGTCCAAATGTATGAATGAATGTTTTATTGTTTAAATGAGATGTTTTATGGAAAATGTTTATAATGAATAAATTGTAACTTTTGTACATTTTCTCTTGTATGTTTTCAAAAAAACATTTGATCATATCAAAAGTGTGAAAATGTGTGGTTTTAACTTAAATTAAGATTCATTTGGAATATTAACCCAAATAAATTAGCTGTGACTCAAGGTTATTATAGTTCTTCCATTACTTGACATGAAATATAAAAAAATAATTTTCATTAAAGTAACTAAATCAGAAATGAAAAAATAAAATATATAGAATATATTTGTAAAAGATGTTTAAAAACGACTAATAAAATGCAATATATATATATTATAATAAAACTATAACTATAACTAACAGTATCTCAAAGATACTAAAATAACACTGCTATGAATATCTAGAATTAAGTTACATGGTGTTTTCCCAACAGTAAAAATCAACCTACTGCCTTATTTATTGTGCAGCAGATATTTTTTTACTAATTGCAAGGTTGTGTTGCTGACTGAGTAGGACACTTTAGGCCCGTTCACACCAAGATTGATAAATATAATGATATCAGTGCTTCACACCAAACACCACATATTACGTTCAGCTTTTAATGAGTGTGCAGTTTTGTTGTCTGCCACTTTAAAGGCTTGAGCTCTTTAAAGACGGCAGATTCTGATAGTTCCTCTGTCATTATGGTTATAGGTGTAGTGTGGGCTTACATATTCTAATTGAATTAGAACAATTGTTATTACAATGTAACAGTTATTGACATTAGTGAATGGGTTTTAAATGTTTGGATTTGTATTAAAATCTCATTTACAAAGTATAAATTGTAAAAAAACAAACAAACATTAAATCATTGCGATGATCCGGCCTGTTGCATTGTTTATTTCTCAAACTACTCATGAAGCTCAAGACCACCTGTGTGGATTGAATGTTTACCCCAACCCAAGCAGCATAATAGGCATGCTGCTGTACAGTTTGAAGTCTTTAAAAGCCCCTGCACATGCAAGCTCATACATGTAGAAAAAAGTTCAGCTATGCACTCCACACTCTTCTAAAACATCTGTAACAGCAGACGGACACAGTATTATATTTAAGATTTTATTTCAGTTGCTGATAGAAAAAAATTCATAATTATTACCCACATGTATCAAATAAAACAATCTCACTTTTCTTTGATTTCAAAATCTTGCATAATTTCTAAAACTTTGGCATTAAAACAACAGGCATTATGAAGCAGGCACTTGGGCTAAACAAAGAAAAAACTACTGGTAGTACTGTGAGGCTGACATAAACATCATTCAGTCAGACCTGAGGGCTGAAAACAGCACAGACACAGCTGGATGCCATTTAAACAGATAATGACTTTTGGTCAAGGAGCATGAATACGTACTGCAATGAAATATAAGGTTATTTCATCCTACAAGGTGCAAAAACTATCATAGATACAAAACATCTTACTATTTTAAATATCTGCATTAGAAAGTGTGTCTAGTCTTGGCTATAAGGAAGGCTTTAGTTGATTAGTTAATACAGTTATGTTAAATCATGTGGGATTTTAACAGAAACGGTACTGATGCATCAAGAAGAAAATATGGAAGTATACACACACACACACACACACACACTTTCGGTTTACCTTTGGCCACATTATATAGCAGCACAGGTGCTCTGAAACAGGAGAAGGCTTATCAACTAAATAATTCACTCTCTCATTTAGATTAAACTCAACCCTCTGGACACACACTCTTCCCCTTATTTGCTTTTGGCCTCACTGCAGGTAAACAGGTAATATGAGAAGTGTGAGGTCTAAAAGGAATTATCTTAATGTCATCGCACAGGTGATGAAGAGCGGGGCGATAACTTTAGTCAGACCACTCATCATCATCAAATTCGGATGAATCATCCTCAGAGTCGCTGCACTCCACGGCAATGCGGCGGGACAGGATGGCCGAGACATCATTGCCCACGTGATCTCTCTTCTCCTGCTCTCGCTGTTCCTCCACTTTACGCAGGTTAAATCCTACACACACAGACACAATTACAGCAAGCTCAGAGACATTTTAATAAACCTTTCATATCCCCAGTGTGTAGAAATTATCTGAACACCTTGTTAACTTGTGGCATTAACATCTGTTTCAGGTAAGACAAGTGTTCAGCAAGACATTACTCTTCAAACACATGGCATACGCTACTGTTCAAAAGTGAGATTTTGAAGTACTTTTATTCTGCAAAGATGCATTATATTGATCAAAAGTGACAATAAAGACACTATAAATGTTACAAATGCTGATCTTGTTAACTAAATCATCAAAAGAATCCTGTTTTTGGTTTGTTTAGAAGTATTTGGTCCGTGTTGCGTTCATATATCATTCGAACCGCACCAAAGTTCGTGTGGAAGCGGACCGAGACCCATCTTTTCAGCGGTCTCGGTCCGCTTGTTTGGTGCGCACCAGGGTTCGGATGGCAGTGTTCACACTAGTGTTGTTTTTGGCAGCCTGTTTTAATTTTAGTTTTAGTCTAGTCTTTGTGTGAAACTGTCATTTTAGTTTTTATTAGTTTTAGTCACGTTCATACTCTTTTTAGTCTAGTCTAGTTTTAGTCGACGAAAACTGATGACATTTAGTTTAGTTTTAGTCGATGAAAACTGATGACATTTAGTCTAGTTTTATTCAATGAAAATTTTATTTTAGTCTCTTTTTAGAAATGCAATTCTATGTAACCCAGTCAATATAGTATAAGTACACTGTTAGTATAATGAAACCAGCAATTTTATTGTGTTAGCCAACCCATTGTCAAGCCAGGTGTATTCTTATTATATTATTTGGTTACCGGCTTACAGGGTAGACATTACGATACATCCATTCCATACACGTAAGACTCGTCTGATTTGTGGCAGCGTTGTACAACGTATTCTAGTTTGTCTAGACCTCAAGCGCAGAACATGGCTTGTCGACGTGTCATGCCACACGAGTAAAGTTGTAGAATAGTGAGGCTAGACCCTGAGTGGGGTGCGTGTGCAGAGGCGCATCAGATGCCGAGTTTCTCTGTTGTGTCGGAACATATAAACTATTGTGTGGTGGTAGTTCGCTTCTAATCACTGTCTTCCCAACTTTCATTATAGTTGACGGTCGCTCGCGACGTTTGCAATTTTAACAAATTTGTGTGCACCCCTACAAATAATTTGGTCAAAATCATTTGAATTTTCTAACTTCGTATGATACGATTGAAAAGTATAGATATTTGGACAACAGAGAATAACCGCTAATATAATGTCATACAGAGATTTTTAATATTAAAAAATAGTAGGGCTAATTTACTCAATGAAGAGACCAATTTATATTACCAGATTTAATGTATGATTTTATTCATGATTAAACCATTGTGAGATTAGTTAGAGCATGGAATTAAACTAATGTTGATTGGCGTCACTCATGGATTCTTTGCGTGTAGGGGCTATTAAGCCAGATTTTTATAATTTGTTTTCACCATTTGACTCCTAATAATGTTAAGCTTCGAATGCTATTATTAATCACGAGACACTTAGCATACCGGTCAGCAGATCAATGAATGACGAGGTCAGCGCTACCAGAGTTGACCATTACTCACACCTTGTTACAGCACAGTAGGCATTGCCGGATAATACCATCATCTATTGATAATACCACACGCATAGAGCGTATCACACACACACACCAAGTGAATCCTGAGCGGTGAACTCATTTTTGGCAGCCGGAATTTCTGTGGATATTATATAATAGCTGCTTTTTTTAACATTTTAGCTATTTAAAAATATTAAAAAATGATTTTTTTTTTACACTGCACCCCTGCTCTCGACAGACCCCGGTTAGGAAACACTGTTCTAAATAATTCCGCGAGTGGGCTTGAGGAAGTGACGTCGCCTGCGTCTGCCCTGATGGCAAGGCCGCCTCGCAAGGGGCGAGACCAATGGAAAACGAAATCGGGGGGGGGGGGGCGGGTGTGTGCCAAATAACAAAATAATTAACAGACGAAAATTAACGTTATGACCTAGGCAAGCGTTTCGTTCTCGTGGGATCTCCCTCTTTTTCGTCAATCGAAAAGGTTATGAGAACAGATTTTAGCATACGTTTTTTCATTTTGCATAGCCACATTTCCTCCGTCTGCTATGGTACCATTTAATTTCTTCATCCGTCACCTGACTCGCACGGCACTTTTGTAGTGTTCCTCGGTCTCGTCTTCGTCACGTGTAGGTTCGTTGACGTACTAGATTTAGCGGGAATAAGATTTGTCCATTACGTAAGCGGACAGCAACTACTACGTGGTCACACAGTGCTCACAATGGGTAGCCCCGGCGAGCTAACAGCGGCCATTGGATGCGACACCACTTGTTCGTTGTTCACAATCCCAGCCGAACATTGGCGAAGGCCGACCCCAGTCGGGTGTGGAGATCGCGACCCGCAATGACCGGGGGCAGGCTTGACTTGGGTCTATGGACATCACCAGCAGTGAAGCGCTTCACGTGGCACCATTGTTGGGGACACGAAGAACTCTCGATTCACATAAGGTTCTTAGTGTGATTGTGGTGCGTCGAGTCACCCACATCCATAAAAATGACAAGTGGAAGGCAGACTAAAGTGCCGGTGAAAACACATTAGGTGTCGCGACGCGTTTTCACCTGTTCATCTAAATAACAAAGATATATAAAACACTTTTAAACCAAGCAGCTGTCTGGTGGTCTGCACAGCGACTTCACACGACCAATTTGAACATGAGTGAAATCTGCTTAGAGAACTTTTTTGCCCTCACGCTAGAGCATATTCCTATTGGAATATGGTTTCACTAAAAATTTGGTGATAGTTAAATGGTTAATCTGGCTGAATCAAACTTTTAAAGAGTGTAAATGTATGTAGTTATGTTACCTTGACGGATAGCTGAAAGAAGGTCGCTGTGAGCATCGCTTGCGGCTGGAGCAGGCTGGGCTTTGGGTGCGGCGGGAGCAGAGACTCCTCCTGAGGGAGGTGGGGCTGGAGCAGAAGGTGGAGGAGGACCTGGAGGAGGAGGTGGAGGGGGAGGAGGAGGTGGTCCCCCCGCCATGGGTGGCGGTGGAGGAGCTAGACTATAGGCTTCCATGGGTGGTGGGATGGAAACAGCATTGCTGGAGAATGGAGGAGGAGAGGGGGGTGAATCAAAACCTAGAGGTGGCGGAGGTGGGATCATGCCACCGGGAGGTGGAGGTGGTGGCGGTGCCAGAGGAGGAGCAACAGTCGGACGGCCTGGAGAACAAGGCATCGCTGGTGGAGCTGGAGGAGGATGGCTGGGGCTTAAAAGACTGCCACGCTTCGGAGGAGGACCACCAGACACATCATTATACCTGCAAGAGGATAAACGCTTGTCAGCTCAAAAAACCATCTGCACTTGATACTCAACAAGAGAGAAATGGTAGGCTATTTTAAGACACTCACGGCATGTCTGGAGGTGGTGGTGGTGGGAAGTCCTCTTGCATTGGAGGTGGGAGAGGAGAGCTGGGATCATAGATGTAGGAGTTAGTGCTTTGGTCGAAATAGCCATCAGAGTGATTAAATCCATCATCACCAGAGCCAATACTGCCGTTCAACACTTCTGAAGAGTTGCTGTTAAGAGACGCATAAAGAGAAATATTAAATACAGATATCAATAATTTCATTCAACAGTCATGCTGCGTCATGCTATTGCATTGACAGATTTTACAATCCAATTCTATTCAGAAGCTTTTGAGTCGATTTAGGCTCGATTTGGACAATGTATATCAGGTAGAGTACATGGTACTTCAGGAATAAAATCTCTCTCAACTAAAGCTGTAAACTAAACGGGGAATCCTGTCAGTTGGTAGATTGCTACTATTAAAGGTTAGAATTAACAAAAGAGTCCATATACAGTATATTAATTTTTGTATATAACAATCAACATTTAAAAAAAAAACTGAGTTGAATACAAACATTTAAATTGCGCACAAGGCATTTTTTCATATTTGAATAAATAATAATGTTTCTACTCCAACTTGTTGAAATATAAAAATCTAAATGGTGGTATAAATGATTTATTTGAACGTAAATAATGAAGACAACACTTACATCTTAAGTAACATAGAATTATGAATCAATCATTTGGTATAGTGTATGTATTTAGCAAAAGCTCCTCCCTAGAGTTATCTTTTTCTAGCTAACAAACAATGGACACTGAATGGCTTCGCTGAGGTAAATGCTGCATTATGTGACATGCTGTTCACTGTAAAAAATAAGTGTAATTTTAACTGTAAAAGTTTGTAAAAACGCTACGGAAAAAAACTGTCAATAGGTTAACAATAAGTTCCCGTACTATATACAGGGAAAAACTGAAAATATCTAACCAGACATTTCATGTAATTTTACAGTAAAATGCTGTTAATTTTACAGTTTTTAGAAGTAAAAATAACAAATCAATGTATAATTTACAGTCAAAAACTGTAAACGGATATTCCCAGAATTCCCTGCATGACAATCCACATTCGAAAGTATTTTGTTTAAATAATCATGTTTTTTTTAATAGTTTTTGTTATTAGTTATGTTTATTTGGGCTTTATGTTACATCTTCTGTTGTCTAATGAAAGCTGAATGCATTATTTTAGTTTCATGTGTGTTACCATGATGTTGTTTTGTGTTTGCATGAATGACTCTGTGCGCCTTCTATATATTAGTATATACTTCTGCTTGTGGCGAAGCTGCTTGTAATGAGCTTTGATTCTTCATGTGGCTTTCTCTTTTACCACCTGCATTATTATGGTGGTTGTCAGTATGTTAAAGGTACAAAACAGATTTTAATAGCAGTGTGCATTGTTTGAATTTACTGGTTTACATTTAAATGTTCTTGTTTGTAAATTACAGTTTTTTACTGTAAAATGTACGTTTTTTGGCCGTAAATGTGTTTACAGTTTTCTGTATTTTTTTACAAAATTATTCTGGCAACCACCGCTGCCAAAATTATTTTGTAAAAACTACAGAATTTTTTTTACAGTGTTCTTGTTGTTTTCTTTCCATGGTTGAAACTGAGTTATTGCATGAAACATGATATATTTCAGTAAGTTGTACAGTTTCTTTCAACATAACTAGTAAAGAGGAAGAGACGATCGGTTCACTGCCGCAGTGATCTGTCACCACAAGAAAGAGCATCAAAATGACATTGATAAATTGAATTTGGTATAAAATTGACAGAATTCGAAAGATTGGACTCACAAAACTTATTGCGTTATTGGTGGAAGATGTCTTCAAATACCTAGTACTTCAAGTCCATTAACTGAAAACAGGCTAGAATAATAGATTCTTGGGATTTAAGAATCAATAATCAGGGCTCCAGATAAAAAAAATTGAGTAAGGAGCCATTGGCTCCTATAAGAAAAAACCTAGGCACCAAATTATTTTTTTAGGTGCCACAGAATAAACATGTTTTATTTATTTTATTATTATTTACATATTGGCATGTGTTTAAGACTAATCTTTTCTTGACTTTATCAGCATTTTAATCCATCTTGTAGATGACCTGGGAACTAAGGTTCACTTAAAGTGGGAACTAAAAGTCTTTTCCAAATTGAAATATATAGTCACAAAGAATTGTTCATTACAGACGAGTGTAGTTTGGGCTCTCCTCAGTCAGTGCATCCTATAAATGTTGTCTTGTGTCTTTCACACATTCAGTGTTTTTCTTCATTACTAAAATGCAATTTTGTAGGAGTTGAATCATGTACAAAACAGGCTAAGTAAAAATATTAATATGCAATGGCGCATAAATATAGCAAAATGCTGCTCTTTATAGTTATTTTTAGCTGACTGATGAGCTTATGTACACTGAATGGTTATTCTGTGCTAAATGTATTATTATGTTGCAATGTTTACAAGCTTTACACGTTTTCCGCAGTTTGAAACACTGAATGAGCTTTTGCATGAGACATTTCAGTAAGTTGTACTGTAGGCTTTCTTATAAAATAGCCGACACTTTAGTTCATTTTGTACTATAATAGTAAAGAGAAAGATAATAATGGGTCACGTATCGCTAGAAATGAAGCGCTAAAGCGATCGATCCTGCTTCATTAAAGAGCGCCAAAACGTATTTATTTTTTATATGTATTATAAAAAGTATTTATTATTTGAATTTCGTTATGAATTTGTCATAATTTTAAAGCTGATACTGTTTATTAAAAAGTAACAAAGCACAAAGCTTTTTGCGATTACTGGACGGCAAGTGCGCTTCAAATAATATGAAGTTCATGCATTAACAGAACACAGCATAGACTAAGATCTTGCTAAGAAGAAGCCATATTAGTATGATTATAAACGAGAATTGTTAACGATATTGCAGTATCCACACAGCTGACAGCTTTACCTTTTATAGCATGTTCAAGTTGAGAAAGAAATCGACACTGCTTTTGTGCACTTTTACTTGCACGTCTCTGTCATTTCGATCTCTCTCATGCTGCACAACTGAGCTGCGTTTAGCAGGTGTGCGTCAGCGCTGCAGAGACGAGGACTGTTTTTCCACTAAAACTTTGATGCGCATTGTCTCAGTTTATTACGTCAACATTACAAAGATGTGATCGCAAAACATCAGGAAAATGCATTACAACGCACATTTTTAAGTCATAAACTAAGGTGCACCCGCCGGCAATTTTTCTTGGCCGATTCCGATTTCCAATCTTTTGTTAGTGTGATCTGCCGATAACGATTTTTGCCGATTCCGATTTTCTTTCTAAAAAACTATAATTGACAGCATATACAAACAAAATCTATGCAAATTTCAATGCAAAAATTATTTACATAATAAA
Organism: Sinocyclocheilus anophthalmus; assembly: GCA_018155175.1. NCBI lineage: Eukaryota > Metazoa > Chordata > Actinopteri > Cypriniformes > Cyprinidae > Sinocyclocheilus > Sinocyclocheilus anophthalmus. The sequence continues at coordinate 557,898 of JADLZN010007294.1, read as the reverse complement.
AGAAATTATTAAACATTACAAATCCCCCAATCTGTACTAAGTTACAGATTTTCTCTCACTTAAACAACTCTCAAAATAAAGTGTTCTGTGACTGGAAAGAGGAAGAAATAGTTAACTTAAAATGATTTGCTGTATGTAACAAAACAGATGTCATTTCTCACTATGTTTATAAATGGTCATTTTTTCCTCCTAACCTTATTAAATGTGTCATCTTTCACATCAAATTCTTACTTTTGTTTCAATTAATTCAGTTAGAATAATTAGAAACTGTAGAGTTGTTACCATTCAAAAGAGATTAGTTAAACAAACTCTATCTTTCCACTGCTGAGGAAACAGAAGCTGCATCTAAGGTGGCATTAGATGCATTTACACAGACTGTTTGATGAAGCTGAGGTGCCATTAATGCATTTACACCACAACATTTCAAATGCATTAATAATTTTATAAGATTAATGTTTTATATATTTTTTTAAACATACAAATAAATATTGAAAAAATGCAAGATACTTTTAAATACGACTAAACCACCAGTAGGTGGCAGCAAATTACTGTTTTAACGACAATGGTCCCCGTTTTTTGAGTTCATCTATTTTCACTTCATTTCAAAAACCGATTCATTCAAAAACTGACTGATTTATTCAGAAACAGGCAAGTGACTGTCCTTTGAAATGGTTCACTGAATCCTTGACTCACTCGAATTCGTTCAAAAACGTGGATTCATTCAGTAACGAAACACCGCTGTGTGTTGCTCCGAGACACACGTCAGTTTCTCTGCTGTGGCTTTGATTCGAACTATTTTCGTCACGAGTTGAGCCAAACCTCTATTTGATCTAAAATCTAAGTCTAACTTCTTGTTTATTGAAATACTATTGTATAAACAGTGTCACATGGCAATCGTGTTGAATTGTATTCGAGGGACATCATGGCCGTATTGTTGCTACCTAAATCATTGTTGGTAACTATGTATTTTTTCTACCCAGTAATGCATTAAATTTCTGTGAGTTTCTTTGTGATCGAGCGGTTTTCCTCTCGCACCTCACTCTCAGCAAGCGGTGTAAGTGTTTACACAGATGTTTACACATGTTTACACGCGACTGAGTGAGCGTGTGGCTGTGACGTTATTGCCGGCGCCGCTGGCAATATAAGGATCGGCTCAGAATCGGCAAGACATGAGACTGACCGCCGGTCAACCGATCCGGGCCGGTCATGGGCAAACTCGGCCGATTCCGATCACTGGCCAGTCAATCGTGCATCCTCTACGAACATAAATTAGTGTGATCCGCCAGTGGTGACCTCAGCAAAAACTTCACTCGCAAATTAATATTTCTGTTCGCAAATGCGACTGTTTTAGTTGCAGTCTGAAGCCCGGCAATACTGTTCATCAAAAGGAAGTTAAAATATAGTCAGACTGGCCCTAGTTTTCATTACCCCAAGCTATCGTTTTTGGGAACCACAAACTCCTCCCCCATTTTCCGGCGTTCCCATTCATCTTTACGGGTTCTGATCTTTCGAGGGTTCAAGTTCCTTCGGTTAGGGTTGTCATCTTTCTTCTTCTGCTCTCAATAAACAGAGAAATAAACACGGTTACAGAAGCTCATGCATTCTGGTTGGTATTTTGAGGTGTTGCTGTACATGTGTACGCATGCTTCATACTCTCATGTCCCACCTTATGTTTGCGTTTCTCTTTCATAATGTCCTTGGTATCTTGCAGCATTTTCTCTTTCCAGAGGTCAAAGAAATAAGACGGATCAGTGTAGAACTTGAGAGCCTCCTTTCCATCCTCCCTGGAAAGCAGAAAACACTTTAACCACCTTATACTGAAACAAAATAACAATATTCTGAAGCAATACAATTAATATATTGTGATGAATATAAAGAGTTTCACATGCCTGTATATGGTCAGTACATGGAGATCAGATGTGATGGTGTGTTTACCTGTAACAGCTCAGATTGTTGAGGGGGGGTGGCTGGCTGCAGGTCAGATAGGTCTCTTGGATAGGCTGCGGTAGTGACACCCTAATGAAGAGCTTCTGATCCTGGATGAAATTGGAGTGGAAGGCTTTGCGGCTGGTAATGGCCTGAAGAGAAACTGGAACGAGAAAGCAAAAATAGGAGGAAGTAAAAAGAAAGGAACAAAGACAGGTAATGACATTTGGAATTAATTCATATTTTGCATCATTGCTTGAAAAACCACAAATTAAGGCTTTGTTCACAACACGCACAGATCTGATATTTATGGCTACTCTCATTTTGCAAGTGGTTATATCAAATCTGTGCTGCCATAGTAATCACTATGACGCCAAGAGATTCAGGGGAGTAGATGGGGAAAACCACTAATTTCGCCTCTGCTCTTGACATGTTGCTTATTGAACTCATCAAGTGCGTCAGAAACATTAATGTACTATTTATACAGTATATTAATACAGTGAATGCCACATGAGCAAACAGGAGTGAATTCAGATACAGCTATAGACACACTACTGTGCTTTGTGCATGACATTACAGTGACAGGTACGAGAAAGCACTTGAAATCTGATCTGACGGCTGACAACAAAAAGCATTTCAAAAACAGATTTTTCTTGAAAGAAAAGGTGTAACGCACTTCTAGAAAATAAACGTAAAAGTTATTGGTTAAAAACAAGTAACATTACAGCCATCCTCAGGGCTCTCACCAGACCTCTCATGACAGCTTAACTTGTTTGAAAATATGGTTTTTAAATCAGATTCTAACCACAAATAGAAGTGGTTTGGATTGGGATTATATATATAAAAAGTCATGTGTTTTTTGTCAGAGTAAAATCTATTAAAAACAGAGTTGGAGATGCATAAAAAGTAATGAGAAGACAATTTTATAAAAAATAATATCAATCATAGAATAATAATAATAATAATAATACAAAGGAGCTAAGGCAAATACAAAATAAAACAACATGCAATAATACTGTTCAAAACTGAATCAAAACTCAGCATTAAGAATTTTGTTTTCTGTACAAAACAGTGTGGTCCAAATAAAATGTTATTAAACCAAAGGAAAATATGACTAATATGCCACATCATTATAAGGAAAAATCTTAGTAGAACCCAATGTCTCTTACCTTCCTCTTCTTTAGGGTCCAGCTGGGTGACTTTGACCTGCAGCTTGTCCACTCTCTCTCCCAGCGTGTTGACCCGTTCGGCAAACGAGCTGGCCTGGACAAACAGTTCGCCGAACACATCCTCTGCATACTTGCCTATGATTAAATGACAGCTTAAAAGCAGCAACACACAACCGATTTACTTCAGTATACACCCCATTACACAAACACTTACTAAGTGATCCAAGCTGGCGAATGATGTTGGCAAGTGTGATGTTGGTCACACACTCCAGTTCACTCTTGATTGTATTTGGCAGTGACTGGCGACAGAGGTGCCTTGGTTCGATGTTTCGCGTCACCAAAGGCATGATGGGAGCTTATCTGTCACCTTCCTCTTTGAGACCAAAAAAAAAAAAGAATTCAATGCATTAAAAATCCTGTCATTAGCTGGGGAGGCAGAATCTACAATATGGTCTGGTGCTTTTTCCACATATTTAAAACACAACCACACTCACAGCCTTATTTATATGTGTGTCCAAAGCAGAACCAAAACTGTTTCTTCTGTCAAGACAACTTATATCCTAATTTCTGCAGTTAACACCAGCAGCAAGCAACTACCCATGAACACTTCTTGTCTTCGGGCTATTTATATTTTATATACATTTTATTTTAAACGGTGTTTTATCTGTGGTTATTAAAAGGTCACAACTGACCCATTTATAAACAACCAATCATATCCTTTCACCATGTTATGACTATATAACTTTTTATATACATGTTAAATGTACAGATAGGAATAATTTTACACATCTGAATCCAGTTTTAAGTGTAATATAATTCCGGTTAGATTCAGAAAAAATATATATGCTTGTGCATAAAGGGAAAAAATGTTCACCCATCAGACTTCCTATATTGGGAGGGAGTGGAGGCTCTAGTTCACAACCATACAGTCTATGTTCACAACATACCAACCTACCTTTGTTTGTGACAAGATAAGATCAAATCAAAGTTGTTCCCAGTAAACTGATGTCCAGTTCAAAGTTAAAGCTATCAAATTAACAAAGGGTTATTTGTCACAACTGTTTAAATACTTCAAAAACTAGTAGCTGAGGCCTAAACTCTCCGAGGCGTCAGTGCAGAGCAGGAAGTGTTAGCGTTAGCTGACTTCATACTGTCAACTCGCCAACCCAACTGCGACTCTTTAATATTTCACGCACATATAAAGTACTTCTCAGTCTTACCTGAATATATATATGGATTTGGCCTTAGATGCCGACGTCTTTTGGCTTTTCAACTACCTCAGCAGTACCATTCCCTGAGGTTAATTCCGTCCATAATTTTCTAACCCGACAAAATGTCTACAAGTACTGTAACAAGAGTTGTATGGCAGCGACAGCTCAGTCCCGCCTTTGGTAACTTTTGATTGGACGGTGCGTGTTAATCCAAAGATACTATTGGCGGATGCGTCCGTCAATCACAGAAAAGGGGCGGATATGGAAACTGGAATCTTGAAAGCGCAACTCCACCCTAGCGGCTTGAAAACATCTGTTCGCAGTTTCTACACGGAGGGGAGGGCTAATCAACATTCCTGAACATCGGGCCAGTCCGAACAAATCCGAAACATGGCGACATTCAGAGGAGAAAAAGCCACAAGTGATAAGAGATCAAGGAATGCCCGTTATTTGTCTTTAACATTTTTTTTGTGAATCAAATGCATTCCAGGATTTCTTTACTCACCGAAAAACAAATAGGACACAATTCTAATAAACATTTTATTGTGTACAGTTTATTTCATATAAAAGAGTGCACTTGTAAAATATTGCACGTAGCCCTGTTTTATAAAAATTACGTTAATTTAAAGTGTTAAAAAATATCACAGCAGATTTAATTGTGCGCACAAACGCAGTTGAATCATTGCAATACCGTTCACAACCACTAGACGGCATGTCTTAGCCTGTGCAGAGAAACAAAATAATACTAATATGCAACTTTAACTCTTAGAAATGTGATGTATATTTGTATGTATTCAACACGTCAGCCTCATTAAATGATGCTGTTTTAGTTTAAAGTACTCTTAGACACATCTGTCATCTTTTCCATGGAATTGGAGTTTAGCTTCTGCATCTAAGTGTCTTTTGCAGTGATTCTTCGGTTGGCTATCTGGGCTGCTCGCTTGTCCTTATCCAGCTGAGTGTGTATGAGCTGTGTGAGTTGGCCAGTTTGTGTCTCAGCACTATGTGTCCCGGGCCGTGTGCCGAATGCACGAGTTGGAGTCCTGAGATGCGGAGGGTTCTCAGTACACTGTACCAGAAACGCACCACCTCCTCTTCGGCACCACCCACCTCAAACCCCGCCCACTGCATATGAATGGTCAGAATGAGCTGATTGATCCTTCTGAGAGTTCCATCCTTAATCCAGCTTTCTAATATGCGCCATTCAGCGCTCTCCAAATCCATACGCAGAACATCCACCTACATAAACAGAAACTAAATTAATGTGACATTACAGGAGCAACCAAAAAAACAAGAAAAAATATTGTATTAGTATGAAATCTGTTCGTTTTTTTAAATGACTAGTGATTATATATAGTACACATATTCCCTGAAGTGCACCTCATCTTATGAGTCACTGTTGCGATGACGCCCTAGTGTGAACAAAGACTTAAGTACATAAAGGTGGTGATTCACTACAGATTCAGCACTGGACGGTGAGTGTGAAATTATACGTGACTTTTAGTGCACGTAAAAGAATCATAGAATTAGTGTATTTGGGTGTAAGTACCATGGTGTGGCCCAGGGAGTCCATAATGTCAAGCAGCCTGTGTTGTACATTACCCACGAGGCCTGCATGACGGTGTGGATTTCTCCAGTCTAACCAAGCCCGATGATTCTTAATAGATGCAAGCTCTCGACTCCCTCGACCGCTGGGGTCAAACCGATGAACCTCACACCCCGCATACAACATTGTGTCTAAAAATGCAGCATCCTTCCCATCCAGACTGTAAAGATACAGACAAAAGACTTCGCTCATTTGGAACTGCCTGAAACATCCCAATGAACAGTTCAACCAATTACTGTTTCTCTGCATCAGTCATGGCGAGGAAAAAAGCTACAGAATCTGGGACAACCTTCAGATTTTGTTTTTTTTTTCTTCTAGAGATTATATTCAACAAATCCCACCCTTCCAGCCTAACAAAGAAACAAGGATTAATCTAAATTTAATTGATATAAATAAATGTCTGCTTGAAAGAAGGAAGGATGTTGTATGCAAGTTGTTATAAAGAATGCATATTATATAACCATTGGTATTTCATTGAAAAGAGGACATGTGCGTATTCTAGGAGAGTGATTTTATTATTATGTGTCAGAGCCGTTTTTTTGTAAAAACCCATATATGTCGATATTGCATGTTCAAACCTTAATATAATTTATTTTACCATATTAATAGATGTTTTCTCCCTGGAAATATATGAGTTTGGAAATTTTAGAGAAATTCCTAATGAATGCATTACACTATAACTAAACCCATTAGATTTTAGCCTATGAAATCTACTGTAGATTTAGTCTACTAAAGTCTTATGATATTTAGTCGACTGAAAGTAGACTAAGACTAAAACAATTCAGTTGACTGAAATATGACTAAAACTAAATGGCATTTTAGTCCAAAGAACCAAGTCCCCATCCTACATTTGTTTCTTTTTCCTTTATCCATTTCACTACGTCACAATATGGAAGAAAAGGTATATCGCTACTTCTATATGTACGTTTTTTAGGGGATGCTTCAAGTAAATAAGCATTTTTGTGTCTTTTTGCGGTAACGTAATATATTTATATACCTGAATGAGTAGGCCACACAGCCCCATTTGCCCTTCCAGTGGTTGATGCACAAAACATCTAAGTGACCAGAAGAGTGTGTTGATTGATTTCCATCTGAATCCTGCACCACAGAGCAGTTCACCTGCAGAGAGTGATAGGAAAAAATCTTCCTTTAAAGGTCCAGATATCTTGCTTTGAAAGTGACAGTCCATTTGTACATATGCAGTCGCATAGTGTTACGTAAGACAGCTGTAAGCATGATCGAGCAGGGAAACAGAAAAGAACATTATGGCATGTTTGTGTACCTCTGTTGTGGTGATGAACTTGGTGAGACGCTGCAACTCTGCAAAAAACGAGGGATGTTCTGATGCCCATGGCTGCAGTATCAACTCTCTAGCCGTGGCCTGTAAACACATAAACGCGAAGCTCTCTCTAATCTTGGCCAAATTTCAGATGCACATAAAAAAACTGTAAAAACAAGGATGCAGTGGAGGAGGGTCAGGCATTCGATAGCCACTGAAAAAACTATGTGAGCGTGTGCAGAGCTTCAGGCAAGAGAAGTTGCAGCTTGTTTGGGGTCACAGAATGTGCCCTTTCGAAACCAGAGGTTACATGAGTGAGAACAAAAGAAACAGAGGGAACTTTTTAAACCTGGGCTGTTGGAAATGGAGCCTCTCCCAAAACATACAACAACCTTGTTTAGTAACCATGGAGACACTAGACTAGAGGAAGAGGGGATATGACTCACTGAGGAACTCACTGTTGTAGGGGAGGTGGGGGCGGACAGCGAGACAAACGGAGAAAGGGAGAGTGAGAGACTTTATTTTTCCATCTTAAAGTGTCCAGAAGGGATCCCCGTGTATTTTGCCAAGTCAAACATATGTTTTCCAGACCCTCCAGATAAAAAGCTGCAACCGGGTCATTTATTCTTATTAATATTCAATCAGTTTACTAAGACAATTTATTTTCTTTTGAGCTGCACATCCGGAGGACCCTCCACCTAAAACCGAAAGACAGATAGTTACCTGCATCACTAGTGAATATGAGATTACCTGGCGTCCTTCAAGCTCGTTTTCGTCCTGGTATCCTGTCAGTCTTGAGTCCTTCTCGTCAGTCCAGAGACCCAACACGCCGCTTTCCAACTCCCGCTCGCTTTTTCTAACCTCAGACGACGCTGAGCCGCCACTCTTCTCTATGCTTATAACGAGAAAAGCAGGCTCGTCACCGCTCGCGTCGCTGGATGCGCGCGGCACCGTTAAACTTACCAGTAGTTGGACTAGCAGTAGCACCGGCAGACCTATAATAAATATACGGTTGGAAATGCTTCTCAATCCGCTAAAGTTACAAGCGGCCATACTTCCCTTCTCTTGTGTTTGGAGTGACCCGTGGGAGTGCAGACACCAGAAATGAAGAGTCGGCGCCACCGTGACTCTGTGGCTTGAGGGCACTGGGATCTAAAGCTCACAGCTGGACAGTATCAACAAATACCAGCATGTGTGAGTCAGTGTTTGCCTGCACCTCCCAATATTCCCCACGAGAAAAAAAGCTTAATAGACATACTAAATAATGTATTAACGAAAAACCTAAAAAAGGCAGAACGGTTTGAGTGAGGTTTAGAGGACAGAAATGAGTGGTCCCCATACACGTGCGCACACAGCCATTCAAACTCAAACACACACACACCACCCACGCGCGCGAACATATTTCACTACTATGTAGTATGCAAAAACAGCGCGTCAAATGAGTAGGATGTCCAAATAGCCACTATTCATAATGCAGTAGATGAGTAATAGCCTCGTGACGTAGCCTACTGCATCTGCTGGGATTCTGAAGTGTGCAGCAGTGGTCACTTCCCGCTATTATTATTAGTGGTCGGGAATTCAGTTCAGAAATTTGGATGTGGTTTTATAATTACAACATTTCAAACCAATAAAACTCGTGCAATTAGGAGAATTAATCGGAGTTATTGTCTGGCATCCACCTTACAAACAAAAGGTCCATTTGCGGTAGAGCCAGTGTCTATATAGCTTACAACAGAAACACAAACTAATCGTTAAAATCGACCTGTTAGTCAGGAGTGTCTTGTCCGTCGCTTTCCCAATAAAAACTTTCCCTTGCTGCTTTTGTGTTTTTGTTATGTGATTTGTTAATGAACAATTAAATTACAGTATTTGCTGACAGCTAAAGCAGGGTAGGACTGGATGAGCATCGGATGCTTAAGGATCTATTAACATCTATTATATAAGGATCTATTAACATCGTTCACACATGGCAATCTCAGTGGTGAATGAGAAGTTAACCACAAATCAAATTGCAAGCTTGTGTCTTAAAGCAGTTATTATTTGAGAGGGGTCATCGTTGTATTTTGAAATTTCGTAAATCTTTTTTGTGCCCTCTAAAATTGTAACTTATTAGGCCACAAACAAAGGGAGAAATATTGCGAGATGTAGCCTATTCAAGAAATGTATTCAAATGTAAATGCATATCTGATATTGGCAGTGTTTATGATGACGTTGGCTCGATTGAATGTTAGAATGACAAGCCGCCAACATTAAGTTTTTTATTTTATCTTTAAACTTTTGTATTTCTGTAAATGCAAATGTACAATGGAATAATATATAACAATATGGCAACCCGATGCATGTTATCAGGTGCTGCAAATTTGTTGCATATATAATGAAACATATAAGTGATAACCAAGAAACAGAAGTACAATTCTGCAACCAGACAGTGGCAACACAAATATCGAGCAACTGACTCAAAATAGAGAATGCACAGAAAGTGGTAGTGAAGAGAGTAGGTCTCTTTCTTTTCCCCCCCATGCATCCATGTAGACCTAAAATATAATAATAGACAAAAAGCCAAACATTCGTATTCAGATGTGCAAGTCCCTTGGGTTGATCTGTTGCAGATAACTGTGTTGTAATTGTCCAATATTTTCAAATTCTCAACACAGTGGGGCAGCAAAAGGATGAGAAATGTAAGTTGAAATATCACACGCCTCCCCCCACACACACTCCCAATACCACATTTACAAACTGATCAATGAAAAAATACAGAATGAAAACCTACCACACAAATACAAATTCTCACAGCCTCCTTCACTCAGTTACTTTCCATAATTCCCATACAACCTTTCCTTCATCTCTCTCAAATCACTGCTCATGTCCTTATCTGAACTCATCTGAGCTTCTGTTAGAATGTCTAACGCCAAAAGCACAATTGCCTCATTCCAAACGCCTGAGTGGTGCTGCATGGCCCAGAATGCAAAAGAGGCACCAAAACCACTCACAGAAGGAAAAAAGGAGGAAGGAAATGTAAAGTTGAAATGAGTAAAGTTTTCCAAATCATTAAATGTAATTGGACTGTCATCTGAATGAGATCTGAAACTTTGTTGAACATTTTAGTAAACATCATAATAATTGGAGGTTATTACCCATTGTATTTTTATTTTCCTGCTTGGCCTCCATTGGACCTCATTTAATTTTCATTGTATTTCCCCAACCACAGAGTAGAGGCAGGACAAAATTAAACAATGATCAGAACAGAATGTGTATTTAAATATTTTTACCTCAGATACAGAATATGGAACAGACAGATACAATATTTCATCACAAAAAATCACTGTACGACACAGCGGACCACAAGAAATACGAACAGAGGGATGAAAGAAAAAGAGGAGGCGAATATGCATTGTCCACACCCTGAGTTCCAGGCCATCAAATCCAGGGTGGAAAGTGCCCTGGCCTCTAAACATGTTGACAAGGACAACATCGTTCGGGGTCAGTGCATGGGTGTCTGTCCTCCTGTGGTGATAAAAACACACAAATGAGAGTTGGATGTTGGGCACAAAGTGACCATGCTGTAGATCCAGAGCGACGGTTGAAGGGATCAAATTTAGACACATTCCTGTGGGACCAGACCAGGCCACTGATAAAAAAGATTACTTAAACTGTACTTGCACAAACCCAAGCTGAACAACTTAAAGCCACATAAAACTGGTATTTCCCTCATGTGTCCTTACAGCAGTTCCAAAACACTGTCATGACATTGCTGCTTTAACATATGTCTCTTTCAGCAGGACTCTGAGATTCGGTTGTTTTCATAGCATGGAGCTCCTCAAGTGATGGAACCATTTGAGTAGCTTATGTACAAATGCTGTTTTTTTTAAACGCTGAACTTAAAAGTGAGAAGAGGGCAGAGTTTGTGCAGTCACCATTTATAGATGCTGAAGGAGTGGATCGACCTTTAGGATTAAGTAATCTCCCCAGTGACAAAATCAGAGGAGGCTTTGAGACTAAAACAGACAGAAAGAGGGACCAAGATCAGGATGTAGACAAAAACCTTTTGTGTGGTCTTTCACATTGGTTTAGTTTTTGGGCATCACTGAAATGTGGGTATGTGTGAATCACATTTGCACTCTAAAAGAACGGGACAAGGTTGTTCCCTGCATTTCATCAAATTGTTTTTTTCATGATACTAGCAGTGTCCATTCTTTGTTTAGTAAGTCCCTAGCCTAAGCTGTATAGCAATATTAGTTTGCAAGATTGTCTTTTTGTGCGTGCATTTGCAGTTGCAAGTCAGCATATGAAAAGTATATGCAAATATGTGAATGTTTTGTGATCACATAGTATGTTTGTGTTCGTGCAAGTGTTTCTGTGTGTGTCTCCATGTGTATGGATTTGGATCTTGATTGTCACTGCTGGAGAAGTCTTTATTTAGTCCATAACTCTGAAACTCTTCAGTCTAACTCAGTAAGTGTCTTCCAAAGCTTATCCTTTAAAAAATATAAAAAATATGAAAAGGGTACTGTCCATTTCATCTGTCAAGAAAAGAAAAGAAAAAAAAGAATAGTCAAATGATGATTAGGATTAGTCTCAATACATAATGACAAAAACTTATATCACAATATAGTTTGTGGCAGCATTCAAGTATCTACTTGAACAATTTTATACTGAAATTATCTGAACTATGTCCCAGAATTAATGTCTTACCTCTTTAAGGATGCCAAGATAATTCCAACTACAGGCTGGTGACGGTAAAGCCTTCTTCACTGGGCTGGTCAAGAAGCTGGCAGAGTACCCCTCCCCGGGCTGTTTGGGGTGCATAACGGTGTCCAACGGGTGCATAGCTGTCCAAGTTACCATGGTAACCCATCTCTTCATGCTGAGGGGAAGAGTCCAGAGTCCCACTCACACAAGAATTTGACATGGAAGGACCTCTTTGTAAAGGGGAAGGGTAGGATAAATGGGATGGAACTCTCATCGCAGAGACCATCAATGACATGTCTCGTTTGTTGGAGGGCAAAGAGACTGCTGGTGGTCGCTGCTCCTCGTAGTTTTGGGGGCTGCCAGCAACACTTCCTCCTTGCCCATACCAGCAGGGTGAGCCACTGTAACTGGGGGAATCATACTGGGAGAACTGGTCTTTTGGGACCCGATGCGGACTCATGGCAGAACCACACTGTGGCAAGAGGCGAGGGGTTGGCGAGAGGGTTGGGCTAAAAGTCCTGGCAGCATGCCCATAAGTCTGTGAGGGAGGACCAGGTTTAGGGCACTGCTTTATGGCATCTGACTGATTTGATAAACTGGGGGATATAGAGGCAGAGTCTGCAGGGTACACATGAGCAAATCTCTCATCTGAGGAGGGAGTAGAAGTATGGACAGAATATGGAGAGGGGTATTCACAGGACTCTGGGACATGGCTGAGAGGTGACAGGCTACTACTATCTCCACTGTAGTAATCCAATGCTTCCTGGTATACACCCCCTGAACCCATCTGCCCTGACCCTGATGGGGCTGAAGGCTTTTGAGATTTGTTTTTTGGTGGTGGTGGACGATCTCTTTGGCAAGGAGAGAAACCTCCCCTGCCTCTGGCTCCTCTCGGCTGTCTACCACCTGTAGTACTACGTTTTGGCCCTCCCCCTTGCATAGGAGGGCTGGCAGGTGATCCTGGGGGAACAGAGCATGCTTCCTTCTCATTGTGTGTCTCAGACTTTTTCCTTCGCCCACGACCTGGTTTCGCCCCCCCTTGGAATAGTACATTCTGACTCCAGTTGTAAGAAGGGCCTGCTGAATTCTCATTCCAGTCAAGCATTAGCTTCTCCAGGCTTGAAAGGCTAGACTGACCCTCAGGCATAGGAACATCCCTTGGGCGAAATGCTCCCCCCACAACACCCATCCCTCCTCCACCAGTGTGAGAAGAATCTGAGGAGGATTCAGAAAGTGTTTCAGGGCAAGGACGCTGTTTGGCTTTTTGGGGTGTGTAGTTTGAGATATCTAGAATGTCTTTGGATTCTGATGCCGTTCCAGCTACCCCATATTCAGAAAAACCATGAAACTGATGAGTACCATATGCATCACCACCCCAGTTATTTCCCCCTTGTCTGTATCCCCACTGAGCTGTAGAGGTGTACTGTCGGCAACCCTCAGGCGGAGAAGAGGATAAGGAATAGGGGCTAGACTTTGACATTGACATATAACTTCCACCTGGTGAGGTTGCACTAGAGTCCCCTCGCTGTATGGTTGAAAGGGGTGGGCCTGGATATCCACTATAATTGCGCTTGGCAGAACCCTGGTAGTTTGAATAACTCATCTGACACTGTGCAGATGGAACAGAGGGAGTTTTTGTGCTATATGTAAAGCTGCAGTCACTTGGCCTTTGCTGTTGTTGCTGCTGTTGAGGGAGGGGGTAAATGCTTCCTCCTTGAGGAACCCCAGCACTATAACATGGTGGATATTGAGGATAACCACCAGATGGATGTGGAGAGCTGGGTGAACGGGAAAGTAAGAGTGCAGGGGATTTAGGGAAGGATGTGGTGGGAGAAGTCTGTGAGACACTGTATGAATATGAGGGTTTAGTTGTTGAGCTGCCTTGCGTTTGGGGTGAGGGTAATGGCGTCCCTTCCCTAAGACAGACTGCTCCTTTAGGACTTCTTTTAGGAAAGGCAGGAGACCAACGATGGGCTGCACCAGGGCTGCTACCCTCATATCCTGGGGTGAGCTTACGACCTTCCTGGCGTCCAGCAGGGCTTGACATAGAGATGTCAAGCAGATCAGATGAGTCATCAGAATCAAGAAGAGAGCGAAAATATCCTGCAAACATTCCCTGAGACTCTTCTCCGCTGCCTACCCTTCTCATACCGGGGCTGTGGTACATTCCCCCCTTACTAGCCTCACTGCTTTGAAAACTTCCACGAGGGAAACAAGGGCTCTGATAACTGCTTGCTTTCTCAGAAATATCTCTGTCACCTTTCCTTATCCAGCAACTATTCTCATTTTGCCAGTCTTGCTCTTGTGCACCTGGACCATTTTTTAAAGCCCCATTCTTTCGTGATCGGCGTTTTCTAACCTTCTCACCTTGTGCAGAGTCCCCTAAAGCTGCCCTACTTATTCCCCCAGCAACACCCTTGCCTCTTTTTCGAGGAGTTCCTGGTTCAGATGCAGGCACCTTCTGCTTCTTGCCAATAGTTTCAAAAAAGTCACTGAATGACCTCTTAAAGGAATCAGAGGATCCAGCTGCTCCCCCTCCTCTACTCCCCATACAGCCTGCACGACCACCTCTCCTGCGGAATCCTGTGAGGCGATGCAAAAGAGTGGAAAGGGATGGATTTTCTGGTGGTATGTGAAAAGTTTCAGGCTCTGTTGGGGTCCAGCAGCGTGGAGGAGAGCAGCGGCCTGTGCTGGGAGGTTGTCTGTTCAAGAAGGCTAATTTGGAGAGGACATCTGCATATTCTACTTTAACATCATTGGTATCATTAACATATGAGGGCTGCGGAGATGGTAGCTTTACTGTTCGCCGCCTCCGAATTTTTTTTGGCTCTGCAGCACTGGCTGCTCCTACTCTGGTCTCATGCATGTCGGGTTGTCCTGGTAATGCCTGTTTAGGGGGGCGTCCCCTGCGTCGCTTCAGGATTACAGGAAGCTCTCCAGGTGGAAACATCACCATCACACTCTTTCCATTGTTCTTCATGCGGAGTAGTGCGGTGGGCTCTCTTGAAACATTAGGTCCTGGCTCACCTCCCACACCCGCCTCAGGCCCCTCTCCTGTTGTGACCCCTTCTCCACGGGGTCCAGCACACACTGGCTCCAGGGATGAAATCTTGTAGCTTTTCTGTCGTCGGCTCATGTGAACAGGTATTCTGGCTACTTTTACCACAATCTTCCTCACACCTAAATAACGTCCCTGTCGCCTCCCTCTAACTGAGTGGTGAGTAACAATGCTCTCTCCTTCTGATATTCTCATGCTATGATTTGGTGTAACACCTGCTAGCATAGCTGGCAATGGTAAAACCTCAAATGATGAGGCAGCTTCACAAACCTCTGGGGGAAGCGCCTCCATCTGCCTTATGTCCTCTGTTCTCCAGACTTTATTCTCCTCCTCTTCTTCATCTTTTTGGTCCATTTCCCTTTTGAACATGTTTTCCTCAGCAGCTCTACGTAAACGGGATGATTTCCGAAGATGGCAGGGGAAACGTGGCCGGCCAGAGCTCCGCAGGGTATACTTCCTTTCAGCCTCCACAGAGGTCATGACACTAGCTTGGCCTGTTATATGAATGTGGTCAAGGTCACTGGTGTGACCCATTTCTGGCTTACATGTTGAACTGTGTTCTGTCTCCTCCTTGGGTAAAGTGGAAGGGTTGTATTGAGGAGGTGTCAAATTGTTTGGGGAAAGGGTGGTGTGTAACAAAGGGGCTGACTGAACATGTACATTATGTGTGTCAGTCTTGGAAGGTAAAGATAAGTCCTCTGGAATCAGGGAAGGGTCCTGCTCCATAAGTGAGGAGCTAGTGTCTGTAGGCGTGCACATGCCTTTCTGTGTGCGCTTGTGTGTTAGCATGTTTGTGTCCATCCACATATGTGTATCCATTGGAATGTGGGTATGAGGCTGCAGGTGTGTGCTCGACTGTGTGAGTGAGTGTGAGTGTTGTGTTGTGTGCATCTGTGGTTGTGTGCTTTGCTGAATGAGCATTTGTTCTTGTGTGTGTAATTGCTCCACATAATCTGTCTGCCTACGTCTCCTTGCTCTACGTTGAAGTTGCTCTTCATGGTTCCGCAGACCATTAGCTAAAGAGGGAGGCGAATAAAAGCTGTAATGTAGTGAGCTGGCTGGATTAGAGTCAGTGGGTCCTACAGATGTGCCCACAGGCTCTTCATCCCCCTTCCATAAAGAGGGGCCCTCATCATCACTGCAGTCCTTGTCAGCCAGTGCCTCACAAGTCAAACGAACACCTCCAGAGCGCAGGCGACCTGACAGACGGCTCATTACCCCCAAAATTGCAGATCAGGAGCTTCGTTTTTATATATATGTGTCAGTGATGGTTCCGTGTTAAGTTTAATTGTGAGCTGGGTCCAGTTTAGCTGGTAGGTTGTTTCATCTCTTTCCTCTCATTGTTATTCTTAGCCAGAATGAATTGGACCATCAGGCTTCACATAGTCTTGGGATCCCCAGTTTTTGTAAGTGCAGACAACAGGTTATTTCCCAAGGTAAAGGGGACAAAACACACAAAAAGACATGTTCATATTTACTTACTGTTGAGGAATGCAAACAATTACTGTACAACATAATTGAAAATGTTATTGAAATAACTGCAGTTGTTCTTACCATGTCTGCTGCTGTGGCCATGCTTTGTGTTATCCCTGTGGGCGAAAGGACACTTGTCACTATGGCGATACAGTTAGAGAACAGTTGTAACCATGGCAATAGAATATGAGTGGAACGGTAACCATGGTTACATAGTTTTCCTTTCCAATGCAATAGATTGCAGGCCTCACTATGGCAATACGACATACAGTATGTCTCACTGGATAGGCAACTGTTCTATATGCTTCATATTTGGCAATTTAAAGCATTTTAGGTAAACGTTTAGTGTAGAAAAATAAAAAAATAACAGGCACGCAAAGTCTTGAACATAGTTTAACATCTGTGATCTCTTGCAATAATCCAGAATCAAAAGTCACTAAAAATTCCTTTGGGTAAAGTCTGAATTTACAAATGAACAGAAAAAAGATAATAACCGACATCTTCTAAAAACTGTTGAGAAATGTCCAAAGTGAAATGTGTTTAAATCTTCAATTCAAAACAGTATTTGATGAATAAATGTTTGCCTGCTGCAATTTATTATTTAAGTTTTATTGTGCGATGTGTCATGAGCAGTGTTGGGCTAGTTACTCAAAGAATGTAATATATTACTCATTACTAGTTACTCCTTTCAAAAGTTCATTACTTTCTGGCAACAGTAATTAGTTACACTACTAGTTACATTACTTTTTCTTCACGCCCCACAGAAGTTGTAACTGTGTATCTTCCACATAAAATTAACAACATATTTCTGCCTCATCATTTGACCAAAATCCACACTGGATCGCAGTCAGAAGTTATTACAAACACTCGATAGTGATTGATAGTGACATTCAAGTAGAAGTGTTGTATTAATCTCATTAATTGTCATGTGTAGCTTGAAGCTAATTGTAATTGCTCCATTACCCATATACGATTATATTTCCTTATGTATTTTATCAAATCACATAAGTTTGTAAGAAACTGTTTATTTTTCCAAAAATATTTTCATTTATAGTAATATAATGTACCACCTGCTGATAAGAGGAGGGTGGGTGGGATGTAATTGCCGGAGTAAATTAAAGCCACAACTTACACAACAGTGTTCAGATCATCTTTTTTCCTTACAAAATCAATATAATGGAATATTTCTATCTGCTGAATGCAAGCTTTTCCATATTCCAAGCTTTCCCGATGCACTGGGGACTTCATGTGCCTGTGCGAGTTGTGAAAATTATGAAAATAAATCTATGAATTATTTGATTGTTGGATTTTAAATCAGCGGGGTTGAGGCATCAAAAGTAACTAAGTAACTAAGCTGTTTTATGGATGGTAACTGTAATATGACTGAAATCTTATTAGTAATTAATTACACAACTAGTTACTGCAAAAAGTAATATTATTACAGTAAGTTACTAGTAACTAGTTACTGCCCAACACTGGTCATGAGACCTTGCTAACACTGTTTTTAATAGACATGGTGATATATTTCCACATATTTTGATGCAAAGTATTATTAAATGTATTATTAAATGATTTAAAAAATGTCTACATTGTAGCTGATTAAAAATGTGGGCCAGTAAACAATTATGGAATAGAGAATATAATTTAAAATGCAACATCTAAATAAAAAAGTAAAAGTTTCAACAAGTTTATTATTCAGCTCTCACTAACAAGAACCTACATAAAAACACCACACACATTGGTGAGGTACACAAAAAATACAACCTGCAGAGAAAAGGCTAAAATGCAGAGAAATTGGAACATGGCAGCAGGGGGCATCAAAGAGATGAGAGGAAGGGGATGCAGAGGGATATAGAGTTCCTGAAGAAAGAGATGGAAGGATGAGAGAATATGTGAGAATATATGTAAAATAGGGTGAAAAACAAATTTTTCAAATGGCAACCTGCAAAATGAAGGAAAGTAGACAAGTGCATGCAAAAAGTTTGAGTAACAAAAGGAAAGTTTACATTTATACAATTTACTCACTCCCATGTCATTCCAACCCTCTATTATTTTTATTCTTATGTGAAACCGAAAATGAGATCTTAGGCAGAATAAAAGTGGATACTGCATAACCGGCATGAATAAATTATTAAATAAATAAATCCTATACAGCCTACATGTGCTATATACCAAGTCTATTCTGAAGCGATATAATATTTTTGTGTGTGCATAAAACCTTTCTTAAAGAAAACAGCAGCCTTGACATTCAGACTAACTTCTCATATTGCTTTTAGAACAATATAGGATCAATCAACAGGATTGAAATGAGATCAGGGTGAATATATGATGGCAAAATTTTCATTTTAGGGCGAACTATTCCTACAAGAATTGCACTTCATTCGTGATAAACATTGTAGTGATGCAAGTAAGTCCAGGGGCTGGACCCTCACACACACAATACAGTTCTATCCATCTCTCAGTCTGCTCCACATGGTTTTTATTACTAACTGGCAACGATAAGGAAAGTGCAGAAAGAGAGAGTGAGCGAGCGAACCAAAAACATGTGCTACAGTACATGGTGCCGAACAAGCTGCCACACTTGCATTCTTGAAGACACTGATACTGAGACAAATATACATAAAACATGCACCCTTGCACATAATAACTCACACATTTCTGCTAAAATAAAAAATGAAAGTATTTTGTCTCCACAATCCTTTATTTCACTACAAGCGCTGCTGAAACGTTACATTTGATGCACATAATTATTTCTTCCACCAAGAAAACAAAACAGCATTTTCTCCGTACACTTAATATTCTGTGGCACAAACGGAATTGCTGCAATCAAGTGTTCAGAGCCATGGATAAGCTTCCCACATTACTGTATTGCCAGTTTGGCCTGATCTTCTTGTGCTTTAATTCTCCAAGATTTCAGCACTGCCTGCTCACGGTTTTCTTTTCTCACAGGTTTTCAGGGAGATTTTGATCTGAACACATTGCTGGTTGCTTCAGAACCATTATTTTTTGTGTGCTGGAAGGCCCATGACCTTCACTCAATACCAAGTTCCTGACACTTCTTTCAAAAGTGCTCTCCAACATTTTTCAGTCTTCGCCTGACATCTTGAAACCATGCACACGTACAGTGCCAAGGGCAACAAAACAATCCAAAACATAAATTAAACTCTCTTGTGTTTGACTCTCCTCCTCTTTGAAAGCTTAATTTTGTTGTCAGTAAACATAGCAATGATGTACTGTACCAAAATGGTCTGATTTGGTCATCAGAAGGATTGCTGTTAAGGCATGTTCAGGCGTGTTTTGGCTACTATCCTGCACTTATGCCTCTCTCAGCAGTGGTGTCTACCTGGGTCTTCAAACATATTACCCTTTCATTGGGTTGGCAATAGATGGTGAAAGCTTGTGTTTGAAGGTCAACTCGAATCTATGTGCCAGCTGAAGAAGTTTTTCTACCATTCGAAGTATTCTGTTGTAAAATCTTCCTCTAATGGCCACATCCTGTGATGTTGCCTACTGCTCTGTAGGCCTTAATCTCCTTGACACCATTTCGAACACTAAAAACAAGAGCATCAAGGTCTTTGAAGATCAACTTGCCGATTGTCATGCATGGCATCTATTGGCTTGGTATCTAATCCATTTTCCATGCTCATTGTACACCACACAAGAACTCATGGCAGGACTTATGGACAAATCATTTGCAAGGTGCCATTTCATGACATAACTGTTAACGGGAAACATGATCAAATAAAAGAAAAAACAGATTCTGTCATCATTTACTTGCCCTCATATTATCTCAAACCTGCATGTCTTTCATTCATTGACTTTCAATGTACAGACAAAAAAATAATCAAACACAAAATATATTCTTGTGTTTTGAAAAAGAGTGAAAGTCTTGCAGATCTGAAATGACATGAAGGGGAATATATGATGACATAATTTTTATTTTGGGGTGAACAATCCCTTTTACTTGTAATGCCAACTACAAGGGTCAAGTCTAGTCCAAATAGCGAAGAAACAGAAAGGAGAATCAGATAATCACATTAACAAGCATGTATTCTTGTCTTAAAGGAACACTCCACTATTTTTGAAAATAGGCTCATTTTCCAATTCCCCTAGAGTTAAACAGTTGAGTTTTACCGTTTTCGAATCCATTTAGCCGATCTCCAGGTCTGACGGTAGCACTTTTAGCTGTAGCTTGGCATAGATCATTGAATCTGATTAGACCGTTAGCATCTCGCTCAAAAATGACCAAAGAGTTTCTATATTTTTCCTATTTAAAACTTGACTCTTCTGTAGTTACATTGTGTACTAAGACCGACCGGTGCAGTAGGCGCAATGATATTACGCAGCGCCTGAAAATAGTCCCCAGCTAGGTAACTAAAATAAGCCTATTTTCAGGTGCTGCGTAATATCATTGCACCTGCATGGTACGGCAGCAAAGTTCCTTGATTATTACGCCGGAATGAGAGTATAGTTCCTAGCCATATCGGATCTATGATCCATGATCTATGCTAAGCTACAGATAAAAGTGCTACCGCCAGACCCGGAGATTGGCTGAATGGATTCAAAAACGGTAAAACTCAACTGTTTAACTCTAAGGGAGTTGGAAAATGAGCCTATTTTCAAAAATAGTGGAGTGTTCCTTTAAATCTTAGCCCTGTATAATATATCTGCATCTTGAATCAAATGTAGATTGATGTTGTCTGAGGGTCAACAGGTAGGTGCACACGAACCAATACAGCTTTTAGGTCACCGTTAAATTCCATCTCTCTAATTCGCTTACACTTTAAATTTGCTTTCGGTCTCCTTCTCTCTCTCTCCTTCTCTTTCTCTAATTAATACCACTCATTAATTAAGCATCAGTCTAACAGAAGACAGGAACAAGCAGAACTGCAGAACAGCACTTTAATTACAGTCACGCACACACAGAGTCTCTCAGATATTCACACACATTCCTCCTCCTAAGCGTTTGAGAGAGAGATTGAATGTCTGGAGCTTCTCCTACTCTTCTCTCACAGTTCTGGCACCATCACATATTTGCCTGCCAGGACAGACTAGTGAGCTGGATTAAGTCAGTGATGAGTGTGTGTGAAGAGAGAGAGTAGACATGAGTGAGGCTAGCAGTGGTCTGCTTTGTGTACTAATTAAATGTGGCTTTCACTCTTTCCAAACTAGTGGCGTGTGGTATATTACTGAAAAGAGGAAGCAAAGACACTCCTTGGGTTTGAGAAATAGTGATGTTTACACAGTTTACAGGTTAAAGGTAAATGGAACATTGACCATTTACTAGTTTGCTTGTAATTGTATTTTTAATATACACATTTTATTACTTATTAAAAGTTTCAAGTTCACAAATTTTTAACATAATAACACAACATCTCTGTACCATATTGTTTATTGGCGGATATTAGAGATTTCGTTTTTACAATTAAACAATATTGAATATTTAATTGCACATGCTAATTTCCTCTATTTTTAAATTACCTTTGTCTTCCACTCACTTAAAGTATATATTAAAAACACTTAGAATTTAAAGGGGTCATATGATGCGATTTAAATTTTTCCTTTCTCTTTGAAGTGTAACAAGCTCTTGGTTCATAAAGAAGATCTGTAAAGTTGCAAAGACTAAAGTCTCAAAACCAAAGAGATATTCTTTATAAAAGTTAAGAGTCAACCACGCCTACCTAAAATGGCTCGTTCTAACACGCCCTCACGTCTACGTCATGATGTGGGAAGATTTGCATAACACCGCCCAAATGTTCACGCAAAGAAAGAAGGCGTAACTTTTATTCTCGCTGTAGTATTGTTGCTGCTGCCGCCATGTCGTGAAGGCGCTGTGTGTTTCATTGTGAAAGCGAAACTAATTTGTTTGACCTTCCAAAAGAGGACAATATCCGATTCGTCATGCCTGGAGCTGATCAGTGCTGGTCGCTGCCGAAACATCAACTTCTTGCTGGGATCGCCAATTGGCTTTCACCGTGGCGAAAGCGGAGTCCAGCCCGTGGGTCGTCACACATTTGGGTGCCGCAGCCGCCCGCGCCGCTCACTCAAGGCCGTCCCTCTGCTCACTCAGCCTGCCTTGTGTGATGCTGTGTTTCATTGTGAAAGCGAAACTACTTTTGGCCTTCCAAAAGAGGACACAACTAGAAATCAGTGGTTAAGTTGTATTTACAACACTGTTCCAGAACAGTTCAACCCAAATAATCAGATGTGTCCAGTGCATTTTTTGGAGGACTGTTTCCTGATCCTGGGAAAGTAGACTACACTGCCGGCTGTTCTGATTCACAGACTGCAAGTACGTTTTAATTTAAAGAATTTGCCACTGACGATTTTCAAACACGAGTTTTGAGTGGTGTAGAGTAGTGCTTGTTGTTTGTCGTTTCTTCGATCATAAATGCAGACATGGTTTTATGTTTACGCGGCGCGATGCAATGCAACGCGTAAAAAGACAGTATAAGTCTTTATAAACCATAATTATGTCCCCACTGGATGCAACAAATGCCTCGTTTATAATGGGTTTTAATGTTTTTGTCTCATCGCTCCGGCAGGACAGGGCATTACAGTATGGTAAGGGGCGTAACATTTCCGTCACACACTTGAGGTATTCGGCCAATCACAATGCACTGGATAGCTGGCCAATCAGAGTACACCTCGCTTTTCAGACCGATGAGCTTTGTAAAAATGCGTTTACAGAAAGGCGGGGCATAGAGGAGAAACAATAATGTACAGTATGTGGAAAATAATGCGTTTTTTTAACCTTAAACCGCATAAACACATTTCATTACACCAAATACACAAAATAATGTTCTTTTTAAAAACATCATATGACCCCTTTAATAACACTGTTAGATGCCATTTTTACCACATCTCAAAATGAATATCCATTTTATATACTGTTTCATACATGTTGGGATGCCTAAATTCATTTTAAAATTACTGTTTTTTTTTATAATTTATCATTAAACACATTATCGGCCAGGATTTTAATATTGATGATCCCTAAAAAAAAATTTCTACTGCCTAACTATTATTATAAGTAACATTTTATAATAATCACAATCTTTTCACCCTAATAATCAACAAATCCTCTGTTAACAATGAGCTTAAAGGGAAACAAAAGTGACCGTGCCTTACTGTGAAACATTATCCGCTGATGTCGCTTTTGGACATTGTAACTTCAAAAAGATGAGTGGTTTACACACAATTTGATCTCAGATTTTTTTTTGCTTTTTTGTACTAGCTATTAATTATATACTTTTCATTTTCCAATGTTGTGTGGTGTGCCTCCCTTGCCTCCTCTGAGAAAATCCATCCCTTAACCCCTTTGTGTAGTTTTAAGCTCTTCTGTATTTGAATTAGAATGTATTTGACTTCTCTTACTGCAGCTTCCTCTCTTTGCCTTCCTCCACTTTTATGCTTTTTCAATTCTCCACACACGTTTTGTCTCTTTCTCCATTGCTCCAATCCTTTTAACTGCTGGAATCCTCCCCAGGGTATCCAAACAGCTGGTAACATTTAGCCAATCACACAGATGCCTTAGATTCACTGTCCAATGACAGACATGAAAGTCTACATTGATGCCCACCTAAATGATGTGCAGAAAGTCAGTTACATCAGACTTAGGGGAAATAACTCATAAGCAACATGTAAACAATAGAAAATTATATAAATAAATAAATAAACATCCTAAACATAGTGCAAGTGATCTTGTTCTCCTCTGAACTACATGAAATTAATTATGGCCTATAGGTAGGGCTGTGCGATATGACGATATATATCGGATGGACGAAATAAAAAGTCTATCATTTCATTTTATGCTCTATCGTTTATTCCGTGGTGTTGCAAAATACACTGTTTACGGTAATACTTTTTCATCATTTGGATGACTGCGATCTTTACACGCCACCACGGGGCGTGAATCGGAGACAGACCCAGGTGAAGAACGACCAGCCAGGACAAAAGGAGGAGCTCGTTCCTAAACGAGGGACTACATCTGTAGCATGGACACACGTTTTTAAGCACTGCAGTTTTAAAACAACCGATTTTAAGCCACTGAAACACAAACAACAGAGTTATATGCATGCGCCGTCTCTGCTTCTGTGTGAGAGAAGCGTGCTTTTTTTTTTGCCGCTTTATTGGCTTTGAACGATTACATAAACACACTTATATGCGTCAGAATCCCCGTCTTTGCAAGTATCCTCATAAACAGTGATTTAGGTCTTAAGAGATAGTAAACAGCTGAAAAAGAAAACGCATATGTAACAGTATATTGGATCTGGACTTCGGTCTTAAAGGGGAAGCTGTCCAATATTCGTCCTGTCTGCCATTCATATTAATCAAACAGGGAGAGAAAATCTCTCACTGCTCTTGCCTAAATCACTTTTGCAACTTTAATAAGAAGAAATATATATTTAATTTACTCAGTGAAAAATGTTATATATATGTATAGAATCTAATTCACATGTTAATTATATCTATCTATCGATAGATAGATAGATAGATAGATAGATAGATAGATAGATATAATTAACACAGTGAAGACTAATTAATTTACACAATGTATGTAGCGTTTCTTATTCATAGTAGTTTTTTGTCCTATTGATTGCAATTAGTTTCTTATCCTTATTTCATCACTGACTGTTTATTTATCTTCAGTGAGCTTGAGGTTTTTTTTGTCTCTTTTTAGGCTTGTATTAGTTTGATGTTGACATTGGTGACAAGGATTATGAAAATTCTATGGTATTAAAGATTTTAATATCATAAAAACCTTTTTAAAAGAAAAAAAATAACTATATCATGATATATATTGTTATCGTGATATAAAATTAATCATATCGTGCAAGATTTTGGTCATATCGCCCACCCCTACATATAGGTACAACAAAACCTGAATGATGCAGTGATTGGAAGTACTCCAAAAACTCTTTGAAACAAGGACACATGCTCAAACACACCCATGCATTGTCTGGTCTGTATCTCACATCCAACTTGTTTTTTTTTTTTTTGAGTGTGATGTGCAAGTATTTTTGCACAAGTGTTTGTGCTGGGATGTGTATATGTTTACAGAAGTGCAAAGGAGTGCTTGTGTGTGTGTGTTTACACAAGTGTGTGTCTGTGTGTCAGTGGGTGTGTTAGGGAAAAGCACTCACTCAGTTCAAATGAGAGTGCAGTTGTTGCTAAGATACAGGCAGCAGCCCCGACAGTGTGTGAGGGCGAGTGACAGAGAAAGAGAGAGAGAGAACTAGAAATTCGAGCAAGACAGGGTGAGAGAATGTAGGAGAAAGCTTAGAGTGGGGAAAGAGAGAAAGAAAGAGGGGGGGGGGGGGGGGCGGCATGGATAAGGGGAATGAGAGAGAGAGGGAGAGAGAGAGAGATAGAGTAAGGGAGAGGTAGAAGTGGGTCATAAGAATATCCACAGAGACACTCCAGTGACACTCTGCAGAAACACAGCTGTCATCACACACACATACACATACACAATAGCTCTGTTCCAAAACCTAGTCAGCTGCCTTAGTGCCTACATAGTCAGCATCCTAACTGGAACCTCATAAGTCAGGGGTTTACTAACTTTTTAGTGCCACAAACCTCAAAACATGATGATCACCATGTGTTCCTAAAATACAGGTATACAGGAGCAAAACAATAATAATGATATTATAAGAGAAAGAAGAGAAAGTATGTATAGGTGTGTGAATGACACATAAAGTGTGTGTAAAATAAATGTGTTATTGTCTTAAGTTAATGCAAACTTTGCCAAACAATATATTTTGTAATCTCTCTGTCTTTCTTACATTTTATCATTTAAAAACCCATGTCAGAAGTAATTGATTTGGAAAGCCCAACTAGGCAGGAACTTGATGTGTCATAAATAGTGTTCTGCATGTTAAGTGCATAAAAGCGACTCTCAGTTCAATAAAAGTGTATAAAAAAAACACAATACTCTACTACCCATAAATATACAATGGCATTCAAAAGTTTGTGGTTAGTAAGATATAATGTTTTTGAAAAAAGTCTCTTATGCTCACCAAGGCTTAATTTAAGTAAATAAAAAGTAAAGTAAAAACAGTTATATTGTGAAATATTACAAATTAATATAACTAATTTTTATTTTAATATATTTGAGAATGTAATTTATTCCTGTGATGGCATAGCTGAATTTTCAACATCATTACTCCAGTATTCAGTGTCACGTGATCATTTAGAAACCATTCTGCTGATTTGGTGCTTAAGAAACATTTCTTTCTATTATCAATGTTGAAAACAGGAATAGTTTTGGAAACCATGCCACATTATTTTCAGGATTTTTGATGAATAGAAAGTTTAAAAGAACAGCACTAATTTGAAACAGAAATCATTTGTAGTACTACAAATGTATATTACTGTCACTTTTAATCATTTTAATGCATCATTGCTAAATAGAAGTATTAATTTATTTTGAAAAATCTTTATTAGTATCCAATGAATTTTATGTAGATTTTTGAACAACATTTTTACAAAACTCATAATTTTTTACAAAACTCATCACAGTGCATTCTGGGATTTTCTTCTCAAATGGGGATACGTGTGATGCTGCCTTAGAATTCGGCCGAAGAGAGGTATAACAGGAGGAGCATAATTAAGTTGTGTTCATGCCTTAAAATGCTTCCTACAGGCAGCTCACTGTCTTTCTTCTGGTTTCCCTCATTTGCTTTCAATGACTCCATCATTCCTCTACTCTCTTCTTCTTCCTTCTCATCTGCATTCTTAATATCTCTCGCATCTCTTCATCTTCCCTCTCTGTAACCCCTCATTCCCTCCTCCCCACCCCTCTCTACCTTTCTCACTCACGCCCGCTTTCTCTTTCACTTTCTATTACTTGAACGCTCTCTCTTGTCCCCAGCTGCAGGAAATTCCTTATAATCTTCATCATCAGAGACTGCATTCAACACTCAGCCCAACCAAAAACACACAAGCCACATACACGCACCTATCTTACTTCTACTCATTGTCTTTTCTTGTTACTTTTTGCTTTCCTTATTTTCTTGCGCTTGTCTATAGGTTATTTTAAGAGGAGCAGAGACTACACTATCCTGACCTCCCGCCCCTCTGCTTGGTCATATGACCACAGCACCAGCTGGGAAAAGCCATCCAACAGCAGCTATAAGTGAGAGGCAGAAGGAATGAGTGAGACAGAGCATTTGGTACACATACTAGGGATGTGCACTGTGGTCATTTAGTCTAGTTGAGTACTAAACAGCTAAATCAGGTACCAGAAATTATACAAGGGCATTCCTGTTCTATGTACACCATGTGCAGATGAAACCGCACATGGCGTACCTTAATTTTAGCACTAGTCTCTCACACTTCACGTCTGAATGAAATGCTGAAGAAAACAGGAATGGAAAGCTGTGTAAAAGGTAGGAGAATAGAAACAACACTACAAAACACTCAATATCCTCCTTATTTTTAACGAAACAGCAGGAATGGGCATTTTAACTTAACTTGACACTTCCCGTGTCAGCCACATTCAGTTATTTTAGCTATACAAAACCAGTCCATTAAACTGCTGGATATTGCAAATTAGTATTTTTTGTCATATTATTTTATTATTGTTTTATTATCATGACCATAAGCAGACTGGTTTGTAGCACAAATAGTTTTAGTGTTTACTGAACTTTATTATTCTAGTTATTTACCAACACCATAAAAAAAGGAATGTACTGGTAATTTTCTGCCAAGTCATTATTTATTCATTTTACAGACATTTCCGTTTAAAGCAAAACTATGAAAAACAACGCAATGCAGTGCAAAATTCAAAATACATGTAAAACGTAAAAAAATCTAAACACAAAATTTGTATTAATGCAGTACACTGTGCCCTATTTTTTACAGATTTTTTGAGTGTAGCAGCTAATGAATTAGAAGTCTTGCACATTTACAGGAAATGGTTTACTTCAGTGTTGAAAAATAAGGTGGATAGAGATGAATGAACATTACAATGTGAGTAGAGACAAAGACAAAAAGATGAGGATGCTCTGTATTTTTTTATTATGATCCAATGACAAAAAAACTCTCAAACCTCTTTCATTAGAGACTATCATGAGAAAATACAATGCGTCTCAGATCCACGTTACGTTCAGCAGTGGCAGCTCTTAAATAAATAGCAGCCAAATAACCTAATAACCCTGCTGCTGTGATGTCTGTCAATTAAAGAAAAAATAAAGGAAGAAAATTAAATAACTTTTATAGCTTTTAGGATTCATCTATATTTAATTTAGAATTTTGTGTTTGATAACTTTATTCAATTTCTTTATATTTCTGCTGAAGGGCACAGGTAGCAAAATATGGCAATTATTATAATGGGTTTATGTGAAGATTGAACTTAAAGTAGAAGTTATTTTTTAAAGTCTAATAAAAAAAATTAATTGAAAGCTCTCAATTATACTGCAATGTTGAATGGCTATAGTCAATGGTAAATATTAGGGGGAAAACAATTTTATAGAGACATCAGTATTGGTATCATTGATACTCGCCTTCAATCATTAAAAAAAGATGCCATTAAACAAATATAAAAAATATACTGTCTTTATGTTGTTTTTACATTAATTTGAAGATTGGATGTGAAATTATTGCAATGTAAAAGTATTTTTAAAAACGTTAATGTTAGGTGGGATTACTTGCGATAATTAATCACAATTAATTTCAGAACAAAATGTGGGTTTAATTATTACTTTTCTTAACGATTGACAGCACAACACACATATATATATAATATATATAAATATATATATATATATATAATATATATATATATATATACAGTGGGTACGGAAATTATTCAGACCCCCTTAAATTTCACTCTTTGTTATATTGTAGCCATTTGCTAAAATTATTTAAGTTATTTTTTTTCCTCATTATTGTACACAGCACCCCATATTGACAGAAAATACAGAATTGTTGACATTTTTGAAGATATATTAAAAAAGAAAAACTGAAATACAATGCTTTCAGTATTTAGTAAAGCACCCTTTTGATCTAATACAGCCGAGTCTTTTTGGGAAAGATGCAACAAGTTTTTCAAACCTGGATTTGGTGATCCTCTGCCATTCCTCCTTGCATATTTTCTCCAGTTCTGTCAGGTTGGATGGTTATCGTTGGTGGACAGCCATTTTTAGGTCCCTCCAGAGATGCTCAATTGGGTTTAAGTCAGGGCTCTTGCTGGGCCATTCAAGAACAGTCACAGAGTTTTTGTGAAGCCACTCCTTCGTTATTTTTGCTGTGTGCTTAGGGTAATTGTCTTGTTTGAAGGTAAACCTTCGGCCCTGTCTGAGGTCCTGAGCTCTCTGGAGAAGGTTTTGTCCAGGATATCCCTGTACTTGGCCGCATTCATCTTTCCCTCGATTGCAACCAGTCGTCCTGTCCCTGCAGCTGAAAAACACCCCCACAGCATGATGCTGCCACCACCATGCTTCACTGTTGGGACTGTTGGGGTTGTTTTCTCCACACATACCGCTTAGAATTAAGGCCAAACAGTCTATCTTGGTGTCATCAGACCAGAGAATCTTATTTCTCACCATCTTTGAGTCCTTCAGGTGTTTTTTAGCAAAACTCCATGCGGGCTTTCATGTGTCTTTGCACTGAGGAGAGGCTTCCGTCGGGCCACTCTGCCATAAGCCCCGACTGGTGGAGGGCTGCAGTTATGGTTGACTTTCTACAACTTTCTCCCATCTCCCGCCTGCATCTCTGGAGCTCAGCCACAGTGATCTTGGGTTCTTCTTTACCTCTCTCACCAAGGCTCTTCTCCCCGATAGCTCAGTTTGGCCGGATGGCCAGCTGTAGGAAGGGTTCTGGTCGTTCCAAACGTCTTCCATTTAAGGATTATGAGGCCACTGTGCTCTTAGGAACCTTAAGTGCAGCATATTTTTTTTTGTAACCTTGGCCAGATATGTGCCTTGCCATAATTCTGTCTCTGAGATCTTCAGGCAGTTCCTTTGTGCTCATGATTCTCATTTGCTCTGACATGCACGGTGAGCTGTAAGGTCTTATATAGACAGTTGTGTGGCTTTCCTAATCAAGTCAAATCAGTATAATCAAACACAGCTGGACTCAAATGAAGGTGTAGACCCATCTCAAGAATGATCAGAAGAAATGGACAGCACCATATAAATATATGAGTGTCACAGCAAAGAATCTGAATACTTAGGACCATGTGATATTTCCGTTTTTCTTTTTTAATACTTGCAAAATGTCACATTCTGTGTTTTTCTGGTCCATATTGGGTGCTGTGGACATTCTGAGGAAAAAATTACCTATATCGCTTCTAGGCCAGGGACACTATATACATATATCAACTGGATACACTGCGAAGCGCCCAAGAGTGAAAAATTTAAGGTGTCTGAATCTTCCTACCCGTCCTCGTGCGCTAGGGGGTCGTGTGCCGGGGGATTGCCCTGAAGCGTGCGCGAGTATAAAAAAAAAAAAACTAAAAAGAAGCCGTGCAGGGGGGGGGGTGGTGGGGGCAGTGCGATAGATTACACTGTGCGGCCTCGCGCGGTCCGCGGCCGGCCTGGCGCTGCGTGTGCACGTGCCGTGGGATTACTCGCTGTGTGTCGTCGGTCAACTTCAAATAAAGTTTTGTTTACATAATTGTAATGAATGAGGTGGATCAAACACATGAGTATATGTTATATTTAACAAATAGTGGACAATACCCCTCCCCAAAAAGCAAAACATGTGGTAGAGAGAACCAGGCCTCTGGTTACCATGGTAACAAAGACACAAATCAAGATAAGATTGTTTTACAACTCAAAGAAATGTAGAGTTTTCACTGTAAATTCAGACAAATGTAAACTTGTACTATACAGTCCATCCTAATTATATCTATCTCCTTCTAGCTATAACCACTTGAGAAATGTAGGGACATGTACCCAATTTTCCCCATCTCATAATTTTTCCTCTTATAGTGT
The DNA here is from genome assembly GCA_018155175.1 of Sinocyclocheilus anophthalmus. Lineage (NCBI taxonomy): Eukaryota > Metazoa > Chordata > Actinopteri > Cypriniformes > Cyprinidae > Sinocyclocheilus > Sinocyclocheilus anophthalmus. The sequence goes on along the minus strand of JADLZN010007294.1, from coordinate 526,545 downwards.
TTTGCTTATATATTGATACAAACTCTTTTAAATGAACATTTTAGAATTGCATACTATTGTTAACAGAGATCACAGGTATGCCATGTTTGGTATCTTTCGGCTGCATTTTTAATGGTCTAAATGTTCATTTATATTATATGTTGATACCTATGGAAGGTATTAGTGTTACCAGAATCTTTAATAGTTTCTTCATCAACATCCAATCAAAGTCCATATGCAAAACATATGCCTGAGGACAAAGGGTCGTAAACTTGGTTACACTTTATTTCGATAGTCCACTTTAGACATTCTACTAACTATAAGTAACTTTGTAACTACATGTCAACTACATGTAAACTAATTCTCATTAATTTGCAACTACATGTCTACTAACTCTCAGAGTAGACAGGGTAGGTTTAGGGTTAGTAGAATAAGTTGACAAAGAAAGTGTTATAAGATATTAAGCAGACAGTCTACTAATACTCTACTAACTGCTAGTTGACATGTAGTTGCAAAGTTACTTACTGTTAATAGAATGTCTAAAGTGGACTATCGAAATAAAGTGTTACCGTAAACTTTCCCTCAGAAGTTACACTTTCTCATTGGCTCACTTGCCTCCTGAAGGGTGGGACATCCTCACAGTTTAAAAGATCACAAGATCAGAATTAAACTGAGAAGTTTTCAGATGCAGAAACTCCAGGGCAAGTTGCAGAGCTAAGAGTCCTCAAGAACCCAACCTAATCTTGTGCCAGGCTTCGGGCTAGTCTTTCCACTTCAAGATCCTCTGACTCAAACTGGTTCTTTTTCATCAACCAACTTCAGCAAAGATCAACTTGAGCCTTGAGATTGCATCAGGACTCTCTTTCAGACAGACGTGCAAGTATCAAACTTAGCCTTATTAACTGATACATTAAGTATCATTTGCACCTTTTTACAAAGGTATATAATATATGTGTGTGTACTGTGATAATTATTATGTATATATAAATACATTACACACACATGCATGTATATATTTAAGAAAAATATGTTATGTTTATATATTAAAGTGCCCCTATTATGCCTTTTCGAATATTACCTTTCATGCAGTGTGTCATGTAGCTGTATGTGAACATAAACTATCTGCAAAGTTGTGAAGCCGACAGTGCACGATAAATAAAGTTATTGTCTATGAAAAAAAAGAGTCGGCTCGCAATCGCCTAAACGAGTCATCAGGAATTCAAATCTTATTCTGTTACGGCTCTACGTCATAAAGTAACACATTTGTATGTCCGCCCACGTTCTACGTCGCCAACTTGCCAGCCCAGGCGCCCACAAACAGTAACATTTCCGTGTAGTTAACATCATGTCGAGAAGACGCTGTATCCTACGCTGTGAGAGTAACTTTGTTTCATCACATCTTATAACTATTTACCCACAACTTGTTAACACGTCCACTTACACGAGAAACTCCTGCTCATTCGTGCTTCAGAATCCGTCTCTTGTTGATCAGCCTTTCAAAACCTTTTCCACATCGACTCCCTGCTCGAATTGGTAAGGTACAATCGATACCATCTTTTCTATGTATTGACAAGTCTCTAGGGCTGTCATTCGGTCATGGCAATGGGCGTTTCGTTTCCGTCACGCACTGCACGGTAGAACCAATCCAAAGTCAATCTCTCACGGCTCTGGACCACTCACAAAGGACTTGCTCCATCTGAACATCACGCGTGAGGGCTCACGAAATGAGGGTTTTAGAAGAGTCGTTACGAACATTTCATTCAGTCATTGCGGTCACATTAATCTATTTTTTGAGAAAACTAACGTATTTTTTGACCTTGCATGCATGTAAACCTGTTTTAGGAGACTCATAAAACAATATTAGCAACCTTAAAAATGGCATAATAGGGCACTTTAAATTATTTTATATATTATATATTTAAATGAATATAAAGATATACATGTAAATATTTTCAAAAATATATGCTGTATGTGTGTGTCTTTATACATACATAATAATATACACAGTATATATATATATCATAGCTATATCTATATTAATATCATATATATTATATATATACATATCCATAACAGGCGCCAGTATTATTAATAAATATTTTTAATTTGAAGAAGAAGCGATGGAATGTGTGCACTTGAACTGTGCATATTTATGTTTGGTCACTATAAAGAAACTTGCTCTGGTTTTGATATGTGTCTGACGCAGAAATCGCTTTCCCTGTGCAAGTTTGGATTTGCATCCAATTTAAAAATAACTACTTTTTTAATATTCAAAATAATGTATGAATTTCCTGCTGTTTAAACTAATAAAAAAAACATGTCCTGAGACCAATCTAATTCATTCAGTTTTTTAAAAATGTTTTAAAACATTTATTTAAATGTAAGAAAACATCTTTATAAAATCAAGTAGGTCCATATTACCGAGAGTACTGCTTTTAACATCTCATCTCAATGCCAATTGCTCACCTATTCACAATTATTCTTGTGACATGGAAAAAATATGCTTTTTAGAGCCCTTCAGAAAGAATTGGGCACTAGTAAAACATCTAATGTTATCTAATCAAATATTAATGATTTACATGTTGTTTGACAAAATGTATTTTGTCAGCATACATGGCTAATTCTGTATGGCAGCCAGTAGAGAAATATTCCTTTATAACCAGCTGGTGTATAACATCTACCAGCAGGGGCCAAGCAGCAAAACCTTGACCTCTTCTCAGATACCTGTCTCTGTCCACTCACTCCATCCACACCTCTCATAATCCAACTCATATTTATCTGTTTCTCACGTTGTGTTTATCCATGCCCTAATCTCCCCTTTCCGCCTTATATTCAGTAAACAGCTCATCAACCAATCAGCTCGTCATTTCAGCCAGTGTGTGTCTCTCTGCACACAAACCTGGCCGCTTTGGCGTACCTCTCTAACCCACCTCCTCCTATCCCTCTCTGGATTGTGTCTAATGCACAGCCGCTCTCTTGCCCGCCGGCTCTTACGAACACACACACACCCTACACATACAGACATATGGGCGCACGGCACACACACTCACACATATTGAGTTTAGACCTTGAGGCCAGTGTTTTGTAGAGGGTCCTCTCCACTGCGGCCCTGACTTCCTGACTCCCCCCCCCAGCACCCCTGTTCCACTGTTGCTGTGGGAGACGCTGCTGCAGAACCCGTTGCCAAGGAGAAGGGCTGCTGGCTGGCTGTTTAAACAACAATGGCCGCCTTGTGCACATTCCAACTCTAGACACTGACAGCATGTTAAGACCTGCTTCAAAATATACACATACGAGCTCTCTCGCACACTAGTATGCACATATGCAGATATTCCCTTGACTTTTTCATGTGTTCTCTCACTCACAGTCTCTCTCTCACAGGGGCTTTATTCAAAAGCATCTGTTTCTTTTTAGCCTGCACAGCCCATTCTCTCGCTCGCTCGCTATCCCTGTTTCCATGGTCTAAATCTCTCCTTCTCATTCAGGATGGGAGTGTGTAGTGCACTCATCCATCTTTCTGCTGTAAACTACCCCTATCATCATATCAGGAAAATTCTAATTCAATCCTACTCTCTCTCTCGCCTTCTCTTCTCTCTCTTTCTCTCTCTCCTCCCTTATCAGCCTTCAGTACCTCTGCTCTTCCCCCACTCTCTCACTTTCTTCTGTTTCTTTATCTCTTTCTCCCTCTCTCTTGCTCGCTCTTTCTCCTTCCTCCCTTATCTCCCCATAGTACCCCTCCTCTTCCCCACCATCTCTCACTTTCTGCTATGTCTTTCTCTCGCTCACTCTCTCTCTGCACGGTGTAATCTCACTCGCTCACTCTCCTCTGTCTCTAGCAGAGGAAGTGGGTGTCCCGGGGGAGCGGGCTCATTAACTTCCAGGCAGAGAGAGAGTGAGGGGGAGAGAGAGTGCAAGAGAGAGATAGAACAGGAAAAGGAGAAACGGGGAGGGTGAGAGAGTCTGCAACAGAGTCTGAAGGTGAGGAAAAGACAGGAGATGGAGAGATAGGAAAAAGAAAGAAAGATTAGACAGAAAGAGACAGGATGGATAGAGAGATAGACATTTGATCAATCACCCGGGACTGCATTTATATTCTGTTTTAATGATTTTTCAATCACACAGTTTCATACATTGTATTAATATTAATACTTCTTTTGTAAATTAGTTTATTTTATTCTCAGCCATCTATCTATCTATCTATCTATCTATCGATCTCTAGTCTGTCTGTCTGTCTGTCTTCTATCTTTCTGTAGCATAATTCAATTAGGGTCAGCAAAATTGAGTTCTAGCGTTACAAGAGTATCCTGGGGGACAAACAGGTGTTCGAAGCTTGCTGCTTGACACAACAACACCCACAGTCGTGTGTGGGAAAGCTGAGGTCACTGATGTAAATTTAGCACTGGGACCAGTTTTAATTATGATTTCATTAAAAGAGCACCATGCCTTAAAATCACAAGAATGATACAGTGCTGCAGAGTACTGTAAATGGGGAACTGAGTAGGAGGGATTGATGATCTGTGGACCCCTGAGCAGGTTGAGGACAGTTTTATGCATGATGTTGAAGCCTGAACTGATTAATTTGATTCTCAAGAATATTCTGTCCTCCTCAAGATTTAGCCTACTGCACATTTATAACTTTGTGGCTGTTTTTGTTTGTACCACTGAGGTGAATTTATTATATTTATAATAATTGAATCTATCATAAATTATAATGCATTAATGGTAACAATGTGACACCTGCAACATGTTTTATAACTATAGAACAATGACGATACATTTTAACCCATTAGTGACATGGAATTTGTCATGAATGACTTGCCTTGTTAACAAATTCTAAACTGTGGGTTGGGTGAAGGTCTGTAGTTTTTTGTTATTATTATTATTTATTTATTTTCTTATCTGATTTTATTTATCAATTTTTTCCCTTTTTGTGTTTTTTGTTGTTTTGAAAATTTTATAAATAAATCATACAAAAACAAAAAACAAGCAAGTTTTTATCAAACTTGATATTATGAAATATAAAAAAGAGAGAATTTTTGTTTATTCAAAGTGTCATTAAAAACACAGCTACCAAAAATGATCAAATTCACAAAAATGTATCGTAACTATACTGATATACTTTCACAACCTGCAAATAGCGGTCTATAAATTTATATACTGCACTATACTGCAGGCATATTTACAAAACAGACCTCGTTTACATATGCTCATATACAAGTGGGTAATCTTTAAGAATAATCATTTTAAATCATTTAAATTTGGAAAAATATATTTTATACTCCAGCTGGAGTATGCTCTGTTCTCCTAAAATCTTAGTTTGAAAGACAACTGAAAGATTTTGCTTCTGTGATGCAAGACTTATCACCATATTTCGGATAGGACTGAAGTAACCGGTATTGTTAAAAAATTCATCATTATTATACTTTTTACGAAATATATACAGTTTCACTAAAATGTAGCTGAATAGAGTAAAAATTCACAAACTACTGTAAAAATTGATTGTGATTGGCAAAATTTGAAATGTGAAGTCTATTATGTCTTAAAATCGTGCCAAAAGGAACACAAAGTATAACATTTTTTTTTTTAAACCCTGAAGAAAAAGCTCAGGTCTCAAACATGCCTCGTTCACTTTTCTTAATGAAAGCACATGAACATATACAAAAAGCCATGTTAAATCAGAGCCTTCATTCATGTAGTGCTTCAGCTACATAGTTGAAAACAATAAGCATACTTGAACAGGCTGTCCTATGTGACCTGAATAATGTATGGAATGAAAACCCACACTTACCTTAGACATTGATTCTCTCAATCATTTCTCATCTCACTCTCAAACTGCATGTTTCCATGGCAATCTTTAGCCAGGCAGTTTGTTACCTGAAAGAGAGAAAGGAAGAGCCAGAGAGAGAGAGAAAGGAAGAATAGAGAAAGCGAGAGAGAAAACGACATATGTCAGGAAAGAATGCATACAAATTTATATATGTGCAACATACTGTATCATACTCTCTCTCAGTCTATGGCAACAATATCATGAATGTAAAAATGCATGAGTTGCTTTATTTTTCTCACAATAACAATTCAGTAAATTATATATAATTCATTCAAAACCGTAGGCTTCCATGAAAGCTCCTAAAGGATGAGTTTTAAAACTGGAAAATGTAAAGATGCAACCGGTATGAGCTTTAGTCGTGTATGCAATGTGCTGTCTGTGTATCTCACAGCATGCATAGGCTGTTGTTTATGTGATGTATATGTGTTTCTCAGTCTACCGCTGCTTCTCTTCTCTCCCTTGTTTGTTCTCCCCTCCCTTTCTTTCTCACTCTTTAATAATTGAGCTGGTTCTGTCTCTTGTTAGAGTTGGCTCGTTACTGAGACAGAAACCAGCCAGGTATACAGAACCCCTAGATACTCACTCTCACCTTCTCTCGCACCAACTCCATCAACTCACTCGCTCACAAGTTCTCTGTGTCTTTTTGTCTCACACACACACACACACACGCGATGCGGATAAACTTAGCAGCCTGCAACCGAATGCCTCCCCCTTCCTCCCTAGACTGAGGAACCGAGGTCAGAGGTGAAAATCTCAGCTCCAGCCAGCCAGCAGGGAATGAAAAAGTAGATGGAAGACAGCGAAGCTGCTTCCGTGCTAAGTATGTGCAGTGTGCAATATACTAGCTGTAGCCAAGGTCAGCTTGAGTCAATGCTATGTCTCTCAGCTCTGCCAATCAGAGGTTTCCAGCTGTTGTGGGAAACCAAGCTTCCTTTACAGAATAAAGGTTGCCATGGAGACCAGATCTATAAGACTAGCCAACACTCTCTGACAGGTGGACACAGTAACACATGCACAGCCAGTCCCCCACTCCCTATTCAACCTAGTGTTTCCCTTTAGACACAATATTAACACATTTGCTAACTAACATAGCCTATGTCACTGCTCTATATATAAACATACACTTTCATATAATTTCATTGAGAACTTCGCGTCCTCACGCGTGAGTTTACCTCATTACCCGTCAGTCTCCACGATGACGCACCATATAGCTAAGGAAACTATATGTAGTAATGCATTCCCTTGTCTTTAGGAATATCCGCGTTTCCGTAATGTCACCATGTGCGTGTTTGGGACAGAGCAACGCGCGTGTTTTGTTACGTTAATAATCGCGCCTGTCACAACATAAACATCTTCGCGCCACCGTCGCGCTCACAGCGAGAGCCGAAAGACTTGCGCCAACGCGCCTCTGCATTGCTCATCATTGCCCACTATCAAACAGCAGAGGACATTAGTTTAAAAACATACTTAATTGGCATGTCATGATATGGCTGTATAATTAAAAAATTTTTTATTTGTTTAGTCTATATTGTATATTAAAATCAAGACTTTATTAACATGACTGGCACTTTATTACAATTAATATATATATATATTCTGTCAATTTTTTCTTTTGTGTATTGATGCGTTGGCATTGAATGCTAAACAACCATGCCAATAAAGTACTTTGAAATTTAAAAAATTGACAGACAGAGAATAATTAGCCAGACTAATCAAAAGTGCAGTCACTGGCGAGCGCGAGGCTGCTGTCGTCTCCCCATAATAATCACCCAGCGCATCAGACGCTCATACATGCCGTCAGTCAACAGCCACTTATGATCCCTCATCAGTATTCCATAGTCAATGGGCCTACTTAGTTCGTCCCTGTATACACTGACCCATTCACGTTTGTCCAATCAATGCGTGTCAAACGGGAATTTTTCTTTCATACAACCTACACGAACGAATATGCTTTGTGAGCTTAGTTTATAATTATTATAATTAAAAAGTCTCGCTTGTATTCAACAAAATAATGTATGTGTCTGTGATATTTAATCATGACAATCTACAGCTAGTAATATATGTCGGAATATAGGTGAGCGTAATCTATGTACCTATGGAGTGTGATGGGTGTGTGTGTGTGTGTGTGAATGCGAGTGACCTATCGCGAGCCCAATGAATGGCAGCGATGTGGTTAATAAAAATTCCTTCAATAGAAAACACAAACCCTCGTGAAATGCGGCGCGGCGCAGGGGAATACTATGCAAATTTTGGCTGTGAAGCCAGACGCGCGCACTCACCGGGAGGCGCCGAGCTCCGCTGCTGCAGCTGTTGGTGCTGCGCTCCTCACGCGCTCATCAGGCTTCTCGCGACTGGATCACAGAACGGTCGGTGACATGCAACATCCTAAAAGCAGAGGTGTCTGTGTGAAAAAAAACACACAACAACTATGTATGAATGTCGGAGGTTTTGGTCATCTCGGTCCTCTTCTGTCTTGCGACGCCAAACAGGCTGTTCAGCATCTGTTTTTTTTTTGTTTTTTTAAAGAAAAAGAAAACCGAAAAAAAACGCACAAAAATATTTGCAGAGAGAACAAGGGAAAACTCGCGTGTTGTTGTCACCACGTCGGATAAAAAACCTGAAATTGTAGTAACAGAGTACCGCAGTTTGTCACAGGAGCGCCCCGGGAGTGCAGCGAGCGCGAGAAATTGGAATGAGCGCCGTTCTGCGCCGTTTCTCGCCCTCTGCAAACCAACTCGGAGGAATCTAGTCAGAGAGGGCTGTAGACGTGCCTTGTCGACGGGGGCATCCGGGCCTCCGTAGATTCTTGTGTCTAGATTTTTTTCCTCCTCTGGAGGACTCTGGGTACTGAAGTTCTGCTCATCGTGACTTCATTCATTCTCTCGTCTGCCTCTCTCTCACGGTGTGCGTATGGGTTGCATCAAATATACAATAACCAGACAATGCCACGGGGCTCTGAAGAAATGCAATTAGATCTGCGTGCGTGACACAAATGGTTTTCTGATTTTTATATCGCACAATACATTAAGGGTAGGCTGTACATAAGCAGAACAGATATTTTGAAGATTGCTGGTAACAGTTGTGGGACTTTACCTATTTATGGCCAAATGTTCAAAATGAGAAAAAAGGGTGAGTAATGATGATGACAGAATTTTCGTTTTTGGATGAGCTATCCCTTTAAAGGGGTGGTTGATTGCGATTTCACTTTTTTAACGTTAGTTAGTGTATAAAGTTGCTGTAGTTTGAGCATAAACAATATCAGCAAAGTTACCAAGCTGAAAGTTCAATGCAAATGGAAATATCATCTTTTAAAATTCTGGCGGTTTAATGCCTACAAAAACGTCTGGTAGAGACTACAAAGAGTTACTTCCCGGGTTCGTGACATCACAAACCCAGATAAACTCCGCCCAAAGGGGGCGCGGCCATGCTGCGCTGCTTTAGAGAAGGGGAAGAGAAAACTAGAGGTGCACGTAATAATCTGTTCATATATGAATCGTGATTCTTTCTTCTAACGATTCTAATGGATTCACCAGTTTCAAAATCAATGTTCAAAAGCAACGTTCTCATCCTGTTCCTGGCCTCGCCCTACTCTGCACACGCTCTGCATCTCATTCGCTCAGCTCCAACACTGACCTGTTCCATTTACACTTATTTTCACATAGCTTGCAGCGTAAACATGACGCGCGTGCAGTTTTCCGTACTGTATTAACGCTTTAATCAGGATAAAACCGTATATTAAATGCTAACATAAGCAGTAGCATTTACAAAAAACAGTATCTAAAAGTATGAGATAACAAAAAACAAAAAACATAGGCCTATCATTAAAAGCCGTGCTTGCACAGGTTCTGCACGATCCTCTTCAATAACATCGTCTGCTTCTCAATCGGGCTCAAACTGATAAGCGACAATACAACCTGAGCACATGCCGCAGGGGTGAGGGGCGGGACTAGAGGCGGTTTAGCCAATCACAACACATTGGGCTAGCTAACCAATCAGAGCCCATCGCCTATTTCTGAGGACGGGGGTTCATAAAAACAAGAAAAGATCAGCCCTTTTCTCAGAGAAGGGACAGAGCGGTGTGGAATAAAGGTAAATTATGTGAAAAATAATGCGTTTTTTTTTTTTTAAACGAAGCATTAACACATGTTAGACTGCACCCCTTAAACACAATCAAGCCTATAAAAAAACAGTGAACCACCCCTTTAAGAAAGTGCATATGAACTCATTCATTCACTCAGAAAGCCTAAAACTGCATAGATGTGCTCTCCCATGACTGTGAAGATGTAGTCATGTTGCTTCAAGTTTTTGTGACGCACATGCACCCAAAATCAACGTCACCCTCATGTTGTTTCAAACCTGTATGACTTTCAATCTTCCATAGAACACAAAAGGCGGCAAAATGACAGACTCGGTCATTCATTCACTTTTTTTTTTTGTAAAGGTACAATGAAACCGAGCAGTGACTGAGGCTGTCAGTCACTAACATTATGCCCAATGTATTCTATTGTGTCCCATGGAATAAAGAAAGTCATACAGGTTTGGAACAACATGAGGTGATTCATTTCTGGGTGGACTATCACTTTAAAAACTGAATGATGTCCTATAATGATGGAACACAATATATAACGTCCTTTATAAGAACTGTGGGCCGTGACTAATATAATAGCTGAATCTATTAGAGATCTAGACATTGTCAAAGATCACAGTCCAATAGTGTCTCTTCTCTACTCTTCAGTAATCAAATTTTCTTCGAATTTTTTTCATGGTCCAAGTTCTTTCAACATTCCCTTTACCAATTAAAAAATTGGACTTGGAGAAATGTATATCTATATTCTTTGGCTGTCCTAATAACATTGCAGTTGACTAATTGCAGTTTTATTTGATTGCATTGATGTATTCAGTTGTGCTGTGCCTATAGCACCCGGTGGGCCCTCAGAGAACTCCTTTGTTGTTTTGATTATAGCATTATATAGACACATACACAATGCCAGTAGTATTTTCATACACAGGTTAGGGACATTGAGCTTCATATGTTGGAAAAATAAAAAAAATTTGCACCTCACTATAAAACGGGTAGACGTTTAAAAAGTGTTCAAATAATAAAAGAAAATTTCATACAAAAAAGAGAGAGAGAGAAAATTAAATCACTTCGGGAAGAAGTGTTTACTTAATAGATGTGTATTCTAAATGAGAAATAAACAGCCTGAAATCTAAAAACACAGATTGCAAGAAGAAATTCAGCTCAAAACAAAGTCAAGCTACAATAATTTGCATATCTGAAGCTACACAGCTGTGTAGTACCTGCTCCACCACCTAGATTCCTTTTTTTCCCCACAACATCTGATTTTTATAAATGGGGACAAATGCTGAAATGTGCTAGAAATTAATCATCAACACACGCTACCCTGCTGCAGCAAAATGTAGATGCAACAAGCTTTTTAATTTATAAACGTAAAACTCAAATCTGCAGCAAGAACAAAGTGCCAGCTCAGTGCAGGTACAGAATGTACCATCATGACTACAAACCCCAGCAGGATAATTAATAAACCAATACTAAACCCTGCATATCTCCAAGTCTCCACATTACGGTTCTTCTGCCATCTTGTGGACAGTAAAGTGGAGAGCATATGAATGCAGCCGCGAGCAATTGAGCGTTTTTCTCTGTCTTTGAGATTCTTTACAGCAGAATTAGAATTTGCCTGTTGAATCAATGATTCTGTTCATTACTGAAGCTGCTTTATTGTATAAAGCGCTATATAAATAAAGGTGAGAGCATCCTGCAAAAGTGTATGTTGTGCATGCAGAGTGAAAGAAACATGTAAGACGCATGGGTTCAGTAAGCTCAGTATAATAAAATGGCACAAACATTACATAACTGTAATACACATTCTTCAGTTCAGGGTTACAGTCTATCCCTGTAGAATATCATTGACCCCGAATAAGGGCACAGCTTTGATATCCACTTAAATTATAAACCAAATCATTGAGATATGAAGTAAAAAGTAAAATACAGTGTAAAATGCAGGAAACCATAAAAAAAACAGTAGTTTTCTTCTCATTTTAAAAGACAGCTCTTAAGGAAGTATTTTCTGAATGTCAATACTGTCTTTAAAGGCACAATAAAGCCCACTATTATACAACAGAACTGCTCTCTACTAAGATAATACAGGATTGTTAGATTCAAAGTTAAACAAAAAGCAATAACATGACTAGCTACGTGAACACGGCCTAGAGAAACAAATTCAAGACTATAAAGACATTTCAAGGCACATCCTGGTTAGCTGTGCATTGGGACTTATACACTATTATTTCAAGATTTCATTTTTGTTTACTTTTTGCCAGTTAAAAAAGGAAAGACTGAATTGTTCCATTCAAAAATGCACGAATCATATGTAAAAAAAAAAAAAAAGTTCATGTGGCCTTGCTCTTGAGCTGGAAGAGCTTTCTCTGTTATTGGAGTTTAGACCTGTATATCACATTAATCACAAAACATACCACCGATTAGATAACCCTGTAAAACATCTCAATTATCCATGCCTAGTAGATTCTTATGTTCTACCTGTATATCAGAGCAAAATTTTCTCCATTAGGCACCTATTAGAAATGACTTGAATAATCTACAAGAGACAGAACATTCAAATACAGTGGTGGATATAGTAATACAATTGAATAGGTAACTAATTGCTATTGTTTTAATGGAGAGATGAAGCATTAATATGGTGTATTAATATGTGCTGTTGTATTTTAAGTTAAAGAACCAACATTAACATTGACCATTGTATTACTTCAGACTTATAAAGTGACCCAATCTTGCAGTTTGAGAGCAGTATCTTGGAAAGTTTTTTTCAGTTTGAAGCACAGAATGAGGAATTGCACTAAAGCATGTACAGATGGAGCTTGTGATTGCAGGGCCATGGATCAAAATCAGTTTATGGAGGTATTGTGATAGAAAGTAAAGGCAATTGCATCTTTCCTGAAGAATATATTGAACTAATGCACTTAAGTGTATATGCGTCTATCACAGGTTTTCTCCAGGCTGGTACTGGGGTTCAGTAGCAGTAAAGTAGTCCTCCAGGAAGCTCTGCAGGTACTCAAAGGTGTGCCTCTCGTCAGGATCCTTCCGCCAGCACTGCAGCATCAACTCATGCAGAGATGCCGGGCAGCCCTGCGGACACGGCATTCGATATCCACGCTCCACCTGCTCCAGAACCTCTCTGTTGTTCATCCCTACACAAATTCATACATACAGAAACTAAAATAAACATTTGTGCAGCAACAGGTGATCCACATGAATAGGGGAAAAAAAACAAATAACCCTTTTTTCTATAATTCAACAAATGAAAGTGCTTTCAAACAATGTGCTTAACCTTCAGAAAATGTTGACTGTCACTGTCTATAAGTCGAACTAAATATTAATATTATTATTTTTTAATTAAAAACACTTAAAATGCTAATGTTTTATGTAAACTATAAAAATGACATTTTAAAATAAAAAGTTTATATTTGTATTAGGGCTGTGCAAAAAAATCGAATGCCATTGTCATGCGCATGCTGCTCCATCTGAAAGCACGTGATGGAGATTTACTGCTAATCACAGATTTTTTGCACAGCCCTAATCTGTATACAAGAGAAAGGAGCAAACAGACAGTGTGTATAAAAGTGTAGCCATAGTGGTTCAGTGAAGACACACCTGGGTAAGGCACTCTGCCCTTGGTGATGAGCTCAGTCAACAGGATACCAAAAGACCACACATCTGATTTGATGGTAAATTTACCATAAAGAGCAGCCTCTGGGGCAGTCCACTTTATCGGAAACTTTGCTCCTATAATACGAGAATCAAGACAATCTGTTCAGCACATTGAATCATGATTTATGAAAATTACAGATCAAATAGAAAGCATAGCAGTCCAAAATGGAGTAATGAAAGATGAAAACTGTAGTGCAGTAAAATGAATATTAGAACAAAATGAGCTGGAATGAAATCGAGTAGAGGCCAAGGAAGAGATAAATAACGTTTGATAGTATCAAATAAAGGAGGAAACTCTGGCAGATTGTAGAAATATGCTGAGTAGATTAAGATCAAGTTTGGGTCATAGATTTTGAATGACCTTGTCTAGCTGTGTACTCATTGTCCTCAATAAGTCTAGCCAGCCCAAAGTCTGCAATCTTACAGACCAGACCGTCTCCAACCAGGATATTGGCAGCTCGCAGGTCTCTGTGGATGTAGTTCATCCGCTCAATATAGGCCATGCCTGCAGCAATCTAGAAGAAATAAAAGCACTTTCATCACCATACTTAAAAAGGGAGATTGATATTAGTTTTAATAAAGACATGCTCTCAAGATGCTTCTTAGAGCTTATCTGAAGGATTGGCATATTTGTTTGAGGCATCTTATGTCTTCTATGGTTTGAAGGTTTTAGAGTGATTGACCCTGTGCAGAATGTCTATGGTACATGGTTCTCTTATAACCAGTTGTGTACATTTCATGCTAATATAAATCCTACAGGCTGAATCCTTAATCGATCCAGGATCTGAATGTCTACGGCCTTGATTATGATATATTACAAGATTAATTTGTTCAGGAATTGTTCTAAATAAGAAATGGTTCTTGGTTCCAAACTAACCTGTGACCACACTCTTACCAAAAATATCACTGGCTCAGTAATGGATAATCATTTTTGCAGAAAAAAAAAAAAGATATTGTGACGAGAGCCTTACCTGGGCTGCCATATCCACAAGTTGAGGCAATTTTAGATTTCTGCCATCTCCATCTTTCAAGAAGTCCAACAAGCTTCCTAAATCACAAAAGCATCAATGAAAAATTGTGGCATATACCTGTTATATAATCAATAAATTAATTATTTTGTAATATTTATATACTAACCGACATAACAAATCATTTCAAAATTGGGGTCAGTACATTTTTTTAGATACTTTTATTCTGCAATAAAATGATCAAAAGTGACAGTAAAGACAATTCCGTTTCGAATAAATGCTGTTCTTCTGAACTTTCTACTAATCAAAGAACCCTGAAAAAATGCATCACAGTTCCCACAAAAGTATTAAGCATCCAAAACTGTTTTCAACATGGATAACAATAAGAAATGTATCTTCAATCGCAAATCAGCATATTATAATGTTTGAAGGAGCATGTGCACTGAAGACTGGAGTAATGACTGCTAAAAATTCAGCTTTGCCCTCACAGAAATAGTTATTTTAAATTG
Source organism: Sinocyclocheilus anophthalmus (assembly GCA_018155175.1). Lineage (NCBI taxonomy): Eukaryota > Metazoa > Chordata > Actinopteri > Cypriniformes > Cyprinidae > Sinocyclocheilus > Sinocyclocheilus anophthalmus. The sequence goes on along the minus strand of JADLZN010007294.1, from coordinate 511,515 downwards.
AAATAATATTTCACAAAATTACTGTTTTCGCTGTATTTTTGATCAAGTAAATGCAGCCTTGATGAGCATAAGAGACTTATTTCAAAAACATTAAAACATTTTACCAACCACAAACCTTTGAATGCTAATGCATATAAACATTTTGGCTTTGCATTCACTCAGACGACATTCTTATAACTGTCCATACCTTGACTCATGAACTCAGTGATGATGTAGATGGGCTCCTCAGACACCACAGCATACAGCTGTACCAGTTTATCATGACGGAGCCTCTTCATGATCTGGGCCTCATCCAGGAAGGCCTCTGGAGACATGGTGCCTGGCTTCAGGGTCTTCACTGCAACTTTAGTTGTGCCATTCCACATGCCTACACATTGAAATAGTGTGAGACACAGCTGGAAGAGCTATTTAAACATGGCAAGGGACAAAAGGGACGAAAGAATGGGATAAAGAAAAACAGATGGAATATGGCCACACACCAAAGCAACAGGAAGCTGGGATTGCTGCAGACAACACAACACTCAGCTCCTGGGAAAGAGCTGAACTTTTTTTTTTTTTATTTTTTTTCGAAAGTGCTTGTTGGGGCATTTTTAATATCAACAATGAAACATGAACGCCAAAATCTATTGAGGTTTGGCTGACGTTGCACTATATTGGGGATTAGTTGACAGTTCAGAACCATAGACTGATGCTTGGCAAAGCAGGGTCAATCACAGCATTTTGAATGTTCAGCATTATGAACGGCCCACAAACCTTTTCATATTCTCTTGTCATTATGACTGCATTGACCAAATTTTAGAAAACATATTGATTGAAATTGATTGATTGACATAGGAAAACATGCTAAAGTGGCGAAGAAAGCCAGTGCGCTTTTGGAAACACTGGCTGTAGCATTAGCAAATGCAGACATGGAGATCAACACTGGGTATCGTCGTATCCCTCTCACCCATCCAGACGTCGCCAAAACAACCCTGACCCAACTTCCTGTTGAGCTGCAATGTTTCCCGGGCGATCTCCCAGGCGTCCCGCCCTAAACCCATGGTTTGGGGCGTGGCATTTGGACAGGCTTTAGTCAAGTAGCAACATAAACCATCATTACTACCTGTTGAGGGTGTTGAAAGAGAGAAAGAGGGAGGGAGGATGGAAAAGGAGGGAAACAGGGTGGCATGCAATGTTAGAAGGACCAGAGGGAGAGAACAAAAACAGCACAGCCTTTACGTTATATCACTGACCTCCAATCTTTCATCTTCAGTGCCTTGCAAAACAGTTTGGATCTCTTTTCGCAGTTTACTACAATGGAAGTCTTCTAAAACATTTTATTGTAAACTTTTAAAGATTTTTTCAACAGAAATAAACACAGGATAATTGCCTTATAACGAGAGAATCATTTAGAGAGAGATATTTCACCAAATATGAAAAAATTCAGTTTTTCCCTAAAATTCTAGGGGTGGGCGATATATTGGTAGACACGATTAACCAGTAGAAATTTGTCAACCTGAAGAGATTTTGGACTATCATCTCTGCTGCTTTACACACTCACGTGATGTTGCTACATGGTCATAAAAACTTATCGTTTGCATGGAATTGATGTTAAAAAAAACAAGTTATTTTAAGCCGTTAAAACACAAACAGCAGTGGGAGAACTCATTTTGCTATATGTGCACGCTGTATGAAAGACAAAAGAAAGAAAACACATGTGTAACACAGTATATTGGATCCAGGCAGCTCTTAAAGTGACAGCAGTCTGATATTCCTGTCTGTCATTCATGTTAATCAAACAACAAAAGGGAGAAAATCTCTCACTGCTCTTGACTAAATCACTTTTGTAACTTTAATAAGAAGAAATATATTTAATTTATACAGTGAAGAATATGCAGTGTTTTTATGCATTTGATTACTTTATACAATGTGTGTAGCATTTCTTACTTATTTGTTCTACTGTAGTTTTTTTGTCCAATTGCTTGTAATTAGTTTCTTATTCTTACATAATCGCTGACTGTTTACTTGTCTTCAGTGAGCTTGAGATTATTTTTTTTTTATTCAGACTAGTATTTGTTCTTTTGTGATATTGACACTGGTGACAAGAATTATGAAATTGCTATGGTATCAAAGATTTTGATATCATAAAGACCATATTTAAAGCAAAAATAACTATATTGTGATATATACCATTACCGTGAAATCAAATGACTCATATCGTGATATAAGATTTTGGTCATATTGCCCACCCCTTCAACATTCTTTAAAATATCTTTTGTGTTTCGCAGGAGAAATAAAGTCAATCATGTTACGACATGAGAGCAACGTTGTAAACGATGACAGAATTGTAATTTTTGGATGAACTAGTTCTTTAAAAAATGTAATATAATTGCAAGGCTCTGTACCACAGGCAGGATGGGCAAGGCGTGCGAGTTTTGTTCCCTCCTTCCCATGCTTTTAGTGGTTCCTACCCATCCACACTTCACCAAACTGGCCATTGCCCAGTTTCTTAATGAGCTGAAGTGATTCCCTGGGAATCTCCCAGACATCCTTAGTCTTCACTGACAGGTCAGCCAGCTTAGGCATGCCCCGCCTACAGCTGCCAATCAAACGGCAGCACAGCCCTGCTGCACGCTCTAAAGAACAGAGTACGGAGAAAAGAAAGACACAGATAGATACGAGAGGAGACAGAGATGAAAAGAAGACACAAACAGCAGGCTATATAAAAAACAAACATTTATAAATACACAAAATGCTGTCCAAATCAGATTAAAGCAGCACTCAAGCACACATATGCATGAAAAACCTGAATGATACATATTCACTCAGCAGAGGGCGACAGAGATCACTGACAGTCAGTGGCTGTAGCAGCATGTCAGACTGTTACTGGGTTGAGTTATGCTAAAGGTGTTAAATCATGTAAAGTATTATTTTATAGTATAGCAATTATAATTCTATGGTCTAAAGACCAGATGGATTAATCAGCTCATATCAACACTTATTGTGTTAACATCAATTTGTGATAGTGTTTTTACTGTCTACTACTGTTTGAAAGAAGCCTGTTATGCTCACCAATGCTGCATTTAATTTTGTCACATACATTAAAATGTGTAAATTTTTATAATTTAATATATGTTTGTTTAGTTGAATGATTTTAAAATCAAATTTATTCTTGTGATGGCAAGGCGAAGTTTTCAGATCATATACTCCAGTCTTCAGCGCCGCATGATCCTTCAGAAATTCGAATATGATAATTTGGTCCTCAAGCAACAGTTGTGCAGCCTAATACCTAATTCAGTATTATTGGATGAACAGAAATGTCAAAAGAACAGCATTTAATTGAAATGGAAATATTTTAAAACATCATAAATGTCTTTACTGTCACTTTTATTTAATTCAGTGTCTTACTGATCACAAACATTTGAACGGTAGTGTACATCAGTGTATGCTAGTGTTCAGTCTAACTTATTAGTTAGGTATCAGCACTACTCCAGTTCATTTCAATTAAAGCAGCAGATTGGTAAAAATTTAGATTAGTAAATTTCAATATGTATAGTAGAAACTAAGGGAAAATTGTTTAGTGCTTAAAACTGAAAGTAACTGTTCTGTGGTAATGGTTTGCCCCATATTTGGGGTGGTAGGTGGCCCAACTTTAGTTTTACAGTTGAAGTGGTCTATCTGAGAAGAACCTCTGTATTCATGAGAGTATATGTGCATGTGGGTGTGTGTGAGTGACTAGATTCAACAATAACAGTGAAAGGAAAGGCTGATAGCGCCAGACTGACAGGCTGAGTAGGGGCATCACTAACAGAACTGATAAAAATTATGCACTCAGCCGAAGCAGAGAAGTAATTTGGGCAACAAAAGAGGAAATGAAGATGGGCAAAGATAAACTGACCTGCTGATAACTTTATTCGCAGTAAATACCAACACGCCACATACATAATGGGTTAGCTCCTGCGTACCTAACTAGTCTTCTACCACGCTACAATCCATCACGCTCCCTAAGGTCGCAAAATTCTGGACTTTTGGTAGTACCTAGGATAGCAAGTCCACTAAAGGAGGTAGAGCTTTTTCGCATTTGGCTCCTAAACTCTGGAATAGTCTTCCTGATAATGTCCAGGGCTCAAACACACTCGCTCTGTTTTTAAATCTAGATTAAAGACACATCTCTTTGGCCAAGCATTCAAATAATGCATCTCATAATCTTTTAATTAAGTTATATCTAATCAAATGCACATTATTATTCTTTAGTTTGGGTTAAACAAATCAATTTTGCTTGGTTGGAACAGCAGCTACGCTAACTATGTTTGTATTTGTTTCTCTGTTTTTTGCACTAGGATTTACACAAGCTTCAGTCTGGATCTAGAACAACCTGAGAAGAGATTATGCAAGCCCTCAGAGGACCTCAGATGATGCCAACCCTGAAACAACTTACAGAACTACCACATTTTGCTATAAGTTTGATTGCATCATATAATAATTGCTGTTAATATTATTTATCGTCTGTTTTATTACGTCTTAAATTGATTTTTCCGTTCTGCTGGTTCGTCTGGTCAGAGGAGAACTGGCCCCCCGACTGAGCCTGGTTTCTCCCAAGGTTTTTTCTCCATTCTGTCACCGATGGAGTTTTGGTTCCTTGCCGCTGTCGCCTCTGGCTTGCTTAGTTGGGGACACTTCATTTCCAGCGATATCGTTGACATGATTGCAAAGATATTATTTAAACTGAGCTGGATGTTGACATCACTGAATTCAATGATGAACAGTCTTTAACTGAAAAATTTGTGTTTACTATTGTCATTTTTCATTATTGACACTATTTTCCTAATTAACGCTGTTCAGTTGCTTTGACACAATCTGTATTGTTAAAAGCGCTATATAAATAAAGGTGACTTGACTTGACATACAGAGCCACTAAACAATGCTTCCTTCTGAGGAAATTCTTTAATATAGACAAAATCTATATTAAAAAAAAAAACTTTGAAAAGTACTGTCCTGCATTTTGAAATCACAGTATGTTAAGGGTGAGCTGTACATGTATTGCACTGACCTCTATAATGCTCCACCAGCTCCTGGACGGTATCAAACTGTGTCCTTGTTGTGATGTAATAACCGCCATTGTCCAACTTCCTAATTTTATAGTGCTTGACATGATCGCCCTTCACATCATCCCAGTCTCTGATCGACAAAGAGTATGCTCCTAAAGAGGGGGCAAAAAGATGCTCTCAAATTTGTTGGCGAGATGAAATCAATGGATTTAAAACCATTTTTATTAATAAAAAAAAATATTAGAAAGAATTAACAAATTTCTTTTCAGTCAGCAATAAACAACTGCACTGGCATTTAGGTATTGTTGTGTCATTTTGTTTGAACTTCTCGTTCTGGGCTTCTATTGAAATAAACTGCATTACAGAACCTCCATTATTCTACAGTATTGAGCACCACTATTGTGCAGATATTTCTCCAGCTTTTTTGCATGTTTCCTATCGTTGTACTTTCCGAATGGCACTGTAACAGAAATTATGTAAACTAAATGTTTTTCTATGCACTAATAGTAGGCTATAAATGTTAATTCAAAGGATTATTTAAATATATTTAACAGTTCATTTTAAAACACTGCTGACACTTTCATTTACTGTTCAAAAGTTGGGGTCGGCAACAGCAATATTGTGAAATATTATTACCATTTTCATTAGCCGTTTATTATTAAATATATTTTTAATATTAATTCATTAATTATTATATCTAATATATAATATATATATATTATTTTCTGAATAATATAAAGTTCAATAACGCATTTATTTGAAATATAAATATTTTGCAACATTATAAACATTTGTACCGTCACATTTGTCATTTTAATACATCCTTGCTGAACAAAAGCATTCATTCAAATTTTTTTTACTAACCCCAAGCTTTTGAATGGTAGCATTTATGCACATATATTTCCCATTTACACAAACTGCAGAAACCAATAATTGCACAATTTATTTTCTTTCCTTAAAAAAATTAATGTGTTAACATGTTAGCTACAAAAAAAAAAAGATTATTCACAATACTACATAACATCACATATATGTCTCTCTACTGAATGCAAAATGTAAATATAAACACTGATAAATTAACTTTAAAATCATTTACCTTTTGTTGTCTCGCTTTCTCGTATTAAGAATGTCCCTCTAGGATTGTTCTGCGCTAACAACTGTCGTTCTGCATCCTTCCGGCCCATCTTCCCAAAATACCACCTGCGTGGACAAACACCAATAATGTACTTTAAAGCTTGCATATAATGTCATTATAAATTCATGAAATAGCATGTTCACATGTAACTCACTCCTCAGCTTGTATGGAGTCCACAGGGGCCACATAGTTACTAGGAATGTACCCAGACTTCCCTGTGTCCAGAGAACGAGCCTCCCACCAGTCACCCTCACTGTGGAGGGACAGGGAACAGAGAAAAAAAATATCAAAAGTGGTACAAACAGACGAGAAGAAAGGTAATGAGACAGAAAGAGGGACAAGGGGAACAACAGAGAGAGAAGCAAGGCAAAAAAGGAAGAAATGTCTGGTATTTGTGGTTTATTTGTGGTTTTAAAAGACTGTGTGAATCTTATTCTAACTGTCCTGCTTTGAACTCACGTATTGTTGATAATATGGAACTTTTCTCCTTTCTGGAAGCTCAGGTCATCCTCTGTACGTGCATCATAGTCATAAAGGGCTATAAAGAGTGTTACACCGCCTCCTGAACAAACACACAACATAATTGGTTTAAGGGAAGTAACGCTCTTATCTACTCTGTCATGATACAACACGGAAAATCACACCTCAACAGACACTTTTACACACCTGTGATGGGGGCTGGCCGGGCTGAGTTGAAATTGGATGAGGGAGCAGGGTTGGAAAAATCATTAAAGTTGGGGATAATCCCAGAATTAAAAGTGGGATCTGCGATGTAACGGGAGGGTTCTAATGCCTGGGTCCCATTGCCTGTGTCACACGAGTTGGGACTCGACACAGCTTTACTGGCCTTCCTCTGCTTACAGCAAGCACAGCCCATAATATTCAATATTTTTAAAGCACACAGCTCATCACCCTGGAAACAGAGCTTCTTCCCATAGAAACAAGATAAAGAAGAATTAATTAGATACAGTATTATTTAGTAGGTTACTGGATATTGAATGCAATAACATTGGTTTTAAGGTGTGACTTAAAGGGTTAGTTCACCCAAAAATGAAAATTAGCCTTTGCCCTCGAGGGATCCTAGATGTACATGACTTTCTTCTTTCAGACGAATCCGATCAGAGTTAAATTAAAAATTGTCCTGGCCCCTCCAAGCGTTATCATTGCAGTGGGTGGGTGTTTCTGTTGAACAGTGCACAAGACGTCAATTAAAGCACGCAATCCGTAATAAAACGTGCGTCACATGGCTCCGGGGCGTGAATAAAGGTCTCCTGTTGCGAATCCATGCGTTTTTGTGAGATAAATATTCATATTTCAAACGTAATAAACACTTTCTTTTCATTTCCGCTGACTGTCGTATAAGGAAGCCGTTCCGGTGGATGACGTAAAACGTCGGCGTTGCGTGATTAGTGACGAACGCGGATGGAGAACAAAACAAAACGCCGGTCATGGATTAGAAGTACAAACCGAGGATTTGTAAAGAAAAATGTTGCTTTATTTGACATCTTGTGGATTGTTGAAAAAAACACCCACCCACTGCAATGATAACACTTGGAATAGCCAGGACAATTTTTAATAGAACTCCGACTGGATTAGTCTGAAAGAAGAAAGTCATACACCTATCATTTCTCCAGGGTTGAGTAAACACAGGCTCTTTTCATTTTGGGTGAACTAACCATTTAAGTTAGGACTGCACGATTTGGGGGGGGGCAATCAAATTGTTAGTAAATGTATCCAAATAGCTATATCTATAATAGATATTATATATATATATATAAGTAGATATATAAAAAGTTAATAATCATTAAAACCTTTATTACTATTTGTTAAATTGTAATATTTTAACGTAAAATAAAAAACGGAATATTTTATAATAATTTCTGTAATAGCTGTAAAATTTAAATACTGATATTTTAGTCTTAATTTCTGAGCTTTCAAATATTCTTTTAAACCATCAAGATTTTATTTCAGTGGAAAACCACAGGGAGACCTTAAAACTTCTCTTTTGCGGACAATAGCCGGTTTATAAGCACTTCTCACACAAAGTTTAGGAAGATGGTTGGTGCATGTTGCATTGTGCTAAAAGCATGCTATCCACCTTATTTTTCAATGCAGAAGTAAGCCGTTTTCTGTAAATGTGCAAGACTTCTGATTCATTAGCCATTATAGGTAAATAACGAGGAGAATAACAAAGTGCAGTAAACGGTAAAACTGTTTGCACTTTACTAATTCTTCCTAGTTAATAATGCATTAAAATAATATGGTAAGACACACTAGTTTGCAATATCAAGCAGCAAAACACGCTGTTTTGTACAGCTAAAAATAGCTGGAAGCGGGTGACACTGGAATCCAGACACATTACATTTACAAATGGCGTGTAAAACAGCACAGTGCTGTGCTACACTGTAAAACACACAGCACATGTATTTATTTCATTTGTGTTTAATTAACCACACTAAGTCATATCACCATTTAATTTTTATTTTGAATCGTGAAGTCCTAGCTTGAGTGTTCAAATTGATTTTGGGGTCTCTGTATGGTAATGATGTTTATGTTATGACATGACATGGGTTTGTCAATGTTGAGAAGGTTTTCTACTATGTTTCTCGCAGTGGTCGGTATGTAAATGTAATGAATGAACTGTGGGAGCGTAAGGTTGATGTAATCAGATTCGGCTCTCACCAGATCCGCACATCAGCTTTCCATACACACCATCTTCCTGGGGAGAAAGAGAAAGATGGAGAGAGCAAGAAAAAGAAAAACACAATGCATTTATATAAGTAACAGACAGTAAGAAAGTGAAATGACTTTATATTTTGTAACAACACTTTTTAGCGTTACTTCCTTTTTCTTTCCTGTCTAGAGAAAGGGAAGTTCTCGGTTAAAATTCCCCTTGAAAATGTACGTGTGTGCACAATGTCCACTCATTCGCTGTATAAAGCTATGTCCTGTATTTCTATCTGACTGACCATCAGTGGATCAACAGGATGCCAGTTTTGAGAGCGTTTCCTGTCCGGCCTACTAAAGCCTCCCCCTCATTTCCTGCTGAGAGGGGAGAGGGTCCAGCTGCAAAGGGCAACACATTAACAACACATACAGCTCCACCTCTCGAACAATCTGTCCAATCTATGCTTTTCTCTCTGCCTCATGAAAATATTCCAAACTTACTCTAAGATACACATAAACATCCCATCAGAAGATATCACAATGCAGACACACACACACACTTGCAAACTTGACAAAGACGTCACACTTACCAAATCAACAATCATCACAAGCTTTTCTTTTCAATAGGTGTGTATCATTTTTGCTGGAGAAAACAATACCAAACTGTTCACCACCCATGCTTATTGTTTCCATTTTTATCATGTCTCTTCAAGAATTTCCCATGATTCCACAAGCCTGTTATCATATTCATATCTTCAGCCTATCTATATGCAGAATTACAATGAATAAATTATAAGTGATGATAAAGAACACATCAAATAAAAACAACGGCTTGTGCTCTTATCTTATTTTCTGTTCAGATAATCACATGTATTTCAATCTGCACTGATGCAATAGTCTAGAAACAGAAAAAGTGAGTACTGAAAAAGTCCTGACCACTTTTTAAATTCAATGTTTGTTAGAAAGGACTGAACAAATAATGGTTTGATTAAACAGCTGACCACAAAAAAAGAATAGTTGTTGACACAAGTGAATAAAAGCAAATGAGTAAGTAATGAAAAGCAGCTCCTGTTTATAGAGTTTTCTTTAGGTTTTGAGAACTGGAAATACAGGGAGAGCAGGCTGGGTGAGAGAAACGAGGAAAGTTTCAGAGACTGCATCAAGTGCAGAAAAAAATCATAACATGCAAAACGTATCAATTTTGCCAAGTCAAGCTTAAAAACACTTTTTGATTGGCTTCTATACTTATAAGCCAAATAAACTATAGAGATGCACTTCATGGTGAACACTTCCATCTTTTACTCTTTTTTTATACTGGTTTACGGTCTCTTTAATATGACAAAAGGACTCAGAGGAAAACTGCTCAAAGATGTCTCTTTCAGAGATCAGGGCCCGTATTCTTAAAGATTCTAAGAATCCTCTCAGAGAGCCCCTAATTTAGCTTAAAAATGTCTAAGTAGGAGTCTCAGCTTAAAAGTGATTCAGAGCAACTTTGAGCTAGGAAAAGACAAAAACTTTCATCTTAGTGAGGAGGCGGGGCCGACCCCTTCCAGTATTTTGAAAAAAAAGAACGTGGTTTTTGAATTGTGGGTTGGTTGTCCAATAAGGATAAAGAGCGCTTTTAAGAGTATGGTCATATTAGAATCCTTCCCTTGAAATTACAGGCGTACTTTTTCCTGGTTAACCATACATCTCTCTCACACACACACACACATTATATTGTGTATTATATTATATTATATATGAAGAGTGTGGTTCCAAAACGTGATATTTTTGAAATTTTGAAAAAATTGCGTTTCCGCTAAAATCAGTATTGTATCTGGTCGGTATTGAAAGGTCAATTTTTAATTTTACGCAAAATGTGATATCCGCCTTGTTATTCTGTCATGTTTTCTCCCTTTTTTTTCCAAACCGTGACAAACGCCAGTCTCTCTTCTCTGCAGAATGCGATAAATCCGCTCAAACAATCGCAGCGCACCATTCCACGCACTCTAGAGTCTAGACAGTAATTGCGGCGCTTTTAATACACCAGGCATCTTAGTTTTCCTCGTCTATTTTGTACTTTGTGATCAACAAACAAAAAAATTAGGGCTGCGCGATAAATCGCATGCGATTGCGATGCGCACTCGGTAGCAAAGCAGGTCTGTGAATAGTAAATCTCCATCGTGTGCTTTCAGATGGAGCGGCATTTAATAAACAGAGCCGTAGTTCATTGACAAGCTATGCAATATCGCGTTCATTATCGCAGATGAGTCGCATTCGATTATGACCGCAATATTGCGTATCTTGTCAGTGTAAGTGTTTTTATTCATGCCATTAATGTTTTTGTTAATACAGCTTATAGCACTAGTCAACTAAATGAATGTAACATGGCAAAGATGACATGCACTTTTGGAAGTTGAATGTAAGGGAAATGTCATTTTGGAATTTCTGTGGTTTAATGTGATATTGTTGTTCATGTATGTTCGTGATGAAATTTTCTTTTATTGTTGTAATTAATTTATAGCATTAACAAGATGACCTGTTGAATTCTTTTTGGGAGCGATGACTGATTGAATGTATTTTTAGTCCAGTGCCTGCATATAAGAGATTAGTATTGACCAAGTTCAGAGGCTGTCATATGTGGGTCAACTTACTATGTTGTGTATTTTCAAGTTTCAATATGAAAAATAACTTTATATTGATTCAATGGATTTATTGCATTTATTGGAAAAACAAACAAAAAAAGCGTGTCATGGCTTTATTGCATTTTGGGGGAAAAATAATAACATTTTATAATAAATCTTTAAAAGTCAAAATCTGGATTTGAATTTTTAATGTTATTATAACCTAAAGATACTATGTGAAAGTTTGAAACAGAAAATTAGTGGTTTTCATCTTGCCACTTTCTTTTACTCAATAGTACACATTTTTACTCAAATTAATCAAATGGATTTATAGCGTTTTGTAACCCCCTCTTCCTGAGTCTTTATTTTTTATTTACCATGCTGTCATACTTAACGTATTTTATAGGAAATGAACAGCGACACAATAAGGTTCTAAAAGTGCTGTAATTGTTTGTGTTATCACTTTGCTTATAGAAGGTTGTGACAGACCCCAATCATCACTTCATCATCATCACTGCTGCATAGCTGCATTTTTCCAGTTGCCAAATATGTTAATGTAGTGATTTACTTCCATTTCTGGCGCTATGGCATTTCTGCGTGGTGTCGGAGATGTTAGCGCGTCTCTAATAAGATCGGTCACAAACATGATCTCTGCACCATCTAATGTGTAGCGTCTTATTAACTCACTGTCATGCATTGTGCATTGCAACACATTTCTTCTCCCTCTTCATGTTTTGTCAATTTACTCCACTTCCAAAAAAACTCTTAAAAGTCCTCGTCCGTTAACAATTTTGGACCTTAAGACCTCTTTTAAGGGTTAAGATGCTTTCTGAATTACTTTTTTCTTTACTAGGATCTTTTCTTTAATTTTAAGAGGAAACACCCACATTTTCTATGAATTTTCTTATTAGGAGCAACTCTTAGCACTAAGACTTTTCATGAATACGGGCCCAGGAGACTTAATGAAGTTCTAAGTTGTCTTTTATTTAAGTGTCAGCGTGGTCTCTGCTAAAATTCACAAATAAAAATAGACGAAATGTTGTTGACATTCAGTATGAGCATAGAGCTATGAAATCAATGTGGGTCGCAGCTTAGGTCATTTGAAGTAATTAAAGAAATGTCCGAATTCATATTAAAATCTCCAACGTTTAGGCTTATATTTGGTTCCGATGCTATCTTCGAACCAGAGTCCAATTACACCCCTCTCATCTGTTTCTACATTTCACTTTTTTGACTGAATTATGGTACGTTTGCACCATCTTAGAAAAACTGTGCAATTACCATTAGGGGTACAACCAGGGCAGTACCCTCCAAGGGATATCTTTGAATCTTATGTACCCCTAAAAGGTTCAAAGAAGTACCTAAGGGTAATACCACTCTAAAAGGTACTAATATTCAAATTTTAGGATCAGATAAAGTACAGAATTGTACAGACAAGTCGTTGTACCCCTAAATGTACAATTTCATCACATTAGCAGTAACTGTTTACCACAGTAGCTAGGTATAGGTTTAAGAGAAACTATTATTGAAGCATTTCCCTCTTTACCACCATACCACAGACAGAATGGCACTTGAGCTTGCATAACAACAGATGCAAAGAATGCGATATGCTCTCCAAGGGCCGAGACAAGCAGCCATGAGAAATGCACAATAATAAATCGCAAATTATGTGTCATCAATAGGTACACAAGTCAGATTGGTTTCATTCCAATTGGAAACTGCACTATAGGTCACATGAACCATTTCTTGCTTAGATAATCACTTTTTTAACTAACTGAATTTTGAAATCAAATAGACATGTGTCCACAACAAAAACTCTAATATGAAGCTGGCCTTTATTGCAAACTTTGGTATGTTCTGAGCTCAGATGCTGCTGAGATCTGTCCTAAATATTATCAGAGACGCATTAGATTACTGGGGTCTTTTTCTCAGGAGAAATATCTGAGATGCAGGAGACTTTAGCAAAAGTCTCAATTTACTCTCTGTTTGATCTCAGTGCTGTTTAGGAGAAACAATCGAGATTAAAAAAAAGAGGAAGCCAAATGACACATCTCTTCTCCTGTTGTACTATTCACTCTTTTCGATGGAAGCCATTTTAACAGAAGAGAAGAGACGAGTCTACTTCCAGCATTTAAAAATATTCTAGATCAGAGGACACAGACACCACACTTTTTTCTAAAAGTGGTTTGACACGTACACATGCGTTAGCACCATCAGTCACACGTCAACTAAAATAATGTAATGTAGTGACAAAGTCTTGTTATACAACAACAAAAAAACGCATTGGTACAGTTGAAAACGAGGACCTTTAAAACCTTTTAAAAGTCTTTTAAACACACTACAGTCCAAAATCCATAATCATCAAAAGTTATTTTAGGTAAGTAGATGAAAAAATATATAACTACAGAATAAACTACACAAAGAAATGAAGATGACTGATCAAACAATAAGGGTCTAAGTTGTTTTATGAAAACGTAATGTAAAAGCACCCAGGGCTGCACACTGGCAAACTCAATATGTATCAAAATGTCAGAGCCCTCTCACATTCTCACCAACCGTAGCATTTACAGCTGTGTCGATAAGAGGAAGTTACATTTGAGGGTTTGAGGGCTTACCAACAGCAAATGCAGAAGACCATCTAGTTTGTCACCAGAGCAAAGCCCGTAATCAGATCACAACTGAAACAAACTTTGTGAGCATGTATTCAGGTCGTGTGATGAGTGTTGTATGCACCTTTCTGAATTCTAGATAGAGCGAGATGCTTCACCTACAGGCCGATAGATTACTACGAATATACCTGCATGGGAAAGTGGAAGGAATACAGTGAGAAACTGCGGCTGGACAAAGATGTTCAGCAATAATAGAGGCTACTGTAAATGATGATATTCATCAGTTTTAACCCCCTCGCACTGACACCTTACAACATACTGGAAGAAACTTCAGTCACAAACACTTGGACACACCTTTCCTGTGAAGTTTTCAGTGGATAAGATAACTCTTGATTAATTTCTTATCAAAGAAAAAAAAAAAGTCAAACAAAACTGCTGAAGTGTGTGTGTTACTGCTGGATTAATGCATATTATATAAGTAATACATCAGTTAATAGCTGATATCGCAAATTATTATTAATTTATTCATATCAGTTGATATTGGATGTTTAACTGAACGTTTGTTTCCTCTATTTTTACATTTAGATAACTTTTGCCATTAAACACACCCTTAAACTTAATCATTACACTAATAATTTAATAACAGCGTTAAACTTAATCTTTTGCAGATTTAAAAATGAATGTCCAGTTTTCATACTGTACATTATAAACGTTGTAATGTCTGAATTCACTTGTAGCATTTTAAATGATTTTCAGTGTTTTGCACTCAATTTATTAAGACGATATAGCAAAGCATTTTATTATCGACCCTTCTAATGTCTGTAATATATAAAATAATTACTGGCATACTGCAAAAACTTTTTTAAATTAAATTCTTTGCTATAAAACATGATGTAACAGCATTGTGTACATCTTCACTTTTTGACTCTGTTTTTGCTTTTTTGAGTCCTCATTTTTCTCAGAATTGCCTCTAAGCAAAAACAGATAGGCTACTTAACTAATGCTAGACCAACTTTCACATGCAACCAAAACATGTCATACAAAAATGTGGCAAAATACAAACACATGCATAATAGTACCATACAGTAATTCACATTTTTGTAAATATTTATTATATCTTTTCATGTGACAACACTGAAGAAGTGACACTTTGCTACAATGTAAAGTAGTGAGTGTACAGCTTGTATAACAAAAACTTGTAAATTTGCTGTCCCCTCAAAATAACTCAACTCACAGCCATTAATGTCTAAACCGCTGTCCACAAAAGTGAGTACACCCCTAAGTGAAAATGTCCAAATTGGGCCCAATTAGCCATTTTCTCTCCCCGGTGTCATGTGACTCATTAGTGTTACAAGGTCTCAGGTGTGAATGGGGAGCAGGTGTGTTAAATTTGGTGTTATCACTCTCACTCTCTCATACTGGTCACTGGAAGTTCAACATGGCTCCTCATGGCAAAGAACTCTCTGAGGAACTGAAAAAAAGAATTGTTGCTCTACATCAGGGGTGCCCAACCCTGCTCCTGGCGATCGCCTGTCCTGCAAAGTTTAGCTCCAACCCTAATCAAACACACCACTTCTTCAGGATCACTTAAAAATTAAAGTGATCTTTGGTGAACAAACGTCACTTCCTGTTTGTTGCTGCCGTGTGGTTTGAGTTTGAGCTCCGTCAAGTTAATTCTTTGTCTCCTAATTTTTTATCCTAAAATAAATTTTATACACCATCCTTTTTCAGTTTTATAACGTGTGAATATATCCCCTATCGTATTCTACAACAAAACAATCAGAGCGCTTTTGTTAGCACTAGTTCTATTTTTGACATTCCGAGTCCGCTATTAGCATATAACCCACTAGCATCGCCAGCGTGGTTGCCACTAATCTCACTTACATTGCTAACACTCTATTCACACACATTACCATCGTTTTACTCACTGTTACTTGCATTAAAGGCGGATGTGTGTCTACCTTTGAGTGAAGGTGAGGACACGTTCGAGCTGCATTCGGTGCAGCTCGAGCTGGAGGCCGTGGAGACGCAGATCCGGGACCTGGTGGCAAAGCAAACCCAGCTGAGAGCGCGGAGAGCCGCGCTGGAAAAATCCCAGGCTGACGCTCCAGTCCGCCGGGTACGTATCCGCGCGCTGCCTATCTCTCGCCACCAACTCTCTATGCCGGTGCACCCAGGATGCGATTTTCCCAGATTTCCTTCACTCCGGCGCCGGGACACCACCGACCCTGGGTGCAGCCGCAGCGGAAGACGCGAGCCAGGTCCCGGCGACGACCTCTCCCCCTCCGCCGCCTCCGGTCTTCGAGATCTCCACACAGAACCGCTTTGCTCCCCTCCGCGAAACGAAATGCGACGCTGTGATCATAGGAGACTCCATCGTCCGGCACGTCCGAGCTACGTTAGCTTGAAGGTAAGTGCACACTCACTTTTTCCTGGGGCTCGTGTTCTCCAAAAAAAGATGTTTCTGCGCAGATACCCGCGATCCTGAAGGGTGAGAGCACCGGAGCGGTCGTGCTTCATGCGGGGATTAACGACACCAAGCTGCGGTAGACGGAGACGCTGAAGAGGGACTTCGGGAGCCTGATCGAGACTGTGCGCCGCACATCGCCCACGACGATGATCATTGTGTCAGGACCGCTTCCCACGTATCGCCGAGGACACGAAAAGTCAGTAGGCTTTTTTCTTTAAATGAATGGTTAGTGTCATGGTGTAAAGAACAGAAACTGCGCTTTGTTAATAATTGGAATCTTTTCTGGGAGCGTCATAGGCTGTTTCGCGCTGATGGTCTGCATCCCAGCAGAGTCTGGGCGGAGCTCATGTCGGACAACATCTCCAGGACGCTGCGCTCCATGTGACTAGTAAGTCAAATCTCAAATAACTGCCCTGATGACTTGTGTTTTACCCGCTTAAATGATAGAAGTACTTTCTCTGTTTATAAATTTATAAAGACTGTGTCTGTTCCCCGAAATAGTGAGGTCTAAATATACATTTAATGCAGGATCTAGAAAATCTGATCATGATTAAACCAGAACAATTTAAAATAAATGAACAAAAACCATTTTTAAAGTTTGGGCTCCTAAACATTAGATCACTCTCACCCAAAGCAGTTATTGTAAATGAAATGATCACAGATAATAGTTTTGATATACTCTGCCTAACTGAAACCTGGCTTAAACCAAGTGATTATTTTGGTCTAAATGAGTCTACTCCACCAAGCTACTGTTATAAGCATGAGCCCCGTCAGACTGGTCGTGGTGGCGGTGTTGCAACAATATATAGTGATATTCTCAATGTTACTCAGAAGACAGGATACAGGTTTAACTCATTTGAAATACTAATGCTTAATGTTACACTGTCAGATATGCAAAAGAAATCTATCGTATCTCTTGCTCTGGCTACTGTGTATAGACCACCAGGGCCGTATACAGATTTCCTAAAAGAATTTGCAGATTTCATCTCAGACCTATTGGTTACTGTTGATAAAGCGCTAATTGTCGGAGATTTTAATATTCACGTTGATAATACAAATGATGCATTAGGACTTGCGTTTACTGTCCTAATAAACTCTTTTGGAGTCGAGCAAAATGTCACCGGGCCCACTCATCGTTTTAATCATACGCTAGATTTAATTATATCGCATGGAATTGATCTTACTGATATAGATATCGTACCTCAAAGTGATGATGTTACTGACCATTTCCTTGTATCGTGCATGCTGCGTATTACTAATATTAACTATATGGCTCCGCGTTATCGTCCGGGCAGAACTATTGTTCCAGCCACCAAAGACAGATTCACAAATAACATGCCTGATTTCTCTCAACTGCTCTGAGGGGGGGGGGGGGGGGGGGGGGGGGGGGGGGGGGGGGGGGGGGGGGGGGGGGGGGGGGGGGGGGGGGGGGGGGGGGGGTGTACCAATAATTACACGAACTAGACGAAATAACTAGCAACATGGGCACTATCTTCTCTAATACATTAGAAGCTGTTGCCCCCATCAAATTGAAAAAGGTTAGAGAAAAACGTACTGCGCCATGGTACAACAGTAATACCCATTCTCTCAAGAAAGAAACTCATAGTCTTGAGTGCAAATGGAGGAAAACTAACTTGGAAGTTTTTTTTTAGAATTGCGTGGAAAAACAGTATGTCGAGCTATAGACAGGCTCTAAAAACTGCCAGGGCCGAGCAGATTCTTCTCAAACTCATAGAAAATAACCAAAACATTCCTAGGTTTTTATTTAGCACAGTGGTTAGATTAACAAATAACCAGACGCCACCATCTAAATATTCCCTCACAGTTTAATAGTAATGACTTTATGAATTTCTTCACTGATAAAATAGATAACATCAGAAATACAATAACAAATGTAGATTCTACAGCGTATAATACTTTAGCTTCATTCATCGCACCAAAAGATAAACTGCAGTGCTTTACAACTATAGGACAGGAAGAGCTAAATAAACTTATCACTGCATCTAAACCAACAACATGCCTGTTAGATCCTGTACCCACTAAATTACTGAAAGAGTTGTTACCTGTAGCAGAAGAACCGCTTCTCAATATTATTAACTCGTCGTTGTCTTGGTCACGTCCCAAAACCATTCAAGCTGGTGGTTATTAAGCCTCTTATTAAGAAACCACAACTAGATCCTAGTGAACTGGCAAATTACAGACCCATCTCAAATCTTCCTTTTATGTCTAAAATTTAAAAAAAAGTTGTCTGCTCAATTGTGCTCCTTCCTGCAAAAAAATGATCTCTATGAAGAATTTCATGTTTCAGGCCCCACCATAGCACAGAAACTGCACTTGTTAAAATTACAAATGACTTGCTTCTTGCGTCAGACCAAGGCTGTGTCTCATTGCTAGTTTTACTTGATCTTAGTGCTGCATTCGATACTATAGATCATGACATACTCATAGATCGATTACAAAACTATACAGGTATCCAAAGGCAGGCTTTAAGATGGTTTAGATCCTACCTGTCCGATCGCTACCACCTTGTTAATTTAAATGGGTAGTCATCTCAATTATCACCAGTAAAAATATGGAGTGCCACAAGGATCTGTCCTATGTCCTCTGCTATTTTCAATATACATGTTACCTCTTGTTAATATTATTAGAAAATACGGGATTAATTTCGGGATAATTTTGTTATGCTGATGATACTCAACTATATCTCTCAACAAGACCAGATGAAACTTCTAATTATCCAAGCTAACAGAGTGTGTTAAAAATGTGAAAGATTGGATGACCAATAATTTTATCCTATTAAATTCGGATAAGACAGAGATATTACTTATTGGACCAAAAGACAGTACATAATCTCTTGGATTACAATTTGCGACTAGACGGATGAACTGTTACTTCCTCGACAGTCAAAAATCTGGGTGTTATATTAAAAAGCAACTTGTCTTTTGAAAATCATATATCCCATGTTACAAAAACAGCATTCTTCCATCTTAGAAACATTGCCAAGTTACGAAACTTGTTACCTGTTTCTGATGCAGAAAAGCTAGTTCATGCATTCATGACCTCTAGACTGGACTATTGTAATGCACTGCTAGGTGGTTGTCCTGCATCTTCAATAAACAAGCTACAGATAGTCCAAAATGCAGCGGCTAGAGTCCTTACCAGGTCAAGAAAATATGTTCATATTACGCCAATTTTACAGTCTCTGCACTGGCTACCTGTTAAGTTCCGTATCAGTTACAAAATATTATTACTTGCCTATAAGGCCCTTAATGGGTTAGCTCCTGCGTACCTAACTAGTCTTCTACCACGCTACAATCCATCACGCTCCCTAAGGTCACAAAATTCTGGACTTTTGGTAGTACCTAGGGTAGCAAATTCCACTAAAGGAGTAGAGCTTTTTCGCATTTGGCTCCAAACTCTGGAATAGCCTTCCTGATCCCGTTCGGGGTTCAGACACACTCTCTATCTCTGTTTAAATCTAGATTAAAGAAACATCTCTTTAGCCAAGCATTCACATAATGCATCTCAATCTTTACTGCTGTCATAATCTTTTACTGCAGTTATATCTAATCAAATGCACATTATTATTCGTTAGTTTGGGTTAAACAAATCATTTTTGCTTGGTTGGAACAGCAGCTACGCTAATTATGTTTGTATTTGTTTCTCTGTTTTTTGTAACTAGGATTTACACAAGCTTCAGTCTGGATCCAGAACACCTGAGAAGAGATGAGCCAACCCCCTCAGAGGACCCTCAGATGATGCCGAACCCTGAAAACAAGCATCCAGACCACCACATTTTTGCTAAGAAGTTTTGATGTGCCATCAAATATACTAATTCTTTTATAGTATTCATCGTCTGTTTATTACGGCTTATATTGATATTTTCCGTTCTGCTGGTAGTCTGGTCAGAGGAGAAACTGGCCCTCACCGACTTAAGCCTGGTTTCTCCCAGTTTTTTCTCCATTCTGTTCCACCGATGGAGGTTTTTGGTTTCCTTGCCGCTAGTCGCCTCTGGCTTGCTTAGTTGGGGACACTTCATTTCCAGCGATACATTTGACTTGATTGCAAAGATACTATTTAAAATGAGCTGGATTTTGACATCACTGAATTCAATGATGAACTTTGTCTTTAACTGAAAAATGAGTGTTTAGTATTGTCATTTTGCATTATTGACACTATTTTCCTAATTAATGCTGTTCAGTTGCTTTGACAGTATCTGTATTGTTAAAAGCGCTATATACATAAAGGTGACTTGACTTGACTTGCCTTAAAGCAGGTTTCTTTGATTAGAGTTGGAGCTAACTTTGCGGACAGTCGATCGCCAGAAAAGGGTTGGAACACCCCAATGCTCTACATAAAGATGGCGTAGGCTATAAGAGGATTGCCAAGACCCTGAAACTGAGCTACAGCACAGTGGCCAAGACCATACAGCAGTTTAACAAGACAGGTCCCACTCAGAACAGGCCTTGCCATGGTCAACCAAAGAAGTTGAGTGCACGTGCTTAGCATCATATCCAGAGGTTGTGTTTGGGAAATAGACGTATGAGTGCTGCCAGCATTGCTGCAGAGGTTGAAGGGGTGGGGGGTCAGCCTGTCAGTGCTCAGACCATACGACGCACACTGCATCAAATTGGTCTGCATGCCTGTCGTCCCAGAAGAAGCCTCTTCTAAAGATGATGCACAAGGAAGCACGCAAACAGTTTGCTGAAGACAAGCAGACTAAGGACATGGATTACTGGAACCATGTCCTGTGGTCTGATGAGACCAATATAAACTTATTTGGTTCAGATGGTGTAAAGTGTGTGTGGCGGCAACCAGGTGAGAAGTACAAAGAAAACTGTGTCTTGCCTACAGTCAAGCATGGTGGTGAGAGTGTCATGGTCTGGGGCTGCATGAGTGCTGCCGGCACTGGGGAGCTACAGTTCATTGAGGGAACCATGAATGCCAACATGTACTGTGACATACTGAAGCAGAGCTTCGGAGACTGGGCTGCAGGGCAGTATTCCAACATGATAACGACCCCAAACACACCTCCAAGACGACCACTGCCTTGCTAAAGAAGCTGAAGGTAAAGGTGATGGATTGGCCAAGCATGGGCATCCTCAAACGGAAGGTGGAGGAGCGCAAGGTCTCTAACATCCACCAGCTCCGTGATGTCGTCATGGAGGAGTGGAAGAGGACTCCAGTGGCAACCTATGAAGCTCTGGTGAACTCCATGCCCCAGAGGTGTTAAGGCATGCTGGAAAATAATGGTTGCCACCAAAATTTTGACACTTTGGGCCCAATTTGGACATTTTCACTTGGGGTGTACTCACTTTTGTTGCCAGTGGTTTAGACATTAATGGCTGTTTGTTTAGTTATTTTGAGGGGACAGCAAATTTGCACTGTTATACAAGCTGTACACTCACTACTTTACATTGTAGCAAAGTGTCATTTCTTCAGTGTTGTCACATGAAAAGATATAATAAAATATTTACAAAAATGTGAGGGGTGTACTCACTTCTGTGAGATAATGTAAATACAATTCGGTAGTTTTATTCTGAAAAGAATGACCACTAAAATTCATGGGCTTGAGGACATCTAAATTGTTGGGCCCTTTTTGTTTAGCCTAATAAATACACTACTGTACATATGACAGGGCCCAGGACAATACTACAGGTTGCCCCACACAAAATACTTTAGTTTTACCATCTCTTTTTCTTTTCTTGCATCTCTTTCATTCTTTGCTTTCCCTTTTCCCACTTCTCCTACACTTAGGGAGAGGAAGTTCCCTCCCCCTCCAACAGGAAGTCTTGTGTGAGTGGAACTGGAATGATAGGACACCGGGAAACATGCTGTCACACTGCAATACTCTCTCTCTCTCACACACACACACATTCATATACACAAAAACTTTCATGGAAACACTCTCTGAATAAATAAACAACAGACATACACACAGTGCATGCAAGAAGACAAACATGAGCCTCTAGACAAACCTGTACAGTAGACACACATACAGTACAAGACCAAAATTAGAGCGAAACAGAGAGATGAAGCGGTAAAGAGGGCGAGAGAGAGAAGACAATAGCAAAGTGTATCCTGGGAACAGTAAGTCAGGTGTCACAAACACAGCTACTTCCTTTTTCCACATGATGTCAATTTCCTCCAGAGTGAGATTCCACGAACAGGCCTTTCATGAAAAACAAAATATTTGTACTTTTTTCCTCTGAAAAATCAATTGATTCTTTTTAATTAATTAATTTAGTCATTTAGGCAGACGCTTTTATCCAAAGCGACTTAAAAAATGATGACAATAGAAGCAATCAAAACCAACAAAAGAGCAACAATATATAAGCGCAAATAACAAGTCTCAGTTAGCCTAACGCAGTACACGTAGCAAGGTGTGCATATATATATATATATATATTATATCTTATATATATATATATATATTATACACAAACAAAGAAAAACAAGTAGATAAAAAAGAAAAAATAGAAAGCTTTTCTAGCTAGTTTTTTATGAAACCAATTGTGGATTCTCCATTTTTCCACTAAACAGAAGGTTGTGAAATTCATCTGATTCAACTAAAATAATGTGAGACGGACACTAACAGACAAGAAACCTTTGCAAACAACATAATTTAGCACATTTTATTATCTTATTCTAACACTCATCCTGCACAAAAACACCAGGTGACGCCGTCAGTACTGAGCTATTCACAAAAGAGCTAAAATGTGTAACCAAGACTTTAACTCGGTCAGTTTTAACACATCGCATTTTGGACAATTTTACCGGACAGCCGCACCCACTTCCTCCCATAGCGCCAGGGGAGAGCAGCCAGGAAGTGGCCTTGTACAGAACAGGAAGTGATGAAGCCTATGGCCTAATCTAGTCCTAGAGACATTCCATTCTGTTTTTCGCTCTAGGACAAACTCACGTCTATTTGATTCAATTTGATTTAAACTACATAAAATATTTTTAAGACACTTTCACTTATTATGAAAAGAGTTCAACAGCAAAAGTGCTCACGATTCCCATCATCAGTCCAGTCTTTCCTTTGCTATTTCACTTTAGATTGCCAAACTGGAGAGGAAGATGCCTGATATAGTCCTCGACATACACCAAAATTAACAAATGAACCAAAGAATCAAAATGACAGAAACGATTTAACACTCACAGTGAGAAAAAAAAGAAGATAGAACTAGAAGAAAAGCAGCCAATATTACTAGATGAACGGTACATATATCAAGATATAGCATCAGAGACTGAAGCTCTGAAACCAGAGCAGCAAACTTCTCATTATCATGCTTTCCATCTAATTTGGTTCATTCACACAGCTTTAGCAGATACAAACTGGTTGCATATTGCAAACAGCAAAAGCTGAATAAAGAATGCAAAGCACTGCAAAGAATGCACCTGCTGCCGATTCCTTTGCTCATTAAACTCATTTAAAGGTTTCAGATCATCTCAGCTCTCACTTTCAATCACCCCTCACACGTGCATCTCGACCTTCTTTGCTCTCACTTTGTATATCTTCATACTACATATATAACACACCACACACACACACACACACAGAAACACACAAACACACTCAAACCCTAAATGCATCACTAAAAAAGCGTTTATTCCCGTTAACACCCGCTGGATGTCACTAAACAAGTTAATTTCTCATAGACCCTCGTATATGAACCTGCCACTGACATTTACCACTTAAGTAAAAAGACTTATTTTCACATCAATTTCTTATTACCAGAAGCAACTGTTAGTAAGTAAAATGCGTAAGCAAGAGTAAATCATTCCTACCTTTATGAATGTCTAACACGCTGGCAGTGACAGAGGTGGATCAGGATCAGACACAGGAGTCGGTGCGGCGGTCAGCCGGCCGCGGATGCGCTCGCTCGAGTCGCGCGCTGTCCGGAAGCGCTGAATTCCGCGCGCACTCTGCGCCAGGCTAAGCGCGAGCGACTCCACCTCCTGTCAGCCCTGAGCTGCACACTTCTACATATTCAAGTTATTTCCGGGAAATTATATTTGTTTGCTGAATGCCTCACACAGTACTGACGTTTTACCACCGAAATAGGGCGTCATGTCTTGTCTCATATCGACAACCGCAGGTGACAAACATTTAGTCCGTTTTAAGGAAGTTACTAATAGTAGTTGGCATTTTCATAGAAAAGGCGTGGGTAATTGACTGTAGCAAACATATTAATGCGATAAAATATTCAGACTTCATGGCTGTGTTTTAAACACCACTATTAGGAACCCGCGCAGATTTGGATGTTGCAAAGTCCTCTTTGATGTTACTAACTTGCTACCGGAAAAGGTTTCTTGTTCGTTACTGACCACTCGTGGCTGTTTGGTGGTAGTGCAGTTCTTCTTCTTGGCTTTTAATGGCGGATAGCATACAACTTTTAGGTGCATTACCGCCACCTACTGATTAGGAGTGTGGCTCAGGACCGTAATCTTCACTAAATTCTATTATATGATCCCGTGTCCTTTAAATAACGCATTAAAAATTATTCCCCAAAATGTTGGTAGTGCAGTTCTGCCTAGCACCAGCGAATGTAGATATTCATGGTGTTACGCTGAAAAAAAACATTTTTTTTCGAGTTTATTGAACCTTCCACGATTAGGGTACAAAGTATGACCTTAAACTCGGAGGTGCTTACTTTTAAGAAAATTATGTTGTCAATTGAGCGGTTTTTTTTTTTTTGCAACATCAACTTGTCAAATGTGTAAATAGTCTTTTAGATTTTATTTGTTTTTAGTTTTACAACATTAGATAAAATAACGACAATGTATACAATTAAAAAATTCCAACGTTATTATAAGCAATTTTTGTTGGTAATTTTATGTTAAATAACAGTTTATCAAGCATATTTGGGGCTCACAAAAAATATGCTTTTAGTCAAAAAAAAAAAAATCATGGGACATGTGGCAAAAGTGCATTTGTGGAATTTGCCTTGTGCACATTATATACAAAGAAATGAATCAAAACAGTAATGTCATAGTAAAATATTTTATTATACATAAAAATGCACACCAACAACAAAATGTTTTTTTTTCATCCATCTTACCCCACATTAAATCAGCTCTCAATCTGAGAGAGAAATAGGCAATGTAGAGTGCTTAGTGTCATACTCGTATAAACATTCATCAAAACGCACAAACATACAGAACACAATACTGCAGCAGGGCAAAGACACATTCACAGTATGATAAAAGAAAGACACAACGGCAATTTACTCATAGGACACGTGCAAAATTTGCTGCCTCCCCAATCCAATTATGATCCAGTAGCAGCTGATCAACCAGCCTAAATAAGCCAAAAATATTGCAAAGAAAAGAGAAAATGAAACTAAATTGCTCAAACCTGCTTTTAAAGTGTGTTTGTGTGCAATGTGTGTGTTAACACACGCTACAATCGGACCATAGTAGTGTATACAGGTCATCCCTTGTTTTAATGCTCTTGTACGCATATTAGGTCATGTAGCGTGTAATTGCTCTGAGAGCATAAAGTAAAGCTGCCTGCAGTCGAGCCTCCATCAGTAACAGGTTCACATGGACCTGCATAAAAGAACAAAACGTCTTAAATAAGAAATAAACAGGTAGTTTTACTACCCCTAATTGATAAATCCACTTGTGAAGTTAAGTTCACCATAACATTATCCAACAAAGCAACCAGAATTAAAACTTGATCATATGTTACAACATTAAAAAGGAGTTTGTAGTCTGTCAAAAAAAGTTTAATTCTAAAGAGAGCCACTAAAGGCCACTAAAACATTACTCCAAAATGCTAATTAATTCAACAATTCAGAAAACAGAGAGTGCAAGCATAATTCAAGTACCACTGCTGAAGCAAATGCAAGTTATTAAAATATGAACACACTTGAATCATAAACAAGAAATCGCACACATCTTGTACCTTTTCTGAGTGGCGGAACTGCCTCCAAAAAGAGAAGTACATTCTTGGTGTGGTTTTCTCCGGGTGACAAGCCACTGTCTTAACGTACACTTTTAAACTGCGTTCCAACAGCTGGTTGACTTCCCCATAATTGTAATCATCATACCTGTGTAGGCGAACAATGACATGCAAGTGCACATTAGATTCACATCAGAGCAATTTTAGAATTTTAACCACCAAAAGTAATGCATTTTATGTCTACCTTTTTCCTCATAATGTGCAGTCTTTAAATATGATTATAACGAGGACTGCTTTTCTTTCTTATATAAACATAACCCTAACCCACTCTTTGTCCCATACGGCTGAACGTCCTAAGGTCGTTTCATGGCTATGATGCATGCATGACTGACCTGATGCCGTAGATACAGTGAATGTAGTTCCAGATGGCTTTGCGGAGTGTAGAGGTGTCCACGTGCGAGTGCATGGCCATGGTGTGATACGTGAGCGCACACACCACCTGAAATTTCTCATCCAGAAGCTGTGCCATCTCTCCATACAGCCTGTTCATAAGAGAGAAACCATGATCTTCCCACGAATAGTCCTGAAAGCACAAAATCATATGTAGAGATCATGATATAACCAGTGCTGTTATTGTTAGCTAAAACTATTAAAAGTAGTTTTCGGTAATTGAAATGAAGCTGAAATTAAATATAAATATTACGTGAAAAACCTAAACAAAAATTAAAAATGTTGCCTTGGTGACTAATTTAAACAAATATGTTTAAGTTGAAGCATTAAAAGATGTAAGACTAGAACAAAAAATAGCAATATTTAGCTAAACAGAAATATTTTAAAACAAACAGAAACGAATAAAAAAAGACAAACAAACACATAAAAATTACTAAAAGCTAAACCAAAATTAAAGTGAATAAATAAAAATAGAAGATAAATCAAAATATAAATATGGAAACAGTATAATACTAAAATAACACAGGATAAAACAACATATAATACATATTATATACTTTAACAAAAATAATGCCTTCTATGCATAATTGTTATGTTGTTGAGAATATACAAGAGTATTCAACCTGAGCCCTCATGGTTGGGGGGGCCTGCACTCCTCTAGGACTAAAATCCTGGTAAGTAAAATCTGCATCCACAACAAACCTCGAAAAACAATCAGGAAGGACAGAACGCTGTACTGTAAGGGATCAAAAAAATATGACACAGGTCAGGCAGTGAAAAAAGATGTGAAACATCCATTAAAAGTTATTTAAATAGTTCAACTTAGGGCATTCAATGTCATAAAATTTGCTCAGGAAAGCCCAAAACTTCACTTGGTGGCAGCCAACACAAATGTAATCAAATGTAATGTGATTTATGAGATGTACTGTAATGTGCAGAAACTACAACAGAAGACTATTTTGACCCAGGAGAAACCCTGCCACTGGGTGCATTGAATTATGCATATGTGTGTTCATACCATCAGCAGGTTCCAGCAAACTCTCAGTTCTTTCTCTTTCAAAGCGAGTAACCATCTCTTCTTGTGTAAACTCTTCACCTTGCTGCTGAACTATCATCATCTTCTCCATCAAGAGCTTAACCTCGTTCACAGCCTCAGACCACTGCGCACAGACACATCAAAGAGAAGCAAAACAAACTAAATATTCTCTTTTACTTATGATCGATACATCAGTCACAATTCAATACCTCTTGCTGATTTCTGGCCGTGTCTCGGGCACAACAGGACTCTGTGGGTGAACACATTTGGAGAGACTCATCTCCTGACTGCTCGGGCTCTGGGAGAACACCACAACCCCAAACAAATGAGGCCAGAGAGTGGGCATGGCTCATCAATACAATAGCCTGAATCAGTTCTGCCAGGGACCACCGAGCCTCAGCACCAGGACAAACTAAGGCCTGTGAATATAGAAGATTTTTTCTAAGAACAAGTTTCTTTATAAATAAGTAGCAGTACAAAATAAGTGTCGCCTGCACAATACAATACATATAATTTTTTTTAAATAATGAGTTGTATTTATCTTTCTGTTATAAACGTAAATGAATTTAGTCATTAATTTAGTCATTAAGTTTCATCTTTGTGTTTTGTCATAAAATTCAGAGTTTTAGAAAGATGGTATGAAAACCCAACATTAAAAAATATATATTTTTATGGAAATCTGTAAAACGCGATGCAGAGCAATCACTTAGAGCATTAACTTATAAAGCATAAAACTGTGAAGCACTCACAACAAGAAAGACGGCACACACACACACACACAAATATAAAAATAAAATAACAGCAATGACAGTAGACATAAACACATGTATTGTACAAAGCAATTTAACTCTTTTTTTTGGCACAAACAGAACGCCATAGTTTTTGGAAACAGCCTTCCAAAATGAACCGACAGAACAAGATGACAAAGAATACATATCAAAATATAATAATAATAGTAGCAATTCTACTAGGATATTTCATACCTACATTTTTAGTAGCAAGCCTCTAGTTCAATAACTGTGGCATTTCCAGTACCAAAAATTGATGCGGATTTTCACTTTCTCATTCTCTTTTGGAGTGTACAAGCTCTTGGTCCTAAAGATCAGTAAAGTTGCAAAGACTAAAGTCTCAAATCTAAAGAGGATTTGATTTCTTTATAAAAGTTAAGAGTCAACCAAAACGGCTCGTTCTAACACGCCCCAACATATCTAGTTTGTGACGAGTGGGGTGCCCGGGGGCTGAGAGCCGTGGGAACAGAGCGAGGCCGGTTGAGTAATTGATAATGAGCGACACCTGCACTACTCACCGGTTTCGAGTCTCACGGAGGAGCTCCGGAAGTATAAAAGGGAGGAGTGACGACAGTGAAAGGAGAGAGGACCCGGCCTGGACTTTATTTTGTGTTTTGTGTGCGGCAGTCGAAAGTCCGCGCGATGGGCTGCCGCTTTACTTTCATTTTGTTTGTTTATTTTATTAAAGTCTTTAAATGTTCGCCGGTTCCCACCGCTACCTTTCTTTAAAAAACCCATGCTTGAACGTTGTTACATACGTCACGATGTGGAAATATTCGCAGAATGCGCCGGGGCCACAAAATGTGCACGCACAGTAAGAAGGCATGGTTTTCAGGAACAGCAGTCGTTTGATGCAGCCATGTCAGTGAGACCGCTGATGTTTTCAGTGGCCTTCCGGATGTAGATGCAATTAGGAATCATTGGTTTATTTACAACAGAATAGCACAACCCAGATGTTTGAATTTGTTCAACGCATTTTATGGACGACAGTTTTTTGAACCCAGAAGAGTACAAGGCTGGCTGTGCAAAAAGGCTATTTCTAAAGAAAAAAAAATAAAATTTAAAAATTTACGAAAAGGGTAAATTCCGACTTTTGCTATGACAATCTGGCGCTTCTGAATCAGTGACTGTAGGTATGTTTTGTTATTAGTTTAAGTATTGCTATTGACTGTTCAAAAGCGGAGTTTTGCGTAATGCCCTGAGTACACGACGTCGAGTGGTGTGGTGTGTGTGTGTGGTGGAATGTTAGGAGTTGCACAGGTTCACAGATACAGGGGAGAGTGAACTGTCTGTCAGAAAGCATAGCACGTCAGCTGTCTTAACCGCAGCTTGTGTACTGGATCATCACTGTGTCTGTCACGCGACTCTGTTGCCCTTTCGGGCTTGAACTGATGGTAAAACTAACGACATTATTAACTGTCTTGATATTTACTTTGAAAGCTTGAAGCTCGCAGATTATGGTAAGGGACGTTACATTCCACGCGTTGCTTGTGGTTTTTCTTCCAATCACATGCACTGGGTCAGCTTGCCACTCAGAGCAGACTGATTCGTTTGTCAAAGGCGTGGGCTTTGTTGAAAACCGACGTGTTTGAGAGAGGCGGGGCATATATGACCTACAATAATGTACAGTATTTTTTTTAAATAATGTGTTTTTTGAACATTAAATCTTGTCAACATATTCTGTTACACCAAATAATAATATTTAAAACAGCATCACATAACCCCTTTAAAAAAAATTATTTTTTTTTAAATGCTAAATCACTGAACTTCTATTTTTTGTACATGCAGCTAATTCACTTTAGTGAATTCACAAAACCGTTAAAAATAATGATACATTTTAAAAAGTAAAATAAAAAATAAAATATTTAATTCCGTTTAAGGCTGTCACCCTAATACAGATGTTTATGTTCTAAATAAATGCCTAATTGCAGAATTAATTTTCTGAAATCAAAATTATAAAGATATTGCCAACTTCTTTTTGTTAGCAACTTGTAGCAGAGTTATATCCACCTTATTTTTCAATGCGGAAGCAAGCCGTTTTCAGTGAATAGGCGAGACTTCCGGTTCATTATCGGCATGTAGGGACTAATAGCGAGAATCATAACAAATTGCAAGTAATATTCACACTGTTACTAACAACCACAGTATGCATACTTAATATAGACATTAAAATAATATGTTCAGACACACCAGTTTTGCCATATCAAGCAGCAAACAAGGTGTTTAAGAAAAATTTACAAATGGCCACACCCATTCTTATGGGAAAAATAAGGTGGATACCTTTTAAAAAGTGTTGCTTGACTGTCTACTTCAAGTTTCCACTTGTCATTTAGAAATTATGGTTTCAGAGTAGCTTCCCCAACACTGATGATCTGTGCTTTTTACCTGTATATGTTCCTGGGTGATGATCCAGGGTCTGTGTGCAAGCAGTTTGTTGAGTGTCTGCAGGTGCTGTATTTTGGGAGGTGCACAGTGAAGTCCTCTAAGCCAGGACTCATCTCCACCAGCAAGAAGAAAAGCAGAGCTGTGATGCTGCACCAGGTACGAGCACTGGTGACGTGCAGACGCCTGCACAGACACAGAAAATTACTGTTGTGTGATTATAAACATATACTCATTTGTGTTTAAAACTTGCAATCTAAAGGTACCAAGTCGCTTCCCTTACCAATATGATTATAAAATGTCTCCATGACAGTGGCAGAGGGCCATCCAGCTGGAGCAAAGCATTGTGGGTGCGCAGAAAACAGGTCAGGTAGGTGGAATGTAGCCCCATCATCGTGTTGATATGGTCTACACGTCCCTCTGACATCACTTCCTGTGCTGCCCCTTCCTCTAGAATCTGAAACAAACAGATATGTAGAGAACACAGTTTTGTTCTGTAAGCACTGACAACAATACTATATTTATCATCTATCTTTAGATCACGCTCACATTTACTGTTGCTAAGTGAAATTTTGCAGGCAAAATCAAGGCATGTCAATAGAAATCTGCTCGTTCTCCACGCAGATTTTGCTCATGTTTAAGATGCTCATGTGAATTTGCCGCACTAACAGAAAGCTGCTTAATTTGAAAGTGACTTCTGTGTAAACAGTGTTTCAGACAGTGTGCTAATGTGAATGCACCTTGATCTCCCCAAACCTTTCTGTCAGCCAAATCTCTTTTACCTAAAATATTTACCTGAAATACCCCCTGGGTTTTAAGTTAATATTTCCATAATTTAACAAAACATTTTTTTTTTTTGCACGTTCACAAGTCCTCTTATATCAGTTTACAGCACATGACGATGCAAGAAAATAAGTAATTTCTTTCTAATCCACCGTATTTATTTCTCAATTTTTTAAGATTTAATTATTAGCTTTTCACCAAAACACAAAGCTACTTCATTCATTGGATGTAAAGACAAATTCCACAAACAGGCATGTCAAAAAACAACACACACCTCTTCAATTGGGATAAAGGCACTGGGCCCAGAGGGCAACGCCTGGGGTAGGTCAACTCCTGCTTCCTCCTGAGAAAAAGAAAGGGAGACATTAGACACTAATAACCATACTGAAAATATAAAGCCCTTTGTTGTCCAGTTGAATAGTTTTGAAAAAATATGAACCCTATCAGAGAGATATTAATGTGCAATGCATTATCATATAACTGGCACCAAGCTGTCATTCCAGTAAATGCTGATAACATGTTTAAAAACCATTCAGCAGTTCTTTACAACATCGTGCGGTTTATTAAAATCAACAGTTTTTTATACGTTGATAAAAATGTCATACAATCAAGTATACATATTTCATACATTGTATGAAACATTTCTGGGGTTTTTTTTTTTGCCTCAAACTGTTCACCCCAAAATCTGTTATCAACTCATTTATCGGTTATCCGAAGGAAATGGTTCTTGATTCAGTGAATCAGTGAGTTAAGTGAGTTGTTAACGCGAAACGGTTCGGACCGATTCAGTCCGATTCGTACATTTAAAAAAGCATCAAGTTTGGCATTAACAGATACGCTCACTAGAACACCTGGATACTTAAATGAACATCGCTGGCTCAAATGGACCTTTAACGAACACATCAAATGATAGATCAGGTAGAGCATCTACTGTAAACTTTATCCGTGAGCCGTATACAAACAGACTAGACGCCGGCTCACCGACACGGTCATAAGAAGACTCGGTCACATAAAGGAACTCACCTTCATCTGAAGAATGCAAGTGTTCAGAAGTCACAGGTTTAACC
The DNA here is from genome assembly GCA_018155175.1 of Sinocyclocheilus anophthalmus. Classification (NCBI taxonomy): domain Eukaryota; kingdom Metazoa; phylum Chordata; class Actinopteri; order Cypriniformes; family Cyprinidae; genus Sinocyclocheilus; species Sinocyclocheilus anophthalmus. Next base: position 478,585 of record JADLZN010007294.1, on the reverse strand, counting down.
CAATAATGATGCTGGAAAGTCTCGGAGGGTTTGCGCTGTATGACTTCACTGCGCCCGTAGTCTTCTGGAAAGCAGGAAACGGCAGCGGGAGGAGGCGTGGCGTACGTGAACACACAGCGCCGGACTCTTGCATCACCTCTCCGGCGCAGCATGACACGACCCGCCGGTAACTGAGATCAGGGCTCCCGGCCCCAGCTGTAACCGGGTATACTGTGCGGACATCATACATGACCTGCCGGTTTGGTGCTGCTGTATGGACAAAACTGTGAGCGAGTCATCTTGACATAGCTTAGGTAAATATGACAATGTAGAAGTCTTGACACTTTCATAATAGAAAGTGAATATTAAATCATTTCTGAAATATCTTTTTTCCTAAATCCATTTGAGACAGAGCAATGTTTCCCCCCCTGATTAACAGCTTAGTTCTGTTCTACAGAAGCATTTATCTGACAGCCTGTCATGTCAGTGACAGCTTTAAAATAATAATAAGCTGGTCCAAACTGGTCATTAGCTGGCCAGTAACTGGTAGACCATCATGGACAAGCAACAAATCCGTGTATTATCAAGTCATATAATCTTAAATTCAGCAAGAAAGTCAAATTCACCCTATATATTTTCTAAATGCATATTAATTATCTTATTGTGAACAATTAATTAATGCATGTTCAATTTTTTATTTTATTGAAATGATTTTAATCAGAATATCATGACTCAACAACAGACTTCTCAGTGGTGACGTATGCTGGATTTTTCTGATCATTTAGTTCGTTTAAACCTTGCCATTTTACAGTCGACTGCAAGCTAGCATTCAGTTCTTACTTCATCAAGAACCAAGTCCTCCTGCTGCATTTTTCCTTTTTTCAATATAATCCATTTACATCACAATACAGAAGAAAAGATCTCTCGCTACTTCAATTTCTTTGCGATTTTAAAGTGGTCAAACTGGACATGGTTGCTGGTCAGTAAATTAACACCTAGCTTTAACCAGATAGGAACCGTTGTACGTCAGTTTGCTTAGCCTCAGAAACCATGAGCAAACTAAAAGTAATGTTAAAAAGACAGCCTCAACTATAAATAAGGGTTATGGGTTTACTATCAAACATAACAATTAAAAAAAAGTGTGTTGTATGCAGTGTTGGGGGTAACGCATTACAAGTAAGTGATTTATGTAATCAGATTACTTTTTTTCAAGTACTTAGTAAAGTAACACATTACTTTTTAAGTTACAAGAGAATATCTGAGATACTTTAAAAAAAAGTCGATAACGCCAGTTACGTGCTTCCCAGTATTGATGGGGGAAAACAAGTCTCCTGTCCCCATATTGGGAGAAATCGGAAGTACAGAGGTGTTGTGTGCGCTGTGTGAGCATGATGTTACTGTAGTTCTAGACTATGTGTGAATGTGTTTATCCCACTCACAAAAAAACAGATTTAGTAATTATCTAAATGAATTAAAACAGTGAAATGCAAACCCAGAATATGACGCAAACCTGCAATAATTAAATATGTTTAATAACACAAATGTATCTAATCCCATTTTATTAATCAATGTCTTTACTGACATTTGATGATCCAATTCAACCTTACTAATAAGCAAAAATGACTTTAGAGGAACTAACAATTGTGCTTTGTTTTTTTAATTGCTGAAGAGTGTTTCTTCTCCTGCGTTCTACTGTACAGACGTGAATGTACTTTTCCTTCAGCCTGAGGTTACACTTTTTGGTGCGAAAGGGCTTTTACATTTGCTATAAATAGAACTTCTTATATTAAAAACAATCAAGCCCTGCTCATATTGCAAAAGTAATGTAATGCATTACATTCCATGAAAAGTAACTAATGTAATTAGTTACTTTTTTAGGGAGTAACGCAATATTGTAATGCATTACTTTTAAAAGTAACTTTCCCCAACACTGGTTGTATGCAACATAAAAATTGGGTCCTAAAGAAAAAAGATCATGTAGTGTAATAGAAAAGGCTCTATAGTTGATGAGAGAAAGCCTCATTCACTTCATCTACAACCTTTCATTACTGCTGAATGCTGATGTTATATAACTACAGCTGCTTTACATACACAGACTCTTACTTGCACTATACATCCCTCTGTACCTGGGGCTCCTAATAATTACGCTGAACATTTTCTCTTATGTAATCTTGCATTGAAGACTAATGAAGCCTAATGCACATCTGTTCGACACACAAAAACAAGGACACAACAAAGACACAGACACAAAATGGGATTTTATTGAATCATCACAAGCGCTATGTTTAACACTTGCCGAGTCAGTGAATGTTTGCCTGTGAGTTACGTGTGTGTGTGTGTGTGTTGTGTTGTGTCTGCGTTTGTGTGTGCTTCATGGAGTGTTTTATCTGAGAAAATTATCAAGTATTCACACATTTATTTCAAGTCCAATCTTATATTAAATTACCATTATATATATATTCCATATAAAATAATATTTTCGGGGCAAAATCTGGGAGAATGGGTTTGAGAAATGTAGAATGAAGAAAAGCAAAGACAGAATGAAACCTTCTCTGGATTTAATGTACACACCACCTCCCCACAGGGAAGACTTTATTGTCCAGGTTGTATGTGAAGGCCTTCTCAGACCATATGGGAATATTTTTACTCAACACACACAGGGTTTTGTTAGAAGGAATGGCTGTTTGAATATCGACACCTTGAATTGTGTTGACTGGTGACCATAATTCAGAGCAAGCTTGGTCAGGTAAACCATGGTCATCATCACAATCAGTGCTCCATCCCCATGGACAATAGTGATGAAGGCAGAGTAGCAGAAAGAATTGGAGTGGAGGACAGGAGAGGAACTTAAGCATTAGGGTCAGAGGTCACATGAGGTGTTTTTTACAAGAAAAGAAAGGAATGGCAGTGTGAGAATTAGTGTTGGTGCCTTCTCAAACAATCTTGTTCTCCAGGGCAGTGATCCTTTTCGTCACAGCTTCCAGTGATGCTGCTGTCAAGGAAATAATGCAATAGTAGCATCCTAACCATTTATGATGCCTTATACATTTTTATGCTTTAAACATTGTTGTCAATACCTACACATTTTTCTTTTAGAGATGCATTACTGCTAAAATGCTGGTCATTATAAGCCAATAATTATTTTCATTTTAATGGCTGATAACCATTTATTATTTGCAAGTCGGTGAAAATGAGCATGCATAATTAAATTTCCAATATTGACAGATCTTTTAAACCCAGTAAAAATCAGCTGTTAACCAGTATGGTACCATTATATTGTACATGCCCTAATTTCTTTACATTTGATTTTAATTTTAATACTGAGTCTAAAGGTGTTTCATCTCAAAACCTCTTAAAAAGACACATCTCACCTCTCAGCATTCCGTAAGTCAATATTGAATATTGAGCACAATAGGAATTTGTGTAGTAAAATTTTAACCTGAACCTAAACGTTCTAGTTAAGAAAGGATATATTTCTTTGTTAATGCCTGTAGTGCCTCCTCCACTTTTTTCTGGAACTTGACAACGGAATTACATTCACAGGGATCTTCCACTGCAGGAGAGCAAAAACAAATTTAGTTGATGAAAGTTTAAAGGTCATATTCATCTTGATTTTATTTACCTTGACAAACATTGATTTGCAGCTTCTTGGCAATTTGGTTAATGGTTTTGAAGTCTGCCGTGTAGAAGTAATGGTCAGCGACAGGTTCAGAGGCGATTTGTTTCAGCTCGTCCTCAATAGCGTTGCCAACGCCCACAGCATACATCTTAAAGCCTAAAGCACAGACACAGCGCACTGTAAAACACTCAGAACTCATACACATTAATTTTGCATTGCATTTCTGTGTTTTTTCCTAACCGTTATCCTTGGCCTTCCTGGCAGCATCTCCGATGTAGTCTTGTGACCTGCCATCAGTGAAGACAATACCGACCTTTGCCACTCCGGGTCTGGCGCCCTGGTTAGGAGTAAAGCTGTTTTCCACCAGGTAACTGATGGCCAGGCCAGTCATGGTTCCCCTCTCCATATAGTCCATCTTTTTCACTGCTTCTTTCAGGGCCTTTTTGTTGTTGTAGCGTCCCAGAGGGAACTCCTGCTTCACAGTGCTGGAATACTGCACCAGTCCCATATGGGTGTTTGTCTCTGACACGTCCAGTTTGTCGATGATCAGGTTGATCCATTTCTTGACCAGCTCGAAGTTCTCTGGTCTCACACTCTTGGAGCCATCGATCAAGATGACCACATCTATGGCTGCGTTACTGCAAGCTGGGATAAGAGAGACAGAGGATGTTTGTGATAACTCATGAGTTTACAAATTAGGGTCCAGGAACCCCCAGGAGACCGCAAGAGGAATATGGGGGTCAACCAAAAATTTAAGAGAGAAAGACAAAATTCACTAAATTAATTATTAGGGCTGTCAAAGTTAACCCATGTAGGCTTAAGTATTAATTATATTATACTTATAAAAACATTTTTTAAATACATTTGCCAAATTATTAATATAATTAGTTCTCATTACATTGCCTAAAAATCCAATTGATTATTCTATTGATAGCCCTAGTTTTCAACAGTAAGAAATAAAAACTGAATCTGCATATATTTGTGTAAGAATATAAACAAAAATATATAAACATAGGTTTATACATCTAACATTACTCTAATAGTGGGTGGGAAAAAATATTTCACTTTATATCAAAGTAAATATTTTCCAGATAATATTTCCAAAAATGTAATTTTTGCTTCAGTATGGTGGAAATATGAAAGTCAATTATTTAATATAGAAATATTGCATTATTCTTTTCTTACAATTGATAAATGGGTCTGTATGAAAATATAAAGCAGACTTAAAATTTTAGAAAGGGTGTCATTTTGGGGTTAAAAAGCTTAAAACCCTTGTGGGACCCTTGATGTTAAATTATCAGCAAGTCGTTTAGTCACATGATAGTAATTTGCTTATTTTGCTTAGAGTGAATGTGTTTGGTTAGTAGGCTGTGAATGATAAAATGTCTCTTGGCCATTAAGAATCTGATTCATCTTTAAAGCAGGGGTTTTGAATAAAGTACATCAAAAACTGCACATGGCAATGAAGTATTTTACTTACGTCTTTGACACTTACCCAACATTCATACATACTCACCGCTGCATGATCGGCCGTCGCCCTGGAGCGTGAATCCCTCTCTGCAGGCACACTTGAAAGATCCGGGTGTGCTGATGCAAGTGTGCTCACAGTCATGATCGCCTGTCGCGCATAGGTCCGACACAACCACTACCATGAATGTAACACACACACACACACACACACACCGGGTAGGGGAAGGAAGGGTTAGCGAAGGAGGAATCTCTGAGGGACGTGGCACTCAAGAAAATCAATGCGTTTTAATAATCTGCTGCACTCAAATGAACAGCAAATCTTTAAAACACAGAAATATGTCAGAGACCCAGACACCTGAGACTTGCAGAAAAAGAAAAGTTTGAGCGCTTAGTTCAAATGTTGTTTGTCTCAGGTGGCTGTTGCTCTGATCCAGACTTTCTACTGCATTGGTTCTCAACCTTTTAAGGTTTGAAATTTTCTGTAATATCAGCAAGCTGAGAACCACTGCACTGCAGCGACTACAATCACATCAGTGGCTACACATGCTTTTACTTCCTCCCCCAGAGAACAAGTGCAGTGGAGCATCAAGCACAAGGTGGAGATCTACGTCTGGAGGTGAGATTAATCATAACATGCCCTATGGATACTCATGCCCTCTGTTGTTTATACACCTTTAATATCAGCAGCCATGGTGAGGACAGTCTCCAGACCTCTATTCCCTCCCCTTTCTTCCTCTCACCCTCCTCCTTCCTCTTACCACAGAAGGCCTCCTGGAACTTCTTGGTGAGCTTCTCAATCAGGCTGTAGCTCTCCACATAGTCCACGTGATCCTCAAGAGTCTCACTGGCCATCTGTCTGAGCGTGGTCATCTCCACGCGACCCACTCCGATGGCGAATATCTCAATGCCGGCCTCTCGCGCCCTTGCTGCACTGTCACGGATGTTGTCCTGAGGTCTGCCATCGGTCACAATAATGGCAACCTGTGAATGTTTATTAATGATTTATTTTACTGAAATGGTCTCAAACTGCTGATTTGCTCACATAATTGTAGATATGTATGCCTGGGCCTAATGTATCCATTGCGGATTACATAATGCGAGATGCATGTTGCCAAAGAAGAGGCTTAACATTGTTATTGATGCCAATATGGTGGTTTTATGGGATTGTTAGGACTCTGACCTTGCTGATGTCAGGGGATTTGCGCGCTCCCTCGGCTTCGCTGAAAGCCACATTCATGGCAAACTGGATGGCGAGGCCGGTCATGGTACCGGTGGACAGTGGCTCGATCTTGGACACGGCTTTGACCAGTGCTGCTTTGGTTTTGTGGGACTTCAGAGAGACCTCGTTCTTCACTCGACTGGCATAGTTTACGACGCCCACACGAGTAGCATCAGGCCCGACGTTCAAACCATCAATTACTTTGGTCATGAAGACCTTGACCTGTTCGAACTCTGAGGGGCGGACGCTTCGAGAGCTGTCAATGATGAACACCACATCAGTGGGCTTGGTGTTACACAAGCCTGCAGCTGGAAAGAGTGAAAGAATGAAGAGAAGATGTAAATATGTGTGAATATATGGAGGAGAGAAGTCTCTTATGCTTCACCAGCGCTCAAAAATACAGTAATATTGTGAAATATGTTTACAATTTAAATGAACGGTTTTCTATTTGAATATATTTTCAAATGTATTTTATTCCTGTGATGACAAAGCTGTTTTTTCATCAGCTATTAATCCAGGTTTCAGTGTCACATGATCCTTCAGAAATCATTCTAATATGCTGATTTGTTGCTCAAGAAACTTAAAAAAATACATTATAAATGTCTTTACTGTGACTTTTGATGAAAGTATTCATTTCTTTCAAAAGAAAAAAAAATCTTCCTGACCCCAAACTTTTAAACAGTATTGTACATATTGGGGTGAAGGAAAAAAGTGAGAGTGAAAAGCTAGACTGCGGTCTGCAGGTAACTCAATAAATGTACAGTGTTGGTCGTTCTCATAATAACTCCCATTGATTATACATTCAGACTCAGGCAAGCACACACAGATTTACATACTCTCGTGCAGTACAGGGCCTCTTTGTGTACAAATGTAATGACATACAAGTTATGTACAACCACTGGAAACATAACTCTAATTACCCACTTGATTGAAGTTCCTCTGGTATTTTTTAACACATATCTATGCAAATGAAACTAACAATTTAATTATAGATTCTCTAAGCATGACTTTAGAACACAGAAAATTATCTTTAGCACAAGAGGAGATAATGTAATTCTACTCAGAAGTTATAATTAGAAAAATGCTAGATGAAGAAAATTATGCTTCACATTGCATGCTTTTTGAGGTCACATATTTGCTTAACATTATCATCCAAACTATTGTGTTAAAATAAAAATATAGGCAAATATGATGATTTTAAATAAAATATTTCTACAGATGTGATAACTCTGTGAAAATGAGTAGTTTAGCATATGTTGTGTTTGGATTCTGGTCTGCATGTATTTAGGCTTCTTAGCTTAAAGGGACAGTTCACCCAAAAATTAAAGTTCTGTCATCATTTACTTACTTTCAAGTTGTTCCAAACCTGTATGAGTTACTTTCTTCTGTTGAACACAAAAGAAGATGTGGCTGAAGAATGTTGGTAACCAAAAAGTTGCTGGTTGCCATTGACTTCTCTAGCCACATCTTCTTTTGTGTTCAGCAGAAGAAAGAAATTCATACTGTTTTGGAACAACATGAAGGTGAGTAAATGACAACATTTTCATTTTTTGGTGAACTGTCCCTTTAAACCAGCTTCAGAAAAAATAACATGCTGGTTGACCTGCATTCTTTTGCTATTCTTTGTAGTTATAGTTATTTAGCATACAGGTCAACCAACACTTACCAGCATGCATTTCAATGCCTTTTCAGCAAAGAACACAACTACATTAAACCAGCCAGACTCATTTTTGTTGCCCTTCATTACATATTCAACAACACAAAATTATTCCTGTTGTTATTGGGTTATTAGTATCCAGTTATAAATTCATGACATTGATGGATCTGTTAATGATGCGGTCTGTTTTCTTACCCATAGCAGCAGCATTTCTCAGATCCACAGTGGCTTGAGCTCCCAGGATGCATAGCAGCATCACAAACCCCGGCAATGTCATACTGTAATGCGGCGTGAGTCCTAATGACCTGCTCGACAACCAGAGGCAGACTGATTCACAGACAGAGAAACGTGCAGGTTATCAACACACACATATTCACAGATACACACTTCAGTTTCGAGACGCCGCCCTCAAATCCATCTCCCAGAGGTGTATGGACTGTTTTGGGGGGAGGGGGATACCTGCTCTGAAAAACCTAGAGTTTGGGTATGAAAGACAAACACACCTTGATCTGTGTATATGTTTGTGTAAGGGAAACCGAGTTCATTTGGAGCCCTAGGAGGGGTCTCTAGCTTGGGGTTGAACTCAAATAAACATTAAGATGAATCTGTCTTTTCTGGGCACTTTTCCTCTCAATTTAATCTCACACACGCAGGAATTTATGCACAGGAATTATGTGGGAAGCCTCCGTGCCTGATCCAACACAGACGGCTCTGTTCTGACTATGTGTACGTGTACTTCTGTTTTTCTTCTATATGCACCATGCAGTGTCTAGTATGTCTGTTGGGAAATGCGAGTGTCCATGCGAGCACATGTAGGCCTGTGTCTGTGCGTGAGATAAAAGTTGATCACACTGAGTGCGATACAGCATTTCTATTAGAGGTGTAGGCCACATTTTCACCTGTCAGTACAAAATAGTTAAAAATGTAATATATTATTTTCTGTCACTGGCAGACACCCTTATTAAACCTGCATGACTTACGTCTATGCAACATGAAAGGAGATATTTTACAGAGTGTCCAAAATTAAAATTAATGGTGACCACAGCTGTTAAGCAAGATTATCAGTGAATGACTTAAATTTCAGCCAGTTCTTTACAAAAAGCTATTGTATGCCTTCAAAAGACATGAAACGCACTGCACAAATTGTATAAATTTTTTTTATACTTTTTGTAATTTTGGGCTCGACAGCCCTGGTTACTCTCCACTTTCAGTGTAAGCAGCTCAAACAATCTTCTAAACAACCCGTTTTTTTGTTTTTTCTCAAATAAGTTTAGAACGACATAGGGGTCAGTAATCTTTTAAAGCTTCTTGTGAAGGACCCAGAAACACTCGAAAATAATTCCCCGGTAGTCCAGTTTGTCTATGTAAATGAGGTGCGTGTGTTTGTTTTATATATTGCATAACACAGCAATTAAGGTATCTAAACACATACTGTTTCTCCTGCTTCCATCCATCCCCAACCTGCTGGAAAAACCATGTGAAGTGTGATGCAAATGACATTGACAAGAACATTAAAGGGTTTTTTCTTGCACCATCTGTACCACACTATAGCATGCTCAAGTCTCCTGGAAAAAGCTTGAGCTCTTTATAATTCATTTTGAAAATGTGTGGCTATTGACCAAATTAAGTGGAAACTAAGGTATATGAAAGGTTTTATCTATATAATATATATCTATATATATAATAAATATGTAAAATGCTTTACGTATATTTTGTCACGTACGCTGGCATGATGTGAAGATTTACATTGTTGAATTTTAGCAATTATATCATAGCAATTTTAAAATGTTTTTTACAGCGGATTCAATTTCGTATTTGTCACAAAACAGCTTCACTGTTCATAAGTATAACCAGATCTAGTTGGGCTGTGATGCAAGGTAAGCCTGACAGTGACGTATGAGAGAACCGTTACGTTTAAACCGAAATGGGGTCCTGGCCAGTAAGAACACCACAATAATTAGGAAACCATAAAGAAGACCTTTATTTGTAAAAGCATTAGATGTAACGCATAGCCTGCCTGTTTGTGTTGCATGGGGAGGTGGTTGTTCATGTGTGTGATTATTTGTGTTATATTGTGGTTACAACCCAACGGGGTTTTTTGCATCATAAAAAACCTGCCTGAATCACACGCATTGAGTTTTTAAGCCTCATGATAGGAGGGGGAGTATCTTCTGTCTCTCTGAGGCGCCTCATCATAGAAGGCAGCTTTCGTGTTAGCCAAAACAAAGCTATCAATGTTTTAAACAGTCGATAATTATTATTATTATTATATTATTATTCCTACTACCTATAGTTGATCTATTTGTGTAAACCATCATCAAACAATGGGCAGTGGACTTGGAATGGAGGTTTTATAAACCCACCACAACTTATAATCATTTCTATTACTCTCTATAATATATATAGATGCTGTGTAGTGAAAAAAATGTATAGGTTATACAACCAACCTTAAAACTGCCTTGTATGTGTGACAGCAAAAACAAACTCCATTATAATGCCACTCACTGTTCGGTATTCCGTGCAAAACGGCGGCAGATCTTTCTGCTTCAGGGCATTAGCAAAACTCGTTGAAACTGAAGGACGTACACTCACAGAAAAACACAGGGAATACTAATAAAGGCCAAGCACATAAATTATTCTAACACCTATAAATGACAACAACTTTATGCAAAAATTGGACTTAACTAAAAAAGTAAGGGGAGAGTTTAATTCCCTCTACTTTTCCAAATCCTTCTCAAGGACCCGAACACACTTTATGACTGGCTCCTACATCGCCGTTCTTCCTCAAATTCCTTACAGTTCCCTCTTACAGCTAAAAAGCTTTGCTTAGACCATGGGATCCTCAAATCTGGCCCACGAGATCCATTTCTGAGGAGTTTAGCTTAACCCTAATCAAACACACCTGCGCAAGCTAATCAATGTCTTCAGGATCATAAGAAAATCACAGGTAGGTGTGTTTGATCAGGGTTGGAGCTAAATTCTGCAGCGCATTGGCCCTCCAGGGCACGATTTGAGGAACCCTGCTTTCGACCAGGGATCCGCAAAATCTGGCTCAGAATCCAATGCCGGCAGAGTTTAGCTTCTACCCCTAATCAAAACACCCTGAGTTGCTATCACTGTTCTTAGGATCATTAGAAAATCACAGGGTAAGTTGATTTTCGGGTTGGAGCTAAAAACGCGAAAGACAATGAAAAGTGGATTCCGGAGAGATTTGAGGACAATGCTTTAGACGGTAAAAATTCCGACACAGTAGACAAAACAACACTGTGTGGAATAGGGGTGTAGCGGTTTGCAGGGTTATTATATAAATATCCATGTATTTGTCATATATCCCTATTAGGAGCAGTAAACTTTAGAAAAAGGTATACTTTTTTATGCGCAAAGACGCATTCCATTTATCGAAAAAAGTGACAAATTTAAGTATTGTAGTTATAAAAGAACATGTTATGTTGCCACACTCAAAAAGCCACACGTTTGAACATTGATAACAATCATAACTGTTCTAACAGCAGCAAATCAGCATCCTAGAATGATTTCTGAAGGATCATGTGACACTGCAAGGACTAGAAGTACGGCCTGCTGAAAATTCAGCTTTGCCATCACTGGAATAAAGGAAATTGTAAAATGTATTAAAATGTATTAATAATAGTAAATATTATTTAAAAAGCACCTTTCAAGACCATGAAATTACATAATATTGGCAAAAACCACAATAATATACAAACAGGCGGAACAAACATTTATAATAATCTAGTTTTACTGTATTTTTGATAGAATAAATGCAGCCTTGGTGAGCATAAGCGACTTTCAAAAACATTACGGTAGTGTATCGCTGGAACCGTTACAGGAAAATGCTTTATTGGTTATAAGTAGTAAATATTAAAATCGTTTAAACCTATATTTACATATATAAAAAATATTGAACATATATTAACCTATATTATAACTTTAACTATCTCAAATTTGTTTTCTGGTTTAGATATAATTTTGAATCCCAGTTTTTCAATGTAGTTTGAGACTTTTGAAGGCAATTATACAGAAATGCACACATGAATTTATACCTTCAGCAGTATGTACATCATATAGAGAACTGAGTATGACATGGTGAACTGGCCAATTTCCTCTTCATTCAAACTATCGACTCTCTTCTGACCCTTCTGTTAGAGACATACATACATGTACACATTAATTGGGGAGAATTATGTTGAAATTGAAAGCTGATTAGCCATGCAGTTGTCATGAAGTCAACATTTAGTTTTGTGACCAAATGTATGTTATGTATCTCACTACAACTCGCAGCATGTCTCTGTAGTTGGGGGTCCCTGGCAGACCCCAGGCTCCGTCAAACAGGCACAGAAAACTCAGACTCAGCTCCACAAACATCATCAGCACAAAAGGCAGCACAAACATCGGGCCCTTATACAGAGAGACACAAGTGTTGAATTATCTTTCTATCAATAACACATTCAATCATTCACACTCCATATAGAAAAAGGTAAGAAATTAAGAGAAAAAAATATATTTTCCCTGTTATAGACTGATCAGATTTGAAATGTGTAGTTTGGAGAGAGCGCTAGGACTCCGTGTTTCACCACCTTCATAAATATTGAGCCAAGCTCTCTTTCTGGAAGCTGGGTAAATATTGGTGTCGGCTGCAGAGTTGAAAATCTAAGGTGCACACTCGCACACACTAAACCACTGCTTATGCACACTTACACACGCATAAACATCCAATAAAACTAAAACAGACCAGACTTATTTAAAAGGTTTCACCACACAGATCGTTACATTACAAATTTAGTATGTATATTTGTCTTCAGTAGCACAGATTTATTATTGTTCTTGTAAACTCCCCAATGAGTATTTATTAGAGTAAGTTACTGTGCTGAATATGGTGTGCATTCAAACAGCACAGAAGTCATAGTATAATAATGGCATAATTATTCCAGGTTAAATTAAATATTTTTGTAAGTAAATGCTATAAATTAATATTTAGTGTGATATAATAACCTTTAGTGTCATTATTAAAACCTGTCCTAAAATGAATCAAACAAATAAATAGTGAATATTAATTTTATTTCTGTCAAAATTTGGTTTAGCATTGTATTTTATTAGTATGCTCGGGAAGATGAAACTAACACAGTATGTTCTTGTAATCTGCTGTATTAAAAAAGCATCTGACAAAACAAACAAAAAAAATTTTTTTTTTTAAAAACTAGACCCTAAAATGGTATATAATCATTGCATCATGCTTAAGTATATAACTATCAACTGCAATTCACCTAATGTAATATTTACATTTTTTACAGTAAATAAAAATAAAATAAGATAAAATTGAAACTAACTATATATAAATATTTTTATTTCCATTCCATAAAAAAAATCAATGCAGTTATTCATGTATTAATGTATTTAAATGTATTCTGTAATGTAACACTGCTTTTGCTCATAAACCACATTTAATTAATTTATTTCTGTACTGATGTTTTCAGACTAATGTATCACTGTGTGTTCCCCCCACCATTTCCATTTATTTATGTTTAGAGTATAGATGGAAGCTGTATTTTTCTGTCAGTGGCAGTGTACACAGTACCTTGCGTTTAGAGAACAGGACCAGCACAGCAGAGATCGACATCAGAACCAGCATCAGGATGTTAGTGCTGATGTCAACTGGAAAGAAACAAAGACAGAGAATTTTAATGGCTTTCAATTCAATATCTTAAATTATTTCTTTATCAAATACTGTTATTTGAATGTTTCTTTTATGTTGTGCTAAATGACTAAGTAATTTACGTCTTATACTGAACAATGTTTGGTCAAATGTAGCATTTAGTGATTTTTATGTTGATTTCATAAATAGATTTCGATTTAAATTTTTTATTTTTTTTTTATAAACACTAAAGGTGTTTTTATTTAAAGGGTTCCTATTATGCTATTTTACAAAGTCTTGATTTTGTTTTGGGGATGTACTAGAACATGCTCTCATGCGTGGTGGTTCGAAAAACACATTATTTTTCACATAATTTACATTATTACCATACCTTTCTCCCCAGCCTGGCACAAACGGCTCGATTAGTTCCAGCTTTGATGAAGGCCCGGCTTCCGAAAAACTAAATGTGGTGTGATTGGTTAGCTGTCCCAGTGCGTTGTGATTGGCGAACAGCTTAGACAGTGTTTCAGTACTGCCCTCCGCCCCTTGCCAAAGCAGCAAGTTCCGTTTGCTCTGGTATAGTTAAAGCTGCAGTCCGTAAGTTTAGCCTCTTTGTCGCCATCGCTGTTTGAAAACCTGGAATTGCAGCTGAGTGCAGAATTATCTAGCTTGCGTGGTTTGTGAGTCGGCACGGCGCTTCCAGCGCGGATGAACTACAGTGCATCTCAATAAATTAGAATGTCGTTGGAAAAGTTCATTTATTTCAGTAATTTAACTAAAATTGTGAAACTTGTGTATTGAATAAATTCAGTGCACACTGACTGAAGTAGTTTAAGTATTTGGTTCGTTTAATTGTGATGATTTTGGCTCACATTTAACTCAACAAATTAGAATATGGTGCATGCCATCAGCTAATCAACTCAAAACACCTGCAAAGTTTCCTGAGCCTTCACAATGGTCTCTCAGTTTGGTTCACTAGTCTACACAATCATGGGGAAGACTGCTGGTTTGACAGTTGTCCAGAAGACAATCATTGTGAATCATTACCTTCACAAGGAGGGTAAGCCACAATCATTCATTGCCAAAGAAGCTGGCTGTCCACAGAGTGCTGAATCCAAGCATGTTAACAGAAAGTTAAATGGAAGGAAAAAGTGTGGAAGAAAAAGATGCACAACCAACTGAGAGAACCGCAGTCTTATGAGGATTGTCAAGCAAAATTGTTTCAAGAATTTGAGTGAACTTCACAAAGGAATGGACTTGCGGCTGGGTTCAAGGCATCAAGAGTCACCACACACACAGACGTGTCAAGGAATTTGGCTACAGTTGTAGTATTTCTCTTGTTAAGCCACTCCTGAGTCACAGACAACGTCAGAGGCGTCTTATTTGGGCTAAGGAGAAGAAGAACTGGACTTTTTGCCCAGTGGTCCAAAGTCCTCTTTGATGAGAGCAAGTTTTGTATTTCATTGGAAACCAAGGTCCTAGAGTCTGGAGGAAGGGTGGAGAAGCTCATAGCCGAAGTTGCTTGAATTCCAGTGTTAAGTTTCCACAGTCTGTGTGGTTTGTGGTGCAATGTCATCTGCTGGTTTTGGTCCATGTGTTTTTTGAAAACCAACGTCACTTCACCCATTTACCAAGAAATTTTGGAGAACTTCAAGCTTCCTTCTGCTGACCAGCTTTTTGAAAATGCTGATTTCATTTCCCAGCAGGATTTGGCACCTGCCACACTGCCAAAAGCTGGTTAAATGACCATGGGTTGTGTGCTTGACTGGCCAGCAAACTCATCAGACCTGAACCCCCTAGAGAATCTATGGGGTATTGTCAATAGGAAAATGAGAAACAAGAGACCAAAAAATGCAGGTGAGCTGAAGGCTGTCAAAGAAACCTGGACTTCCATACCATCTTAGCAGTGCCACAAACTGATCACCTCTATGCCATGCCGAATTGAGGCAGTAATAAAGCAAAAGGAGCCCCTACCAAGTATTGATTACATGTAAAGTAAATTAACATACTTTCCAGAAGGCCAACAATTCAATAAAAATGTTTTTTATTGGTCTTGTGAAGTATTCTATTTTGTTGAGATAGTGAATTGGTGGTTTTTGTTAAATGTGAGCCAAAATCATCACAATTTTAAACTACTTCAGTCTGTGTGCATTGTTTTTATTTCAATACACGAGTTTCACAATTTGAGTTGAATACTGAAATAAATGAACTTTTCCACAAAATTCTAATTTATTGAGATGCACCTGTAATTTTTTGTTTTGAGGAGTATGTTTGGCAGTCAGTCACCGCACTGGTGTGAATCCTATACTTAGTAATCACAGATTCTAGCCTACGTCTTGGAATATATGACCCAAATAATAATTTTCACTGTATATTGTCATCTGAACAAGTAAGTAACAAGTCTGCCACGTTTGTTCTGACCAACTGAGGAAAAAAGCATTAAAATAAATCGCTCTACCAATGGTGATTTAATCTAAATTATATCATATCACATCAAACCTTGCAAATTATTATTATTGTTATAATTATTTCTCAAATGGTTAATGTTAACAACATCAGCATTGCGTGAGTATAGTGTTTATAAGAGTGTAGTTTCAATTTCTGTACAGTCTAATCTAATTGTCATACCACTCGAATTTCATATTAAAGAACAAATTCCTTTTAAACCAAAAAGCAAATAGGCCCCTTCCTAACTGGATTGTCTTTAAATACAATCTTGTTAATCCCAGGCTATCTGGAATCAGAAGCACATTAAACTGGAATATAAATAATTCCTTCACATGTGTTTCATAAACACAGTCTTTTCTGGATTACAATCTGCCATCAAAATTATACATTTAATTATTCCAGCTGCTGTGAGAAAAGGCTATAAATTATCGGCCACCTGCAGGATCTTCACATGCTATAGCCTAGTAGCCGGGACAACTTCTTTATGTTTACAGAAGTGACGTATTGACGCTGTGCCATGCTCGAATTTCCTGCGAAAACATACCTGTAGCACTCAAATTAGAAAACATTATTACATGCGTACCGTTGTGAATCGGGCGATAGTTTTGAGCACTGGCTGTTTATGTACTTGCTCAAATATTGATTTTAAATCATTTTTAACCAAAAAAAAGTTACGGACTGCAGCTTTAAGGATGGCGTCAATATTGCCATATCAAAATTTTCTGAAGACAGTCGGATTCCTTCAGAAATACAGTGATATAAAAACACCCACACAGGGTTTCGATTTTGAAACATGCAGTCCTCATGTTTATTCAACAAAGTCAAAGCCTTTTGGAAAATCTATTTGTGGCTATCGGTTTTGATATTGTGGCTGGCTCCACAAATAAATCAATGTATGAGAAACACTAGTCTCATAATTGAAGTGTAAATTCTGCAATTGTCATTGTCCAGTATTGTACTGTCAGCAGTTTATTATAAAAACGTTTTCATTATTGTAACATACATATTTACATACATAATTATTCTGGTGCATGTGTAATAACTTGCAAAAACTTGATGCTACAGCAGCTCTTCTTCGTCTTCTTGTCTGATGCACTCACTCAAGCATTCTAACCAGGACCTCGCACCTCCCCACCATTCGAATTTCCGAAGGCGGGAATTATTTTAATGATATTCTAATGGACGCTTTGTGACATCACAAATCCGGAAAAGAACGCTGTAGTCCAAACGAGCCTTTCCGTTTCGTTCTTGAAAAGGAATTTTTTAAAAACGAAATATCTCCCTTTGGAGCGGACTTTGAGATTTGTATCTTTGTAGATCTTTTTTATGCCCAAACATACACACTACACACTGACTAAAATTCAAAAAGTGAAAAAGCATAATAAGACCCGATATAATAAACTACAAAATATATAGCCTAATATCCAGTGGGGACCAAAAGTCTGAGGTCAATGACAATCCGCAATTCAAAATGTCATTTAAATCTCTAAATATATTAAACAATTTAGAATTCTGAAATGCATTTTTGATACTGATCATATGAACTCTTGGGACAAAACATACTATGAAATTCTGAAATTCATAAGAAAAATGTAACTTTTGAACCTCATTTAATATCTGAATGAAGTGAACTCACAGACACGCTGGCCCCTGGTAGCCTTTGATTCATGATAGGGGACAGAAAATGCCTCTTTATCCAGTGAAACCGTTAGAATGATGCCCACCATTTTGAGCACATTACCAATCTAGAGAGACGGCACAAAAAATACACACGACAACACACACACACACACACACACACACACACACACACACACACAGGGTACAGATGAAATGAATGTGACAGAGTGAATTCATAAAGGTAAATGTGTGTCTCAGTTTGTGTATATTCTGGCAGCCGGTGTGTTTGGTCTCTCCTCTCAGAGCCAACACCAACAGAACAACTTAAACAAGAACAGCAGTTCATTCAGAAAAACCTGTAAAAGTGTAAATTACATAACATAGACACAACCTCCTCCCTCAGCTAGATATGGAAGTTTAAATACAGTCCGGTTGACAAGAGGGTTTCCCGTAAACATATTTATTCCTAAACCAATGATGCTCACAATTATATAGAGTGGTTTAAGTGTCTATAAAAGCTTTATAATAATCTAACTCAAACTGGAACATTGATTTCTCATTCACCCCCCCCCAGATCATAACATGAAATTGTTTCTTAGTAGTCTATATATGTAGTTAGTACATTTAGTATCTCTCACTATCTGTCTTATTTATTGGTTGCTAAATAAATATCAGCTTCAGATAAAGAGATGGCAAGTGCTGTACAACAAACATTGTGTTAAAAAGAACAGTCAATATTGAATCTGAATCTGTGGCTCAGTAACTGACTGTGACTTCTAAATGGCGCCAGCTTCCTGTAATGCACAAACTTCTCCATTAAGTATATGCACAACAAACTGCAACAAAATGGGCGTGCTGTCTTACCAGAGTACAAAACCTTAAAATATTTACTCTAGGAAGTATGAAAGTCCCGAATTACTGCAAGTGAATCCACCTGATATGATATACTAACAAACAATTACAAAGAGTGGATTGGAACAGGAAGGCAGTAAAGACTCTAATTGTAACTATATAAACACATTGCATACAGTGTCGGTATGTGGTTGTATATGTTTGCATGAAGTTGTTACCAGATATAAGACAGCAAATGAGATGGTCGCAGTGGTGACATGGCAGCAGAGGATGCGTGTTCCAGACATCTTTCTCTTTGTCTCTTTCACAATGACACAAACAAGCTGAAACACTCAGAAACTGTCACATACATCCACCCCGTTACTGATGAACACACATGCACATGTAAGTTCCTGTGTGGTGGTCAGAGCTTCCTGTATACTTTCTGAGAAAATGATGATTATTTGTTATATTATCTTGATTTCTCAATTTCAGAGGGTATTTCAGTCTTTATGTAAAATTCTGTAAAAGGATAGATCACATTCTGATGCATCATAAACACAAGCCTACAAATAGATGAAATACTGCTGAGGAAATGAACACCACACATATTTATGGCCACACACACAACATCAGTCACTGAAACCACAGTTTTCTTTGACACTAATTTTAAAAACTGTCTAAGTGACTGTTAAAAAAAACATTTATTTATTATCATTTAATTTATTAATTATAGTATTTAATTGTACTTTTTGCATGAACTATCCTTTAAACTTCCTTTTTGGTGACCACTGAATAAATAGTTCCTCATGAATTCCTCACTGAACATGACCTAAGTTTGCATTTCCAGTCATTTAATTTGCAAGCATTACGCGGTCAAACTAACAAGCAAACATGTCACAGACATTTACTTTTATCTCGCAACATTTCTCACCATATCTGAAACCAACCAGAGACAGGAAGTGGAAGGGAACTAGAGCATGCATTTGTGTGCATGTGTGAGGGTTATATTAACACTGCGGGGGTTTGTGGTGTAATGATCATGTTTATGGTATCTTTTCAAATTATCTTTGTGCAAATACATATTGAAAAAAAAAAAAAATGAAGATCTGTCCTGCCCTTAATTAATTCCACTTGAGAGTAGCTGAGTAAAGCTATGGAGAAAGAGAATAAAAGTATGTAGTGATGAGAGCAACGAGGAGGTGAGCTGTGACAGACGAGGACTGAATGTTTCAATAAAACTTTCAAAAAGACCACAGAAGTGTGTTGTAGAGGATTGTGCAATCTCTGCAACTGAGATCAGTGCTCTTGTAAAACAGCGCCCCCTTGTGGCAAATGCTAGTCTATTTTACAGGTGCTCTCACATACTTTCCTTTATCCTGTAATTAAATCAAAAGGACATAAACATAACATAAACTGAACGTAAAGGTTTATCCTGGGCCCTCCGATTTCTGTTTGTGTCACTGACTGTAGGTATGCATCAGTCTAGTTTACTAGTCCACTAAATCTTGTGAAGATGCATAACAACAAACACAGAAAATCTTCAATGAAAGAGCATTTTAATAGCTCCTGCACAAAACAACAAAAAACTGAA
Organism: Sinocyclocheilus anophthalmus; assembly: GCA_018155175.1. NCBI lineage: Eukaryota > Metazoa > Chordata > Actinopteri > Cypriniformes > Cyprinidae > Sinocyclocheilus > Sinocyclocheilus anophthalmus. The sequence continues at coordinate 458,498 of JADLZN010007294.1, read as the reverse complement.
GACAAACAAACAAAGAAAAGAACATTTGCAGATCTTCACAGTCAGTACCCTGAAATACAACACAGACATTTATCAGTAATATTAGGCAACAACACAAAAGGCAATATTCAAGAATCAAGACTAATTTAGACAAAATGTAATTAAATTATAATACATTAAATTGACTTACAATTCAATTTAAATTTATACAGTTTAAACAATGGTTGTTTTAGTATTACTGATATAACTATTTTAGTTTTTATTAATATTTTAAATTAGTTTTTATTTTTTTATTTTCCATTTTCATTTTTTAAAAAGTATTTATTATTATTTAGTTTGAGTTATTTTAGTTAACTAATAATGCTTTGGCATTTAGCTGAAATGTGTTTAAGTGTTTTAATTAAGTTTTTTTTTTAGTTTAGTAGTTAAGTTTTAGTAAACTATAATAATCCCAATTCAACACAAATACAATATAAATACTTCCTGCACCTTGCAAGGAGAGATAAAATACATATATTTTTTAAAAATAATATGAACTATTTTATTAATTTTTCCAAGTCTTTACATTTATTTTCTACTAAAATTTTCTACATTTATTTTACTCCTGTCAGCTCTGACACCAGTTTGAAAACTCCTGATGTAGTTCTCAAAAATGATAATTACTCATACAACACAGACTATGTACATACAGACTCTCCATAAACATAGTATAAAAATCACCTGCTGTTGTTAAAAGTTGATCGGTGAGAAATCGCAATGAAAATTAGGCTCTGCCTCACTGCCTCTGATTGGCTGGCCATGGCCCATGTCTTCAGACTCTACTTTGACATTGGGCAGCAGGGGGTCAGTGGTGGGTTTGGGTAGGCTGGGCTGCGGCGGCGCTACGTCGAGCTGAACGTAGTGCTGCTGGGGCAGGAGCTGGGAGTATTGGCTCTCGTGACCCTGTGATGATAACTGTGGCCGAAATACTGCCTGTGTATACTGACCCGACTGCCCATACATGTCATTTGTCCAAGGGTAGGCCTGAAATGCTTCATATAAACATATAAGTTACTACTTTACAACTACTTAAAGATGTTTGTTTCCAAAGGTTTAATGTGGCTGGCTTACCATGAACTCCTGACTGTAGCAGCATCTGGTTGCCGGTTTGAGACTGGAGATACGCATGTCCGCTGCTGGTGTATGCAGGCAGAGTGTTGCTGGTTCCTGTGGTGAGGGGCAGATAAGGAGCGCTGCTGCTCTCTGTGGGGTTGGGTGTAAGGTAAGGAGAGGGAGTGAGGTACGACAGGTGTGAGTACTGGGGCAATATTGTGCTGGACTGTTGGGACATAAGACAACTGGACTTTTGGGGTAACAGAGTGTTTGTTTGCTGAGGTAGGAGATTATTTGTCTGTTGAGGAAATGTGTTGAGCTGGAAATTTAGAGCGCTGTTCTGTGGAGCACACGTCATGTAGTCCAGCTTTACAGAGGTGCCCAAGCCGTCATAGTCAAACCTGTGAACAGCAAAAACACATTTGAGAAACTGTATCATGTGACATTAAACAATTTAGGTGATATTTGCAAACATCTGTAGTGTTGGGCCTTCACAGTGACAGCAGTTTGCAGTGACAAAGAACTAGAACAAATTCATTTTCAGTGACAGCTGGGTGATGTGCATGTGTCCAGCGATGTTGAAATAAGTTTAACATTATGCAAACAAGCAGTGAGGTGCGTTAAGTATAATAAAAATAATTTTAGTAATAATGATTTAAATTTAAATTAATATATGTCAATTCATATTATAATAATTTACATCTTTTTGTTGTTGTTGTTTTTTTAACAGCAGTATACTACTAAGATTTTCTAATGCTCGACAAGGGCCGCATTTACTTAAAAACCAACCGTAAATTGTGAAATATTATTACAATTTAAAATAACTTCCATGATGGCAAAGCTGAATTTTCAGCAGTCTTCAGTGTCACATGATCATACAGAAATCATTCTAATATGCTGATCTGGTGTTCGGAATATTGAAAACGTTTTGCTGCTTAATATATTTATGTTTTCTTGTATTATTTTCTTTGAGGAAATATAAAGTTCAAAAGAACGCAATTTGTTAAATAATATTTTTTTTTGTATCATCCCTTACTGTCACTTTTGATCAATTTCATGTAAAAATAAAACAAGAAAAAATCCTCACTGACCCCAAACTTTGTAACGGTAGCGTACATCCTATTTGCTGATTTGCTTTATACAACATTAGGAAGATCAGGCCCTTTCTTTCAGAACATGCAACACAACTCATTGTTCAAGCTCTTGTTCTGTCCAGTCTGGACTATTGCAATGCTCTCTTGGCGGGTCTTCCAGCCAGTTCTATCTAACTTTTACAATTAATCCAGAATGCGGCAGCAATATTAATTTTTAATGAGCTGAAAAGAACGCATGTCACGTCACACCTCTGTTCATCAATTTTGCACTGGCTACCATTAGCTGCTCGCATTAAATTCAAGGCATTAATGTTTGCCTACAAAAATACTACTGGCTCTGCACCCATTTACCTAAAGTCATTACTTCAGAGTTATGTGCCCTCTAGAAGCTTGCGTTCTGCAAGTGAATGGCGTATTATTGTTTCATCTCAAAGAGGCACAAAATCACTTATACAGACTTTTAAATTAAATGGTCCCTCCTGGTGGAATGACCTGCCCAACTCAATCCCAGCAGCTGAGAGCTTAGCCATCTTCAAGAATCGGCTAAAAACACAGCTCTTCCATCTTTATTTGACCCTCTAACTCTAACTCTAACACTTTCTATTCTATTTAAATTCTACTTTATCTATATTTATCTTTTATTTTTTAATTCTTTATTTTTAAAAAACAACCAAAAAAAACATTTTTTTCTATTCTATCTACTTGTTTTTCTTTGTGTGTGGTGGGGGGGGGGGGTGTTGTATGTATAATATATTATATAGTAGCCACCTTGCTACTTGTACTGCTTTAGGCTAACCGAGACTTGTCATTGCACTTATATATTGTTGCTCTTTTTTTAGTTTTGACTGCTTTTATTGTCCTCATTTGTAAGTCGCTTTGGATAAAAGCATCTGCTAAATGACTATGTAAAATGTAATGTATTTGTGATCAGACTGTCAAATTCTATGGCAAGTTATGCTGACTACTAAACATATCAAGAGTTCTGTGGCAGGAACACCTGCTACTGTAGTACAGACCTCCACCTCTGAAAATCACTATATAAGCTCTGTGCTGATGTCTAGTGGTTAACAAAGGAACTGCAGGAGATGAGTAACCTAGTTTCATACTAACCCCGTGTCAGTCTGCAAACTCAGCGGCGTTGTGTCTGCGGAGCTGGGCTCACTGTGTTCAGGTGTGTCCAGCAGCAGGGACACGGTGTGAGTAGGGGGGTTGTAAGCCGTGATAAGAGGCAAGGAAGCACGCCGTATCGGAGGAGGACTGTGCATAGGAGGGGGCATGTACTCCAAAAAGCCTCCTTCAGACACACAAGGTGCCACATCAACACAAGCTGGACCTGAACACAGAAAATTGCATTTGTTTAAAAAACAGGTGTCCATGTTTTGAATGCGTCGGCATTTTCAATTCAAATTAAATAGTTTAATGAAATGGCTTAAATCCTATAGTCCTTAGGTTAACTAAACGGTCTAATCCAAGCGGCAACCTCCCGCTCTCTCTCCTGAAGCCAACAAGGAAGTGACTTAAAAAACTGTAAATTTCTTCACTGGCCCGCTCGAGGCTGGCTCAAAGGAGTTCACTCCATAGCCGCCCATGTTAACCTGCCTCCCTTAGCAGAAAAAAACATGTTTACGGCCTGGTTCAAAAAATGATTTTGGTCTATATAGTTAATTTTGCCCTTCATGACAACTGTGAGGGGGGTGAAGTTTTTTTATTTGTCACCACCATCGAGCTAGGTGGGCGTGGTTTCAACAACCAGCTCCCGCCTCTTTGCCCATCTTCGATTATCCGGGAGTGACTGGCGCTGACACACTGCCAAGATGCCGCCCACTTTTGAGCTTCAAAAACTCTCTTCGGAACCCTACGGGTGATGTCACGGACACTACATCCATGTTTTTATACAGTCTATGGTTTAATCCCTGATGCATAATTAAATTAAATAGCTTAGGCCCTAAAATATAGCTTCATTAAACGGTTTAGGTGTATGTCTGAATATGTGACCTGGTGGAACTGATGCAGCTGGTCCGGATGGTACTGTAGGGATGAAGTGTGTTTCCAGGCTTGGCATGTTGAGATGTAACAGCTGGAGCTGTGAAAACTGGTGGCCTGCACACACACAAAAGAACTGTATAAGTGATTATATGCATTGCATCACATAGTATGTTAGCTGCATTGCATCAGTGGGGTCACTTACCTGTTGACTTGGACACAAGGTTGACCTTGACTAGCAGGAGGCTTTTTTGCTGTGGCTTTTGCTGTTTTTCTCCACTTGGCTCGACGGTTCTGAAACCACACCTGATGTGAGGATCAGAGTACAATTATTTATACTTGCATGCATTTAGATTCATTTAATGTGATCCTAAGGAAGAGATGCAAGTGAACAATGACCATGATTCTCTGGGGCGTAACACCGATGGAGGCAGCGATCGCCTTTCTCTTGTCTCCGTCAGGGTAGTGATCGTCCTGAAACACACGCTCCAGCTCCTCCAACTGATCTATATACATCAGTGTTAAAAACAGTTTTTGCTGCTTCACATTTTTTTTGTGGAAACTTATACAGTACCATTTAAATGTAATAATAATTACAACAAGGATTGATCAAAAGTATCAGTAAAGACATATTTAAAGATACAAAATATTTATTTTATATAACTTTCCATTTATCAAAGAATCATGACATTAATGGATCACATTTTCTACAAAAAAATATGAAGCAGCAAAACTGTTTAACATGAAACAAATAATAATAAATGTTTTTTTATAACCAAATTAGCATATTAGAATGATTTCTGAAGGATGTGACTCTGAAGACTGGAGTAATGGCTGCTGAAAATTCAGCTTTGCAATCACAGAAATAAAATACATTTTAAAATATAATCAAACAGAAAACAGTTATTTCGCCATTTTTGTACATTTTTTTTCTTCAACAACATGAATTGGAATACTATTGCACATATATCACTATTTTTTTGTTAATAAATGCAGCTTTGGTAGCATAAAAGACTTCTTGAAAACTCAAAATCATTCCAAATTGATATATATATATATTTGTTTTTTTTAAAGTTTATAAAATGTGAGTTTTATGATAAGACTAATTTACAGCTGGTCCATTCATAATTGCACATTATACATATATAATATAATATATAATAACAAACACATACTATAGATATATTTTGACCATACAATTGAGATTAGTAGGGTCCAAAACACACTGATCCCTTTACTTACATTGCAAGATATTAATATATCTTATTTAAAGATTTATATAAGATATTCAAATATATTCTATTGTGTTTCCGCAGAAGAAAGTAAGTTTTACAGATTTAAAATTACATGAAAGTGAATAACCGATAAGAACATTTTCATTTCTGGGTGAACTATGCCTTTAATATGTACGTTCTCTCACCGGTGCTGTAGAAGGTGCGAGTTTTCTTCTTTGGAGGCATTAGAGGAGCATCCATGCTGATGGAGGGTAAAGCCTGACTGCTGGTTTCTCCACCAACTGAGGCCAGAGGTATAAGAGGGGCCACTCTGCTGGCGAAACGGGTGTAGCGGCGAGTGCTGTACACCTGCCGCAGCGTCACCTCCAGCTGTCCTGTGGGTACATCGGTCCTGCTTCTATAGGGCCGTTTGCCCAAGCATGGGACCTCCAGCTGGGCCTGTGGTGGGAGGTGAGGTTGAAGTAGAGACTGGGGCTGAAAGGGGAGTACTGTGGTATTTTGAGGGGGTAATGTGATAGATAACGGTCTGGGCTGCTGGGGGAGATCTGAAGATTTGGGGGGGCATAACAAAAGGTCTTCATTCAAACATCTCTCCACCGACTGATCACACACCATCACCAGGTCTATGGTGCAGTCTGGGCCCATCTGCAAAAAACAGTCATCCTCCAGAGGGGGCACCAGCAAGTCGCTTGCCTCTGCATCATCATCAACTGTCTCGGTTTCATCATTTTTGAAACCTAATGTACTTTCCTGCTCATCTTTGTTATATTTTTCATCCGTTTCTACATTATCTACTTTCCTGTTTGTCTCTTCGTCATCTTCTGTGCCTTTTTCATTTTTCTGTGTGACATCTTCAGTTTTGTTTTCTTCCTTGTCCGTCTCTATTTTCCTATCTTCAGGTTCTTTACCTACTGTCCAATTCTCCTCAGTTAATTTCTCTAGTTTCACCTCAGCGTCCCTCTTGAACTCCTGTGACTCCTTGTCTTCCACCTCTTCTCCATCACTGTTTTTTTCTCTCTCATTCTCTTGCTCGGTGTTTCTGTATCTACAATACCCTCTCTGCTCATCCTCTTCACACAGAGGACATGGACCATCTGTAAATATGACAATGGCATGAAAAAAAAACAATATTTATCTAGAAAAGAACGCTTGTAATGTTAACAAGCAAACTCTCAATGAATGAAATCTCCTTCAATTCAGAACTGATGCAGCATCCTGTCATAGAAAGGTGCATTATTATCTGCCTGGCATATACAGGTGCATCTCAATAAATTAGAATGTCGTGGAAAAGTTCATTTATTTCAGTAATTCAACTCAAATTGTGAAACAGTGTGGGCAGGTGCCAAGTCCTGCTGGAAAATGAAATCAGCATCTCCATAAAGCTTGTCAGCAGAAGGAAGCATGAAGTGCTCTAAAATGTCCTGGTAGATGGCTGCGTTGACTGTGGACTTCAGAAAACACAGTGGACCAAAGTCCTCTTTTCGGATGAAAGTAAATTTTGCATTTCATTTGGAATCAAGGTCCCCTATTCTGAGGAAGATGAGAGGCAAAAAAAAAAAAAAGAAAAAGAAAAAAAAGAACAGAAACCCGTTGGCTGAAGTCCAGTGTGAAGTTTCCAAAGTCAGTGATGATTTGGGCTGCCATGTCCTCTGCTGGTGTTGGTCCACTGTGTTTTCTGAAGTCCACAGTCAACGTAGCCATCTACCAGGAAATTTTAGAGCCCTTCATGCTTCCTTCTGCTGACCAGCTCTTTGAAGATGCTGGATTTTTTCCAGCAGGATTTGGCACCTGCCTCACACTGCCAAAGGTAACAAAATGGTGCAATGACCATGGTTTTTACGTTCTTGGTGGCCCTGCAAACTCACCAACCTAACCCCATAGAGAATTTCATTTGTATTTGTCAAGATGAAAATGAGAAACAAGAGACCTAAAAATGCAGATGAGCTGAAGGCCATTGTCAAATAAACCTGGGCTTCCATACCACCTCATCAGTGCCACAGGCTGATTGTCTCCATTCCATGCCGCACTGATGCAGTAATTCATGCAAAAGGAGGCCCAACCCAAGTATGGAGTACTGTACAGTAAATGAACATACTTTCCAGAAGGCCAACAATTCACTAAAAATGTTTTTAATTGGTCTTATGAAGTATTCTAATTTGTTGAATAGTGAATTGGTGAGTTTTTGTTAAATGTGAGCCAAAATCATCACAATTAAAAGAACCATAGACTTAAACTATTTCAGTCTGTGTGCACTGAATTTATTTAATTCACGAGTTTCACAATTTGAGTTGAATTCTGAAATAAATGAACTTTTCCACGACATTCTAATTTATTGAGATGCACCTGTAGAACTCGCAGACTTTGATTCCAAAGGGCCAGTTCACCTAAAATATTATCATTTACTCACCCTCATGTTGTTTTTCATCAAAACCTGTCTGACTTTATTTAGTTAAAGTATTTAACACAAATTTAGTAAAGTAACACAAAAGTTACTTTAACAAATGTTGGTAACCACACTGTTTTGGTTACCCCTGACCTCCATTGTACAGGCCAAAGAAGAAATATATATATTTGTAATGTTCCTCAAGGAAAGTCTAATGGGTTTGGAACGAGATGAGGTGAGTAAATGATGACAGAATTTTCATTTTTGGGCAAAATATCCCTTTAACTTGGAGACATGGCTCGCCTTTCATGAAATAAACTCTTATTTTCTAGATTTAACTTCATATTACATGTTTTCAGTCATTACAGTTCATAACTCTTAAAATGTAAAACTGTAAAAACAATTTAAAATTGCAAACTTTCTTTATGCGTTCAATTCTACAGCTTTTCAAAGAACGTGAACAATTTAAAAAAAAAAGTGTGGGGTGGGAACAATACAAATATTATTGCCAGAGATTTACCATCTAATTAACGTTGTAAACATTACTTAAAGGTGTGAAACGTGACGCTTTCTTCACTTGCGTATTTACCGCTAATTAGAGAATAAATTGAACCTCCGCCCTGAGTATCAAACCATTAGACCTGTTATCCGTGTAGAAATTAGACCAATTAGACAATTATCGGTGTCAAAAACAATGGATCAATCAACTAATTTACAACAAATCACCCACCGTAATCACTGGCAAACAAGGCATCTTCAGCCATCGTGTTGCTCACACGCACAGACCTCTATCCGTAAACTATATATTAAAGTGATTGAGCTTGAGTGAAGCGCAAACTCTAGCCTGAGTATTGATTGATCACCTGCAGACGCTGCTCAGGTTACATCACGTGACATGCACACCAGGAGTGTTTCCGTCAGGTTCAGTGTCACACTGTTGCAATCATGCGCGCTTGACCTTCAGTAATATTCATGTAATTTCACTCGTCTTGAACAGGGTTGTATTCAACAATATCTGTCCTCGTAAGCACTGTGGTAGACTTAAATGTTATATTTTCATTGTTTGTAGATTAAATGATATTGAAAAAAACGGTCTATGTATATGCCTATAATCATAAGGACTGATATACTGTTTGCATATATATATATATATATATTATTATATATATATATATATAATAAGATATTATATATATTTTTTATTTATTGACTGCAACAACAAAAACGTCTTCAGTTTAAATTAATTGACTCATTTGACCTTATTTTTCTTTGTGAAATTAATTTATGGGTCAAACTTAATTTATTTCTGGAGCACACATATGTTGCTTTCATATAGCCTACACTTTATATTAGATCACAAGGGTTCAGTTCAAAGAATAAAAATCTGGAGTTCACAAACAAGCTAAAAACTTGATCTGCAGCTATCCGGTGTTATTTTAGTATCATTTAGGTACTATTAGTTTTTATTCATATTTTTCATTTTCATGTTAATTCTAATTATTTTTTAAATGTCTATAGGTTTGTTTTTTTAGTATTATTTGTTTTTTTATTTATTTTAGTTCAAGTTAATCTAAATAAAGATTTGAAATCTTGATTTGTTCACTAGTTAGCTAGTTTTAGTTAACCCTGTTCCAAATTCAGTGAGTGGTATTCAGTCCACCCAAACGTTTATTTTGATTTTTAAAAAAATACATTTTATCTTTGTGTAAAACTCCTGGTAGCCTGATCAATTAATGATGGTGATGTTAAAATTGTTGCTTCTCATACATGACAGCAAATTAACTTAAGTCAAGCACATTGCATAGTAGGATGCAGAATTCTAAGTACTTAGTATGCATACTACAAGAATAGTATAGTAAGCTACTATGTTATTCTACTATAGCCAGCTTCAGGCTTTTAACCAATTAAATCACAGCAGCTACAGAGATAACCAATCAGGTTTTATTTAGAATAGAGTGGCATACTAGTGACAGAACTTTGCCTCTTTATACACAGATCAACCAATGAGAAAAAAAAGAAAAACAAAATAAGTTCTTTAAAAAAATGTGCATGTATAAAACCACACTGGGCGACCATCAGACCAGGACCATGCTGGTCTGTGATTGGCACACAGAAACAGGAAGGCCCGCCTCATATTTGGCTATGAATAGAAAGAGTGACAGGTTACAGGTAGAAATGAGTAGAAAAGACCGCAATGCAAACTCAAAGTTCCACTGACGTCCATAACATTAACACACAGTGACCTCCAGATGCTCCAGAATGGACAGGTGCATGTTTGTTGTTGGGAGGTGGGGGCTTCACAAGGACATGTGAATGTGTTGCTCACAAGATTAGATTGTAGGAGTGGTGGGGTGAACGCTGTGAAAGATCAAAATATTAAACCTCCAGCACCAACAGCTTGTTTTGTACAAAAAATGTTAAACAATCATCACGTCTTAATACCTGAATTTCACATACTAATTGTAGGCTTGCAACTATTTGTTTAGCATGTAAGCAATTGATTAACATTATTCATGTCAATATTCCAATTAGACACTAATGATTGCTGAGGTTTTGAGCATTGATTGTTAAAGCCAGTCTCTTAGACACAACTGAAGACAAATCCTGAACTAATAGATAAATTTTTTGTAATGAAGGTTATTGTGTTTCACTTTTTAATTGTCATTTAAAATAATTAAGCAAAAACATAAGTATTATCATTATTTTCTCAGTAATTACAAATACTAATAATTGCATTATTTTTTTGCAATATATTTATAACTTTCTCTGTGTTTAGTTGTTGTAGAGCAGTTGCAAATTCATTTCTATCTTTGTTTGGTCTATATGGTCTAAGTCTCAAGGTTAAAATGCTTCATGTTTCTCATTGTTTCACGTAAAAAGTGACATAATTATGCAAACATTTACAAGTCTTTATTTTACATGTGAACATATAGTGGTGTAATGGCATCGCTGCTATTCTTTAGACATCTACTAGACGGTGTACTTATTCAGTAGACTGAATATTACAGAACAGACAGCCAAGTAGAAAATGTGAATATTGGGTAAAAGAAACCCCCAAATATCGGTCAAACCGATTATCGGTCTGTAACTTTTATTCAGTGTCCAGGAGACTGGCCCTTACTATAGTAATTTAATTAAAAGTGTGCTGTGATGGGTCAGAAATCACTCTATGTCCTATTTACAAGGCTGAGGCTGTGATGCTATGTAACATGTTTTGTGTGTTTGTGCAATTGTCAGTATCACAGAGCAATTTAAGTGCAGGGAGAGGAGAATATGTCCCCACAACGGAAGAACTATTGGGGAGTGAAACACACCTGCAGATGCATTAAAACAAGCCAATATTCACATATACATACGCACACACTGTCAGGACATGATCATACAGAGTACAATATTCAAGCTACTGGTACTGTTGCAGAGGTGTGACATTACAATCATAGACTGAAGTACAACTGAAGTATGGGTCTCAAGATCTCCCCCACCTTCCTAAAATATTCCATTGAGAACAGTGTGGCATCTTGAATGTGCTCTAGTAGACACACTCAGTTGAATATGCTTGAGTGTAAAAAATCATGACCATGCATTCTAAACGCATGATTTGTGATATAACCGGACGCGTTATTTGATGTAACGTTTCAGTGTTATGGCAGCTTTACCCTCAGCAATATGTTTATAAACGGGGATGGGTATAATTCTCCATTACTATGGATATAAAAAGGAAATTTCAGGGACGGAGTGCTGATACTGTGCACAAACCGTCCAAGATTGGATATAGTACATTTACATGATCAGATATTTAAAATGATATGTGTTAAGACAAGTTGTCATCATTTCAGCGTTTTGCTAACATCTTGTGCTACAGCTGCGAGTCACACCACATGACATGTCACATACATTCAGAGCATGTCAACTACAGAGACTGTTGTTGATAGCTTGTTATTGCTAATTCATGCATTTCTAGTCATTTATGAATTAAATGTATCCTGACACGAACATCAAATAAAACACAATAACAGAGGAAAAGTGACAGTAATTTTGACTATCACTAAAATCGCACTACTTAAAGGCTTTCAGCTCAGATATCTTTATGTCAGACAAGCTATTTTTCTCCCAAACCATTAGGTTTACGTTCACCAACCCCCTAATCGCACAAGTTCCTCATCAACACGTTCCTACAACATCCGTCTTGAGCATGACCGTCCATCAGGGTTGTTTGTGTGGCATGTATGCGAATGGAAATTTCTCCAATTGTGAGTGAATGTGGCGGTGAGAGAAACTAACCTTGTGCTTTCAAAACAAAAACCGGACACTTGACTAATGACTGGTGAAATACTAATAAACCTGAGCAAAGGTTTCAGCATTTCTCCAGGTTAAACGGACAAAAACTGGATAACGATAGCATATGTGTCTGTGTGTATTTATTTTTTTAATACAATAGCATGGTTAAAAGCTTGACAAAAATAAAAAGTTGTGTTGATATTTACACCGATAAAACCTTACTGCACAGCTAAATAGATAATATCCTTCACTACGAATATTATGATCACCATTTTCCTTCCTTTCAGAGCTGCTGATATATTATTGATTATTACTAATGATTACTAAAGTCTTTATACAGAGCAGAGGAGAGGCTATTCCTCTGATTCTATGCATGCGCTTCCTCACAGCAAACCTTCAGTGTTTTTAATGTGCTGTGTACCTATTTCGGGCTCCCTGCTCCAAGTCGTGCTGATATACACTCTCACCAGCAGAGGGAGTCGGGCCGAGTGTGTGCACCTGTGTGTGTGTGTGTGTGGGGTTGGTTGTGAGTCCTAGCTGGGTCACAAGGCCCTTAGACAGACCTCGCACACATATGCACAAGCACACACACACACAAACGCTCGCTCTGCTTGAGCTCTGTTTCTAGCACCAGGGAAATGGAAGGCACCACACAACGTTGGATCTATGACCTTGGTGACAGAAGAGCATTTCGAGTACAGACTCCAAATTCCTCCTCTATTTCTGCCATGCAACTCCTATTTCTGCTCCTTTTGCTTCATCTCGCTTGACTTTCACAATCCCTCCATGACCCCAACAGTGTTCTTTTCTTCTCCCTCATTTTTCATGCTGTTTTTTTTTTTTTTTGCTCCCATATATTGTGCAGAAACACATCGAACGCAGTGTCGTTACAAAAAAAGATTCAGGTCATAATTTCATAGAACACGATCCTAAACATATCAATAATACATGTTCTTAAAAAAGTTTTTTTCTTTGTGTTGTTAAGGACTCCTCCCGCCCACTCTCTGCTCCGCCCCCACCCAGCCCCACCCACGCAATTCCCTTGTTTTCTACATTGATCTTTTTCAGTTGTATTTTTTTTATTTTTATTTTTTTTTGGAAAAGAAAGTTCCGAGTCTGTGGAATGAGAGGCGCTCTCATGGGAAATTGATGAATAAAGGATCAAAGAAAAGGGGTGAGATAAAGAAGAAAGGGGGGGTCAGATAGAGACGGGACAAGGTTGGAGAGATGAATGAGGATGAACGTATAGATGTTAGGCGTAGAATTCTTCCTGCTTGTCCGGTTTCTGGTAGGTGACAGTGGCTTGTTTAGGCTCCTCCAATGTATAGCTGCCTTCATCTTTCTTTTTCATCCGGTAGATGAGTAACATTACGAGGAATGCTGCGAAGAGTGCTCCGACTACACCTCCGACAATCACCGCTGGAGAAAGAAGAAGAGACATTGATTAATTACAGCATTTCAAATTCAAATCATTATGAACACTTCAACAACAATTATGTTTTCTCCCACCATCCATAAAGGTGCAAGGTCAATGACAAAAAAAAACAACAAGTGTTCAGAAGATAAAAAAAATATGAACTTTTTTTTTTTTAATCAAGTCCTATCTTTTCATATGGTTTTGGGGGTGAAAATAATAATAAATGGCTATTTATAATATTTTAACAAAAGTATTATAAAAAAGTATAATATTTTTACAATTTCCTAAGAAATAATAACAGATTACATTTTATAACTTATACAAATATTTTTATAAATGAATACAATACAAGTTTATTTCAGAAATGTAAACATTTGTTTTAAAATTTAATTGAAAAATTTAAAAACATGTTATTAAGGAATTCAGGCATTGCATGTATAAACTGAAATTTTAATATATTTTTAAACAAATCAATAGGACAATAAATAAATTGTTATGACATTGACCCCCCTCTCATTATGCTGAAAATCAGTCATAATTTATGGGATGCAATGCCAACAATAAGCACAACTACAAATGAACTCTTCTGAAGGAGACAGCTGATTTCAGTTTCATTGATGTTTTTGAACCAAACACACTGCATGATAAAAACCAAACCAATGAAAAGACAGAGAAATAAAGACACCGACAAACAAACATAAAACACATTTAATCAAGGCAGGGAGAGTTTTGAGTCTCTCTAAACTAAAGCTTATCTGCGAAAATCAAAAATGCAAAAAACGAGCTAAAATCCAACTAATTTCACGCTATAGCCTGCGACTCCTACATCTTTACCTATGACCAGGAAGTCTGCAAATACAAAGGCAAACAGTCCTCCAATCAGAATGGCTGAGGAGAGAGAGACAGCATATCAGATGACACAGAGAGACGAGAGGGAAGATGGAGACAGAGAGGCAGCAAAACAAACAGAGAAGGTGAACGTGAACAAGGAAAAAAGACAGAGCAGAAGACCGTGTTCTCCTCAGAGAGCTAAAATAAAGTCCACTGGAGGCTCTTGCTTGAGATCATAAGAGCAAGCTTTTGTTAAAAGGATAGGACAGCAAAAATATAAATAATTTTTGGGTGAACTGTTCTTTAAACAACTGTTACTCCAAGCATAATACTCCTACTAATAATATTGCTAACAACTAATGACTAGCTTTTGTGAAATGCTAGTTCATGCTTGAACCTTGAACACAATATCTATTACCGTTCAAACGTTTGGGGTCAGATGGTGGAAAAAGATGTTTTTCTTTTCTCAAAGAAATTAATACTTTTATTCAGCGAGGATGCATTGAATTGTTAAAAGTGGCAGTAAAGTCATTTAATGTTACAAAATATTTCTATTTTAAATAAATGATGACCTTTATTCAGCTTTGCCATCACAGGAATAAATAACATTTTAAAATATATTAAAATAAAAATGGTCATTTTAATTATAATATATTCACACTTATTTTTTACTAGCTCTTTACTATTTACTTAGTGACATACGAGACTTCTTTCACATTATATATAAATAGATATATATATAATATATATTAATATTATCTTACCACAAACTTTCAAACGGAGTGTCGATGGTTATCGGTCCAATATGCATAAAGTTGTTCCGCATAGTATTTCATTCAATGTGGTCTATTAACTATAACACAGGAGACAGACAAAAACAAGTACAAAAATAAAAAATATATACAAGACAAATAGACAGACAGGTTTAAAGACCGAAGCCAAAAAAACAGGAAAGACTGAACTGGGTTGTGGGAGTAGGTTTGAATGTGTCAGGCATCCCTCACCTATCAAAACTTCCTTCCTCTCAAGGATGTTCTTCTGTGGAAGTTGAGCGGCTGAGCTTCCAGCAGCATCTACTGTGTTACCAGTCAAGTCTGGTTCTCCTGCCGCGCCAGGCTCCCCTTTGCCTCTCCTGACCTCGTTGCCTTGGCGACCTTCATTCTCGCGGATTTCAATATCACCACTTGGACTTGGTCCTGCAACTTCATTATTTACAGTTTCATCTGGTGTTTGTGTCTAAATGAGGAATAAAAAAAGAAAGGAAAAATGATGCCCCTTCAAAATTGCACAACAGATCATGTATAGCGGAAAAGAACATTTCCAGAGAAACAGAGGAAAACTGCTGACCGACTTTTCTGTAGAAGTTCTTGGTATTAATATATTATAAACTTGGTTTTTGAGAGTAGAATTAGCAAAGATGTCTGATAAATCATCTGATGAAAGTGTGATGCAGTGTTTTGATGCAGTATGCACATACTAAATCAATGGAATTAATTCACAAATGACACAGCAAATAATGCCACTCATACTTTGTTCTTTTTTTTTTGTCATAAATGTCCAAAAACCTTTTGGGGCGATTGCTTTTGATCCCAAAGGGAATACGAGAATACTTACAGAGCAAATCATTCATGTCAAAAGCAATAATGGGATTAGGGATGCACATTATATTGGCACCATACTGGTTTTTGGCCAATGTGGCAAGATTATTTTTTTTTAAATGCACCTATACCTGTCGACAATTTATATTTACCTGTGCATTTCCACTATTTTAACAGTTAGATTGCCTTTGCTCACATCTAATGCTCATCTAATAATAATTTAACAATACTGTAATATTCAAATAATACTTATAAATAAATGTAATCTTTAACAAGTCTCAAAATAAATATCCTGTTTGTAGATTTTGTTGTGCTGCCTAAATTAACTTGAAGCATTTTAAGATTTTAATTTTTAGTGTTTTATGTTTAATTAAAGATTAGATAATTCTTAAATTAATTAAGATTTTAATATCTACCATTTATTAAAAATAATTACTTGCTCAGTATTGGCTGGAATTTTCATACTGGTGGATCTCTTGGAATATTATTTATTTGTTAATTTTATTTATGTATGTATTTAATTCATTTAAGACATATCGAATAACTAATTTTTTATATCTGCCATTTGTTTAAAATGATTGTCATCATATCTGTATTAGTCAGAACTAGATAGATAGACAGACAGACTTTCATTACTGGCTTAGCTGTATTGGACAGAGTTTTCATATCGGTGCATCCTTACATGTAATATTGTTTTTTTTTTTTTTATACTGAGGACTATCTAACCTGTGTTGTGGTCATCACTGAACGAGTGCTGCTCTCAGTTGGGGCGGCTCTACTGGGGGTAGTGTGTGGTTTCCGGGGTCGTATGGGGGCGGTGCTCGGAGTGGTCAGAGCAGGACGTGGTCTGGTTGGCTTAGCAGTGGTGGACGCAATGGTGGTTGGGATGACCTCAGTGGTTGTGATGTCATCTGTTGTCGTCTCCGGTGTGCTTGATGGCTCTAACATGATGGTTTCTGTAGTAATGTATAGATCCTCCTCTTCTTCTGTGGTGGCGAGGTCCTCCGGGTCACTAGTGGCCACTGTAGTCTCACCCAGAGTGGTGGATGAGTCCACGAACACTAGAGGAACATCAGTCAGCCGGGGGGCAACCGTAGCTTTCGATCTCTCTTGTTCCTCCTCTCCGTCTTGCACTTTATCAGCACCCAACCTTATTACGATCTCAGATTCCTGTTCTCTATCCTGTTCCTTCGCCCGTCTCATTTCCTCCTCCTCAAGCTCCACCCACTTTTTCTCAATCTCCATCTCCAATTTGCGGTCGCTGTCTACATCTTGTCCCAAGCCACTCTCGCCTTCCACCTCAGGTGGAGGTGGGCTACTTGGCTCGGCGGCGGGGGAGGCCGAGGGGGCGGGGCCAGTGGCCTGTGTGGTAGAAATTGGGAGGGCCTCTTTTGTTGTGACTGCCACACCTGCTGAAGTTGGACTAACGTCTATATCTGGAACTGGAGGCGTAGAGAGAGAGCAATGAAAACACGGTGAGACAGGGTGAAGGAGATCAATACTCACAGCCATTTTAGACCGTGTTAATGTGCCATATGATACCTAGCAAAAGCGTCTGCAAGGCTTCAAAGCAACCTTTGGATTGGTCAGCCCAGGAATGTGAACATCCCCATGGCAACACATGAATAAAATATCAATAACCTTGGTAAGAAATACACATGCACACACACACTAGAAACAAAGAACAAAGCAAGCGCCACTACAACACACAAACTCTGCTGATAAAGCGCACACACATAGACAGTGGTTCTTTACCTACAGGCATTCTTATGTCCCAAGGGTTGATTTTTATTAAAACTAACTGATTTCAACAGATAACAGATGTTTCTTCTTTTTATTAAATGAAGGCCACATTAATATTGTCTTAGAAACTTCACCTTTATTTTTTGCTGTCTTATGTTTCAAATGCTTTAGGAATAGATTTAATTGTTTATCCTTGTCCTTGATGCTTAAAAATTATGAAAGTCCATCACAACTAACATAGTTACAGTGGGTACGGAAAGTATTCCGACCCCCTTAAATTTTACACTCTTTGTGATATTGCAGCCATTTGCTAAAATCATTTCAGTTATTTTTTTTTCCTCATTAATGTACACAAATCACCCCATATTGACAGAAAAACACAGAATTGTTGACATTTTTGCAGATTTATTAAAAAAGAAAAACTGAAATATCACATGGTCCCAAGTATTCAGACACTTTGCTCAGTATTTAGTAGAAGCACACTTTTGATCTAATAAAGTCAGAGTCTTTTTGGGAAAGACTTGCAACAAGTTTTTCACAACTGGATTTGGGGATCCTCTGCCATTCCTCATTGCAGATCCTCTCCAGTTATGTCAGGTTGGATGGTAAACGTTGGTGGACAGCCATTTTTAGGTCTTCTCCAGAGATGCTCAATTGGGTTAAGTCAGGGCTCTGGCTGGGCCATGCAAGAACAGTCACAGAGTTGTTGTGAAGCCCCTCCTTCGTTATTTTAGCTGGGTGCTTAGGGTCATTGTCTTGTTGGAAAAGAACCTTCGGCCCAGTCTGAGGTCCTGAGCACTCTGGAGAAGGTTTTCGTCCAGGATTTCCCTGTACTTGGCCGCATTCATCTTCCCCTCAATTGCAAGCAGTCGTCCTGTCCCTGCAGCTGAAATACACCCCCACAGCATGATGCTGCCACACCATGCTTCACTGTTGGGACTGTATGGGACAGGTGATGAGCAGTGCCTGGTTATCTCCACACATACAGCTTAGAATTAAGACCAAAAAGTTCTATCTTGGCCTCATCGGACCAGAGAATCTTATTTCTCACCATTCTTGGAGTCCTTCAGGTGTTTTTTTTTAGCAAACTTGCACTGAGGAGAGGCTTCCGTCAGGCCACTCTGCCATAAAGCTCCAACTGGTGGAAGGCTGCAGTGATGGTTGACTTTCAACAACTTTCTCCCATCTCCCGACTGCATCTCTGGAGCTCAGCCACAGTGATCTTTGGGTTCTTCTTTACCTCTCTCACCAAGGATCTTCTCCCATGATAGCTCAGTTTGGCCGGACGGCCAGCTCTAGGAAGGGTCTGGTCGTCCCAAACGTCTTCCATTTAAGGTTTATGGAGGCCACTGTGCTCTTAGGGACCTTAAGTGCAGCAGAATTTTTTTTTTGTAACCTCGGCCAGATCTGTGCCTTGCCACAATTCTGTCTCTGAGCTCTTCAGGCAGTTCCTTTGACCTCATGATTCTCATTTGCTCTGACATGCACTGTGAGCTGTAAGGTCTTACATAGACAGGTGGGTGGCTTTCCTATTCAAGTCCAATCAGTATAATCAAACACAGTTGGACTCAAATGAAGGTGTAGAACCATCTCAAGGATTATCAGAAGAAATGGACAGCACCTGAGTTAAATATATGAGTGTCACAGCAAAGTGTCTGAATACTTAGGACCATGTGATTATTTCAGTTTTTCTTTTTCAATAAATCTGCAAAAAATGTCAACAATTCTGTGTTTTTCTGTCAATATGGGGTTTTGTGTGTACATTAATGAGGAAAAAAAAATTAACTTAAATTATTTTAGCAAATGGCTGCAATATAACAAAGAGTGAAAAATTTAAGGGGGTCTGAATACTTTCCGTACCCACTGTATATTAAAAACTACGATAATCTAAACGTACTAAAATGATCAGAAACGACTTCAATGTTTAGTGATTAACATTTATATAATTAATTTTTACACATACAGAATTATTACAAGTTGTGATGTCATTTTTACCACGAGTTGTTAGTGTAATGGAAAAGAGGTCAATGTTACCCTTTTTACATTTTGTTTTACATTATCTAAATGGTTGATTTTTCAATCAATTGCAAAAACTTTGCAAAAAGAAAATTAGCTGTTTATTCCATTTTAGTCCATTTAAAATGACATGTCCACCTCAGATTTGTATTAAACACAGTACATCACTTGAGACGTGATGGAAATGACATTGTGGTGGAAATTCAACAAAATGAATTAACAAAATCACAGAAGTCTCTTGTGAGATATTTATGTCTCCTGTTCAATAATGTTAGCGGTCAAATTAAATAATGTGTGAAAAGTGTGTTTGAAGAGAGTTTATTTTCTAAACGACCACAGGGCCAAAAGTGCTCTAAAGAAACACCCAAGCACTAGCGGATATTGGCCGGTCCACACCCAGATTCATCCTGATTAAGTGATGTATTACATATTCTTGATTCTGAGGATCAGATGATCATCACAAAGACACACACACACACAGTCACATGCAAACTATATGAAGAAGTGCGCTTTATTTACAAGAAAAGAAGGGCGTTTTTTACGGTCAGTCTGTGGGCATCGGTTAGCAGAGGCTAAAATAAATGTATGATGCAGTTGTGGGAGGAATGTAGGACAGAGGGGGTTGAGAGAGAGCGCGAGAGAGGAATACCCGGAGAGAGATGGGAGAGAGGAGAGAGAGAGAGAGAGAGAGAGAGCAAAGTGAGACAGAGCAAGAGATGAAGAGGGGGATAAGGCGTTGAGTTGTGAGAATTATACCGGCTGGTGAGGGGATTGGAAGCCCTGGCTGGACTTTTAAACAAGGCAGCTGTGACCTCGTAATGAGTGATTCACACTCACACGTCACAGACATGCTAAAGTGACACATACACAAACACATCACAAATCAAACTCACAGCCAGAGCCAGATCCAGAGAATAAGTCCTCATCGTCGTAAAATCCATCTCCAGAACTCTCATCATCGCTTGGTCGAGATCTGCGACGCTGTGCCTTTAAAAAAAGAGAAAAAGAAGTCAGAAACATTTGTGCAAATCCACCAGAAGTGGAATGATTTAGCAGTACATTGTTTCAAAACCAATATCAGATTAACGGTGTGTGTTCATGTGTAAGTGCGAAGGGGTCTAGCGTGGGGAGCTGTTTCATCGAGAGGCCTGTTGCTAGGGGCAACACTTGCCTTTAACCCAATTTCTTAAATAGGGACGAAAATTCAGCAGAAAAAGAGCTCTCGACTGTCCTCAGACCCAAAGTGAGAAAACTGTGACTTGTGTCATCAAATACACAAAAACCCTAGTAAAATAAATTCTAAACAAATTAGCAGTTCCCATCAAACATAAAAGTTTAGAGGCTGTTTCTGGCAACAAATGTCCTTTAAAAATATTGAATGTAAGTATAGTCACTAGTCAGCAGCCAACATGCTTAGAGTGACGCTTTCAAAAACAACATTACGTAACACCAAACCATTGGCGTAAAAGCACTACCCCCTCTTCTGAATCATTCTTTACTCTTGTGGTTGCTTTCCTTCCCCCCCGCTCTCATGATTGGTTGGTCTCCATCCCAGCAACACCCCATAAATACTCAGACCCATAAACCGATCCCATGCCCTCCCAGTAATCCCCCATAAACACACAGACTGGCCCCAAAATGCTGTCAGTAATCAGCATGCACTTAAGCTTAAGAGCATCATACACAAACAGACACACTATTATAACTGTGCCCAGTTCTGTATCTGGTCTAATTACATATTATGCACATAATATAGCCTATATTTATGTGCCTTTATGTTTTGCATGGTAAGCATGTGTGATTCACTAATCACATATACATATATACATGTATACACACATATATATACCCACACACACATATACACACACATATACACACACACTATGATACTATTTTATTTTTTTATTTTATTTTCCATGCTATTTTTTACAGCTCTTTACTATATTTAATAATTTTTATTTATATGCACGTTTAACAATACACTGCAATAATTTAAATATATACATACAAATAAATACATATTATATATAATTATGTATCTATAACATTAATCGCTTAAGATTTTCTTTAATGTTTTTGGAAAAAAGAAAAGAAGTCACTTATGCTCAGCAAGGTGGGTACTGCCAAAATGCAATAAAAAGTGAAACTGATAAAATACTGGAAACACGATTAAAATGTTTTGATTCTGATATTTTAAAAAATGCCAATTTTATTCTGTGATGGCAAAGCTATTTTTCAGCAGCAATATCCAGTTCTTTTCAGTATCACATGATCCCTTTAGAAATCATTCTAAATGTTGATTTGGTGCCTCAAGAAAGATTTATATTATCAATATGTGCTCTGCTTACTATTTTGTAGAAGAAACCTAAAGATTCTTTGATGAAAAGGAAAAGAAAGTGAAAAAAAAAAAAGCATTTATTGAAATATTAATCTGGTAACATTATAAGTGTCTTACTGTCTCTTTTGGGCAGGTCTTTCTGAATAAAAGTATTCCTTTCTTTAAAAAAAAAAAAGTTTTATTAAAATATTTGTAAATATATTAAACAAACACATATTTCCCTTCCTGTTTGACGGCAAAAAAACAGTTTGAAACACATCAAGTTTATACCAGAAACGTATCTCTGTCTTAATGCTCTCATATTCAAATATAGTTGTGAGACAAGGAAGGACCTTTTTAGGGTATTATAATAGCCTGATAAAAAGCCCATTTAAATCACCACAATATTCATGATGCATAATGTTATATTACCGGCAAATTTTTGTGACTATTGTGACTATATCACCCTCTCTAGTGCCAAACACATACTATTAATCTGAAGCATTTCGTTACTATTCTAGCCATTTTATCAACTAAACCAGCTCTAAATAGTGCTATGGATTTGTGCTGATCTTTTTTTAAGCTCAAAGTGCATGTGAACACCAGGGAATCAGATCCCACTGTGCCTCAATCTGAACTGCTATTAACCACAGGCCATTCACTAAATGCAATCAGGTCTAATGTGATTTCCTCTCCAACCTGTACAACACTCAGAAATACATGCTGCAGATGCACCGGATCTCCTTTCCAAATCACATATGTCTCTGCAAAACCTGGTGCTCAAGATGCAAGACTAAGCCAGTATGCATATTGGGATAGATTGTGTGTTTGTGGATGTCTGTATCCTCCCCTGTAATGGTGGGGTTGGTTTGTGGTGTAATTTGGTCTACGATATGATTAAGGGGTAGAATTGGCTCGCACAGCAAGGGTTCTTTCACAAACAGTTTGTGTGTGTATGTGTGTGTGCGGTAAAGATAGAGAGGGGGCTGTGGGTAAAAAAAAGCTTTAGCTGTTCAAACTGTAAAATATAAACATCCATCCGTTTCCGGCGGCAAACATAATGGACGAAAAAAAAATACAATGTAAGGCTGCACGATTAGAATATCAAGTTCTTGGATCTTGTATTATGATTTTAATTTGATTTATAGACTTGCATTATAATGCTATTTGATGTGAGGCAATGGGTACGGGTAAATCAAAATTCTCTTTGCAGCAATTAAAATTCTTTTCCAAAATCTTCACTTTGAAGAACTATAAATATATATAATGAGCAGATTTAATTTAAAGGGTCATATGATGCAATTTTTACCTTTCTCTTTGGATTGGTACACGATCTTGGTGTATAAAGAAGATTGTAAAGTTGCAAAGTACTAAAGTCTCAAACAAAGAGATATTATTTATCCAAAAGTTAAGAGTCAGCAACGCCTACTAAAATGGCCCGTTCAACACGCCCCCCACATACTAGTCACGATGTGGGAAGATTGCAAACGCCGCCAAAGTTCACGCAAAGAAAGAAGGGTAGCTTGTATCTCGACTGTAGTATGTTGCTGCTGCCGCCTGTCGTGGAAGATCGCTGAGTGTTTCGTTGTGAAAGCGGGGAAACTACATGTTTGGCCTTCCAAAAATGGACACGACCTGAAATCAGTGGTTAAGTTGTATTTACAACACTGGTCCAGAACAGTTCAACCCAAATATTGAGATGTGTCCAGCGCATTTTATGGAGAAATGTTTCCTGATCCTAGTAGAGTGGACTACAATGCCGGCTGTTCTGACTCACAGACTGCAAGCACGTTTTTTTATATTTAAAGAATTTGCCAATGACGATTCAAACACGAGTTTTGAGCAGTGTAGAGTAGCACTTGGTTTTGTAATTTCTCCGATCAAAAATCAGACATGGTTTTAGGTTTACAGTACGGACCCAACAGATGCACAGAACACACTAACAAGCCAGTATAAGTCATTATAATCAGTAATTATGTCCCCACTGGATGCAACAAATGCCTCGTTTATAATGGGTTTTAATGTTTTTGTCTCATCTCTCTGGCCGGACAGGGCATCACAGTATGTTAAGGGGCGTAACATTTCCGTCACACGCTTGAGGTATTCGGCCAATCACAACGCACTGGATAGCTGGCCAATCAGAGCACACCTTGCTTTTCAGATCGGCGGGGCATAGAGGAGAAACAATAATGTACAGTATGTGGAAAGTAATGTGTTTTTTTAACCTTAAACCGCAACAATAATAAACACATTTCATTACACCAAATACACCAAATAAGTTTGTTAGCCACATAATATGACCCCTTTAAGTAACCGTGGCAGGCATAAACACAATTTTGATTATGTATTTGAATAATTGTGCAGCTATAATGCATAGAAATGTATATATGTATTGTCCTCTCTTTCTCTGACAAATTTGATGTTTTTCTGTACTGGCTTCTTTCCAGAGGAACAGCTGCGAGTATGACTTCAGATAGAGAGAGCGTGTGAAAGATCACTGTGTAAGTAAAGTTAAGAGGTGACTTGGTCACTAGGTGATGACCCGATTACCACAGAGTTAGACACACAAATATCTGAATGCACATCTACATGTGCCAATTAAATATAAATACCAAAAAAACAAATGCATTACAGCACCTCCACCTATAAAACATCTGACCCTCAAGTTTAAACTTTGTCTCTTGAAATGCATGTTATATACGTGTATGAAGTGGACAGCTGTTTCTGTAGGACAATCCTTAATCCAACCAGCAAGTGATCCCATAATCCCACGGGATTAGGACCATGTCGGATGCCCATATGGGTAAGACGCCGTGTGTGTCAGTATAAGAGCTCCTCCAAAGCATACAAGTATTAAGCATTTATGATGCTGTGACAAAAACTATCCCTGGTTTAATCAACAAAGCCTGGCACATAACCAAATTATTATACATTTTACAAAACTAAATTACTAAATTTGAAATCATCAACCCTCTTTACTTCATTAATGTGACATTTTAAATTAAAAAAGGATATTAAAAGAGAAACAATTGTAGGGTGGAGCTATATTTAATCGATCTGGAAATAACTGGGTTGTTAAAAGTGACAGGTGTTTGGAGGGGAGGGGTTGAAAAAAAGGAAAAATAATTTTTTAAAGCTTATAAATCAATTACATAAATGTATACAAGAACATGAATAACACTTTTTAAATTTAATTAATAACTATTGTTAAAAATATTTTTATTTATATTTTTAAAGAAATTTGAAAGAGAGAGAAAGAATAAATTTTAAAAAGAAAATTTAAAAATGTAAAAATGATTGTTCACAATAAAAATGTTTATTAAAGTAAACAAATGCATAACATTTTTAATTCATGCTGCTTGTAAGAGTCTTTTTTTTTACTCAAACCTAAAACAGTGGCTTCAGTGTTAGAAGAGAAATCTCAACTTCGTAATAAACGATTTGCTAGATTGGATGAGCAGTTAAGGCAGTTTTGGCTTGGGTTTTCCAAGTGTTATGTGGGGAAAGTGTCTGGAAAGCTTTCTGCTGAGAAGTTGCCATGGAAACACTTTCATGGTATATTATCCGAGTCATGACCGCTCTTCCCACATGACAGCCAGCCTAAAACACCCGGAATCACTGCTGTCTGGGATAACAGGGTAAAACAGGGTTAACTCGCAACAGCATGTGCGTAACATGACCGTTGTCACACAGACTTGTAATAAACTCAAAAGTGCAGATCAAGTGATTCGAGAATGCAGTGCTTGTGAAGTTTACAGGACGGTATTGTGCGTGTATTTGTGTGTCTGGGTGAATGAACTCTTTCTCCTCGCAAGCAGATGGGGCTTCCTGTGGATCATAACTTCTCTTGTGTGTCTAAGAAACTTTTCAAAGGAGCTGAAAAATGCAGCCAGGGGCTAGGGAATGGCTTGCCTTTGTGAGTATGTGGGTGTGCATGTAAGGGTGAGTGTGTGTGGCCGGTCTTTGTGATTATGAACAGTCCTCCCCCATTCCCAGAATCCTCTACTGTTCTCAGTGTGTGTGTTTGCACTTCTGTATGTGCCCGGAGATCCTCATTTCCCATATCTTTGGGGACAATCTCAATTTTGCTGCACAAATAAAAAGGAGGAGAAGGTACATAGAACCGAGGGAATAAGAGCGACTGCAGGTTTTCTAGAATAGCAGTCGCTGAAAGTGCAATAGGAGCAATTCTGGACTATTATGGAGAGTTGTTGCTCAGTAACAGCATACCTGACTTGAGTACAGAAGTGGATGAGAAACACTCTGGAAATCTGGTCCACTGTCAAGTATTTAATAGCATCTACCCCCACTACAGAATCACACTCACCAATGAAGGATTGCGCATTTTATGTAATGAGATCATCATTTAGGACACAATATTATATCGGTTTTGTTTTGTTTTTTACATAAAGTTAAACTTTATGTCCTGCTACAATCAGTTAATGGCTCAACATGTCTTTAAAGGTGAGTAAAATTAACAGATGGAGTTTTGTTCTCAAAAGTAAACATTCAAACACACAAGTAAGCAATGGAAACGGTCACGTGGGGACACTATCAGAAAAAAAGGTACAAACTGTCACTGGGGCGGTAACCTTCGGTAAAAGATCTAAAAGCTGACATATTAAAAATGTACCACAAATGGTCATAGGCCTATTAGTACTTAAAGTCCTATTAGTGCCTTATAAAAGGTTCCACCCAAGTGACGTTTTGACATATTTTATTATGAAGATAACACTGCCATTGTATCCATGCGTTTTACAGCGGTGGTAGGCTGTCCTGTTCCTCTAGAATTTATAGTTGAGTGAAGCAGATGGATCACTAGTCAAAAGTTTGGGATCTGAAAGGGTTTGTTTTTTTTATAAAAAAAATAGTTTTAGTCAGCAAAATGCATTATCTGTAAGTATATTTTATTATTATCAAAAAATAAAAATACCTATCCATTTTCTCTGTGTTGCTTGTTGCCGTAAAATGCAGGAATCCGGTCTTAAATCCTAACATGCGAAACTAAGTCAGTTTAACTCTAAATGCAATGGGTGGGCTGTGGAGGAATAACAAATTGATTGTCTTGATCACAGACTGTCGTTGTCTGCATCCGAAGTTGAAAATAATCAAAATGATTGAACTAAATGACATAACAAAAATGGAATTACTTTTGATCAAATGAATCAATCAAACTGAGTTATCATAATATAATTACCACACTGAGAAAATCACATGAAATTCAAACACCAGTCGACTGAGGAAAGACAGCAGTCCATCACTGCATTCACGACTGCAGGTAAGCGCAGCTGTACCCCGAGTGGCCCGAGAAGAGAGCTTATGATAGCCAAATGATCGAGACATATGCTTCCTTTAAGTTTCCTCGAGGGAGAGTGCATGGTTTAAGAACAGAAAACACAAAGCGCTGAAAAAATCTTTGCTTAGCACACCGTTATCTTTGCGTCTCTGGAAGGTCTGTGTCGACTGAGGAGCCAATTCACCTGAGAATGTTTCTGCATATTATTGATATAACGTAACGTTTTTGTAGAACATTGTGTATAATGCCTAATCATAAGCTTGTTCAGAAATTGTGACAAAAACTTGATTATTAAAAAATAACGTCTTTCTCCTTAAACGTCATTTAAATAAACGAATATTCGAATATGAGCCCAAATATTCGAATACAATATATATTTAAAAAAGCCCATTCCTGCATTACATTGATTACAGGTGACAGTACTAAAGATATTTATAACGTGACAAAAGATTTATATTTCAAAAAACATTTGCAGCATTGCGTGAGCATAAGAAAGAAAATCTTGCCAAACCCCCCAAAATATAAATGGTATGCTATATGTTGTTTATATACGGCATACAGTGAGGTGCAATGTGGAAAGAGAAAAAAAAAAAGAAGTGGATGTCATTCAAATCCAGTTGTTACACCACCAAAGATTATGTTACATGTCATTTAGTGACATACAGTACAATAATTGCAGGGACTATCCTGCACGAGTAACTTGAGGTTACAAGTCTTACTTAAGGTCACAGTAATGACAGGGCATCTGTCCCACGCTCCATTTCAGAATCCGTGAGCTTTTGGTTGCCAGCCCACATCAATAACCTCTACTCAACCATCATGTGATGTGCGTGTCTGTGCATGTGCATTATAAATGAAAGTCACATTTGCTTCAGAATGAGACTCATCTGACCAGAATTCATCTCAGGGTTATTATCGCCCATTAAAAACATCAGGTTAAAGCAAGAACGCAGTTTCCCGTCACAAGCTCCTTCCTTTTCCACACCAAAAGATAAAAGTGGAGCATATGGAATGTGTGTAGTTAAAGGAGTGCAAATATACAGCGAATGCGATTACGAAAGCAGTGGACTGGTTTTTCTCAATGTTATCTCACTCTCCACATACAGGCCTCTAGACTAAGTGACCCGTGAAACAAAACATTCAAATACCATTTATTGCAACAAAACTTGTGTGAATATGTCGGTAATTAGCAAGCCTAGCAAAACTAAAGAGAAAAGACTAATGGCCCGTTCTCACCAAAGATGATAACTATAATGATAACAATAAAGATATGGTTTTAAAAATCATTTGCATAGTCCAACCATAATGATAATGGCACAGAGGAACGATATCATTGAAATCACTTTCAGCACATTTATTTTTTCCAGCTGAAGAACAATAAAAACACTTACAGCGTGTTAGAATCCATCCTGCTTTAAAAATCTTGAGCATTTCAAGAGGCAGACGTCATAACTGTAGCATGCTCTTATAATAAACAGAATGCTGATATAGTTATTGTTATAGTTATAATTATTAGTGTGAACGGACCTTAACAATAAATCTCTTTTCAGTTTTAATCAGAATTGACTTAAAATGACTCAGTGGTTCAGTGAGTCGAACAAAAAAATTCAACTGATTCATTAAAAGGAACTTGCTCATATGATCCTGATTCACCCAAAACCATTTTTTCAAGTCCGATTTAAGCAACCATTTTAGCCCCAGACTGGAGCTCTGCTGTAGTGACATTTCTCTCTCTCTGTAATCGGTTGACTAGGTTGTGTCGACTATCCCATTCTGTGTACCATCCCACAAAGCTCTTTAGTGACTGTGTTTAACTTTCTCTCCTTCTCAGTCTGTGTGTCAGTCTGCTCTACCTCCAGCAGGTGATTCTGCTGTAATCTTTCATCCCTACACTTGTGGACTAGCAGCAGCGTAATCTGCTTTCCAGCACATCTGCCCAAGCGGACGCGTATCTCACTTAACTCATATCGATCAATATCACTTTCCATGCACAACATGATAAGTGAGGAGATTAGCAGG
Source organism: Sinocyclocheilus anophthalmus (assembly GCA_018155175.1). Taxonomy (NCBI): domain Eukaryota; kingdom Metazoa; phylum Chordata; class Actinopteri; order Cypriniformes; family Cyprinidae; genus Sinocyclocheilus; species Sinocyclocheilus anophthalmus. Next base: position 429,214 of record JADLZN010007294.1, on the reverse strand, counting down.
AAGGAATGGAGAGAAAAATAGATTGACTGAGGCAGCTGATTCCGGTCTTCTCCATCCGTCTCCCTCTCTCGCTTTCACACTCCACCTGCTTTTGCAAATGCATGAAATAACAGGCAGCTATTTAACACGTTTGCAGGATGTCTTCATTGAGAATTTAGCATGCATCCATTTGTTCCCGCTGGAAAGTTTATCTGGGGTTATACTGAAAATCACTACGCGGGAAACACTGTCTGCACTCAGCTTGACAGTCACATTTCTCCAAACACAGCTGCTCTTATTACTGACATGTCAAAGTATAATCATACCTTAGGTAATTGCAATTACTCACAAATAGCGGTGATATTCTGAGAGACTGTGACATCCATTTATTCATATAAATTAGATGCTGACACGGCATGAGCATTTATGTGACAATATACTGTATAAACTAGATAATCTGCCAGTATGCGGCTTTTTTGACATTATCTACACTACCTTTTTTTGTTTAATAGAACTTAATAATGCAGTAAATAGCTCTAAGGCAGGGATCCTCAAATCTGGCCCACGAGTTCCACTTTCCTGCAGAGTTTAGCTTTACCCTAATCAAACACACCTGAGTTTGTTAATCAATGTCTTCAGGATCATTAGAATATAACAGTTAGTTGAGTTTGATCAGGGTTGGAGCTAAACGCTGCAGTGCATTGGACATCCAGGGTAAGATTTGAGGAACCCTGCTCTAAAGTGATAGTAAAGATATTTATGTTATACAAGATTTCTGTAATAAATGAAAAAACGTTCTTTTGAATTGTCTATTCATAAAGAATCCTGAAAAAAAAAACCCCGTTCATAAAAATCATTCAACAAAAAATATATTAAGCAGCCACACTGTTTTAGCTTTGATAATAATAAATTTTTCTTGAGCACCAAATCAGCATGTTAGGATGATATCTGAAGGATCATGTGACTCTGAAGCCTGGAGTAACGGCTGCTGGAAATACAGCTTTGCCATCTAAATTACATTTTTAAATAAAATTTATATAAACTATGAAACAGTTATTGTAAATATTTCACAAGTTTACTGTTTTTTTTAATCAAATAAATCCAGTTTTGGTGAGCATAAGAGACTTATGCAGAACAAAAAACTAAAATCTTACCGACTCTTAAGTCAACAAAAAAGTGGATGTGTCAAATATCAGATCTGGACATAAGGTTTCATGTAAATGTCTACATCTGCCACTGTGCCATCTCTAGACTTTTATGTTATGGTTCCTGTTTCTGTTCCTGTAACACTATTCCTGGCTGGATCAGTTCAGTGGTTTTAATAAGCCCTTTACAATCAAATATGAGCACAAGTTAACCCTAAAAACATTTTAATTATAGGCTTCCTTCTTTTTTGCTGTGGCACTGGAAGTTTTTAATGTTATATTGCTGGTCAGCACTTTGGTCATTTTAACTGTGCTCTATAAATGAACTTTACTGACACATTTATTCCACTGACAGTAAGGCTGTGACAGCCAGAGGACCTTCGTTTAGCTACAGTCATGGCAATATCAGCTGTACTATCATTCAGTGTTTGTGGCAATGACAGCGTAGCACTGATCTTGGCCTAAGCCCTTGATTTGGAGGCCAGACGATGGGGGAGGTGCTAGCGTGAGCCTTGACATCACGTTTGAGTCAGAATCCATCAACTCCATTATATCTGTAGTGAACCTGACATCCAGCAGATTGTTGATGATTCAGGCCGTGGCCTTCTGCTGTCAGACCACTGAGACAAGATCAGCCATTAATCGGGCTGTTGACCCAAAAATATAAATTCTTATTTTGTCTCAACAAATTGTAAAAATGTAAGTATAAGCATGGATTAATCGCACACAATATTATCAATAACATACATTTAGAAAATAGCGTGAATTGTCATTAGTGACTTGCAAAATCAAAGCAATATACCTTAAACAATGAAAATTACATCCTTTGTGTTCAATGGGAATAAGACGTGTCAATCTTCCTTTACAGGCATAATGGAGACGTGAATACACTATTCATTTAATTCCCCCCCCCCCAAAAAGAAGAAAAAACTGTTAAAAGGTTATTGTATATCCCGCCATTCATTTGTGTTGTAATATTACAGTTCTTCTGCAGACTGAAAGACCTGTTATTTACGGGTCCTCTCTTAGTCATTCTCCACACTTGACAGAAGTCTGCATTTCATCAGCTGTGTGTGTGTGTGTGTGTGCCAGATCCCTCTTATCAAATACTCAGAGTCTGGCTGAGCAGCGCAGAATCTCTTCAGCCAACATTCTGACATTATCACATTTTTTAAAACAACTTCACAATCACGTCAGTGGTAAAGATTATTATGCTTGTTTTTGTCAAAATCTGATGGATAAATACAAAGTATAGCATTCTCTCTCCCATCACAAAAACAACCTACACTGGTTGTTCAATAAAGTGTGCAATAATGCTGTGAATTACATCATCTTGTACTGCAGTATGCATTGAGAAGTCATTGCACATCTTTTGACTAAAGATTGGTACTGAAATTAATAATATTTGTATGCAGGCCACGGTCACAGCTAATGGAAATTGAAGGGCTATATGTTTAAAAGAATGTGCCATCTTGTTTCAGACAAATAGCTAAAAAAAAAAGTTTTGGTGATTTTAACGTTACAAATAAAACGTTAAATGGATAAAACTCTAATAACTACTAAATGGGCAGGACTAAAAAAAAATTTGTATGCTTTGCTACAATAATAGTCTAAATAATGTCCTTAGTTTTTCAATCTGACATTTTAGTACAACATCTTTATTACTGAGCTGCTGGAATACATCTTCTAGTAAAGATTTGATCAGAGTAACAAGCCTGAATTTAGATTCGACGAGCCTCTCAACTGCACCAAAGTCCCTTTGTATTCTATTGTCTTTGACAGCACCTACTGTAGGAAGATGTTCTGGTTATTGAGTTGCAAAGACGGTGTGTTAATTTGCACATCAATGTGCACAAAGCTTTTAGCTCCGTCACTCAAACAACTCTTTGAGCTTCAAAAACGGGCAACTGTTGAGTGATTAAGCTTCAGTAGAGGTTATAGTGAAGGTGAGGATGACCTTTTGTGCACATGTTTGCGCATGCAGGCTGAGAAACAAAGAAAATGCAAATGGATTAAGCGGTGCACAGTGTTAAATCCTCAAAGATGTGCGCAGACAGTTTACTTTATGCATGTGCTTTCACACACATTTTTGTCTTTTGGCTGCAGGCTCATTTTTTTCTTCGGCTCTTATCTGGGAGTTTTTACTGGTATAAATAAATCCCTAAAATAAAGTGTGTGTGAATAATAAATATTTTAAAACTATTATCTCAATGTTTGGCGTCAGTTCGGCTATGCAGAATCATATTATTTAACATAAATCCACTGGAACTAAAACCCCCTAAAGAATCATTCATTCAGACTGACTATGATGATATGGATAAATACTTCAAAGCAGAATTTTGAACTATTTAAATTAGCTAAATTGCAAGAGTAGCTAATACAGTTTTAATAATAATTTAAGCATTTAGCAGACGCTTTTATCCAAAGTGACTTACAGTGCATTCAGGCTATACATTTTTTACCAGTATGTGTGTTCCCTGGGAATCGAACCCACGACCTTTTGCGCTGCCAACGCAATGCTCTACCACTGTATATCTGCAGTTCCCACTCCATTTTGTGTCATCCACCATGGGGACTGACTACTAAATAATGTAAAGTCCCTCTCGCCAGGAAATCCCTTCAGAAAAACCACATGCATATAGGTTAGGTTCACACAGCAGCTGAATACAGTTATCAGTCCCGTTTTGAAGCTAAATATGGTTTAGTTCACACATGCGCTACCATTTAAAAGTTGGCCAGTAAAATTTTTTGAATGTCTCTTATGCTCACCAAGCATTTATTTGATAAAAAATATAGTTATTACATTTCAAAACAACTGTTTTCTGTTAGAATATATTTAAATGTAATTTATTCCTGTGATTGCAAAGCTGAATTTTCAGCAGTTCATTACTCCAGTCTTCAGAAATCATTCTAATATGCTGATTTGGTGCTCAACAACATTATCAATGTCAGCATTTATTTGAAATAGAAAACATTTGTAACATTATAAATGTCTAGAAAACTTTGTAACATTATAAATGTCTTTACTGTCACTTTTGATCAATTTATTCCATCCTTACTGAATAAAAACTGATTTTTGCCCCCCCAAATTGTACTGTCCCAACATGTGAACGGTATCATGTTTTGGTTATAAACGAGTGTGATAAAAGCATTCTGAAACGACTCTCTTAAATTTTCAGGACTCATTTGTCTTGTGTATGCTTTGCATTTTTTCACGGTAACTCACAGAGATGCAAACATAAGCTGCACGCTTTCAGAAAGTTTTAAATCCCGTCACTGCCTTTCCAACCGAGCCGCTCTCATCAGTTTTGTGGTCTGGACGCGACACAAATCCTGTGCTCTACACTGGTTTTTTTTTCTTCACTTTTTTCACTTGAAGCTTCTGTCGGTTAATTAAGATTGAACAGATGAGGTCATGCCTTCACTGGACTCATTTATTAACTGACGTCATTTTCACTGTGATAACACTTTCTGGAGTGATGGTCTCACAAATTTTGTGTGCAGCTACAGATAATGTTGTCAGTTGAATGGTAAAACGCTTGCGATGTTCCTCATCCGTAAGCCGCTTTGGATTAAAAGCATCTGCTAACTGCCTAAATGTAAACGTGTATGTAAACAAATGCTATATTTTTTCACAAAGCCATCTCATTAAACACATGAATGCGTGCTCTCAAATGAATGAAAGCACTTACTTTAACGCGGTTCATCATTTGTCTTTATAATAAACGCAAATCTTGTTGATTAATGGCCTGCACATCGCATCTGACACGCTTCGCCAGCGTTATCTAAATATTCCTCATTCCCAATTAACTCCAGGGCTGTTTTTAACATTCTATAGACGCTCGTCTGGCGCTCACCTCGCCCCACCCTGCTACTGGAAAGTTAACGACATTCCAGAAGTCCCCGGAGCACACGGCCATGCCCCCATTCTCTCGTTAACCCAATTATCCTCGTGGATCTCCACGGAAACGCGTCACTACCCCAACCCCTTCCCCAAGCAAGAGGCCACGAGAACATCTGCAGAACAAACAAACAGACAGGGAAGGAGGAGTAGGAGGAAAAGGAAGGACACATGCGCATAAACACGTTTTCTCCGGGCAAGGGCTGTCCTGTTTGGCTACAATAGCTGTATTCATATTTATAGAGCGGCTTGGTGAGGGACCTTAAAACTCCTTGTGGTTTTGGAACGCCTCCTACCAATGCTCTCTTATTATAGCATGGCGCACGCAAGCACACAGAAATTTGGGACAGAAAAGCACTCGTCATTTTTGAGCGGGTAAGACATTCAATCATGCTGTGGCTTTTTCTGAGATACCGATCGCAACGGACATTTACACATCTAAAACCACACCCATAAAAAAAAAAACATTACACTCCAGCCCGTTATAAACGCACCAATGCCCACACATCCGACTGTAAAATATAGTTTATGTGTCCCTTTCCTCCTAGCCAGTCTCTCTCAGGTATGGAGTGATTTCCCCTCCCCCACCAGACTGCCGGAGCCGCATCTTAATTAGCGAGGGAGACCGAGAGAGAGAGAGACCGAGAGACCGAATGAAAAAGAGCAAGCAGGGAAAGAGAAAAGGGTGAATGACAGAATGAGAAGGGAGAGACCAGAGATATGGCAGTGACGGAGATGTGCTCTGCTGTTGTCTTGGTGACACTGTGGAGAACAGGTAGAGGAACACAGTCTCATGGGAAAGAGCAACGAGCCCTGATAGTCCCCACTTTTCTCCCTCCCGCTTTTTGTTTCCACCTCTCTCAGCAATTCATCCCTCTCTCTTTTCTCTTTGCGTGGCTATACGAGCTCTGGTCCTAAAATGGGTTTCTACAGTACAGCATCATAGCTTGTAATATTCAATGACAGCATGTTCTTCCTACTGCCTCACAGGTCAAGGTGTGAAAGGAAGATTCCAGGTTCGATATGGCTGAACAACAGAATGAGATCCAATCATTGCCAGCATAATGTTGATTACCACAAGAAATAATTTTGACTCGCCCCTATTTTCCTTTTAAAAAAAGCTGAAATCTTTACACTCTTTATGTGGTTTATGGGGAATCTCCATAGGTCTAATGTTTACCTTGCAATACCCATGTCATTATACATATTTCTATCCTCGTATATAGGAGTTGTATATACACTGTATATTATATATAATATTATAATATATAATTATATAATATAAATAAATAACTAAATAAGGTTTAGGCAATTGTATGTAGTTTTTTTTTTTCTGTATGCAGTTACTATTTCATGTATGCCGCATATATAGCAAAACTGATTTTAAAACCAAATAAGCTTAAAAAGCAGGAATCAAGGTTATAGTGATGCATTTTCAAGGAAAGTAAATGGGGTTCATTTTTGGAGGATTTAAAAGCAGAAATGTGAAGCTTATAGTTTTACATCTGTAAAACGTATGTATTATTTGAGCTGTAAAGCTGAAAAGTTTGTTGAGCTGGAAGTCATTTTATGGTCATTTTAAGCTTTTAGGTTTTATATTCAGTAAAACCGAATATACTTTTACACAGAAGAGGTCAGGAAGCAATTTTTTCCACACTAAAATTATGTTAACAGTCACGTTGTTTACGCCTTGTGGCTTTCCTGTTTTTTCAATGTACAGATCAGCGCTATTCACTTCCTTTGAGAGCACCTCACTGCAACAGATTTCAGCTTTTTTTCAAAGAAAGCAAAAGACAAGACAAAATTATTATTTGTGGTAATCAACACGTCACAAAAACCTCAATTGCATTCCTTCAGATGAATTCACAAGTGTTTTTTTCCAACTGAATGAATGAACGACACTCTTGCATTGGCAATGATTTGACCCAGATTTCACCTACCCGCATCCATCATCTTCAGGTTATCGGGCAGGAGGAGGCTGATGGATGTGAGGAGGTCAAAGGGAGGTGAGCGTGATGTGGCTGATTTAGTTTATGTGAAGCAGGTGGGCTGATAAGGTGAACCTCCTTGGCTGACACCTCTAAATTAAAGGCTTTCACACCAGAACACAGTGCCATTTGGTGGATCCGATAATGTTTTCTTTTCTTTAGTGAGACTAGGTGTCAGTTGGAAGCCTTGGGAAATGCGCTTATTATGTCAACATGGAATTACCACAGTGTTTGTTGCCAGAGTGTGGCTAGGACTGAGATTTGCTTAGAGAAATTTAGAGTGGTCAGATGTTAAACATTTGGACTCACTTTAAATAGAAGTGTCTGAGAACATCCTTTGCCAAAATAGGAACAAATTCATCATTCAAATTTATATGCAGAACTTGTTATACAGAACTGACAAGCTTTATTAGATGCTTTTTATGTAGGAAAAAAGCAACATATGAGGCTGTTCACATAGATTACAATTTTGCATTTAAAACAGGGAAATGTGGGGCAGTGGATTTAGGAAAAAACGAGATCTAGAGACGCGTTTATTAAAAGTCAAACTACTTTGAACTGCATGTCAAGACATGAGACACGATCACCACAGTCAAACACGTTTGCCTAGTGCATGTATGTTTATGTAGCATGATAAAAGCAAAATGCAACTGAAAAACGAGTTCTGTGAGAATGACATCTGACATTTTTTTTAAATATCACAATTGACAAACTACATTTACATGACAAAATTGTAATCGAGCTACATTGGGGTTTGGGATTTCGGAGTCTGTGAACAAACTGTAGTCTGATTAACATGTTTACATGCTGGACAGTACTGAGCTACAATTACATTATTAGACTAACAGACCTAGATACCTGTAGTGGAGAAATTTGACTCAGACTAAAGTGTTTAAGTGACATGTAATTGCTTTAGACAAATTATTGCTTTAGTACCAGCTGAAATTTAATGTGTATGTTAACATTTACTACTGAGATTAAGTGAGGATCACATTTGTCTCTTGAGAGAAACAAAAAAATCTTGTTTTACAATTCCTGAAGATCTGTGTGTCACACTGTGATCAGATTTCCAAGAAACCAAAAGTGTGTGTGAATAGATTTCAAAATGAAGTGAAACATTTCTCATGGAATTCTTCCAAAACCAAACGATCCTTGTCGTGCAACTGGATTTTAGTCAGGTGTGTCACAACTACCGACTGTTTTTGCTGAAATCCCTCCCTGTTATGTTGAAGGTCAGAGGCCCACCCCAACGAACACCTCTGATCATTTCAAACGGGACGGAAGTTGACTTTCAGACTGTAGGGTCATTATCTCAGCAGGGTTCTGGGTCGCCGGGGCTGTTAACACCCACCTGCCAAGAGACGCAGCCATATGCACGGGCACTCAGATTATTCAGCAACTGGAAACCAACTACTGAAATGCTGCCTTTACTGTATGCCAATGATCGTCTCATTTGTGACAATTTTAAAACTCCTGAGAAATGTTCTTAATTTGCATGACTTCCTTCTATGGATCACAAAAGGAGATATTTTGAAAAATGTCTCTGTATTTTTTGTTCATACAATGAAAGTCAGTGGGGTCTAATGTTGTTTTGGACTCTTTTGACTTGCATTGTTTAGACAAAAACAGCTGAAAAATTCTCCCAAACATCTTCCTTTCTGTTCTGCAGCAGAAAATCATACATGTTTGGAATGACACAAGGGTGATTAAATGATGACAAAATTTTAATTTTCACTATGTTGTATAAACCAAACACTTTGGCTCCAATCCCATATTGGTTTATTCTCCCAAGCAATGCTAATCCTCCTCACAGGCCACACAGACTTTGAGCAAGGCATGTCCAAATCAAAACTTTAAAACACTGTCTAGCTCTTGTGAGTCTGTAAGCGAGATCTTTATACAGCTAAGTGAGAAAGTCAGCAGCAGAAACTTCCTGTGTCCAATTGCTTCACACATTCCGCTCCACTCATTTTCTCTCATTCCCTCCTCCTCATCTCCCTCCCTCTCTATGGTTGTCTTTGTCATCTACAGCACAAAACACTGATTCAGTGCTGAACCCAGGAGTCCAACATGATCCTTTAAAACACACACATACACGCACAACTTTCAGGAGTGGATCTGGTCCATTAGCTCAATTCCCAGATCTAAATTAAACTCCATCTCTGGCGCACAAAGCCAGAAAGGATATGACACCACTGACCTGATCCACATGAGACTTCCGTTTGAAGTGGCCACAACAACTCGACCAATCATGCACTATACTACAAGTGTGTTGATTCATTTTGAGTGGGCAAGATGGGTATGAAATAAACACATGCCACCAGCTAAATTTGGGTATTTTTGCACAGTAGCGTGTAAACTCACTCATCAGCCAGCCCACTGCGACTTGTATGACATCTCAGTTTAACACTTAACAAGAAAAGCGGTTGCTTAGGTGCAAAGACACACTTGAAGAACCACATTTAATTTTATCTTCATGAATAGACAAAAGCTGTTAGTGTGCCTAATGTCTAATTCTGCTGTTTGTCCGGATCTTCACTGGCCTTAATGCAGATTCCACAAATTTTATGTAAATGTGCAAAACGACCATTTCAGGAGGTGCTCGGAGTAAATTTTGCTTCAAATCTACACCGAGTACGTTTACATGGACAAAAATAATCAGATTTTAACACGATTAAACAATACTCTGATTAAGAATCTACCATGTAAACAGATTTTTGATAACCTTAATCCGACTAAAGTCATATTCGAAGTAAACAGAAATCAAATTAAGACATGTGGAGTATTCCTATTTTAGTCGCATTACTGAAGTGCAGTATAGACATGTAAACACCTTAATCACATTATTACCGTCGTGTAGGACTTTTCGCCGCATTTTGCAACAGGATACACACACGGCAGTGCTCAACCATTTGCTGGCAAATAAAAGAGCTTCAACAACGCCATTGTCTGTATGCACGTACAAATAATGATCTGCACTTGAAGCTTTCATAAAATTACAAATGAAACACCCAAAACTGTACATGGCATCATCATGAAGACAAACTATGTTTATACATGAAATTACGGAGGGGATGTCGGATGACATCACATGGGGACGTAATGCGTGTGCCATTAATCCAACTATGTACTATAACATGTAAAACACGAACATAAAAGGAATATTCTAAAAGCAACTCATATAAACACCATAATCATAATATTGGCTTATTTAGAATAAGGTAAATAATTAGATTACTGATGTCCATGTAAACGTAGTCATTGTGATTCTCTTAAAGTGAACGAAAACAATGCAGGTTCACTTGTTTGTTGCTAACTTAAGGACTCTGTATAACCTGGTTTTCCAAAAAAAAGAAAAGAAAAAAAAAAAGGTTAAGTCAGTTGACACTTAAACTGAAGTGGACCAAATGAGATCGAAGTTCAAGTTTCAAGGTCATGAGGGCAAAGAATGTCATTTCAGTCTTTGCATGTTTGTTTACATATATGGTGAGTTATCTTTTATATCTAGATTGGAAAAATAAAAATGCCTGTAAAACAGAGCATTCATAAACTACTGTGGCAAAAAAAAAAAAAAGTTTATTTCAGGCAACCATTTAACAATTATGGTCGACTATAAGAAAGCATCTACTCCTTAGCTACTTCAATAGAGTGCAACATTCTCCTAATGTATATAAAGTCAAAAACTTTCAATCAAAAGTTTGTATTTCTAATTTGATTATTAAAGCCAGTCAGTACAGTATTTGTCACTACTTCTTGCCTCATATCAAAGTTTGTAATGTTGTAATTCAAGTTGTAGCTGGTTGGTTTGGTTCATGGCTTAAACAAGCTTTTAAAATATCCCTATAGGAAAAATACTTCTTTAATCAAGCCACTAAAAAAGTGGACGGGGCACTGTTGCATTCTGTAGTGTTTGCGACCACCAGCATTTTATCATTGCCAGTCAAGTTGTTTAAAAGAAGGGCTTTGGACTCAACACAAGTGCTCAGTAACAAAAAATCATAGCATCCGTAGTAAATACTGAACTGAGAGGTCGGTTTTAATTTTCTTAAAGGATTTCATCATAATGCATTTCCTCGCGCGCACAAACGTGAATGAATTCGACTCCCTTCTGAATCTGGGTTCCGCTCTCGCGCGCCGCGAAGGACAATGACGTCATCCCCCCGCAGCCTGCCGCCCCTCCACACCCCGCTCACAAAAAAACAAAAAAAAAAAACAAAAACCTCCGGCCATCTCCGGCCAAAATCACCCGCCGAACGGCGACAGCCGCGACAACCCATTATAGCGACCATGTCTGAAGCCCACCGACCACTCCTGACCACAAAGAGAACAGTGCGTGTTGAGGGACCACCGACAGGCAAACATGAGGGACAAAGGGCTTGCAATTAAACCCTAATTAGATGCGGCGCGTTAATTATAGTTTATCCAGACACCAAGCTTCTTCACGCCAATGTAATCAGACAAGCGACCCTGACCCACAACACACACCCACCCACCCACCTACCTACCCGCATCCAGCCCAAAATGGCTAAACAAGGCAAAGGTGCCCAGGAGAAATCCGCACCGCTGTGGCTGGCTCATAGTAGCTCCCAGCTCAGAGCTTTCTCCAGCCCACTCGCAGCGCTCCCCAGGCCGCCAGAGACGCGCTGTCTGCGGTCAGCAGAGAGAATGTGGGTCGCGTCCAAGATTTACAACCGAGCAAGCAGCACACGGCTACCGTCGCCTAATTAATGACCTTACAATTCACACTCTCTCATAAAGATTACCGCAAGCACACACGAACATAATCCCGAATGTGAACGTTGGGCATGTTGTGAGCGCGTGTGACCGGCGGTAAATCGCCCTCTCGTAACAATAGATCACAATAGAGTGTCATTCTCACCAGGGCAGTCTGCGCCAGCAGCAGCAGCGCCAGCGCCAGCCAGCACGGGAGCTTCATGGTGCTCCGAACACAGCAAAACACGGGGCTCGCGCTCTCGTCTCCGCGCTCCTCTTCAAGGGGCTAGAGTAAACCTTTCGCTCAGTTTTCGGTATCCAACTTCAGGGCAGGCGCTTTCGTCGGCACATCCGTCTCGCGTCGGTACGGTCAAATCCCCGCGAAACCACGCGAAGACCGAGGAGGAGCAGCTCGTGTGATTTCTTCCCTCTGATCTGACTTGAGTGGCTGAGACCTGATGGATATGGAAGCAGGGAAGACTAGAACTCCTCTCTCTCTTTCTCTTCTCTACGCTATGGCGTGTGTGTGAGAGGAGGACGGGCATTGGGTGGATTTTCTTCGTGCGGTTGAGGATGCCCCCTGCAGCCCAGTCAAGCATCGACGTCTTCCCTGCCTCTCCCTTCTCCTCCCCTGTCGCGATTTCCATCAGAGCTTCCCGAGACCCTCAACATTTTGTCTGTAGTAGTGGACATATGTTTTTGATAATACCTCTTACATAATTTCATGCTACTGTTTTGACTGAATATAATGCCACCTTTAATGTCCTTTATAGTGTTTTTTGGGTGGTGTTTCAATATGTACATATAATTAAAGGTCTGCTAACAGTGTTTGGTGCATAAGCAACAAGTACCAGAATGAAAGTGGCAGTTTTTTGGTTGTCTGACATTTGATTGTATGAGTATGGGTGAGATACCTTCAGACGACTACATTATTCGGCATATCTGTGTTTAGGAAAGTCTGATGCACTGAGCTCAGTTATTAGGCACACTATAAGATATCATTTAGCTGTTGATATTGGATAGCATATGAACAGCTTAAACTCTGTAAAACTCAATCTACATAATCTTGCTGATTTTTTTTAATAAACATTACTTCTATATCGTTAGTAATCTTTCAAGACAAACATTTACTGGACTGAAGCAGCTTAGGTTTACTTTATCCATAGACTGGCCTAATTTTTTTTAGAAAAGAGATTTTTTAGAAAAAATCTTGTCAATAAAACTAATGTATAAAAATGTATCAAATATGATACATCAGGCTTTTGAGGAATGTTTATTTGTGAATCTCTGACAGTCATTATATTGCATTGTTTTGCCCTAATAATTAAACTATACTTTGTCATAAAACTAAGCATTTCAAATAATCCTGATAAGACATTATTAGGATATAGAGTGACAACTGATATGCATTTTATGTAAATTGTCTGTTATACTGTTATAAAACATTGCATTGATTTACAGAATTTCATCTTGCTTTTTTGTGTTTTTTCCTCCTCGAGCATTAATTTTTTTTTAAGTCAGGTAGACTCTGATGGGGTTGTAACATTTTTGTTCATCAGCTACAAAAAAATTATTCTGTGACTGTAAGTGATTCCAGTGATATCACTCTAATGTATCGTTATTGTTCTTACTGTAGTGTGGACATTTATATTCTCATAATTAGAACAATTATTAAAACTTGAAAGCCAGAAAAAAAAAACAAAAAGGTGGTCCCTTATGTGAACGGCCCTTACGTCACCTGTGAAAAATCAAGATTACAGCTACACTCTGGCCTATGTTTTATCTGAAGAGATTTGTGGTTCATTCAAGGTATGTATTTTGCAATTACATGTTATGCAAGTTTTATATTTCAAACTCAACAGAATCCTTCATCTAAGCACATCTGCTACTTCCATCAAGACAGTATCCCCCTGCCCTGTCGTTAAGAAACTTCAAATTATTGCTACAGGAGAATTTCAACATCAAAATATCCTTTGGAAAATCCCATTAATGTTTCATTATTATCACACATTTCTTTAATGATGAGCTAAAGCGACTTAATCTTGAACCAGTAGTTTTTCCAACTGATTCCTGAAAAGTATGACAGAATAGATTATAATTATCACTGTACTGAATTCAGGGGAGGAGGGGAGGGGGTTTTTTTTTATTTTTTTGTTTTTTTTTTTTTGGGTTTTTTTTTTGGTTTTTTTTTAAAGCAGCACATGAAAAGGAAGAGTCAAAGACCGTTCTGAAATTTTGAATTTTTTTCATTGTTTTGTTTCAAAATAAAGATCACACATTGTTTAGAGACAATCTACAACTGGAGTTACAAAAAATAGTTGCCCAGGCAGAAAGCACACACAGCATCTGTTACCTATACACATTATGGTTACAAGTGTGCCTGCATAAAGAGAATCATAGGAAATATACACAAGGCTGTTTAAATATACACCGGAGTGTTCCAAATCAAAAACCAATGGCCAGTATGTTACAATCACTTACAAGTAGACAAAAGAATGGCAAATCTGTACACACCTCCGACTCTGACCCGGGGCAGTCGAACGCGTCAAACACATACACACAAACGCGCTTGCTGCTACCTGCCCCAGAGCGAGAGAGGGACTATAAAAGATCTTAAAAAAAAAAGAAAGGGATGAGTGGAGGTGAAAAAGAGGTGGCTGGTGAATGGCTAAAAGCAGAGTGCGCACTTTTCTCTGTTCTTTGTACATCTATGCAGTAATAATTCAAAGGGCTTCAAAACCAACAAAAAATCTGATATTACAATTTACAATATATAACAACTCATAACTCAGAAACCACAACCAAAGAGGTGAGAATTTACACTGAAATGCACAAGATTTTCTTTTTTCCATTTTGTCATTTTTTTTTTCTCCTCATACCAAAAAAGGGCTGTAGAAGCGAGTCCACATTTACATTAGCGAAGGTTTACAAATGTACAATTATACAATCAGAAGTATGTATTCACTACAGGGGAAGATTATAGATACAGATTGGACATCAAAAACCAGAAAAACTACAAAGTTATATATATATATATTTATATATGCCAAAGGTACTACACCCAAGTATGCACTAAATAGTTTATCGAAGCAAGACCAAAACGTCTCCCATGCTAAATGTCTGCGTGTTAGCAATCAAGTGTTCGCGATAATGTGCGTGTGTGTTATGAAAGAATATGCGCGTTAGAAAGATGTTGCGAAGCAATAAAGTGTGTTTGCGCAAGCCTACATGATCGAACGTGGGATAAATCAAATATTCTCTCATTTCATACAGGACCAAAAAAGGACCATCATTTAGGTAGTAGAGTGAAAACAGGAAGAAATGCTAAAAGGGAGAGCGGAAAAAAAAAAAGAGGTCACAACAACCCGGGGATGATTCAGCGATGAGTGGAAGGTTTCGGTGATTCCACCCCAACCTCCCTACGTCATCGGGTGTGGACAAACACGCTCACACACACGCGTGCACACAGACCGGCATCCTACAGGAGTTATGGGAAGGGTTTACATGATGCCATTAGGGGGTGCACAGAGTGGGCCGAGGTCAACGCCGTTCTTCATGTAGTACTTTTCCAGCTTGGCCAAGATGTGCTTTCCGTATGTGTACTTCCTCAGCGTCGCAATATGGGGCCGGATCTACACAAAACAACCGACATCCACCGTTCAGTCACAATTCATCGGCACAAACAGGAAAATAACACATACTGATAACGAAATAGAAGCCGCACCTTGTGCATTACAATCTTGCGTTGTGTCGGCTCGGCCACATCGATCATCTTCTGCACAACGTAGTTGGCGTACTGGTCCTTCATCATGGTGTATAAGGCACTGTGGGGCCCGTCTGCCATACTGCACACCTCATCAATCAGCATCGCCCTCTCGGCACGCAACGAGTGGGTCACGCACTTTTCCACCACGTTACTGGGAAATAAAACACACAAAAGACCCCTAAATAAGACACTTCTTCCTGTGCACCTTTGTGTGGCGGTAAGGATGCTCCAATCGATCAGCATTGGCCGATAATCACATTTTATGACTCAATCGGTACTCACTACACTTGGCCGATCTCACGAACCGATCGCAATTTGATGACGTCAACACGTAAGGACATACATGATGCGTGGGGACATAAATTATTTTCTAGAGGGACATCTATCACCGTTGCACTCGCGTCTCGCACAAAGGAGCCGCATGTTTAGAAAGCCATGTAAAATTAATGCAAGTTTGACTTTGAAAAAACATATATCGAGACTTTACGGCAGGTTTTTTTCCCATCCCACTGCATCTCATGTTTTTAAATGAAAAATGTACTGTGGTTGGCTTTCGTTTCTTTGATTTAACTATACATAAATGATGCTGTTTTGTTTATAGTTGTTTAAGCAACTTAATTAATTATAATTGGTTTATAAACATTATTTTAAACATTATGCACTTTTTTTCACAGATAGTCATGTTATATTATGCTTTGAATAAACTTGCATTAGTAATATTTGCTTGATGTGCCCTCTTGTGGCCTCAGGAGAGAAACCAAAAGCTTTTCTTCACCCTAACTGAAATTATGCATTTTAAATTCGAATATAATTCGAATTTTGATAATATTTAAGTACAAAATTTGAATTTAGTTTTTCAGCCATTTTGACAGCCCTAGCCCTAACATATGCTTTACTTCTTTCAAACTTTATCTGGAATGTCACCATTTCTGTCACTGCAACTTCCCTATCAGGCAAACACACACACACACAAATGAAATCATCTGCCTGATAAAAAAAATTATTTAAAAAAATGTAGTTAATATTTGCATCATTTATGATTTATTTTATCCACCCATGACCCACTCGCAAATAATCAGAATGCATTATTTTATTACCCGACCCGCGGATTATCAGCAGCGCCCCTGGATGTAATAGTCACCGAACTGTTTTGTTTTTTCAGTAGTTTAAATGTTTCTATTTCTTTTTTCCTCTTCAGTCTTATATTGGACAGTATTAAACCTTATGAGTTACATCAGACTTCATGTTGGAGTTTAAACGTTTCTATTTTGTCCTCTCTCTAACATTGGACAATGTTAAACTAAACCTAATGAGTTGCATCAAACTACTACAATTAGTTCTTTTAGGAGTTTAAATGTTTTTTTTATTATTATTAATTTTGTCCTGCTCAGACTTGTATTGGACAATGTTTAAGTTACATCAGACTTCTCAATTTTAGGAGATTAAATGTTTATTTTGTCCTCCACAGTTTACAATGATAATGTAGATAATGTTTAAATAAACCTTGTGGGTTGCATCAGACTGCTCCATTTTGTTTGTATTTATTTTTGCCTTATATTATGTATTCTGATATACAATGTTATGCATAAACCCCATTTTAAAGGCATATTAAAATGTTCACTGTATAAGGAATAATTTTTGTGATTATTTATATAACATTATTACATATGTTATATAAAGCTTGAAGCATCAGAATCAGAATCGGTATCGGCCGATCACCATGACAAGAAATCGGTACTCTGTATCGGCTGCAAAAATCCTGATCGGAGCATCCCTATTACGAGACCTGCGCGGGACTGATTTTTCAGTACATCAAAGAAATTTACATAAAATGGTTCTGTAACATCTCCTAAGCACCACAACATCCCAGCATAAACACTCGCGATAAAATATTTGTTATTTAAGCATCAACATTCACAAACCACTGTTATTTTTAACAGAAAAGCAAGCATGGGCTGCTGCGTGCATGGTTTGGCATGGCAGAATGCGAGCAGCGCTTCCTTTATCATCACTAAAAGCTGACAACTCCGTTAATCGCGATCTCATAAAGCTCTGTTATAACACAAATGTATGCACGATGAATCTTTCACAATGTCTACACTTCGTGTGTTAAAATGAAATGATTCGTGAGGACGCAATTTCAGCACTGCGGTGAGTAGATTCTAACTTAATCAGCTCTGATTGACCGTTGCGTTCCAAATCAACAGCTATGTCTGTGATTGGCATGATTGGTCTGTGATCTGAATCATTTTAATATTAGTTGTTCTTTTTGCTTTTGTGCAACAGATAAATAACAATTTATGTTTTAGACACTATGTTTAGATAATTTCTATTTTGCGGGAGTCCCGCAAATCATTTTATTCTCCCGCATCCTGCACACACACAACGAGTCTCTTCCCGGCCGCACCCGTCCATCAAGAGTTGTCCTGTGCCGCACCCTGTTGCGTTGGGTCCCGCGGTACTCCCGCGGGAGTGCAGGTCTCTAATCCCTATGTGGCAGTTTATCTTGCATGCGTAAATGCTTTGTGCGCACCTGGCAAACTTATGCTGGCTGAGCCCCAAAACATTTCCACGGATTTCAGATACAATCTTGCTCTTGTCCTCCGCGCGGCCGTGCTCCAACACGTGCTGAATTACATAATTCCCATACTGATCCTATATGGGAAAGAAGAGGAAAAAAAGGTTTTGATGAGAGGAATGGATAAGATCCTGGGTCAGTACAGAAAGAGAGAATGCTTCATAAATTACCTGGACCAGCTGCTCGGTGTGTTGATGTATTTCCTCCAGTATCGGTAGAGTCTGCTCAGGCAGGCAGTGCTCCAGAATACGCTGGATCACCCTACAACCATATGGGTGTGTGGACAGAGCAAACACCTGCACAACACACACAGTTATTACTTAAACATACACACAGAGACAAAGGTTTTAAATACACTTCAAAATAAGCCATTCCACAACCACGACTGGATGATAAAAGCAGTTGTTTCACAACACGGGCAGGTCACAAAATGCATGTTAGTAGACGTTTTCTATCCCCAGGACTCATTTTATATAAGAACATGGGGCCCATAGACTACTTATTCACTGTTGCAGCCATTTTGGCCAGTGTGGTCCACTGAAGAGGAAACACTGAATTTGACAAGACTGCAGTTTTACAAATATTTTACAGGATTTTTTTAAATTCAGGAGTTCAAAATATATTTTTGGGAAGGATAATTAATAGCTTTGTTCAAAAAAGGATGCACTAAATTGATCAGAATTGACAGTATAGACATTTAAATGCTGTTCTTTTGAACTGTCCATCAAAAAATGTAGAGAAAAAAACATCACTGTTTACACAAAAATATTAAGCAAAGCATACAGCTTTGCCACAGGAATCACATGAATAAAATATATTTTAAAAAATTATATTTTAAAATAGAAATTTTTAAATTGTAATAATATTTTACAATATTACTGTTTTTATTGTATTTTGATCAAACAAATCAGCCTTGGTAAGCATAAGAGACATCTTTAAAAAATAGACAAACAAAAAAATTTTTTTTATACTGTATCATTATAATTTCAACAAATATAATAAATTATTAGCCGTTTTGTTTTTTTCCATTAGACATGGAATATTGTTTTTTTTTTTCATTTGTTATACTGTGCTTCTTAAAAGTGCACTGCACCTCAAAAATCAGGCCCTCCATAAATAAATCACAAAGGTTCCCATAGTACACACACACTTCAAGCCCTACTATTCAAACATACAGCTTTCACACGGTTCAATAGAGACACACCTGTCCTTTGAAGGCATCAATGATGAACTGAAGAGCATGAGGCTGGACACACTCAATGCACTTCTGCACCACATGATTGCCATTTTGATCCTTCACACACTTTAACACATGTCCGTCAAGCTCCCGAACCATCTCATTCTGCAAAAGACACAAATAAATTAGATTCAATTCACACACCTCGTGTAACTTCACCACAGCAATGTGAGCATGCAGCCTTTCATAAACTTACAATGACTTGTTGGTCCGAAGGGATAAACTCAAGAGCTTTCTGAATCACTCTGCAGCCATACATCTGCAGCGCCAGGGATAAAACATGGCCACGGATCCGCTCAGCCAGTGCCAACTTCTGATCGAGACTGCCAAACTAAACACATAAATGGCTTTTAGCAGATGCTTCTCATCTTAATTGACATCAGGTACACTCAAACTAAACTGATGAACTTAACAACACTGGCACTGTTATTTTGCGCCTTTGAAACAGCTTGTACTGCATGAAGCACTAGGCCTACATAAATAAATGTGTCTTGACTTGCACAAGCAGTACCAAATAAATCAGGTTCAAGTTGGAACCTGCAACCTCCCTGTCTTCATGTGTGAAACTGTGTGGTTCATTAGACACTAAAAATGATGCATGTATCAACAAAAGAGCTTCGTATTACCTCAAAGAACTTCTGGATGACATAATTTCCAAACACATCAACCATGAGCTGGTAGGCCGCCTGTAGTATCTCATTGAAGACCAACTGACGTTCTGCAGGACTTGCTCTCTCCAGTTTCAGCTGGATAAACCTGCACACAATCCAATTGGATTTTAAAACATTTTGGACATTTTATTTATTATTGGACCTCTGTTATTATTTGTGAGCTGTAACAGACATCTGCTTTACCTGGAGCCATGTTGGTCCTGAGAGAACTCCATGACGTGTCCCGCGATTTCTCTCAGCTGCAGGTTGGGGTAACGGTTGTTTCTGAAGTCCTCAAGCAGACGGCTACGTCCCGATGGCATCACGTCAGACATGCCGTAGCGTAGCCGTGATGATGGGAAGAGCTGGCTGCTGGGACTGAAGAGAGACGAGCCTGTGGTGGCACTGCGGTACTTGGCCTCTGCTCCTGGAGCTGCAGAGATGAATCGGCCACTGCCATTGGTCAGTCCACCTGAGGGGGAGGAGCCAGAGGTGGGCATGCATTAGATTCAATTAATTAAAGATCTTAGATGAAAAAGGTAACTGAAACATACATGCTCACCAAGGTTAAGACTGCTCGAAGATCCATGAGTTGAGAGCGAGGGTGGCGGGGTGAGAGAGTGGGAGGGGCCTTGGTTTGGAAGAGGCATGCCAATTGGGCCAGGGGAAGAGCTAAAGCTGAGGCCATTGTAGAAGCCCCCATGGCCAATAGGGGTGAGGCTACTGGGTGTGCGCTTGTACAAATCAGAGCTACCTGTCAGAGAATCTCGACGGGACCCACTGGAACTGGAATTAGCCACTGCAAAACAAAACCATACATAAAAATGAAACCAGGCTCAAACTAAACAGATTTTTAAAGTTGCATTAAAGGGTTAAGTTCACCCAAAAATGAAAATTCTGTCATTAATTACTCACGCTCATGTTGTTCTAAACCCGTAAAACCTCTGTTCATCTTCGAAACACAAATTAAGATATTTTTGATTAATTCTGAGACCTCTCTGACCCTCCCATAGACAGCAATGTAATTACCACAATCAAGGTCCAGAAACTTAGCAATGAGATCAGTAAAATAATCCATGTGACATCAGGGGTTCAACCGTAATTTTACGAAGCTATGAGAATACTTTTTTGTATGCAAAGAAAACAAAAATAACAACTTTATTCAACAATTCAAACATAGACGTGTGACGCAGCTGACACAGAATAGCATACGCTGTTTACGTTCAGTGGATATTGAAATACTGATAAAAAGTATTCTCGTAGCTTCGTAAAATTACGGTTGAACCCCTGATGTCACATGTATTATTTTACCGATCTCCTTGCTACGTTTCTGGACCTTGATCGTGGTAATTACATTGCTGTCTATGAGAGGGTCAGAGAGCTCTCAGAATGCATCAAAAATATCTTAATTTGTGTTCCGAAGATGAACAGAGGTCTTACGGGTTTAGAACGACACGAGGGTGAGTAATTAATGACAGAATTTTCATTTTTGGGTGAACTAACCCTTTAAATGCAAATATCAAACCTTAGCAACCCATTTCTGTAATGTGTCTCATGAACTGAAACTCCTAAGCAGCCTTGGCAACACTGCCCATGAAACAACTGTTCAGAAGAAGTAAGTTATTACATTATGATATTATGGAATATTTCTGAAATACTGATGCACCCAAATTATAATAATTTTTTTCCAAACTAAAGTTTGCTTTTTATCATAAATTAATTCAATTTATGCAATAATCAACACTCAAATAAAAACCGAGTTGATAAACATTTAAACTGCACACAAGGCACTTTTCAGATTAACTTCCATTGGAGAAGCGCTAATTAAACATCAATGTTTTGGTTAATGATTTTGGTCGTCCAAAGCTTTTCCAGATAAATATATTAGGATGCGGAAATTTTGGTGCATCACTACCAGGAATGAACATTTAAAAAGCAGAATGGGTAATTTCTGATTTTAGTTGAGTCAACAATTGTTGAGTTTAAAGTAGATTTTCAGCTGAAGGCAATAGCCCTCCAGCAATATTAAAGTGATTTTTATTCTCAACATAACTAAACTTGAGATGGGAATACGAAAAAGCTCTGCCTCCTTTAGAGCATAGCAAAGTCCACTAAAGGAGGTAGAGCTTTTTCGCATTTGGCTCCCAAACTCTGGAATAGACTTCCTGATAACGTTCGGGGTTCAGACACACTCTCTCCGTTTAAATCTAGATTAAAGACACATATCTTTGGCCAAGCATTCAAATAATGCATCTCATAATCTTGTACTGCAGTTATATCTGATCAAATGCACATTATTATTCTTTAGCTTGTGTTGAAAACATCCTTTTTTGCTTGGTTGGAACCACAGCTACGCTAATTATGTCTCTATTTGTTTCTCTGTTTTTGCCACGGGTAACTAGGATTTACACAAGCTTCAGTCTGGATCCAGAACACATGAGAAGAGATGATGCCAACCCCTCAGAGGACCTCAGATGATGCCAACCATGAAACAACATACAGAACTACCAAATTTTGCTATAAGTTTGATTGCATTATATAATAATTGCTGTTAATAGTGTTCATCGTCTGTTTGATTACGTCTTTGATTGATTTTTCCGTACATTTCTGCCATATGTACATTAACCGACAGTCACCACTGATAAACTACCACAAAATATTGTAGAAACTTAATTTGCAGTAAAGTTACTTTGCAACGATTTGTATTGTGAAAAGCGCTATACAAATAAACTTGAATTGAATCACAGTACCTGCTGTGCCAAAACCCCCGAGTGCTGCTCCAAGCGTGGCTCCCAGAGAAGAAGATGGGTTGGCATTGAATCCAAGTGAGGTGCTTCCTGGCTGAGCAGAGCCTTGTGAAAATAGTGAAGAGGTTTGTGAGGAGGAGCTTGGGGAGCCACTCCCATAAAAAGAGCTTCCTCCCAAAGCCCCACTCCCTTGCTGCCCAGGAGCCTGCTGGGAACTCAATGCACGGAACGCACCGCTTGCTCCACCACCAAGACCGGCATTAGCCCCACCTGCTGAGGCAGCAGCAGCAGCCACTGTATATATTAAAAAAAAAAAGTTGATATTCAAATACAAGACAACATTTAAAAAAAGTTTAATAGTGGTCTGTTGACTCTGCAACCTTCATTTGTCATATTCAAACATGTACCTGCTGCTGATGGGCTGATGATAACAGATGCAGGGGCCATAAGTCGAACTGGGCCACCGCGAGCACCTGTATTCACCACAAGTGCACCTGTCTGGTCATAATACGCAGCTGGAGCTAACACAGGATAACCTGGAAAATAACAATCACATCTTCATCAGACATCATTATAACCTTGAATGTCTGATCTGTTAAATAATTCTATTATGCCGATTTGGTGCTCAGGAAACATTCCTTTTTATGCTTCATTGGATAGGACAGTAGAGAAATGACAGAAAAAGAATTGGGAAGCGGGATCGGCAAAGGACTTCGAGACTCAAATCAAACTCGGGTCACCGTAAACACAGTTGTGCTATAAGTCAGCGCACTAACCACACGGCTATCGGCGCCGACACATCAGTAAACATTTCTTATTATTATCAATGTTGAAAACAGTAGTGCTACTTGATATTTTGTGGAAACTCCAATGCATTTTTCAGGAATGTTTGTCACTTTTGATCAATAGAATACATTCTTGCTTCTTGCTGAATAAAGGATTCTTTCAACAAAAAAAACAAAAACACAACTGTAGTGTATATTCACAACTGAAATTTCCATTGCTATTTAGAATGTTATTTTTCCCCATCACTTTTCAGGTCAAGAAACCACAATTTTAAAATTGATTGATATATTTTGGGGTTTTCTATGATTATGAGGTTAAACACTACCTGATCTGTTGCTTTGGCAACCATATAAATTACTTCAATTTAGGGCTGAGCGATTTGGCAAAAAATTAAAAAATCGATTTTTTTTTTCAGAACGTTTGACCGATTCTCGATTTTTAAAAATTTTTAACTAGTCAACTTAAAAATGCAACTACAACTTGATTCAAACAAATCTTTTTCTTTATTAACCCTCTATTTATTAAAGAAAATTCTATTCCAAGTGCACCACACATGAAGTTATCATCATGATGTAACTGTTAAACAAATCACTTGTTAAGTATCTTTGCAGAATAGATGCATGAACTACAACTACATCTTGTATAAACTTGTCTTATACATATTATATGTTCAGATATAATACGAGGAAAATGCTTTAAAAATCTCAAAAGTCAAGGTAATTCAAATTCAAAATGACTGAAGATATAACACCAGTAGACTATAATTATCAATAAATCTTCTATAAAAACAACAGCAGCTTTCAGTCTGTCAACATGATGCAAACTTGAAATATCAGACATACAGTAGTTACAGGTTTTTTTTTTATTCGCTTGCGCTGCTTTTTCATTATTTTTTCATGTAAACATGGACGTGTTTGACTGCTGCACTCGCATTAATTGCAGTATCTCATGCATGAAACGGCATTCTAAAAACGCGGCGCTCAAGTTAAAAGAAGTTCACTTCCATATTCTTGCATGTTTTTCCTATTGCACTGCCCGTGTTGCATCTTTGTCAACACAAGCGCATTCTGTGTGAATGGCACCTAGCGATATGAGCGCGTCACATGTGAGCGGTTAATCACGTGCGCCGACATGTGGTTGGATCGTTCTTTTCTCTTTACTGTTATCATTGGTATATTGTCAAAGTGTCTAATTCTAATGTTTGGTAATATTTCTATTCAAAATAGCAATTCCTCGATTTCTAAAAAATAAAATTGTGGCAAAACATTAAATTCGAATTAATCGATGAAATCTGAAAAATTGCCCAGCCCTACCTCAATTCACAACTTTTATTAAAAAGGAATAGCTTCATTGTGAACACCCCTTTAAAAGACATATCAAGAGTCCTTTACCGGGTACCGTACACCTGTCGCCAGCCCCCCGGGGGGGGGGCCCCAAAAAAAAAAAAACCCCCCCCCCCCCCCCCAAAAAAAAAAAAAAAACGGGGCAGCAAACAAGGCGGAAATTCACAGCTGCTTGCAGCTACAAGTGCTCTGTTGCTGACCGGCTGTCCTTGACGGGAGTCGAGAGTCGTTGGTTCCACCTGCAGCATAACTGGATGCAAAACCAAAGATCAAATGATGTGTGGATGAGGTTCAATACATGCACGTTGTGACTTTCATATGTCAGTGGTTGTCTGGTTTCTCGCTCGACACCGCTAGCTAAGCTTGTGTAATCGCGGATGTCTGTGCTGCTTGCTACGGCTGGTAGACGCCGGCGCTTGAGCGTGGTTGCTCTGCACTTGACTTGTCGCCGTGACTGGTGGCCCCCAGTCTCCCCGTATGTCCCCGCTTTTTCACACTTTTCCCCCTTCTTCCTGCTTCACTACCCTTTGCGTAATGTCCCTGTGCACCTGCAGTAAGCCCGTGTGGTGCTGCCACCTTTTTGTCACACGCGCGGGCCAAGCACCTGTTTTCGGTGCAGGCTCAGGGGTTTGATGTACAAGGCCCAGCCGTCTGCGTATAAGTGAGCACCGGCGCCGGGAAGACAGTTCCTGTAGTAGGCGACACGCTTCTATAGCTACATGATGCTGAGAAGAGAGGCGACATCAGACAGGTAGAATAGATGTGGTTCTGAAATGGAGCGATGAATAAAGCAGTCAATGCCTCAAATACTAGAGGGCGTGAATCAGACATTATAGCCGCCGCGCGCACGGCAGCCGCGCCACAGACCCCCCCAGCTCCCCGACCTACAGGCCATCATGAAAGCAAGCATTGCTCTACAGTCCACTCCAGACTGTGCGAGGGCTGCTCAGTAGAGCATGTGCAAGGGTGTAAGCAAACGATACGTCCGTCTGCCAACGCAGAAAGCCTAGGTGAGAAGGCATAGTTTCATGTTCCCCCTGAACTGTAAATCATAAGGGCCTTTCGCACACGGAGCGAACCTTGTCATGAGTAACAGTGAACTCACTTTGGGGAACTACCCAGACTTTTTTGGCTATTGTTTTCGCACTGTTTGTTTACTGGAACTGGGGTGCGATTTTAGCTAACGGACTACCTTTTTCGAGAGACCAATTAGCCATAAACTCTGGGAGCAAGGGGTCTAACCAGACAGTGGTACATAATCGGGCAAGGAAGTACACATTGATTGGCAACGGTTTCTGCAAGCGCTCCTCACCCGCCTATGTATTACAAACACCGTGTAACAGTTCCGGCAACTTATTTCACACGTGGATGGGCAGGACAGGGATAGAAGAATCCGACGGGATGATGAGTAGTGCAGGCCACTATGCCTAGCAAAGTAGCACTAAGCCAATAGTTGTTGTTGGAGATTCTTCGTCCTCCTTCCGTTCGCTTTCCACTCACTCACTTGTAATGTATTTTATTTTATGGCTCGACTTTTCCATGTCCATTATTGATAGAGAACCCCGCGAGAGAACACAACAAAAGACACAGCTCGATCACAGCGTCCTCCATCCTCCTGCTGTTAATGTTGTTCTTCTTTGTTTCTGTTGTTGAACGCCACGCACAAATGGACGCCTGGTCGACCGGCGTGTTCTGAAGTGATCAGAACCTCAAAGAGAGCGCTAACTGTACATTATACCTTACTGTACTGGAATTCATTACATCCTTTCAACGACAATCATTTATACTTACACAGAGAATCTTGAAGCACAAACTAACATATTACTAAGTATTAGGGGTGGAATGGTTCAACTTACTCACGGTTTGGTTTGTATCACAGTTTTAGAGTCACGGTTCCGGTATGGTTCGTTATGTGCAATGTTTAGGGAAAATCTATACTGTCAAATAAAAATAAAGAAAATAAGAATAATCTATCTAACTACAAGCAACAGCACAAATAAATACAATAGAGTAAAGAAACAAATAAAATAAACCGTGATATTCAGTTTTTTTTTTTTAAGTAGATCTAACATTAGTTTTTAGGTACAGTTCGCTACAGAACTGATAAATAAAGTTAAATGTAAAATAGCATTGCATATTTGACTGTATAAATTAAAGCTTAATCTTTATTAATGTTACAAAAGCTATTCAATCAAGAGCGGTGAGTGTTTTCCTTGTTGTTGCTGTATGATTAATATTAAGAAAGTGCCGTCACTTTAAGAGAATGCACTGATCCAGTGCACTGATACAGTACGTTCAGCCGGCTATGTCTGCTATAGGATACTCACCAAGACGGGCATTTTGACAATTTTTGAATTTGTCCATTCAAACACAATACTTCAGAGAGAGCTTAATATTTGCGCGCGCTTTGGATGAGCGCACACACAGATCTTCTCACTGTGCGCGCGAGCTCGCGTCTTCTGGCTCTTAAATGTTTAAACTGGCAAGGCTTAAATTAGTTTAGTTTAAACACAAATATCAACGTGTGTTGTTCAGGTCTCACCTGTGCACTATCAGCACAATGATGGAATAAATGACTGCTCATATTCGAGTATATGACACTCGCATTGAACAAGAGTGAATGGTTTGTCCACGTTTTTTTTTTTTCTCTCCCCATCGCAGTTGTTGTAATGTATTGGGAAGCCAGAATGCGCATCCATCAACAGAAACATACATTAGCCAAACCCTTTTTGTTTTAAGTGTTTTTTTTTTAATAACAAACCATATTACAGACGCGTTGTCAGATTTCAGTTGAACCGTGGTCCTAGTGCATGCCGAACCGTGTGTGGAGAACCGTAAGATTCGATTTTTTACAGAGAACCGTTCCATCCCTATTACATATCAATCTCAAATTTCAACCATGAGTTCTCACCTAGAGTGGCGGCAGCAGCGAGGCCGGCAGCATATGGATCAGTGCCAGGCGGAGCAGCGCTGATGATGTATGGATTCGGTACAAATGCAGCTGGGGCCAAACCTAACACACAACCAATAAGAAACCAAGTTAAATAAAACAGCTGAAACTTTTGTCCACTAAGTCTGGACACGCATATCTACAGTCAAACTCACCGATGTGTTGTTGTTGAGCTGCAGCGAGGGCGTACTGCTGCTGCTGGGCCGCGGTGAGCTGCTGTACTGCCAGAGCACTGGGCCTCTGGAACAGCTGCAATACATAATGCTTTTAACAAGCATGATATTTATGCTAAACATTTGCATTTGTTTACATTCATAAACGCAAGGCTTTAGAAGCACATGCAAACATGGCTAATAATTACTTTTTCAGAATAACTTCTAAAGAGACTGAACGGTATTGTGACATATTTCAAACAAAGGTTTTCAAAGTTAGCCTTCACATGTGTGGCCTTTGATGGCAATTAACTCAACACAAATATTTATAAATACACACAAGCTTTCATTATTATCAGGGCTCGCAAAATCATCCCGGGGCTATTGTATTTTCCAGTCGGGCTACCAAAATGTATCACTGCCCTGCCCGACGGGCTATCTTGAATAGTGATATAAAATTCACTCGCTTGTAGGGGTGAAATGGATCAAAGTCTCTAAAGTCTAAGTCTCTAGTTTCTAAGTCTTACCAATTTAAACATTCAAGCGTTTTAAACCATTCATGCGCATGAAGAATTCAGTTCGGTGCTCGCGCGCACACGCTCAAAGCGCGCACATACAGAGCAGCGTTTCAGGCAGAGCATGAACCAGAGCTGGCGCAGCACTGATGAGAGGGCGGCTGAGGTGACGAAAGGAGGCAATGACATGGCACAAAGTAAAAAATAAACTATGTGGCCCATTCACGTATTTGTCGGACCGTAAACAAACCTGCCTGCTACTACTACAACTATTAGAAGGTATTATATATTTATACTATTATACAGGGTTCCACAGATAGGGCTTTGGTCGCGAGACAGGTCAGTGGAATTATTATTACTACAGTCGTGTTTTAGAAGATGGAGTTCTTTGAACGTGAGCGCCGTGTTTTAGAATGATTTATTATGCGCAAGAATTATATACAGCGAAATAATTAACTACGACAATCTAGACCTCTACTAAACATTAAAAAAAAAATATTTCATCATTGCTTACTCAGTAGTGCTGCATTCTTAGTTGAACCACTTGCGCAGAAAGTTTGTGTGTCAGATGTAACAATTAAAATGCAAATGTGAAACGGACTGTCCTAAATTGTTGCTATATAGTAGCATCATATTAATGCTAAAAAGCCTATGCATTTGGTAACTATATTTTTTAAATAAACCATTATATTTCATAATTAAAATCTATTTTCACAGGGGGCAAGATAGCCCGAGTGAGGGGGCGACGCCCCCCCCCGTGGTGCCAGCCCTGGCACGAACACAGAATTGATTCCTCTTTCGTTTGAACGGACACATACACGCAAAATTATCACAAAATAACTATCTCGGCAAGTATTTTCATGTCTTGAACGTAAACAGTGGAGAAAGAAATTGCACGTTCATTATTTTATTGGATCCGAGCATTTCTTAAAGGGGCAGCAGCCTATAAAATGCCTGCTGTTCCATTAGTGCCACCTGCTGCTAGAGAGTGACATTTGTGTCTCATTCAGCCCATCTGCTGTTTTTGTTTCGTTCAGATTTTTTATGTAGGATCACAAAGCTAAAGTCAAATCATTTTGTTTTTGTTTCAAATTTCAAAATTGGATCGTGATTAAAATACACAGGCAAAACCTTAGTTTACTTGCAAGGAGAAATTTATTTGATTTGTATTATTTATTTATTTGATTTGGGATTTGTTTTAAAATTTCAAGTTAGTATATTGTTTGACATTTTCAATTTCACAAAGTAATGTGCAGCCTTTTGGTCTGAGAAATAACAAAAAGAGACCTTTTTTTAAAATATGTCAAATAGTGACATATATCGTGTATCATATCACATCGTGAGTTGAGTGAATCATTACATCCCTATATGCTACTAGTTTTTGCTGTGGTATTGAAGTAGTAAATTGTTCTTTAAATAATAAGTGTTGCTTCAGTAACAAAGAACCATATTTTTTTTGCTCATCTGAAAAATGACCCGATCTGTTACTCAAAATTTGATATGATAATGCAATATGATCCGAGTTGTGGGTTTTGTGATCCGTTGCACCCCTAACTCTCTTGACTTGTTATTTGAAGAAAAAATACAATATCTTATATTCGGGCTAGTTAAATTCATTTCTGGGCTACCAAAATCTGAAGAATGCCTGCCTCAAGGGCTACCAGGCATTTTTTGAATTTTGCGAGCCCTGATTATTATTCTACTCTAATTACAGACTTGATGGTTGAAAGTGCTAGCAGCATCATATATTCACCTGCTGAGGGGAATTGTAGTCAAACAGGCCTACAGTAGCAGCTGTGGAGTCAAGAGGCAGCTGGCCTCCAGTGTAATCGGCAAACTGTAAAGTCTCCATGGAAACAGATTCCATGGGGTCCAGGGTCACATTTTGGGTTTCGACATTTGAGAAGTCCTCTGCTGGTTTTGGCCCTGCACCTCCAGCCAGTTCTGACCCACCCAACTCCACCTCTGGACCAGTCAGAGGGCAGTTACCAGGCATACGGCTGGGTGAGAAACAAACGAGAGGTTTGTCTTCAATACAATTTAGAAATAATGAAAGTATACGTATGGAAAGCAACACAAAGAGAACTTTTAAAAGTTTGGGGTCGATAGGATTACATTTGACAAGTCTCTTATGCTCAATCAAGGCAAATTTATTTGAACAAAAATGCCATAAAAACATATAAGTAATTATTGTGAAATATTATTACAATGTGTAATAACAGTTTATTTTAATATATTGATTTAAAATGTAATGTATTCCTGTGATGTCAAAGCTGAATTTTTAGCAGCCTTTACTTCAGCTTTCAGTGTCACATGATCCTTCAAAAATCATTCTAACAGGCAGCTAAATATTTTTAGTAAAAATTGATACTTTTTCAGGATTCTTTGGAAAATATAAAATTTCGAGAAGCATTTATTTAATTTAAATATTTAGCAACATTATAAATGTTTTCACTGTCATGTATGATCAATTTAATGCATTTTTTGAATTAAAAAAAAAAAAAGGCAATTTAAATTTTATTTAAAATTACAATACTGATACTTTTTTAATGGTGTATACCTAAAATCCTTAACGTCAACATCTAGTCCATTCTGATTGGGCAGTCCATTGGGGTTATCCAAAACATCCGGCTCGGTCTCCTTAAGTTCCTTCCGCTCAGGGTCAAAGGATGTTTTGTGTTTTTGCTCTACCCTTTTCTCAGGGTCATCATCCTCTGAATCCCTTGGACCCTAAGTGAAATAGAAAGGGAGATTGAAGTGGAAATAAGGACTTGAGGTGCCAATATTTACTAGCCCTATTTTACAAACCCATAGGATTGTTTTAAGTTTGGAAAAACAGAATGGTTGCAAATAATGAATTTTCAGTTTTAGGTGAACTATTCTTAAACAGAATCTTAATAAAGAATGAGAAGAATGTTTTGATAATGAAAGAAACTCACAAAGGCTCCTTTGCGCAGACACGAGTCCATTTTCTCTGCAGGAGAGGAGCTAAGAACATACTCCACCATGGAGACGCCTAATCCACCACTCTCAGAACGTGGCGACAGCACAGATCCGGCCTCTCCGACGCCATGGAAGCCCTGGCCTGGGCGGCGCTGCACCATGATTGGCTGGGACACTGAGTGATCTAGAGAGAAAAAAGGGGCATTAGAAAGAAAAATACTAAATATGTAAATACAACCATTGCATCTTAATCTCATGCATACCAGAAGCTCCCCAAGCGCTGTCTCTCCACTGGTCCAGAAAGATGCCTTTTGGTCCATCTTTCCCTGAATCATCGATTTCCCAAAACTTCTTCCCAGTAAGGAGCTGCTGCAGAACGGGAACATCAGACAGAAACATTAATACATAATGAGTGCAAAAAAACGAAGCATCGGGCAGAAGATGAGGAAGGTAAGGACTCTCACCTCTCCCATAGCTCGGCCCTCTAGTGCAAGTGCCTGGAAGTCATGGTTAAGTTCATCCATTGATCGTACCTGTTTTAAAAGTTATACAATTATTATAAGATTAAATTTGATACCAGGAAAAAAAAAGAAAAAGAAAAAAAAGGGAGGTATTTTCTACCTGACTAACTTCTACCTGGTTATCTGCATGAATGTTGTCACCAGTCGGCCAGCGGTGTTTGCAATTGTTGTAGCCGGGCTGGTCACCATGTTGCCGTTGGAAGAAGTAATCCACCATGGCGTCATCTTGAGAGCGTCCCGCTCCCTGCGTAGGGGGAGGGGCCTGAGGAGAAGGTCCAGGTTGGGGGGTGTGGCCCGCAGCACTCAGCACCACAGGCATGCTGGGTAATGGCCTGTCAGGGGGAGGCAGTCTCAGGTGGGGGCTGAACGAATCCTGCCAGAGCACAGCTTTCCTCTTCAACACACACGCTACGCTCATTCCACCAGAGACTGTAACACAAGAACAAACAAAACACTATTAACCCCAAAGGCATCTGGGATTGCTTTGCACTTAAAGCGTATTTGGTTACCATATTACCACACCTGTATATCTCAAAGCAAGCTGAGAATGAGAAAGCTCACAAATATTGCCAGTAATATCAACGGCAAAATCAAAAGTAGCTTCACTTATTTTAAAAGAAATCAACCCTAGATGGATGTGATTAGTATATAACAGCACAGTAAATCAGAGAGAGATACAAAAATCAAATGAATAGATTCCAGTAAATACAACATAAAATAAAATCCCTGACCCATGAAAATATAGGCAGATGGAAGAGAAGACACACAAGGTCTGGGCTAGAATGAGGTCAATTCAATCCATCAGTGTGAGTCAGCGTTGGGCTGGAAGTGCTCATTACTACATTGCACACACTTGTTGAGGCTCAGTGGGGAAAGCAGAGGTTGTTGTTCTAGATAATCAAGCAGAGTGGGCCGATCAAAATGTGTCATTTCATTCTCATTCAAATGTGCATCTGATATCATTGTCACAATATGACTGACATACTGGGAAAGTCAAGAGTCAAAACAATGGAGGAATTTCCACTAGAACTAATTTTCCTGATGAGAAAAGGTCAGTTTGTAGCTTGATAAATATACTCTTTGAATAGTGAACATAAATGTTTCATTACATTCATGGCATTACAAAGCTTCAAGCAGTACGGGGAAAAAAACTGAATAACTGTCATATTACTAAATACACCGACAAAAGTATAAGCATTGTAATTCAAGGTACAAAACATTTTACTTCTGACTGTGTCTAAAGTTAACTAAAAAAACTGAACTTGCTCCACTGATTTGAAAATCCATAGATTTTTTAAAATAAATATATCACATATTTACTAGGGCTGTGCAATTTGGGGGAAAATATCAAATTGCGATTTTTTTTTTAACAGATATTGCGATTGCGATTTAATTTGCGATTTTACATTTGCAAAGTCAAGCTTCAGCTCAATATTGGCAATAATGTGCAGCACAGTATGGGTATCATTACCCTGCTGAAAAAAACAATAGAAACCGTCACAGAAATTCTTATAGTTTCCATTAAACCACTACAAAATTCCTTTTTGTTTTGGGCATTATTCCAATAGGAATTACTGTTGTTCTATTGGTTGCCATCTGTCAGATTACATCCCACCAATATAATTCATCAAATAGACACCATTATAGTTTACATTAAAACCAAACAAATTCCCATTATAACCTTGACATTCATTAAATTTGCGATTGTGTTTTGGGAGGGGTTCTATTGTTGTTTTTTTTTCAGCAGGCAAGCTTATATGGTATAACTACTTTCACAGAATTCTCACTTAATATGATTTCAAGAAAATATTAGTTTATTTTTTATAATATAAAGAAAGGTATTTCTTAAGTCAAAAAAAATTTTTAAAATTGAAACAAGGTCTTTTTATTTTTTTTTTAAACCAAAATTTTTTAAATTTGGTTTTTTAACCATTTTTTTTCACGGGGGGGGGCTGATTTCTATTTTAAGTATTTGGGATTTTAAGACAAGTGGAAAATGTGCTGAATGTTTAATTTCATCCATGTGAAATTAGCAAGCTGTTAGACTGAATTTACATTAGTTTTTTCTCTGGATTTAAACATTCTTCGAAACATTTGGGATAATGTAAGTACACAAGTCATAACACTGTTCTAGTGGTTTTTGGATATTTTAATTAAACATTTTTTACATAGTGTATTTTTAGGATTATTGCATGCATTCTGCAATTGGTCTTTATGAATTAAATTTTATGTGTGTGTACCAATTATAACTTTAAAGCAGTATCACCATTTCTCTTACAATTGACACACATAACCAAGAAAAAAAGATGTTTAATTATTTGCCTGTTTTTGTCAATGTGCCCTGTACATAAAATAATAACATTGACAAGGTAATCAATGTTTTTCTAAGGGAAAAAAACATGTTATCATTTAGGCCAAGTGCCATGTAAGGGAGACACTAATCAGGGGGGAAAAAACAAATCAATCAAAAACAGCAACTATCAATATACCAAAAAAATTAAAAATTTTGAACTCTCAGTCCTGAGTAGGTGAATAACCGCTGTTTATCAAGGATAACAGAGGGTTATTTGCAAAAATTTCCAACCACAGCAACTCTTGCCAAAAGATGTGCAATAAGAAAAATATTTTCCTAGTGGCACAGTTTCACTTGTTTTCTCCTTATTTCTGCTTGCAAGGACATTACAGTTGTCCCATTTCTCTCTATATGGTGATATATGTCAGCCATCAATAATACGAGAAGCACTGTCCTTCCATTTCAGTATTTCTCCTTAATAACAAACAGAGACACTTTCTAACGGAGTTAAATGAGCAATCACACATCATGTGGATATAAAATTGCTGTTGTGGTAAAACAGGCTACAATCATTTAATCTTTCTGGTATGTAAACACCATTAAATTTAACTAAATTATTTAATCAATGAAATTACATCTGGCCTTGTTTTATGACTAATTTTAACTAGGGATGCAACGAAATGAAAATTCTTGGCCAAAGCCGAACAAAATTAAACACTGGGCCGAAGGCCGAATACCGAACACGGTTTTTCGAGTTTTTTTACCCATGTATTTTGCCAATTTTTTTCACCATTGCTTAAATTAAAAAGCCAAAATGTGCTTTTTACGGTTTTGTCTTGCTTTTCAAAGAAAAAAATCATTAACAAACAACCATTTAAAAATATTTAACACTGAACATTTGTAACATTCTAGCAGACACTTTACCAACCAAGCACAATTTAACTTAAAATTAAGTTAGAGTAAATAATGATATTTGCCCTCAGACCCCTTCTGACTCAGGCCATGGATGTTTTTTTTTACTGTACCATTAAAAGCAGCCTTGCTGAGAAGAGACTTGTTTGAAAACATTAGAAAATATTAACGGCCCTACTTTGGAACCATGTGGGAAGGATAATAATATGAAAACTAGCGGTGTAAAGAATTATCATTAGGTATTGTCCTTGCTTGTTATTTTATTTTACGAACCTTAAATGACAATCTAACATTTCTGAATGGATAAGATTGAGTAGTGGGCGAAGCGCCAGGAAGACCTCAGGCTTTCTTGTTTGTTTACAACCGATATAAATGAGTCCTCCATTAACGCTACTCGTATGTTCGCATTGTCACATGCCTTGTAAAATTCATAAAAATGTGACTGAGCAACTGACGACTGTATCAGCACAGATTTTCCTCGCTCTTTGGACTTTGAACCCTGGTTAACAAGCAGATCCGCCGCGGGTTCGTGCAGCGCTGTCAGAATACATGTAATGCGCGCGTGTATTAGAAAACATACCGTTCTGCAGTTTATTTAATTGTTTAAGGGCATTTCGCTATTTCAATCATCATACAGTAACCAGCAACCATCACCCCTTCCTCTTCTCATCAAAGACATGCGATGCAGTACCAAACAGTCTCTCACTGTCGGTGCTTGTAATGATTTTAGCGTCTTTCTCTGACAGTTTAAATGCTTCCACACTGCTACTTGTGTGCTTCACAATAAAGATCCGCGCCTCTCACTCTGCCTGGTGCTATTTTGATCGCGATAACCTCTGTTCGGATACAATTTATTTCGTTTCTTTTTCACTTATCAGGCCTTATAATTTTGGTTGCAACAGTCGGATGCATCCCTAATTTTAACATTTTTTTTTTACTAATGAAAGAGACAAAGAATATTTGGCTAAAAATGACTTATAAACCAAAATATAATTGTCATGTAGTAATCTATTGCTATACAGTAACCCATACACAGCTGAACAAGGCAGTTCTGGTTTTCAGAGAACACCAGTTTTGAACACAATAGAAAAAAAGGCCCCTCAGTTTTGCGCCTGCTTTCACCTCAAAATTACCGATCTTTTGAGATATAGAAATGCCGGCCACCACAACAGCAAACATCCACAGCAAATCCTAGCTTGGTGTCCATTCTCACCCGAAATGGTGCAGGGTGGTGGCAGCACTGGGTAAATTACTCACACCGATCATTCTGAAATACGATAGAGAGCCTTTTTTTAGAGTCAGTGTTAAGTTACCAATGTCTTGACATATTCACTAGGTACTAGGGGGTTGACTAGCTTTTCAGCCGATCCGATACCGATTATTACGCTCAGTATACGCGATTAACCGTATTTTTAACCGATTCAGTTGGGTACGGAAAGTATTCAGACCCCCCTACATTTTTCACTCTTTGTTATATTCAGGCCATTGCCGAAACTTTAAGTTATTTTTTTTTCCTCTTTAATGTACACACAGCACCCCATATTGACAGAAAAACACAGAATTGTTGACATTTTTGCAGATTTATTAAAAAAGAAAAACTGAAATATCACATGGCCCTAAGTATTCACACCCTTTGCTCAGTATTTAGTAGAAGCACCCTTTTGTCTAATACAGCCATGAGTCTTTTTGGGAAAGATACAAGTTTTTCACACCTGGATTTGGGATCCTCTGTCATTCCTCCTTGCAGATCCTCTCCAGTTTTGTCAGGTTGAATGGTAAACGTTGGTGGACAGCCATTTTTAGGTCTCTACAGAGATGCTCAATTGGGTTTAAGTCAGGGCTCTGGCTGGGCCATTCAAGAACAGTCACAGAGTTGTTGTGAAGCCACTCCTTCGTTATTTTAGCTGTGTGCTTAGGGTCATTGTCTTGTTGGAAGGTAAACCTTCGGCCCAGTCTGAGGTCCTGAGCACTCTGGAGAATGTTTTCGTCTAGGATATCCCTGTACTTAGCCGCATTAATTTTTCCCTCGATTGCAACCAGTCGTCCTTGTCCCTGCAGCTGAAAAACACCTCCATAGCATGATGCTGCCACCACCATGCTTAACTGTAGGGATGGTATTGGCCAGGTGATGAGCAGTGCCTGGTTTTCTCCACCCATACCGCTTAGAATTAAGGCCAAAAAGTTCTATCTTGGTCTCATCAGACCAGAGAATCTTATTTCTCACCATCTTGGAGTCCTTCAGGTGTTTTTTAGCAAACTCCATGCGGGCTTTCATGTGTCTTGCACTGAGAGAGGCTTCCGTCGGGCCACTCTGCATAAAGCCCGACTTGGTGGAGGGCTGCAGTGATGGTTGACTTTTTACAACTTTCTCCCATCTCCCTACTGCATCTCTGGAGCTCAGCCACAGTGATTTTTGGGTTCTTCTTTACCTCTCTCACCAATGCTCTTCTCCCCCAATAGCTCAGTTTAGCCGGACGGCCAGCTCTAAGAAGGGTTCTGGTCATCCCAAACGTCCATTTAAGGATTATGGAGGCCACTGTGCTCTTAGGAACCTTAAGTGCAGCAGAAATTTTTTTTGTAACCTTGGCCAGATCTGTGCCTTGCCACAATTCTGTCTCTGAGCTCTTCAGGTA
Organism: Sinocyclocheilus anophthalmus; assembly: GCA_018155175.1. Taxonomy (NCBI): domain Eukaryota; kingdom Metazoa; phylum Chordata; class Actinopteri; order Cypriniformes; family Cyprinidae; genus Sinocyclocheilus; species Sinocyclocheilus anophthalmus. Next base: position 391,462 of record JADLZN010007294.1, on the reverse strand, counting down.
GTTCCTTTTACCTCATGATTCTCATTTTCTCTTACATGCACTGTGAGCTGTAAGGTCTTTTATAGACAGGTGTGTGGTTTTCCTAATCAAGTCCAATCAGTATAATCAAACACAGCTTTACTCAAATGAAGGTGTAGAACCATCTCAAGGATGATCGGAAGAAATTGACAGCACCTGAGTTCAATATATGAGTCACAGCAAAGGGTCTGAATACTTAAAACCATGTGATATTTCAGTTTCTTTTTTAATAAATCTGCAAAATTTCAACAATTCTGTGTTTTTCAGTCAACATGGGGTGCTGTGTGTTTGTAGCCTGAGCGAAAAAATTACCTTAACTTTTTAGCAACTGGCTGCAGAATAGACAAGTAGTGAACATCTTAAGGGGGTCTGATCGTTTCGTACCTACTGTATGTCTGTGTAAAAATAAAATTAATCAACATTAAAGACTAACACGGGCTCTCTGGAAAAAAACGCCTTCCCTGGTGGGGGTTGAGCGTAGTACTCCACATTAACTCTTTATTTTAAAGATTAAACCTTTAATTTTTGGCAACAAAGTGTCCATTACATTAAAACAGGAAAATACGTATTGTGAGTATTCTTTTTAAGCAAAAGTTGTAATATTGTTTGTAGTAGTCTGGTTAAAAAAATCTTTTGACGACCTGTTTTCCTCTGCCAAACCCCCTTCCTCGCCATACCTGTCACACACCCAGTTAAAGAGCAGTGTTTTTTCTTCTTTATCAGAGCGCTGTCTCCTATTAACAAAAATAAGGAGCAACCTTCTGATAATAATCACAATTCTGATCAAACTTCAGCCTTTCTAATTGAGGTGAATATGAGAACAGGGCATTTTCTTGTATCTTTGCAATTGCAAGATGAGCCTCCTCTGTCATTCAAAATTTATGTTTATCAGCGTTTTAAAGAGTTCGATTTACAACAATTAATAATTTAAAAATACAAAAATTTTCCCAATCTAGCAAATTAGTATTAATGAAAATTAATTTACATACATTTCAATAGGCTCAGAGGTGCAAATTAGAGCAATTAAAATTCTAATTCATGTGAGAGTTAATGTTTTAAATAAAATTTTGAATACAGAAATATTAAATGATTTAAATAACTGCAATTATACCTAAAAATTAAACTGAAATCACCAGCAGATGGCGGCAAATCACGGATTTTATCACTGAATCATTCATTCAATTGATTAGTTTGAACGGCTAATTCATTCAGGAATGAATCAAGTGACTGTTTTTATGAATGGGTAATCATGAATCACTAGATTCGTTCAAAAACACACTCGTTCATGAATGAAACACCGCTGTTTGCTTTTTGAGATGTGAAGTGGCTGAGCTGTTACTTTATTTGGAACTATTTCCGTTGATGAAATAGAGCAAAATCAGGCAGTACTTGTTCATTGAACTGTTGTATTAAATCAATATTAATAATTATTAAAATCTGTCACTCTCCTTATCGCGATCTGTGGGCGCACAGAAAATGAGAGTTCTCAAGACTCAAAAGTACGTGCAAATGAAGGAACCTGCGGGAATGAGTAGAATTGTTATTAATAGCCGCAATCCCGCGCCGAAATTCAGGTTCTGCTCTGTGTTCTCTGCTAATAACCCTACTGTGAATGATGCAAGCGGCGTTGTTGTCAGTAAGTAGCTGCAGCCGTGGCAGGGAGGATTTTTGGTCTGCTGGTTGTTCTGACAAATAATGCTCCCTAGCAATTATGCTAACCAACACATCCTCCGAACACCCAGAAACAACAATGCGCTACATGTTTCTTTTCCCCTCATTTTTTCCAATTGACGGAAACAAAAATCCATCGTACGATGAACACTTTCATCCCTGAGTAGTATTACTCGACTGCAAACAGTATAATTCTGAATAATTTCAAGTAGCTAACCCGATCTTATATTTTGAGCGGTTGCCATGGACTTGTTTCTGTTTCTATGTACATGATATGAAGATAGTTTTACTCCAATGAAACTGTCAAATGCTCATGAAGTGAATCTCAGAGGGAGTCAGAGCAGTTCTGGAGATGTTGTTCATGTATTTATGTCCTCATGTAGTGATACGACAGAAGCTGAAATCAGCGCGAGCGTCGCACACTTTGTGTAGAAAACAAAACCGCGCGTCTGTGCCGTTTACTTACAGAGACACGCAGAACATGCTGGATTAATATTTAAATAGTATTTTTGCGTTTTAATATTTACAGATACTAGTCCATATTGCGATTCTATTTAAGTGTACTGACCTACTTTTGATTTATCCATCCAAAATTTGACAAATTCCGTGACATTTCCGCGTAGGGATGCACCGAATATTCGGCCACCGAAAATTTTCGGCCGAAAATGGCCCAAAAGCGCATTTTCGGTTTTCGGCCGAAAGACTTTTATCACCGAAACAATAAGGCCAAAATGTTGTGATGACGCAAACAGAAACCTGCACGTGCTTGTCTGAAGCAACATGTCTTCGGTGTGGACGTATTTCAGTATATCTGAGAAAGACCCCAACCCCGGAAAAACCTCGATTTGCAAACCTGTAATGCCTAAAAACAAGAATCAAGATGGGGTGCAGCTCAAAGACTGGTCCCACGTCGGTGTTAATTTTCACCTGAATTCCAACATTCCGATCGCTACGCTAGAATAGTAGGAAACGCTCACCCGAAAATGAAAACTCGAAAATATTTCGTCATCTCTCATTCGTCTCCAAACAACTAATGTATAACGTTGAATACGAACATACAAAGATGGCACCCAGTACTGGTCTGCTGCCCCCGTGTCAAAGCACTGACAGCTGGAGCCTGTTCAGTGCATGCACTCTGTCTCGATGAGAAGAGGAACTACTTACTGGGATAAGCGAGCTCCTCGTTTTCAATCAAGAAAACCTGCCACTTTTACCTCAGAATTAGAATGGGCTTATCTAGTGGTTAAATTTTATTACCACTTTGCACATCCTGCAATTCTTTGTGCTTTGTTTGTGTTAGTTCCTACAGTTTAACATATGTGCTATGCAGTCTTTTTTTTATACCTATCCTGAAATCTGATCATTCTTGTGACATATAAACACTTCACCATCACTTTATTTAGTGTTCATGTCACACTTTCGTTCAGATTCCGCATCAGAATGAATTCCATTCCGCTTAGCAGGCCAAAAGTTCCCTGTAAACTACACTACTGATCTGATGTGATTGCAGATTTTGATGTCTTGGGCAAACCAGCACAGAACATGGGCTGAGATCTCTTTTGAACGGGCTCTTAGAAACATCTGAGAAGAACATCTTGAGAAGAAGTTTACACTTACTCTCCATTATTATCTAGGAGAAACAAATGAGGCATCCCATTTGTGATTAGCATAGCTCAGATCATTTGGCCTAGGAAGAATTAGATTAGAAATGTTTGAGTTCATGTTGAGATTTGTCACTTTTAATTGCAGTCTTTGGTATCTTGTCATGTCCGAGCACAGTTTGAGAGGTTGAGATCTCTAGAGGACAATAGATGAGATTATAGATTTGTCATACAAGGTTGCCAAGAGAAACAAATGAGACATACAATTTGTAATTATATTTAACCAATTTAAGCCCACCGGGAGGGGGGCGGGGGTTGGGTTCAAGTGACAGCAGCAGTTTACAAACTTCAGTCAGTCACGCAAAAGGAAGAATGGAAAGATAAAGAGCTAAAGCATGGGATCACCTTTGTCTCAGATGTTTTTACTAAAAAGGAGAAAGACACACATGAGACAAGAGTACAGTGAATTTGATGAGAAATGCTTGCGATCATATTGAACTCTTGATTTCAAAATTCTTTTTTTCATTTTGGAGATGGTTCCTCTCGAGTTTTTCTCTGGAGAAACATCTGAGAAGCAGGAGACTCGATTCTCCTGAAACATGATTTATTTAAAAGTTGTGTAGTAGTAAGTTTAAATAATTGAGTTTTGGTGGTGATACCAAAGATTTTGGTTTGAATCAAGACTTCCACATCCCATCATGCCCTTGAGCAAGGCACAAGCGAGTATGGTTAATCCAGAAGGCTGTGTCTGCAATTAAGGAACTGTGGATGAGAACTCGCAAAATGACAGGTAAATACATAAAGTTCTCATTATGCAGCACAATCATTTCACGAAAGGCTCTCATTGTAATGATTAATGTTTAAGATTATCACATATCTCACATATTATCTCATATTTTTCTTGTGCCTGTGCAGAACTTCTGTCACTAGCTAGTTCATAAAAATTGCCAAAGGGTTTTCAGATGCAATTGAAGGCTATATCACAGCTTGGGATGTCAGCTACCCTCGCGCTAAAACTTCAAATGAATACATGATCATTAAAATGTTGCTGCTGCAAATTATAAGTGCCATTTGTATAGAGAAAGTTCTGATGATTTAATCTAGTCAGGTAGCCATCACAGCCGTCTTCAATAAATGTCTTCACGTTTAGATTTCATTAAAACTCCAAGATTTAGCATGCTACTTTTCCACCTCCCCTCATACCTTTTCGATCCTTCCAAAGTGGGGCAATATACCATCCTATTACAAATTGTTGGTCCTGATTTACTGCCTATTATATTGGAGAAGTTAACAAGTTATATATGTGGGAAAGAATCAGGCATCTGACTCCACTAGAAGATCCATAGAATATTATATATATATATCTCTCTATATATCAATATATATATATATAGATATAATTCTCATATATGCCTTTACTGTCACCTTATAATACTAATTTTGTATTTTTATTCCAATTTTGTGTAAAAACATTTTAACTTCTGGCAGTCAGAGCAAATAATCAAGGAGACTTCTGGTTATTTATTGATGTTAGTTCATCCAAATGCAAAGTCAAGGTAAGCACATTGCATTTTGGGATATCGCACAGTCACAAAATTAGCCCAGCAGATGTTTCGTCTCTATCGTGACGCTTAAAAAATGATGAACAACTGCAGATGTAATGTCACTCCATTAATGGAAATGTATTCGAAGCTGTCAGAAGCAAAAATGGCCTCTGATGTTGTTCCTGCTTTTTTCTTCATTAATCTCTTGATGAAAGAAAATCTCAGTAATTAATTTGTCATTTATCTAATTTTCCCATCTAACCACTGCAGAGCTGTGTTCATCTGCCATGAAACAGCGATATGTGTTGGTCTCGTCTGGGGCAAATTGAATTAGGCCCCGTAAATGAAGTTTAATTAAGATGCTGGTTTTAATGATTGGGCTCTGTGTCCTCTACATTGCCACTCATCAGTCATTTAGACAAAAGATCCTTCCCTCTCATGCCTCCAGGCATTCTCAGCCTTCAGATCTGGGACTGATAATGAGACTAATGTTTGTTTGGACTGCGTTTTATGCACAGAATGGCTTGGCTTAACTGTATGCATCAAGATTGGCCACTCTGCCTTCCAAGAGGACACTTTTGAAATTGTATGGGTTTTAAAAATGAATGTTCAACTTCAGTTTCACAGTGGATTTTGATAGTGTCACTTGCCTCTGCAAAACTCACACAACTTGGATGTTGTGGGTAGTTGCAAAGGTGTTTCTAAAATGCTTCAGAATGCATTTCTTTTTTTTAATAAAATATTATGTTGTATATTATATTATATTGTGTCAAACTGTGAATTGGTGAGGATTTTTTACTGACTCTTTCTGTAGGTTACACTGTTACACCAGTAGATGACGACAATTAGTGTTTGTTACGACTGATCATTTACGCATTCTTCCACCTTTTTTCATTCAAAAACATTGATTCCGTCTGAAAAAAACGCGGATGACCACTTGATGATTCACGCAAACCACACACTGTGTTCGGAGTGTGTCATTGAATTAAAATAAAACACCGATTTATTAGGATCGACACAATCAATGAGCATCAACCCACAGATTTGTGCAAAAACTGATTAAATTCAGAACTTCACTACTTTGTTGTTTGTCAGATACTCATCCTGGAACTATTGTTGGTTGATGGACCAATAGACACCGTCTGCAATTTGGGTCTAACACTGACAGTAATTGTAATATTTATCTGACTGTTTTATGAAAGCAGTGTCACCGGTATGGCATAGCGGCAACATGTGAGTGACGTCCTTAGCCCTCATTCTATCAACAGGTTCGTCACAACTTTAATTCAACCGCCTCTATGGTGAATCATTCACTCAAAGATTTGTTCAAAACACTGATTCATTCAGAAACAAAACACTTGACTGTGTTAATGAGTGAATCACTGAATCATTTACTCAACTGATTAGTTTAAAAACAGATTCATTCAGGAACAAACACAAGTCTGTTGTTATGAGTGCATCATTGAATTATATACTCAACTGATTAGTTCACAAAAAAAACACAGATTCATTCAGGAGTGAACACAAGCCTGTCATTATGAATGAGTCACTGAATCATTCACCCAACTAATTTGTTAAAAAAAAACAATTCAGGAGCATCACTGTGTGTTTTTCGGATTCTTGCAAGAGTTCTGCTGTGGCTTTGGAAATATTTTTGTTGACGGAGCAAAAATAGACAAAGTAACCTGTCAATACTGTGTCCAAAACGTAAGTTGCTAAATATTAATGTCTTGTTTATTTGACTGTTGTGTAAAAGTAGTGTCACACTCGCAATTGTGTGGTTGTTAACATGATTAAGATGTTTTTATTTATTTGTTTGTTTGTTATAAAACTTTAACAAAAAACAGGATCTTTCAAGCCCAGGACCACCTTAAATCCCCTGGGGTCACATAGCCATTGTAGCGTCTGCGTAGGATCATGCATGAGCGTTGGACTGTTTATGGCTTAAAAGACCCTTTTAGCCTTTTGACATTTGCATATAAATTACAGTTCTGGTCAGAGATGTTACGTTGTATGGGGGTTTTAAATTGCCAGATGGTTCTTCGCCGTCAAGAATATTCGAACCAGCCCCCACTATCATCCTTCTCAATCTGACTTCAAACACTGTTTAAAGAGCTGTAAATTACCTCGATGGGCCATCCAGGCCAAGCAAACTAATGCACACACACACACACACAAACAACCACAACACATAACACATTTTTTATTTTAGACTATAATTAATCAGTTATAATTGTATCTGGTATATGCATGTGGTGTGTACATTCCCTTTGTTAGATTAGATGAGTTACCACTCGTTATTTGTATTAGTTAAAGCCATAAACACTGATATTTAGGTGTATGTATGTATCTTTGGTTTATCTATTCCAAATGTTTGTTTCTTGGTATCAAAATTATCTGCTTTTCATTCCTCGGACAATGATGTACAGTATGTGATTGTGAAAAGCATCATACGATTTGTACTATATTTTTGGTTAAAACTACAGAAATTCCAGACCGGCCATACAACCTGGCATGAGCCTAAACAAAACAAGAGTTCTCCCCGCTCAATTCCATGCGCTCATTGGCTAGTACCACAGAATGGACTACTCAAAAGCGATTATGCCCGAAAAACTTTGCCTCAAAACGACTTCTTTCGCTTGATGACAACCCTTCCAAGACTCTCAGACCCTTCCTTTTGAGTTTTATTTTCCGGCAGTTTTTTACTTTCAAGTAACGTTAGTCGCCGTGGACTTCTTCTTCAGAAGAACCAGAAGTAAAAAACTTCCAGCTGACTCCTCACAAACTAATCAAAAGACCTCCGTTATCTACCGCAACCGGACTCTTCCTCAGCAATCGAAACCAATGCAAGTAAACGTTTACAATTATTTAGATGCGTGTTACGTTTCAGTCCCTTTTTAAGGTGATTTTTAGATTCTCTGATGATTTTCAAAGGTTGTAGTTAAGTGATGAGAAATACTGCCATTCTTTTTCTATTCCCTCTCTTTTCCTTACTTTGTTTCAATCTGTGTATATATGTTTTAGTTAGTTACAGTATATGTTAGATATAGTTTTCATTTATTAAATCCCTTACATTCACAACTGATTGTCTCTGTGTGCTGCTCACAATTCGAAGTCAATGAATGCTTTGAACCCTTGCTATTCGCTAAGAAGTAACTGCTAGCCACTGTACAAGAGGACCGGTTTTCTTATGTTCCGTGGCCAGGAAAATAATCTTTCCTTGATTTGATAAATGATTATATTGTCTGCTCGGTGTACGGACAGATTAAATAATTGTAATATTGATTCTGCTATAGTTAATTCGAAGATATAATCTAAATTTTTATTATGAATCATAACCAGTTATAGTTCGTCATAAATATTCCCCTTTTTAGATCTAATAAATAATAATAAACGTTACACCATGTTTGGCAGCCAAAGTTGGCTTCGTTTGCAGTCTAGAGCCTTATTTCAAGTTCATAGTCCAGTCTTTGCTTGAGATTAAGTGGTTTAGTTGGTGACATTCTCTCGAAGATACTGTGTCCAAGATCACCTTAATGTGGCTGAACCTGGGTGATTCATTAAACCAACAAGACGAGTAAGTGCTCCCTCTGGTGAGATAAAATTCAACTTCCCATGCAGTTGAGTTGTAGACTACGGTCCACTACCGAGACGCATTGTATTTCATTCTCTGTAAATGAGTCCCTATAAATTCCAGCCTGACAAGTTCAATGATCGAGCGCTCCGACTGTACCTGTTAATTTGCTCTCCACTACTGACCATTTTTAAAGCTCTCCTTTGTTGCTTTACGCAGGATTTAACATAAATGGAGGTATCAACACTCCACAATTAACTCCAGATATTATAGAGAGTCACGGCAGGGTCGGATTTCAGATTATGCATGTGGGTGATGCTGATAACATCGAGTTAATGCTAAGAAAAGGTGAAAAAACGGACCGTGTTCAAACTCAGGGTTTGGAGGAAAGTTATACAATAGTCTTTGCAGTAGATTTGCACTCGTATTGTTGTTGGTGTTGTTTTTGTCATTTTCTCTAGCTAACCTCAGTGGAAAGGTCACTCCAGTCGGCGCTAATAAACTAATTATCACAGAACACGGCATGAATTCATCATTAGGCATTGAGGCATTGTGTGAATTAGTTTGGCATGCTTTGGAAAATGGAAATTGCATTGGAAATCCTTTGAAAAGCTTTGCAAATAAATTAAACTTGCATATAAATGAATGCCTCCATCCAGAGTCAGCCAAGAACTTGAACCAAGCCTGTCACTTGGGCATTTTTAGAAAAATAAATGAAATGCAGAATTTCTGAACTCTTATGAGCCAGATTTGAACACTTTTTGCATTGGACTCATGTCTTCTTTGTTCTTTTTTGCAGGGTTGGAGAAAGTCGGCAGGGACTCCACTTATGAGCAAGAGGGAAAGGTGCAGTTTGTGATGGACGCGGTGTACGCTATGGCCAACGCGCTGCACCGCATGCATCGGGACCTCTGCTCGGGATATCCAGGACTTTGTCCACGCATGAGCAACATAGATGGCAAGGAGCTGCTGGGATACATCAGAAACGTCAGCTTCAATGGTGAGAAACGTCCTCTGTTCTAATACATTATTCTGCTACTCGGTTTAATTGGATTGTTGGAAAGCACACTTGAACCTCAACCCCGATTGTTTAATTAATTTGCATAATTTTTAACAGCCACCTTTGTTCATAATCAGAAATATTTGTGCTGTAAAATCGAACAGCTCCTGTTGTGTATTCAGAAATGTTTTAATTTGTACAAGTTCTTAATCGTTACAATTGTTATTTTTGTTTTGATTTTAATTTAATTAGCATTTTTATTGTTACTTAAAAATGTTACAGTAAATGTAAAATATAGAATAATAGTAATAAATAATTAGAAATGTTAAAACTAAAAAAGTGAAACATTTTTTTAAATCAATTAAAAAGTTTGTTGAATTAGTTTGATTAATTTTCATAATTTATCAGAAATTTTAAACTTTGAAATCACACAACCCTTGTTGTGTATACATAAATAATACATTTTACAATGCCTCAATTATTGAATTTTAATTTCCTTTAAATAGCAATTTTTATACTTAAAAATGTTACGGTATATCAAAATAAAGTAAAAAATAATCAATTAAAACTTTAAATTTCATAATTTTTTAAAAGCCACATTTCTTCATCATAAAACAAATTGTACATTAAAACTGCACATGCATTATTGTGTACTANGTCCAGCGCCGCCTCGGCGGGGGCCAGGCCCAGGCAGGCGACGCAGTGGTCGTGCTGATCCGGCGGCTCTATCGGGCCCGCGCAGATCTTGCAGATTGTTGCCATAGTGAATTCAACAGGTGAAGTAGAAGATTCTGACGCAATTGTCGCGTGCACCGCATTTTATACTGCCGCTTGAGCTCGTCAGTATTTGCATACTTCGCGTCAATTGGCCACTCATCGGACTGGCGGGAGCCAATAGGACTTCATGAAAGGTTGGAAGGGAAGGAGTTCCCAAAACCGAGAAATTATCTCCGTGATGTCTCGTGAAAGCTCGAGAGGGAACTACAGTTTTAAGGAGAAAATACTCAACAATGGTGTTGATTAATAGACTGGCACATGGTTTGTCTAAAAGCATATTAAAAACACCACATAAACAAATAAACAACATAAAAAAACTTGATTTTCACTACAGGGGAATTTAATATATAAATCTAGAAGTAAATGCAAATGTAAAAAGCATTGAATGTGTTGCTTATTTATTGCGTTTAAACACGTCTATGAAATTGTATTACTGTACTGTGTAAAAAATAAAAAAAAAGAACTGCAATGCTGAAAAAGCATTTTCAGTGACAATGTTTGGATTTGAAATCAAAATAATGGATAAATGTTGTGTTTGTGGTAAACAACCACGGATCAGTAGCGGACTCCTGTGTGAAAGCTGCTTCCCCTTTCACAAGAGACACCTAAGAGGGGAATTCCCCCCATTTTCAAAAATGAAATTCCGGCCCTGAATAAATGTCTAAAAATCCTGATTGGAGTATCACTATGAATAGTTATAAATGATAAAAGAAGGCTTTAAAAAATATTGGCAGATACTGCTTTCTGTGATCGGCAATCGGCCTCAAAAATCCTGATCGGAACACCCCTACCATATATATTTTAAAAGTCTGCTCTCTAATTTGTCCCTTGGAACATCAAATGCTGTAATTGCAATGCAGATAGATTATACACCTGCACAAGACCCCCCATTAGGTGTAATCCTGTACACATAGATGAAGTAATGCAATGAGCTTCAAATCAAGTACACGGGGTGAAGCAACACACTGTTTAGACAGAATGAGATAACTGTGTGCACAGCACCCTAGTAACAAAGAGGGCTCCCTGCATCAGAACAAAATTCATCCCACACCTATTTTAAATGATAAACATGGTCCAATAAACCAGCATATTAGGTGTGGCAGGTCAAAACTATGAGTCAAATAAATAGTTTGACATGACACAGGTTGAAGCCTATGGGGAAACTAGCACAGGACAGCTTTGGGAATCACACACTCATAGCAATTTGCAACTATTTTACATTTTGGCGAATTGGTGGCTAATTTGTATGAATTCGAACAAACTTGTTTGTGCATTTTCGTATATGATCTGCTAATGCCCTACTGACGTTTAGGTTTAGGGAAAGACCTTCATACTAGGGCTGCACGATAAATCGCATGCGATATTTAACGAGTATCTTGTCAGTAAAGCCAGTTCTGTAATCAGCGGTAAATCTCCATCACATGCGTGCTTTCACATGAAGCAGCATTAACTACACAGAGCCGTTGTTCATTGACGAGCCGCGCAAAAAATCACGCGAACATGAATGTGGTTTAGCGCAGCTCATCAGTGAACAACGGCTCTGTGTAGTTAATGCTGCTTCATGTGAAACACTAAACCACTGAAACCGACTCAAAACTATGTAGTCTACATGCCAGACCAGTATGTGGCGCTGTAATTCTGCCACAGAGATGCACTAAAAATGGAGAAGACGACTTGGAGCATGTAAACCTTTTACATATACAGCTAAATGGGTCTCTGTGTGAATGGGGCCTAAATGCAATTAAATTAAACTAGCTTGTTAAGGCAGCACAAGAAATAAAAGTGAAAATGGTTCCCATATCTTGTGCTGCTGATGTCAATCAAATTCTACTGCATTCTGGGATAAATTCATCCGTTACTTGGTAGAAATGAGACGTATACCTACATCAACAAGTTATATGATATGCCCTCATCCTCAAACAACATAAAACAATGCAAAGTAAAAGAAAATATGACTGACTACATAAAATGGGTTATATTGGGTTATCCCAAGGGAAAATTTGGGTTCTGCATATGGAAGAAACACACTCAACTCCCACACTTGACTTAGTGGAAAAGAAGTAATATTCCACAATGAGACCTACAGAAATTCCCCAAGTGCAGAATCACAACCGAAATGAAAACTCCCCTCACCTTTCAATCAACCGCTTAAAAAAAAAAAGATGGTTAATTTCGGTACGAAATTTGGTACCGAACGACGAGACGTTTTTCGATACTTGATGGTATCGAGGCAATTCAGTCGGTGCCTAAAAAGTATCGAACTCGATACCCAGCCCTAACGAGCGCTGCTGCGCGCATGCACGCTAAACAGACAGAGCGCAATCGAATAGGAGCGCAATAATTGAGTAAAATATACATTTTGCTAAAATATGTTGTTGCACATTAAATGTGTCTTTTGTAGACATAAATATAAGTGTATTTTTATGATAGCATAACTGTAAAGGGACTATTGTAATGGGTAAATCAAATGTAAGCTAGTACAGTCCTAATTACTAAGCTCAAATGAATTAATGTGTTTCTTATAGCAGTTAAAATAGTCATTTTCTTTATTATTTATTTTCATTTTTAATTCAGTGATTTTAACTTTTAGTTATTTTAATGCTTTAAAGAGCAATTTTAGATTGTACTGTTCTGCTATCTGTTCTGCAAACTATAAAAGGTACAGCGGTCATAAAACCAGAGAGAAAAGCTGCATGGCTAGTAACTGTAAAAAATAAAAAGTCAAATAATAGTATGTGAGAGTGGTAATTACGTTCCTACTGGTCAGTGTTAGAGGAACTCAGCTTAGTCTGTCAGTTAGCCTGCTTTAGACCAGGTTAGTTTCCCAGCATAAGTTGCCACAGTGACTAGCTTGATATAGGCCTATGTTAAATTTGCTTTACGGAACCAAATCATTTGACAATGAGTCAGACTAACTGAAATAAGCCTGGCTTATTTGGTAAACTTGTTTTATGAAACAGGCTTTGCGGCATTAAGTGATCATATTTTTTCCATTGCATCGAATCGCATTGTGTTGAATCGAATCTAATCGAAATCGGATCGCACTGCATCGTAACAGGGGTGAATCGTATCGCATCAGTAGCTGCTTCATGTGTATCTTTAATGTAACGTAGCGTTGGCTATGCATCGAGATACGTATCGTATCGGCCTCAGTCACGGAGATGCACATCGCTAATCTGTATGATGAACGGTTTAATTTAGAAGATAGGCTACCTTAACTCAAGCCATATAATGATTGTAACGTGCTGAAATATATTAATATAATAAACATAACCAAATGATGGCACTTATTCACATAACAGTCCGTCGATTAGCAGAAATCAACTGCTCATAAGGCTAAGATATTTCCATTTTAAAAAATGGGACGCCTAAAGGGAATAGATACAAGATGGGAGGAAAAATATACCTTACTTCAATATCTTCTGTCGCAATTATATCGTTGGGCAATTATACTGTATATAAACTGCGGGCATCGGGGAGCCGTTATTAATAAGCGGGGCACTGAAATCGCTTATGAATGCGTGCTTGTTTTTTTTTTTTTACTTTCACTTTCGAGATTCATGATCACACGTACGGAGCAGCACTCACCACACATTTTACAAGATTAGATGTTTGTCAGTGCTGCTCAGGATCTGCAAATCATTCGCCATCATCCTATCAGTCATCTCTCCTTACTCTGTTTATGTGGTAAGTGAAATGTTATGTACTGTAAGGTAACAGGCTACCGCTAGCAAGCGGCTAACCATGTCCCTTTAGTTGCTCCGTAGATCACGTTGTTTTCCACGCCTTTCTAAACACTGATTCAGCCACACCTCTTACCCAGTCGGGCGTGTTTGTGGTATGCACAGAACTCTTATTTGACATCGTCCCAAGTTACTGTAACCATTATATGCTACACAAGTCTTATTTTATCCCAAGCAAGTCTACAGTGTGCGCATGAGACAATGTGCTCAGCTCTTCTGTTGTCTTTGACAGCTTCTAGGTGCGTTATTGGCAGCGCCACATGAACGCGTCACCACCGCATCTGAACGGAAAACATGGGAAATTTTTTAAGACAATAATCGCACAACCTATTCAATATTCTATAATTAAATCAACTAATCGAATATTCGAAAATCGTGACCCATCCCTAGTTGGTATTAGAGCCTGACCGATATCTCGTTTAACCGGTATATATATCGGAATCTGTGAATATGCCGCCGATATGAAATTTTTTTTTACAGAGCATATAACGCAGCAGATCAAGCCTTGATATGGTGTAATTACCTAGTGATTACCAAGTTTGTCTATGGAAAACCATTGAAACTTTGAACGGCCATATCTCCGTAACGGTGTGGCGAATCCACACCAAAATCGGGGAATCCCTTCAGCTCGAGGAACCTTCTTGAATGCGAATTGAGTGTACGTCTCGAGGCCCTCTTTCGAATGAGACCACCCCCGCGTTTGGGAGTTATGGCCGGTTAAATTCGCAGTCCGGCGCTGACTGATCTAGCGATCCCGGGGGGCTACCGACGAGCAGAGGGTTGCGTTCGAGAGGACTCCTTGAGCTGAAGGGATTCCCCCCGAATTTGGTGGAGATCCGCCGGCGCGTTTGCGAGATAGTGACACCAGCCAACACGTTCACTTTAATAAGGACTTGTTCAGGCAGCAGCATTCAAGTGTAGTCTTATTCGACCGTAAGTGCCCCGCGAAGTGGACTTCACATGATATTCCACCATGATTCCAGTTCCAAGGGAACATACACGTTGCATTCAAAGGGCATTAAAGTGCGCGAGACGTGAATTTATATAGTATTTATTTACAGAGGTATATTATGCCACACTTCACACTTCTCTAGTAAGTTCCATCTGTGTGTGAAGACAGTAGCGCAAATCCATGAATGAATGTTCCAAAGTGAAATAAACTTCAACGGAATAAAGTTGAATGGAATTGAATTGAATTAAAGTTGAATAAACCAACTTTACTCTTCAGTGCACTGATGTCAGACTCATTTTGAATATTAAAGTTTGTTAAATTGTTAAATGCCCTGCCTCCATCATTACATATCTTTGTCACGTCATAAGTGTTTGATCACCACATTTGAGTGATCATTGCAAAAAATGTGTTTATGTATATATATTCTGTTTATGTATATACTGTATTCTATATATAGTACCAGTCAAATGTTTGGACACACAAATGGGAAAGTGTCCAAACTTTTGACTGGTACTGTACTATAATATACACAAAGAATATCGGCCGATATATAGATATGTTTACTCCCACATATTCGGGTATCGGAGCCCCCAAAAAAACACTATCGTAAGGCTCTAGTTGGTATGACTGTTTAGCCATTATACTGTACGTTCAACAATTTTTTTTTCCTTTATGAATAAATAACATGTTCATAACAGGATCCTGGCAAGACAAACATTAGCATCAGCCCTCTACGAACACCTTGGCAATTGAATAGCCATTGGCTAGTACATTTTTTTTGTTTACTCGCCAGACTGATAAATATATATATATATACACAGTTTTATAAATATCTGAAAGTACACTCTTAATATCAGTCCGTCAAGCATTATAATATGATAATCAATATTATTTAATGATAGAACTTTAGTAATTAGAATTAAAACTTGATAACCATGTATGAATGCATATTAGTCATTTTAACTGAACTTCGGACTGGTGGTGGTGCTTTTTGGTCATTCAGTGTTTCAGTAAAAAAAAATGGGAAAAAACTAACAATAATACTGATAAGATAATAATGATAGAATTCTACTAATAAGAACAATATAAAAACACACTGAGGATTAATGAGCTACTGGATTCATGTATATTAATCAGGTTGTGTGCGTTTGCTCGAACGGATTCGCTGAAATCAAAACAGGGACTATAATAGGAGAGCACCAGCCAATGAGATTGCCGTTTGCGCATTAGTTCCGCCCACTACCGGAGAAAGCGGTAGAACGGTTACGGGTAATAGGTAGTTCTTAAAAGCTGAAGAATTCCAAAGGAACTCCATTATTTTGACAGCAAAATACACAAAGAATATCGTTTACATGTTTAGGCGCATAGCTAGCCGTAAATTCTTCTCTCTGACTCTCTCGCTGCGTGCGTGTGAAACAAAGCGACGGCCAGTCGTGCGCCTTTTTTTAACGGTACGTTAAATACAGGTGCGTTGCACATCCATTCAGACGAACTGAAAAACATCACAGACCGCTTGGCGGAGAGTGAAACTCTGAAGCGCTCAGTCAGAGAGTGTTCGGCGGATTTGGAAAAATATAGGGTGAGACTAAAATTATACTTAGCCTCCAACTCACACATTGGCGAGTAAAATCTGAGAATGTATTAGCAATTGGCAAATTTTAGACATCATTTAGTCGCCCAGAGTGAAGATTTAGTCGCATATGCGAGTGATTTACAATGATCTTTAAATCAATAGATTTACATTTCTCCTTGTTTTTTATTTGATTACATGCTTCATGGGATTGTAGTTCTTTCCCTCAGCTGTCTTTGTTTATTCAAATTTCTTTGGCTTCAAATCAAAAGTTATAATAACTCAAATACTTTTTTCATCTCTATGGGAAAAATAATTACACCAATGCCACTGAAAAAGTGGGTGGACACTGTTGTACTCAATATTGACTGTGTCTCATAAGCTATTAAATTGCCTACATAGACGTGTGCAGGCGTACATGACGCCTAAAAAAAAGTTTAGGCACAGCCATTGTCCTCATAGATTACATGCACTTTACAGTCGCCTGCTGCCTGATCAGGTTCGCCATTACATGGCCCAAGCGCCAGACACCCGGAAACAAGTGCTCCGGAGCTCGGGCGGCTGTATGCACACCTCCCGGAAGTGGGTAGAGATACGGTAACTGGTTGCCCATGACCAAAGCATGAGTTTGCATCACGATAACACAAACAGGTAACAAAAGACGTGCGCCTTTGCCCACTAGCAAACCACAGCAGGAGGAGGGAGTGCGTTCCCTGTCACTAACGGTGTACATGAACCCGTTGACATCAGACGGTCGTGAAATAGACGCGTTTATTTGAATTGTCACCCATTAATTTACGACATGAGAATCGGTGAGGGGCGGAACTGTCTGGCAAGGCTTTGATGAAACGTTGTAATGACTGTTACACGGTCTACACGGTTAAATAATGCTGGTTTCCAAAGGAAACCGACACAAACTGGTATGTGAAACGCACGAACCTGTACCAGTGAGTCCGCGGGCCGGCTCTGCGCTATTCTACAGGTCCTCTTTCCGTTAACAAAAGGCCCGGGCCGTCTGGACAGGAAGAGCACTACAGCAGGAGGAAGACCGGGGAGAGGAGGGGGAGCCACTGCCTTACAACAAAGCCCTCAAAACCACTCGTTACACCTCATAACGCCGAAATATAAACGCGCAATAAGCTAAAACGGTTCCGGATGAAAAGTCAGTTTCGGAATAGAGGGTTACTCACAGGTGGAGGATGCGGATGGTGACGGATTTCAGCCCCGGTTCGCAGCAGCTCCCTAGCTTTCACACCGACAACATGGCGGCTCGATCCAAGCAGACGCGCGCGGGGCATCATGGGTAGAATGAGAAGGAGCGCGTGCGGTTCATTGCGCCAAGAGGGGAGTGTCGCCCTTTGTTGTGCTCGAGACACATACAACAATGTACAGATTTACAGGCGCCTCATAATGTGTGACATACATCCTTACACAGTGAACCAATGCCGGCGTTTGAAAATAAAGTACAGGGTTTTGTTCCCATTATGAGAGAGCAGAAGTGTTTAAATCTTGTTTTTACTTTATCTGTTGTTTTGGGCACGACTCAACCCATTTAATTTCAGTTTAAAATGTGAGCACATGTACTATTTTACACCATTATAGCCAATAATCATACCTGGCCTGATTTTTTTCCGTCAGCCAATTGTGGCAGTATTATAAAATCAGATACAATAAAATGCAGTCACAGGTGTCTGATTAATAATGAGTTAAATTGATTATATTACTAATAGTTATCAAAATAAACACCAAAAAGTTCTATGTTATATAGGCTACTTATAAGTCTACAATTTTGTAATGTGAATCAAACAACAACGGACATGTTTTCATGAATTATAATCTCAGTACCTTTAAAATTGTGTTAATATTATGAATAACAGATGGTTTAATTATTGTATGTACCACAATTTGTAGCTCCATGAGTATTTTGATATATTTCACATGCCTTTATGAGTTGCATACTGTTAGAAAGTACATTTTGTCACAAATGTTATTTTTTCTACAAAGTTGCAAAAACACACTTATTAATTACACTCATGTGAATGAAACAGCTGTTGTTCAAAATGTGATCACTCTTACGTGGTACAATCTCAATATCTTAAGACAATGTGAATAATGTGTTAATAATAGACCCTTTAACATATTATACACTGAGCAAAATTATAAACGCAACACTTTTGTTTTTGCCCCCATTTTTCATGAGCTGAACTCAAAGATCTAAGACTTTTTCTATGTACACAAAAGGCCTATTTCTCTCAAATATTGTTCACAAATCTGTCTAAATCTGTGTTAGTGAGCACTTCTCCTTTGCCGAGATAATCCATCCACCTCAGGTGTGGCATATCAAGATGCTGATTAGACAGCATGATTATTGCACAGGTGTGCCTTAGACTGGCCACAATAAAAGGCCACTCTAAAATGTGCAGTTTTATCACACAGCACAATGCCACAGGTGTCGCAAGTTTTGAGGGAGCGTGCAATTGGCATGCTGACTGCAGGAATGTCCAACAGAGCTGTTGCCCGTGAATTGAATGTTCATTTCTCTACCATAAGCCGTCTCCAAAGGCGTTTCAGAGAATGTGGCAGTACATCCAACCGGACCTCACAACCGCAGACCACGTGTAACAACACCAGCCCAGGACCTCCACATCCAAATCTTCACCTCCAAGATCGTCTGAGAACAACCACCCGGACAGCTGCTGCAACAACAATCGGTTTGCATAACCAAAGAAATTCTGCACAAACTGTCAGAAACCATCACAGGGAAGCTCATCTGCATACTCGTCATCCTCATCGGGGTCTCGACATGACTGCAGTTCGTCGTCGTAACCGACTTGAATGGGCAAATTCTCACATTCGATGGCGTCTGGCACTTTCGAGAGGTGTTCTCTTCACGGATGAATCTCGGGTTTCACTGTACAGGGCAGATGGCAGACAGCGTGTATGGCGTGTGGGTGAGCAGTTTGCTGATGTAACGTTGTGGATCGAGTGGCCCATGGTGGCGGTGGGGTTATGGTATGGGCAGGCATATGTTATGGACAACGAACACAGGTGCATTTTATTGATGGCATTTTGAATGCACAGAGATACCATGACGAAATCCTGAGGCCCATTGTTGTGCCATTCATCCACGACCATCACCTCATATTGCAGCATGATAATATACGGCCCCATGTTGCAAGGATCTGTAAACAACTCCTGGAAGCTGAAAACATCCCAGTTATTGCATGGCCAGCATACTCACCAGACATGTCACCCATTGAGCATGTTGGGGATGCTCTGGATCGGCGTATACGACAGCGTGTTTCAGTTCCTGCTAATATCCAGCAACTTCGCACAGCCTTTGAAGAGGAGTGGACCAACATTCCACAGGCCACAATCAACAACCTGATCAACTCTATGCAAAGGAAATGTGTTGCACTGCGTGAGGCAAATGGTGGTCACACCAGATACTGACTGGTTTTCGGACCCCCCCCCGGAACCCCCAGTACAGTAAAACTGCACATTTTAGAGTGGCCTTTTATTGTGGCCAACCTAAGGCACACCTGTGTATTAATCATGCTGTCTAATCAGCATCTTGGTATGCTACACCTGTGAGGTGGATGGATTATTTTGGCAAAGGAGAAGTGCTCACTAACATGTATTTAGACAGATTTGTGAACAATATTGAGAGAAATAGGCCTTTTGTGTTTATAGAAAAAGTCTTAGATCTTTGAGTTCAGCTCATGAAAAATGAGGGCAAAAACAAAAGTGTTGCGTTTATAATTTTGTTCAGTATATATTGTAACTGTATGTGTATTACATTTTAAGGATTGTTATGCTTCTATTAGTGACAGCTGGCTAGGTGAATAGTGTAAAAATATAATAAATAGATCACCATACTTCCCCAGTTGATTATTCATATTACATTAAGAAAATTGTTTTGTATTACACGTTTTCAGAAATGTTATGTTTAAATATACACTCAAATATGCATACATTTCCAGAACAGAAATCTGCACATTAAAACCAGGTTCAAATTTTTTTTCATTTTGTTGACATTTTTAAAGAGAGGATTTTGGTCTTTTTTTATAACTCCGTAAATCAGAAAATACAGTCATGTACTAATATACAACATGTACTGCAAATTAAATCTACAGATGCAAAAATAAACAACTTGTAAAACGCTTAAATGTGTATTTTGGATGTTTTCTTTCCACTAGTCTGAAGGAAGACATGTTACGAAAGCAAAATAGTCCAAAACTGATTAGTGCATGAAAAAAAAAACAGGTTTTGCCTGTAGTGTCTTGCCTTGAAAGTAAATTTAGTCACACATTTTACCAGTGGGATCAATTAATGTTTCTTTTCTCTCTACAAACAGCTACACAAACCATGAGTTAGTCGAAAAGATGCATGTTCCTCATTATAAAAGTTCTGAAATAACAGGCTGTTTGAAATGTGAGCAGCTACTTAACTGCCTTTGTGTAAAGATCAGGAGGACATTGGCTGCGAGCGAGCTATTTCAAATGACATTCAATGAGATAAAACAGGTCTGTCCATTGTCTTCCTATCTGATTCACAGCTCTCCCTAGGGAGCACTAGTTTTATACACTTAGCCCTGTGAAAACAAGGCTTTTTATCCTCATCCATATGCATTTGAGAGAATAAAAATGGTGTTTTATTTCACACAAGCCCTCTATGGTACATTTAGAAGTGACCAAGATAAAGAATAATCTAGAAAGAGTTTATTATGCTGAACAACTGTCCCACCCTTCAGGTGTGTCCCTCTCGCACCCACACTCTCTCTCACTCACTCATACAAACACAGCCTTCCTGAAACAAGTATTGTACATTAACATACATTCATTCTAAGCTTGTGTTCAAATAAACATTTATGGCTAGTCACATTATGCGTTAGATGCATAAGTACATATCAAAACTTGTAGTCCGTGTACATCGACACAATCATGCACGCAGACACATGTGGGCCACCCAGAGGCACAACTCCTCTATCGTGAGTTCTTACATGCACAAAGTCCTACAGCATTCCCCAAATACACATCTACCCAACCTAAAACATTCATCTAACACATTACATTATAGTGTCTTATATCAGAGTATAAGCCATCTTTCTCCTACACACACACACACACACACACACCACCAGAAAGAGCTGAACGGGCAGTACCGGATGTGTTCAAGTACCTGGGTCAAAGGTTGGCCACCTTCTGAATACACAAACATATACAAAGGCCTATGTGCTCTCACACACACACAGACGATTTGTTTCTGTCTTCAAGTCCTATTTAATTATGCTTGTCTCAATGAGGCTTTAAGCATCTTGTTGTGGTCCTGTCCATATGCTTGCTCTCTCTCTAGAACTCTGGCTGGTGCGGCACTATAGATTTTCTCCAATAGAGGGAGACAAAGTTCAAGAGACAGACGTTGAAGCTGGTAGAACATTTCCCACAATGCAAAGGACTTCATCTCTCAGAGATAAGCAGCTGTTTTCCTCTGAGGGTGGGGTTTTCCTCTGGTTTCTATCCAGCCCTAAATGTATACATGTAAAAAAAAAAAAAATTAAAAATGTTAAAAAATGAACAGACGCAAAAAGTGAGGTTTCAAAAGAAATGGGCAATGTTTGAAGTACTACCATACTACTCACACTATTTTTATGGTACATAGTTTGTATACTGTGGACAGTATGCAAATGTTCAACAGCAGAATGACCATATATGGCAAAATGAGCAGTATACAATAGAGCACACTACAATGAACTCTGCATCCCAAGCACTATCAGCAGCCTTCTTTAACTCTTTTCTTGACTTATAAATGATAGTCTATCTAATTGTTAAGGCATTTTTACACAAAATAAAAAAGTTAATTAATGAATGGATTAATACATTTCCTGGACACCACTTGCTGAATTAAACAAGTAATGCTATGTAACAACAACATGGCACACTACTTTTTTTTTTTTAAAGTCATCTTAAATAAGGCATCACTTTTATATAATGTTACTGGACTGATCATAGACAGCATTTCTGAACACCCTCCTCCCCCTTTACTTTTTATTTACTTTTTTTGACATTTAATTAAATTTTTAAATTTGTATTTGTGTTATTACGGGTTGTTTTTCCTTTATTTTTCCTACATTGTATTGAATGTAATTGGTTTGGGTTTTGTTAATTGGGGTTATAATATAGAGATTTATTTGTGCACTTGTTATCAAAGTACATTAGAAATATAAAATAAATTATATAACATAGTAAAATAAAAAAAAATTTAATTAAAAAAGAAAGGAAAGAAAGTTCTAGCTCGTTTTAGGGTGTGAACAGTATCTTTACACACTACATTTAAAAACATTTCTAGAGATTACACTATATTTTGAATTTTTAAATAAAGAGTGGTTCTGATAAGTGAGAATGGTAAATGGAATAATTTAATGGAGCTGTTTACTTACGTATAGAGAGGCTGCAACTGTAAGTGAGAACTCTTTTGTGGAGGCTGGTAACTATACGAGTCCAATCCACCAATGAAATCAACTGCAACAGAGAGAGAGGACTCAAAACTCAAACACTTTAATGTCACTGTAATTTACTTTCAGGTTCTAAAAACAGACCAGAGTACTTACAGCTGTCCTCATCATCCAGGAAGACTTTACTAACATAGCAAGCATAAACAAATCCAAAGAGCTGAAATGCAGAACAAACTATGTTAATAGCCAATCAGTTGTCCTATTTCTCTGCCAAACATTCAGATGCATGTACTTCTGTAAATACAAAAAATAAAATAAAATAAAATAAAATAAATAAAGGTAAGATCCTGCAAGGAAGAAACACTTGCAAGGCTGAGCTGACCACCTCTATGTATTGGTAGTCCAGCAGGCAGCCACTGACAGTGATCACATGATGATCCTGAGGAGCCAATGGTGAGTCAGGCACTGGAGTAACTAAGCAACCAGGCCCGTTCTCCATCCACCAGGAACGATGAAGCGATGTGTTAAATGTCATTAGGAAATCCTTGTCCTACAGCAGAACACAAACAGGATTTAAAAGACAAAAATCCCCTAATCATGAACTCAACATTGACCCTGTAATCCAAATTCTTAGTTTTTCCAAAGAAAAAATGTTTGTGTTCCTTGTGATCTTTAAATATATGAATTTAAAGATTACAAAGAAGCCCTATTATCATTATGGATAATGCTAACTGATAAACTCCACTTTTTTGCTGGATGCCTGCTTTTCAGGATCAATACAATTCCCAATTAATAATATCAAATAAAATGCCCTTTCTCTGATAAAGAGATTTACGTAGTAAAATGGTTTATGAATGCCATTTCACGTTGACTAAGATTAAAGCATAACAAGGCATAAAATCTAACACGAATCAGACACTTTGATGTATTTACTTAGTGCTGTCAAACGATTAATCGCATCCAAAATAAAAGTTTTTGTTTACATGATATACGTATGTGTATATACTGTGTATATTTATTATGTATATATAAATACAAACACATGCATGTATATATTTAAGAAAAATATGTTATGTTTATATATTAAATATATTTATATATAATATAAAATATAAGAATATAAATGTATATACATGCAAATATTTTCAAAATATATACTGTATGTGTGTGTATTTATATATACATGATAAATATGCACAGTACACATACATATATTATGTAAACAAAAACTTTTATTTTGGATGCGATTAATCGTTTGACAGCACTAGTATTTACACAATGACTTCTCATAGACTGGAGTCTGGACCAATGCTGTAAATCACCTACCTGTGACAGGTGACCAACTTCCAGGTAAAAACAGATGATGAAAGAGTTCCAGCCAACCCAGACCACAAGCCACACAGCATACTGAAAGTGACAGACATGCATACGAGACATGTAAAGACAATGCAAATAGCAAAACATTTTCATCTGTAGGTGCAAAATGTGAGTAAAAACAAACATGCTCTTTTGTCCTACCAGTATAAGATATTTGGAACGGATTTGCACAGTTCCAAACACTCCCAAAATGACGGCCATGATATGGAGGAAATTTGCAAGGATGGGAGCCCACTGATATCCCAAAAAGTCAAACACCTGCCTCTGTAATGCAGCGACCTGTGAACAAACCAAAGAACAGTTTACATACACAACCATCCAACATTACAAAAATGCATGCATAAGTGTGCACAAAAACTTGCCTTGTACTAATACAAATAACATCATATAGTCGTCGACCCTTGACCCACGTCTTTCCAGACTTCAAAATGAACTATACTGGGTTTATTTAGGCAAATATCAGGCTGGCAAAACAAGCTTGTGCAGCAGACTCCCAAGTTATATTGGCAGGAAAATGGTACACAAAGTCTGGTATTGCTGGCTACTATTCCTGGCAGAAATTGACACACGCAGCATCCATCCAAGAACGGCCCAGTACATGACTGCACATTAACCACATGCAGGAGAGATGAAAAATTCTTCAGAGAAGGATCATCAGCCACAGGGAATCTGTGCCAGAAAGCTCAGATGATTTCATCCGTCATTGACAAAGTACTGCACATCCTCTGCCGCTCACATATGGGTTTATTCAATATTTTGGCTAATTTGATGATAGAGTCCACAGGCTCTGCTTGGCCACTGTGGTGGGCTAGTTTGGCCAAACCTCCAAACCTCTTATGCTCGCCAAAGCCATTATTACAAGTTAAAATAACATTTTCTATTTGACTAAATTTTAAAACGTAACTAGTTCATGTGAATGCAAAGCTGAATATTTCCCAGTTTTTAACACTGATAATAAAGAAATGTTTCTTGAAGAGCAAATCAGTATATTTAAATGATTTCTGAACAATAATGTGACACTGAAGACTGGAGTAATAGCTGCTGAAAATTCAGCTTTGCCATCACAGGAATAAATTACATTTAAAAATATATTTGAATAAAAAAATGGTTATTTTAAATAGTAATAATTTTGCACAATATTACTGTATTTTTTATTAAATTAACAACAACATTTTTTATATTCTTTTAAAAACAGTAAATTATATTCTAAACTTTTGACCAGAAGCTCACTTTAATTAGTTAAGTTCTAACTTGTTTTGACTTATTCTGAGCAGAAATCAGATTTTTATGAAGATCGCGGAGTCTGAAAAGCCTAAAAACAAGCAAAGGATTCAAACCGTCAGGCCTTACCTGTTATCACTGAATCAGCAGTACAGGTTGCAGTGGACCATTAAACCCACTTAAGCCAATGGCAAATAAATAAAAATATCGTCTCCACACACATAGGAGCAATCCCAAAGCTCAGTGCCGCAGCTGTTTCCATGGAAACTGCCTGGAGCCCCAGCCCACAGCCCTATGAGAAAAGAGCCCCTTCCTCAGGAGGCCCCTCATCCTCACATGCCTCTAGTCGGTGTGTTACACAAATCATGCATATGCATACATATCTGGGGCATGAAGTTTCTCCAAGAAAAGTTCTGATGGGCTACTCGATTGGCCCCCTAAGAAATGGGAACCAGGACACCTTCTCCCTTGGCTTCACCCCTCCCAAATCAGAACCCCTGTCCTCTCACACCATCCCTCTATATGTTTATGTCCATGTGCCCCAGTAAAGACTAGATTTGAATTGAAGATGAACAAAACTGTCTTACCAGCTGCAGGCAGCAGATGACCACCAGCGTGCACCTCCCGTCGCACCGACCCATGCTCTCGCGCTTGAGGCACGGCTTGGGCCCCGCGAGGCGTCGGGAGAAAGCAGAGTCCCCGGTGAGGTCCAGCGCGCTTCAGGGCGCTTCAGGGTCTTGCTTCACGATTACCGTTCAAAACATCAAGAAGCCCACCGGGCCGCGTGCATGCTTCGGTGCGTCGATGCTTTCGGATGGCTGTCGGTCATACCGGACCTCCTCTGCTGAATCGTCCAAACCGAAGCGTCCTAGAGCCCCGCTGCGGTTCCGAATCCTAGCGAATCTGCCACACCTTCATTCCGTACCGGGTACCAGGCGCGGACAGACCCAAAATAACACAAAGAACAGAGGAAGAGTCAGAGAGCGCGTTTAACTGGCAGAAATGAGCATCATATGACAAGCATCAGACGGAGCGCGAGCTGGGGGTGTAAGGGCGCGAGGTAAGAAAATAACGCAAATGAAATCTGGAGCGAGCACAAAGCGAGCCTTTGTGACTTACAGTGAGGTCCGGTATTCGTTTTTCCGAGCCGATGTATCGTCGGGGGTCTCAGACTGGCGCTGTTGCTTGAGCAACCATCCTCCTGCTCTGTCTCTTTGTCAACATCGGCACCGGGAGGGTGAGCACAGCGGAGCGGAGCTTGTGGGTGGAAATCAGACACCCTCGTGCGAGTCTGCAACCCGCTCGCGCAACCGCATAGAGACGCTCGCCGCCTCTCAGGCACAACACGAGGCGATTTACAGAGCACAAAGAAAACCATCACGCGGCTGTGGACACACTTATTGCAACCTGGAAACCTTACTATTTTGAAACTAATATTGCGTCAAATTGACATGCTGACAACGTGAATAACTACATTTGTAATCAGACTGGTTACTTTATTACATATTATTCATATGCTGACATGCGGGTAAACAAGTATAATAATTTCATTAAGTTTTTTATCTTGATTGTTGTCATTTTTAAAAGATTTATTATAATTTAACATTTAATTAGTAGCTTTTCATTAAACTCGACCCCCTGCAGTTCCTTTGACGTAAAATAGTGTTTAAAGGACGTGTTGTTAAAAACAATGAATGTAATATATTTTCTCTCTTTGTATTTTTAAATCAATATGGTACAAGATTATCCCATTTTAAAAAGGTGATATTCAAAAAATGTTAACAGTTCAAAAGTAATCTAAAAGTATGTATGCATGTTCATATTGAAGCCCAATCCACATTCAAATTCTAATAGGTTTTCTGGGTTTTTATTTGAACCCTTAAAACGAAATAAAAACAGATAAATGTCAACGTGAAGAAGAAATATTTTAGGTCACCAATCTAGGTTATGACATGGAGCATGTAAAAAAAAAAGTCAGATAACCTTGTCATCATGCATATACTAATTATGTATATTAAATAACTGTATATAAGTGCATGTGGTTTTTATTTCTTATATCATTCTGTATAACATGATTATCAGTTTTCAATCATCAACTGGTTATATTTGATCCTGGACCACAAAACCTGTCATAAGGGTAGATTTTTCGAAATTGAGATTTTAACACCATCTGAAGCTGAATAAATAAGCAATTGATGCATGTTTTTTTTTAGAATAGGACAATATTTGGCCGAGATACAACTATTTGAAAACTGGAATCTGAGGGTGCAAAAAAATCAAAATATTGAGAAAATTGCCTTTAAAGCAATGTATATTACTAATCAAAAATCATGTTTTGATATATTAACGGTAAGAAATTATCATTTTGACCCATACAATGTATTTATGGCTATTGCTACAAATATACCTGTGCAACTTTAGACTGGTTTTGTGGCCCATGTTCACATATACCATATTTCTTACACAAAGAAGTGCACATACTAATTCTAGAAACAGGTTTATTAAAAGCATAAAAAAGCCAACTTTTCCCTCAACTGTTCATCACTGTTTTCAAATCAAACACTAATGGCAAAAGTCCAAACCATATCCCCCTCTACCCATCCTCTTCTCACTCTCACATTCAGACACAGTCACATAAACAGCATTCACACACACAAACACACAGTTATTGAATCTCTCCGATGTAGAGGCGTTTATCACTGGATCCAGAGAGAACTGTGGGAGACATAAAATAATGGAGTCACAAATGGGTAAACAGTATGGAAGGAATGTGCTACTTTTACAATTCCAGATATGCATAATAGTTTATTTATTTTTTTTTACCAATTGGTTCTTCTGGATGGAAAGCGACCTCATTTACAGACCCAGCATGACCCGGGAGCTTATAAAGGATCCTACGGGATGTTGTGTCCCAAATATACACAAACCTACAGCACAAACACACTGCATTAACCTCAAACATAATCATACTGTACAAACACTGCATAAACCACACAAAAACGCCCATACCTGTCAGCAGAACCAACTGCAATCTTACTCCCAATCAGGAGACCAGCGCATCTGAGAAGATTATTAAAAAAAAAAAAAAAAAAAAAAAAATGAAATACAAAACCCTTTGGTTCCTGCCGTTGAACTTCAAGCTCAGGTCAAGTAAAGTTCTACAAGAATATGAAACGATAATTACCGATTGAAAGTCTAGCCTAAAAAAAAACATTTCACAGCAAACACAGTGGGAATTATTTCCCTCTTTATAAACAACTAGGGTAATCTTATTTGTAAATATACAGAGAGAACTGGGCTACCTTCTCAAGGTAGGGCCCATTTACCTGAAAGATCCCTCCACAAATCTCTCCTTTGGTTGCAAAAAATGGACGGTATCCCAGGACAGCACTGTTCCAGACAAATATAAAAAATCGGTAGATGTACTCCGTATGCCACACTAATAAAGGTACACATACAGACCATTCAAAAGTTTGGGGACAGCAGTTTTTTTTTTTTGGGAAAAATGAATATGAATCAGCAAAGGACACATTCAATTGATCAAAAGTGACAATAAAGGCATTTATAATGTTTCAAAATATTTTTTATTTGAAATACATTCGGTGCTGACCTTTTGAATTTTCTATTTAATCAAAGAATCCTGAAAGAATTCTATTTAATCGAAAAATGTATCACAGTTTCCACCAACTTTGAAACCATGGTTAAGAAATGTTTCTTGAGCACCAGTTTAGCATATTAGAATGATTTCTGAAGGATCATGTGACACTGAAGACAGGAGTAATGACTGGTGAAAATTCAGCTTTGCCATCACAGGAATAAATAACATTTTTAAATATATTAGAGAACAGTATAGAGAAATAAAATGGAGAACAGTTATTTTATATTTTAATAGTATTATTTCACAAAATTACTGTTTTACTGTATTTTTGATCAAATAAATGCAGCCTTTGTGAGCATAAGAGACTTCTTTCAAATACATGAAAAAAAAAAAAATCATACTAACCCCAAACTTTTGATCTGTAGTGTGTGTACACAAATGCACGAACACACATTTAGGCTTACCGCTGTTATCCATTGAGTTAGACAGCAGGTAGGACCCGTCTGCACTGAGACTCAGACCTGTCACAGAGTCTCCATGACCCTGCATACTGTAAATCAGCTTGTTCTGTCTGAGGTCCCATACCTGCAACATGAAACACATACATACAGGAATAAATATACATACATACAAGCAAAAGAGCCCAGACATCAATTGCAGAGTATTTGTCGCACACAAACCTTTATGTCGTTGTCGATGCCTCCTGAGATGATCTGGTCACTGGTGTCATTGAATGTCACACTAAGAACCTGATACGTGTTCTGGAATGTGTGAACAGAGGCCTTCTTCCTAATGTCCCACAGCTACAATAACAGATGAACAAAAAAGTACTGTAGACACTTTTAGACTATCTGAACATTATTAGCCTGACACACAGATGGCTTTCAAATTCTCTCATGTTATGTCTGTCTATCTAGACATTTCAATCAACATTCAAATGAATAAGCAGCAACCTAAAGACTCACTGTAACAACTATCAAACATTACAATTTATTTTATTTATTGGCTATATGTTTTTTCATAGGACAGTAGAGGTTTTAGACAAAAAATGGGAATGGGTTTGGGACACGAACCAAAGTCATGAGCATCACACAAACAATTTTCGGTTTCTCTTTTAAACAATAAGGGAGTGCATTCTGACTCTGCCAGTGCTGATGATTTCCTGTTTTGTCTGCAAACTGAGCTGTAGTAATTCAAAGGTGGTGGTGGCATAATGGTTGAAAGATCTAAGCTAATATCTGGGTCAAAGGAAGGATGCAGGAAGGATACAGAATAATTGCTGAATTGCCATCAACATACTCAACCTCTTACAAACCCTCAGACAGCTCCATGACACATTTGATGTGCTCTATGTATGCGCACTGGTCAATGTTTATATGAATAAGTCCATAATAAATCAGTTGTGCCATATAAAGCGATCATTTCTGTTCAGAAGACTTGGATTAAACCACTTGATTCATATGGTTTACTTTCACCATGTCTATTTGTGCTTTTTGAAGCTTTGGCAATGTAAGTCTTATGGGTTTAAAACAACAAGCATAAGTGATGACAAAATGTTCATTTTTGGGTGAACTATCCCTTTAATATTATAGCCATGTTGCGTTTTAACACAATATCTAATGCTTCAGCTGCACTTCCACTATAACCTTGACCAGATTGAAAATGTAGAAAATGTAAGAGTATTTTTGTTTCATAAAGTCAAGACATGTCACAGACTTCTAAAGTGTTTTGAGTCTAGACTTGGTGGGCTGAATTTACCTTCACAGTTCCATCATCGCTGCCCGTACAGGCCAGCTGTGGTCCACGCCGAGCGGGAAAACATGAGTTCACGAAGGACGTGTGACCTTTCAGACGCTTCACACGCTCCCCTGTCTCACTGTCCCACACACACACCGTCTTGTCCGTACTGGCTGAAAAGAGCAGACTGGAGGACACAAACACGCTTAGTATGTGATAGAATAATACAAGAATAATATATAAAGCTACAGTATAAAAATTTTAAATGAGAGTGTAAATGAGGAAGACACCCGCCGACCCCCCCCGCTTTGTAATTTTGCAATTTCGGCAAAACACAAGCCTGCGCTCTCCGAGAACCTGTTATAAACTAGGAAAAGCTCCAAGTTAGTTGCAACCCAGCTCAGACGACGAGGTGGCCGTATGAGAGTGATCGGGCTGGAGGCGGTGAAGGTGGAGAAGTCACAGTTCGCCATATACATTGGCCACAAGCACTACAGCATGGAACACAGAATCAAGACCAGAACAACAACACCCACATGCAACAAGAATACCAATAGGTACCTCAACACACATAAAAGAAAAGAATAATATATAATACAAAATAAAAAATATCAAGTGACTCACAGATGAGCGAGCGGGCCGTATCCAGAGAAGAGGCTAAAGTGTGGCTCACCATTGCGAGGTGACATGCAGCAGTAAACCTTCCCCCTTCATGACCAGAGGAGCAGCATTATAGGAGCCTCGCAGCTGCTAGAGCCTGCGCGGGGGGAGACATTAAACACAATCGGACACCACCCAGCCATCAATGGGGTTATGCAGGTGCTGTTTAAAATACCTCCAGGGTGATTGTGTCTTGCGGAAAGCCCTACATCCTGCACCACTAACCTCTGACTGCCGCCTGGCAGTCTGTTTTGAAATCTAAAATCTGTTTTGAAATTAATCTTCAATCGGGAATCTTCTCGTTCATATGCAGCATTCATTGTATGTACTAGGTGTCTTTTTTTTTTGTGTTGTTGTTGTTAATTGTGGGGAAAGTGTGTATAATGCTTGAATGCTTGAGGGGAAGTCATGGCCTAATGGTTAGAGAGTCAGACTCATAACCCAAAGGTTGTGGGTTCGAGTCTCGTTCCGGCAGGGATTGTAGGTGGGGGGAGTGAATGTACAGCAATCTCTCCCACCTTCAATACCACGACTGAGGTGCCCTTGAGCAAGGCACTGAACCCCCAACTGCTCCCCGGGCGCCGCAGCATAAATGGCTGCCCACTGCTCCGGGTGTGTGTTCACGGTTTGTGTGTGTTCACTGCTGTGTGTGTGCACTTTGGATGGGTAAATGCAGAGCACTAATTCCGAGTATGGGTCACCATACTTGGCCACATGTCACTTCACTTTCACTCAGGTCCTGCTATGAACACATATTGTAATAATACAAATATTTGTTGTGGGGAAAGTGTGTATGCTTGAACTTATAGAAGAACACATTTTGTAATAATAGGACCTGTTTTGGTTGTGAACGACCCTTTGTTTTTGAATGAATCGGTTGAAAGACTGATTAAATAAGACTTGTTTCTGTAACATTCAGTAGTATTGTGTTAGATACTGAAAATATTAGAGACTCTTTAAATAAGAAAGCTGTAAAGATTTTAAATTATTATTTTTATACCCGATTGTATTCCGATTTTTGTATGAATACTTTAATTTTTAATAGTTGTTTTTCTCTTTAATCTTTGTTTACATAATAGCACAATGCTCGATATTTGAAGTAGAGCAAAGGTGTGTGTATAGTGTTCAAGTTTATTGAAGAATAATAATAAAACTTTAACATTACTAATTACTACCTTGACAACGTAACCTGTTACGAGTCAGTACGAATTACTACAACATAGCCAGCATACAAAAGTTTGAGCAGCAGCTAGTCTTTTCCATCTAATTGGGCTCTCAGGCTTACCATAGCAGAGAGCTGCTGGGCCTGCGCTGCAGCCACCAGCTCTGTCCGGGGCCTCTTCACTCCGACGGGAACGACTGCCATCTCTGCGCCACGCTTCTTCGGTTCGATCATTGTTGTGGAAAAATACTCAAATCCCGACAATAAGCGAAAAACGACCAAAACTATTATCTTCTTTTCAAATGAATGAGTTTTTCGAGCCACTAACCGCTACCGAGCTACACACGCTCGCCGAGTAAAACACATCCGGTAATACGAAGACTTCTGATTGGTTGGCTCACGCACAACGCGATCTTATTGGCTACTGTTAAATCTCTGAACCGGAAGACAATGCACTCACGGAACTCATGCTTCATCCAGACAAGGGTGAATGCTCTATATGTATTTACGTTTTGCAGCGTCTTAAATAGTAACGACGCTCTCAGTATTTACATTTGACCTTTTTTATTGAATAATGATTTTTGTAATTGAAACTGCGATAATTTAGCACGTGCATATTGCAGTCCTCTTATAGATTGTTTTCAAATTACAGTAAACTGTCCTAGACCTGATCCCATCGGGTAAGTTTATTGATCTTGGCATATTCTCATCAGGCATGAGTTGCATGAACACTAATGATGGCATGTTTAGATGCAGTGGTCAGACTGGATTTGTTTTCTGCTCCAGCATGACCAGTTAAAGAACTAGTTACAGACAGATGGCAAACCATACGTGTACCTCTCTGCAGGTGGAATGGCAGATGATGGGATGAGAGAGCCAGCTGGTCTGGATAGACTGCCACCAATGTACAGCATTCTGAAGGGAGAGGTTCGATTTAAATTCCTATATGCAGAATATAATATCATATCATATGATATGTCATCTCACCCTCTTGTTTTCTTATTTACTTAGGTAGTTTCTGTTACAACATATGGTGCTTTTGTTAAGATTCCAGGATACAAAAAACAAGGTAAAGTTGGAGAGTTATCAAGATGTGCGTTGTTGTTTAAAGGAAGATGAAGACACACATATTTTTATGTTTATTTGGGTTTGCATCATCAGGTCTGGTTCATAAGCGTGAGATGTCGTCCTGTCGGGTGGATAACCCAGCTGAAATTGTTGATGTAGGGGAACAAGTGTGGATAAAAGTCATTGGCAGAGAGGTACATTCAATTTGCATGTACGCAAATACAACAATAAAAATGTTTTTATACTGTTACCAACATATTATCATTGCATATACTAAAAGTGAAATTTATGCACCGATTAAACATTGGTTTAGTGTTCTTATAATTCAGATTCAGGATTTTAATCATGCTTTTTGATTTCCATCCACTATCAGATGAAAGATGATAAAGTAAAACTGTCATTCTCTATGAAATCTGTCAATCAAGGCACTGGGCGGGACCTAGACCCCAACAATGTTATAGCAGAGTAAGTGGTTTTATGGTACATGAGTGCAACCAAATTTGCAAACCAAACCCTGTACTCATAGGAGGCTGTCTAAGGTAATTCATAACCATACCAAGTTATGCATAAATAAATATTCACACAAGACAGGACGAACGTCGCCGGAGACAGTTTAGAGATCATACTGGGCAGAAGATCACGCTGGAGGCTGTGCTCAACACCACATGCAAAAAGTGTGGCTGCAGAGGTATGATCCTCCAGGTTATGTCAATCTGACCCAGTTCCAGTGTACATTAGACCCTTGTCCCTATTACAGACATTACTCCAGTGCCACATCACCCTTCAGAAATCATTCTAATATGCTGATTTGGTGCTCAAGAAATATTTCGTAATACTATTAATTTTGAAAACAGTTGTGTTGCTTAATACTTTTGTGGAAATTGTGATACATTGAGTGTCAGTTTTAGATCTCATGTTCATTGTCTTTACTTGCAGATTGTACTGTTAATCCCTGAGCACCTGTTATGACAGTGTTTATGTCATAATGACCTGTATGTCTGTTTGTATGCAAGGTCACTTTGCAAAGGACTGCTTCTCCCAGCCTGGACTGCAGTACAGTTTAGTGCCAGAAGAAGAAGAGGAGGAGCAGCAGCCGCCACAGACCAGTCAGCAAACCCAATCAGAGCCCCAGAAACGTAAAAAGGTACAGACACACCCCTTTGACAGCAAAATGATTGCGCTAGATGACATGCTGCCTGCAAGCGGTTGTGTAACCCTGCCCGTTTTACTTGTTGCCAACTTCTGCAATAGTTCCCTATTGCGGACGTCTTGATCTGCCTTTCATTTGCAAGCTCATGACGCCTCTTTGCATTTTTCCTGCAGGAAAAGAAGGCAAAGAAAGAAAAGAAGAAAGAGAAGAAAAGAGACAGCTCTTCATCCGATAGCAGCGATGAAGATGCCAAACGGCCACGGCATTCACACACACATTCAGAAAAGAAGAAAAAACACAAGAAGCACAAACATAAGACAAAGTGATTCTTTTGGTTTGCAAAACAGTTGCGATATGCAAGTACTAGCTTGTGCAAGAACTGTTTTTTTTTTGCATCAATATCAAGATTAAATGTATCTGATCGATTTTGGAATGTATTTTTTCGTTAATATTACAAGTTTGACCATTAAAAGTGACTGGATTCATGTGTGAAGGTTAAAAGGTTCACTGCGCAACCTCCGAATGGCCTTTCACCCAGAAACACACAGACACAAGGCCCAGTCGCTTGATTTAGAACACATGCACGTCACCCAGCAGACACTGGAACACGCTTAAATTAGAAGGACCTCATGGAAATATAACAGTGTGTAACACATGGCACAGCACTGGAGCACTTGATGGAAATGTTGACAATAAATTGCACAAGGTCAGTTTGGAGCAAATGTCATTTATTGTAGATTAAAGGCATAAGCCATAACACTGACTGGAGAAGCATATCACACACCCAGAATACAAGCTCAAATACAGATCTGGAGGTATGAAGTTGGAATTTTATTCAGTGTTTGAGGAACGGTGCAAATGAAACGGATGAACACCACAGAAAAACCACTGGAAATGTTCATAACCATTGATGAGGACGGGTTGTGACTGAGGTTTCCCTTTATTCTGCCTTTAAATAGTGTCGTGTGGAGACAACGTCGCCAAGTGTCAATGTCTGTTGATAAAAGAGAGGTTGGCCTGTTGATATATATTCATTCAGTCAAACACCCATAAATATTAGCATAAGTAATTACTAAATGGGCAGCAGAACAGGTTTTGCTCTTGCTGACTGTTCTTATAATTCTGTTCCCAGCCAAAGAGGCACTTACTGTAAGTGCACACAATACTAACCAGAGTTAGGCTGTTGTCAATGACTTCTCGGAGCAGGCTCGTCTCTTTACCGTCCCATTTCTGAACATGAACCAATTTGCCTCCGTCTAAAGTTACCATGGACTGATGGACAAAGAGAAACAACAGGGTAAAGGTAATAAGACAACCTGTTCTTACTTGGAAAATGGTCTAATTTCTTTCTCTTGCTACCCGGGAGCAGCGATGAGTGGCATTTCTATGTCTACAATTAATGATTGACCTGAGGAATGTCACGGGATAGGTCAATCTCCCATTGGGCCTTCTAAGAAACCCTTGTATCCTACCAACAAAACCCTATTGTGTTCAACATCTTTCACCCAATTCACAATGTGTCAGGCATGAAATTCTGCATGCCTTTAGCAATCTCAAAGCACAGGACTACTGAAAGTGGGACTAATGTATGCTCTGTGCACATATTACCTTAACTTTGCGGTCATCTGCAGTGGTCTCGTCAAATTCCTCTCCCAGTTTGAAATTGATTTCTGTGGTTTTGAATGTGCTGACGGTCTTAAGTGTGATGACATCGCCCTCCATGGAGATGATGGTCGTGGGTTTGGTCATACTGCCAACCTGACGCGTGGCAAAGCCCACGCCTGATAAATAAACATAACACACACTTTAGAAGAGGTATGAAGCCATTTCTACAATTCACATGCAGCAGAATTCACATGGACAACATCAAGAACCAAAGACAATTTGGTGTGTACTGTAAATTAGTTAAAAATGACATTAAGTATATTAAATCATATATAAAATATTTACATTTTACACATTTCCGAGGGGCTTAATAAAAAAAAATATATATTTTTAAGAGCCAAAGTGACTTTTAAAAGTTGGTCATATACTCTAAATAAGCTGAAAACAAACTTTTATAATTACATTTCAAAAAATTGTATTTCTTTTTTAAGTAAAAAAATATCTAAAGGATTTTATTAAATAGTCTTTAAATATGAAATATATTTTCTAATCATTTTAAAATTAAAAATCATTCTAAAAGGGTCTGCAATTTATTAGAGAAAATGCAAATGAAGAAAGATCATCTGCATAGCTTAAGGGCAGAATAGTAATAATTAAACAAAGATTGCCTATATATATATATATTTTCAGGGGTTAGTCACGAATGAACACGTCTGCAAATAACCAAACTCTGGAACGGTCAAAATGGTCAAATCAACACACGTGCAGTTTTGGGAGAACGCAGCAATTAGTATTGATTTGTTCAGCAAATACTGTGAGGGTGTATGTGTGAGGGTGTATGTGTGCGAATGCAGGCAGGGCAGACTCTTCTTTGACCACAGATAAAGAGCGAAAAATCAGGGTTCATTGGAGTTGAAACATGTTGGTCGAAAGAAAAAACTACCCACTTTGTCTCAACCACACTTGCCTCCCTCCTTCCCTCTATTGCTATCGCCATACAGTTGCATGCTGATAGATTTTTCCCCTTCATCTTCCGCTCTTAAGCTACAAGTCACTCAACACTACTTTAAAATCACAAATACTACACAACTGGCCAATAAATGGCCGGCAAGCATCTCAGAGACATTTCCATGTTTTGTGTAACAAAACATCAAGGTCATGATAGCCTATAGTTCAAGTTCTGTAGGCAGTTTTCAAAAAAAAAATTCACAAGCTGCCAAAATAAAGGCCTCATTGTATTTTATACAAGAGAACAGCAGTTGCTCTACAGTCACACGTGGTTGTAGCATAAATCTGTGTGTGTGTGTGTGTGTGTGTGTGTGTGTGTGTGAAAGCACATGTGTGTGTGAGATTCATCAAGGGAGACCTTGCCTGCACCACATGCACTCCATCTTAAACACACCCACACACATAGCAGCACACATGCACCTGCACAATGAATACTCCTATTAGTATTAGAAACAAACACCCAATTTACATGTGCTTACTTGCATCAAAAGGCACACCCTATGTTTAGCAGTAAAGCAATACACACCGCATACATCCACAGCATCTACCCCCTCCTTACTCACCGAGGGCTTTCATGTAGTCATCGAAATTCTTGCTCTCCTTTAAGTTCCATGTGCCAACAAAAACGTCTGCCATGTTTAGAGCTGAGTGAGAGAACAAGAGCAAAGAATGAGAGCGAGAAAGAAAGAGTGAGTAAGTGAGGAGGGTAAGACAGCACCACTGAGCTCCTGCAATCTTACTGGCTGATTTATAACTGCTGTTTGCGATGTCATCACTACAAGCTTGGGGGGGGTGGATGGGGGAGGAGCAATGCCAGGAGAGAAGAGGAGAGATGACAGACAGGCGCGAGGGGGGTCGGAGAGATGGGGAGTTCGGAATTGTAGGAGAATCAGTTGTGAAAGATAGAATAAAGAAAGATGAGGAAGAAAAGGGATGGTGCAAGACATCTGAAAGCATTTTACATTCTCTAGAGTTTCTATATGAATTTGACTTTAAAAATGTCTGTTAAATCAATAAATGTAAATGCATTGGTCCAAAATTGGCTCCCAATTTGGACACTAAAAAAATGGGATGGACTTATATTAAAATTATGGCTGATACAGACAAGACAAGAAATATATTAAAAACCAATAAATAACTGATGTTAAAATTCTATACAATTTTGTATCAATAAATGTAACGATAAAAAACTAAAATCCTTTTAAATGCTACAAGTGAATTTAGACAAGTGAAAGCAAGGATAATCTAAGTGTAAAAAACTAGGCAAATGAGCAAGCACTATTAATCCCCATCCGCCCATACATGGAAAAAAAATGGCGTAGAAACAATTTTCAATCAAAAATTGCTATTAAATTTCACAATTATAAAGAAATGACAAATAGCCTAACACACTGTGATACTATTTTTTGTAAAATGTACGGTAATAATGTTTTTTTTACAGTTTAACGTTAACTTGACTAAAATGACTTTAAAAATGTATAGAAAATAAAATATCTAACTTTACTTTTCTGAGCCAGTATCTACAATAACTTTTTATCAAATGGTCTGAAGTAGATTTTTTATGTTCTAAGTCAGCTCCCCTAATCATTTGATCACATATGTTTTGTCACTGAAAAATTAATAACTATCTTTCTGAGAAATATATACTCCAGTTGTTTAAAATAATTTGTTTGTTTGATATTTTGGTGTCGTACTGTTAGCATTCATTGCCATTTAGCAGATGCTTTTTATTAAAAGTGACACATAATAATATAGATCTATATAGATATATATATATATTATATCTAAATTCTCTCTTATAGATCAGTGCTTACTTCAGCTCAGGCCCATTCTAAGCATTATCTAATGCATTGATTCATTTAAAGTGTGGCTTAGAGAGCAAGAAAGGGAGAGAGTGAGAGCGCAGTGTGGACGGGGGAAGGAATGATTGATATGTTGCCAGGTCCGGCATTATCGCTCTCTCTCTCTCTCTCTCTCTCTCTCGCTGTGTCTCTTTCTTTTACAAGCCTCTGAGGACATGACCTTATGTCAGAGGACTCTTTCTTCCCACCCTCACACTCTTTGATTGGCTGTTCTGCTCAGTAAGAAGCAGTGAAGATCTAGCCGTATCAGCTGCTGTTTGCACAATAATCACCAAAACATTGCACCAGTAACGCTTAACCTCTTCCCCAGCCCATCCTTTGAGCCGCAAGGCTGAATTTACAAATGTTTGTAAGTGAGGCAGCACGGTCTGAAATGCTCAATCATTTCAGCATGTATATGTGGAACAGTTTTCCCCCAAACAACTGTGAGAAGGGTCTGAATAATAAGATTGCACACAACAAGGTGTGGGGTTAAAGCTGAACTCTTGAATTTTTTATAATTTGTAACGTTAGGTTGAAGATTGTTATCAGAGAGCAGCTGTTTTATAGTTCATGAACATTAGACATCTGGTGTAGGTTCTTTTGATCAATAACAGCCTTTAACTAAAACTAAAAGCATTAAAAAGCATTACCAGTATTTAAAATAAAGCTGAAATTGAAAGAAAAAAAAAAAAAAGACAAAAAAGCACATAACAAAATTACTAAGAGAGCATACATTTAAATGAAAACTGCAAATATAAAAATAAAAGATAACTCAAAATATTAATGAATACTTTAATAGTAGTGTATAAATAATCCTAAAATAACACTAAGTGACTAGGCAAACGTCGTCAATAACAACTACCTCTACAATCTATAAAACCCAGTTCATTTCCCTAGGGTTCCAGGATTTCCCTGTTTGTCCTCATCATTCCCCTGTGAGAACAAGGGATGGGCGATATCTTATCGTTTGCGATATACCGGTAAAAATTCTCCCCACGATAAGAATTAGTCTTCCTGCGATAATAACGATAAAGTCTAGTTGTTGACATATTTCTGAGCGATCTCACGGAAAGCGGACGTGAAATTGAGGAGGAGTAGCCTAAATCAGGAGCTCGAGCTGTAACTGGTTTGGTTAGGGCTGTACAGTGCACAAAAAATCGGTCTGAATAAATGTACTACAGTAGCACGTGTGCGATACAGTTTTGCATGTGTATGAGCCTGTTTACAAAACTGTTTTCCAACAAAGATATAATTTATTGACATGCTTTTTCTCCAGATTAACTTAATGACATAGTCGAGTGTTTGAAATACTTCTTTTTGTGACCAGATGTGGTTTCATATTACAGAATGATAGTATTATATACAGTGATAAAAGCCATGTCGATTAACATTGCATTATAAATATACTTTCCTTATAAAAATACCCAAGATTGAAGAACACCGATAAACCATATATTTTGTGCAGTCGTATGTTTATTTTCCTCAAGTTTCATCAGTTAAAATGCCTCTACCTCCGTTGTGCGTTTTATTCAGTGATAACTGGATACCTTCCTGGAGCATTGTCAGTAGTATTTCTTTTGCTTTGGATATGTGGAGTTTCTGTGCAAGAGCGTTCTCGGGCTTCCAGTATGAATTAAACCGTCTTTACATTACGTGTGAACTCATTAACCTCTTAAGACCCCGCAAAACATCATTACATTGTTTAGAGCATAAGAAAAAATGGTAAAATAACATTTTTGAAAATTTATATTTCATTCATAAGTTATGCTACGTCCTTGGTAGAGGACATCGGGACTCAATTTCTTAAAAAAATTAAATAAAAAGACATGCATGAACATGAACAAGTCACCAATACATTTTTAGTTTTTAGGATTTTTTTTTACCAAACTTCGTATAAAGATAATTCTCAACTATGTTATAACAGATTGATTTGATATACCATTTTTCTTTCTGCAAAATGTCTGTAAAATGGCCACAAACAGGTTTTCTCATTATATACAATGTATCTATAAACTACATCTAATTTGCATATTAATGTGTTTTTGGGGCAACATGTAATGAAAAAGAAGTATAATAATGGGAGTAATAATTGACAAGATTTTCATAATAATATATAATATTTCATAGGAATATTGAAATATATTTTCTTTCCCTATTCATTTGTTGTGTCTCCCAAAATGCGTTATAAACATGCTTTTAGTCCCGGTGTCCTCATATGAGGACATGTATGAAATCAACGTCCTGTTTCATGAAGTTATATTTTGATTTGAAACCCCATAACATTTTCCTGATGTTGATTTATGACACAGTTTAAAAATGTGTCCGATTTAAATGACAATTACAAAATATTATCATATTTCCATAAGAGTGTCACTAAATTAATATCAGACATATTTGAAGACCAAGGAGAGGGGGTGGTCATGGTGAAACAGCCAAACATTTAGTATCTCTGAAAAGCCCTGAATGTGCTCTGTACAGGACATCCAGACTTAAAACTGTGGCATGTATAGTCTCAGAGAAATTCACTAAAATGAATTGAGGATGCAGGGTCTCAGGAGGTTAACGCTCACCCTATTTTGGGTAAAAATATGAAAGATAATACTTTTCTTAAAAGAAACATGATTCCCTGAATTATCGTCATTGATATCGTTATCGTAATAAATACCAGAAATATCGTGATATATTTTTAAGCCCATATCGCCCGTCCCTAGTGAGAACATGATGTGAAACGTTCACACATCCTTTGAAACATGCACCTGTTTGAGCATGTACAAATACACACAGACTCACACCCTTCACTTTGTCACCTCTCCCAGATATTTATATTTCATTATCTTTATAGAAATCATACTATACCCTGTCTAATCTGCAGATTATCAACTGACTTTGACCAATTACTGCTTAATTGTATTATAAATGCAAGATAAATCTCGCATTAATTGCAGGTGTGTCAGTATTGACAATGTTCAGGTCTGTGTAACAAATATCCTCCAGAACTGTACGCTCCAAAAAAAACAAAAAAAAAACGAATTCATTTACAAATGATAAGATGGTCATTTTTAGTTAAAAAAACCTTACAAAATACTTTAAGGTTTTCGTTCGTAGTGTTTGTAGTTATAGACTCAAGTGGCAAATCAAAGACAATTTGCACTTCACAGACTGTTATAAGTACTCTTCCTGCTCTCCCAGTTTTTCCCGTTGACTTTGGAAGCTTGTGTAATCCGTATTAACCAAATGATGTAAAATATAGGCCAGTTCTCTCAAAACAACTGATGATATAACCTCATGTGTTGTATAACGCCACTTCTGGAATGATTTAGAATATGCAGGTTTTCACCTTATACACTTGAACACACACTCATAAACTGAGTGGACTGTCACTGTGTCTAACCCAACACAAATGTGTGATTAAACACGGTATGCAGAGTTCATGTGTTTTGACATTTGACACAAACAGGTGGTGGAGAGAAACAGGGGAAAAGAGAGAGCAAGTGAGGGAATGAATGAAGTGAGTGAGTGAGTGAGTGAGTGAGTGAGAGAGCAGTTTAGAGAAAGAGGTGAGATGTCAACCTCCTTTTAAAACATACAAAACACAGATCATGAAATCAAGGTAAACAAAGTCACAAAAACCGGTCACAAATCCAAGCTCTATTACTACTAACTATAAATACATACATTTCATGTTGGCATGTCTGTTAGACTCTGGTCGGCAGCATTTAAAATCGTTTTGCAGTCGGGAATTCAGCGTGGAGGTCTGCTAACTGTTAATAACTAATTTTAGTAAACAATAAAAATAAATATGCATAAAACAAAATATACTATACTTTTAAACAGAACAAAGGGTTTTATTATGTATTTGTGCAGTGTAAATCTACAATAAAGTGATGCAAAAATATAGTAACGTTAGGCTACTCACGTTTTGTAGTAACTTTAGTGTCCGATAATGAACGCAAATCGCTTACCGATGCAGGCCAACTCGACTTTTGTATTTATGCACAATTACACTAACTTGACTTGTAATCTATCTACATGACGTTCTGCTGGGCTAAATATTTCATTGTCCTTCCAATATTAAAATACAAACTCAATTTGCTACAAGTAGGCCTAAGTGAATGTCAATAATGATTTTAATGGTTTTGCAAATATTAGCATCACAACAAAATAAGTAGGCTAGGCTACTACACGCATGTTTTGTCACTGTGTGAGGCGTAGAAACACCTGGTAAACTGATTCCGCGCGCCTCTCCTCCCCGCTACCCTCAAACACACACCGCCCTCTAATGGACATGTGGATTCAACCCAGATACACATTTACAGCCGTCCACACACAGCCAGCCAAGCGCACACATACACACAAAGCAGCGCTGCAGTAACCATGACAATACAGAGAGACCTGCAAACACAAAGTCTTGAGAAGTTTACATTAATTATACCTTTAACCAAAATAAAGAAGCCAACGAATAAAGGGGATAGAGTGGAATAGAATGTGTGCACAAAAAAAGGATATCAAGGGATTTGGGAACAGCTGATTGGCTGATTTATTATATTCAGTTTAATCAGTTTCTTTCATTGCATCTGTACTAATTTCACTAGTAAAGGCAATCACTAAAATATTCACTAACAGATGTTAAGCTATGATCAACATCATATTCACATCACTTCAACGGTGGCAGAAATGTAAAAAAAATTTTTTAAATATAGGCTAAATGTTATGCAATAGTCTAATATTAATAATAATACATTACATCTTAGAAGACAAAAAAATAGGCCTAAAATAATCCTTGCGAATGTAGGTTTTTGTTAGCCTATATATTTTGTGAGGGCCCTCACTACAGCGAAACACGAAAACCCCTCACTAATATAACCCCCCACCCCCTCTCTGTCTGTCTGTCTGTGTGTGTGTGTGTGTGTGTGTTGTGTCTCAGGTTGTGTGTGTGTTGTGTTTTGTGTGTGTGTGTGTGGGTGGGTGTGTGTGTGTGTGTGTGTGTGTTGTGTGTCTGGTCTTGTGTGTGTGTGTGCGGTGTGTGTTCGTATCTGGAGTTACCGGGGAGACGCTCCTGCAGCAGGATGCGGAGTATCCGGTAACGCGCTCGTAGTTCTTCCAAAAGATGCGGCTTCGCGATATCCCCGTGTTACCTCGTGTCTGATAGACGCTGATTGAATATTGGCTGGGTGCGCACTGTCCGGTTCAAAGCTTCACATTC
This sequence comes from Sinocyclocheilus anophthalmus, assembly GCA_018155175.1. Taxonomy (NCBI): domain Eukaryota; kingdom Metazoa; phylum Chordata; class Actinopteri; order Cypriniformes; family Cyprinidae; genus Sinocyclocheilus; species Sinocyclocheilus anophthalmus. Next base: position 346,925 of record JADLZN010007294.1, on the reverse strand, counting down.
AGCGCTGTTTTTTAAACTTTCACGAATCCTCACAGACATTGACAAGTTTCTTTAGAGGTGCGCGTTGATTTCATCATGGCTACAGACTTTTTAACCATTTTGTAAACCCGCCGGACATCTCTGGGACAGTATGGATAGTGAATCAGACTCATGGGTTTATAGATGCACAAATACTGAAGGAACTACGAGCAATGGAACAAAATGACACCGATGTGGAACCAGCGACCGGGGCGAGAGCCACCGAGACCCAGAGGGGGACTGACAGGTGAGTTTGAATGATTAATAAATAAATACATTCAATGAAATGGGGCAGTGACTGTAAAAGTTTAACTAGGCCAATTAACTAGTCTTCATTTGAAGAATATCCAGACTTTTTCTCGTAACGATTTATTTATCGAACCTATTTTATTTTGCCCTTAAATGTATCCAGACAATGAATAAACTAAGTAAATAATATTATTTAATAATTTGAATATGCCATTAATAAATTATTTTTTTTCACAGCATAAAAGACATTTTCACAAATCAAAATTAAATTAAAAACTTCTTTCAATAGGGCTTTGTGCAAAGTAACAAGAACATAAATTAGGTTTACTAATTAATATATTAAAAGTTATTTGCAATGGCTTTGCTTTGGTAACAGTCCTTTCAAAAAACTTTCTAAGTATTGACGTAAAAGTGAAACAGCATCTTTGACTGCTTTAGGGGTTCAATTTCTTAAAGGCTCCTGACCTGCATCCTTCCACTTTAAGACGTATGTTTAGGGAAAGAAAGAAAGAAAGAAAGACAAGCTGCGTCCAGAGTAAAGTGATCCGGCACGATCAGATTTGATCCTTTTCCGTTACCCCTGGAGCATGAGGTGCAATTTGAGAATCTGCATGTCTCGGCATTGCTCCTCAATACACACCTGCTCTTAATTATTAATGTTGCACACTTCCTCTTTAATTCGCCTGCATAAGCTTTCCCCCCCCCTTCAAAATCTGATATTGCAATTTTGTGTGCTGTGCTTTTGATGAACAAAGCATATATATGGACACATTTCTCTACTAACAAAAAAATAACAGTATACTAAAAATACAGACTGCATCCTCTCATTTGACATGTTTATGTGTTCCAGATCAAAGGATTAAACTGCCAAAATGCCCAAATGCTGCCCCTCGGCAACCTCCTCCGTCTTACCTGCACAGGTCCAGACCCCGAAGGCCTCCCACAGACTTTGGGCCTTCAGAAAGCCCTGTGCATCACTGGGAGGAAGCAGGAGTTCCCAGGGCGAGCGGCTACCATGCCAGACACGCAAAATCAAGCCCAGTGCGCCCACGAATCGTAACTGTGGTGCGGCCATGCGGACAGGAGAGCGTGCGGAAGATCTCTCTGCTGTTAAACCGCCGTGCTGTGCAGACATTCGAGCAGCTGATGGCAGATGTGTCCGAGGCGCTTGGCTTCCCTTGCTGGAACAATGCTCGAATACGACGACTCTTTAGCCCTGCTGGGCGAGAAATCCACAGCCTAGCCGACTTCTTCCGCTTCGACCATGCCTTCTTGGCCTTTGGGAACAGCCGACCGTCTCTTGACGAGGTACATGCAGCACTAGAGGAGTTATATCCGGAAAACCCCAAACATTGCGAACACCTGCTGAGAGTATGGGAGCGTATCCTGAGACCCAAGGCCACAAAGGCGGATAGTGGTTTCCATGAGGATGACGCCGGAGCCGAGATGTCCTTATCTACGGTACATGATCAACAGGTAAACCAACCGGTTGTCAACAACTTGCAGCCTGTTGGAAGGCAAAAAGAAAAGGTGAAGAGAGAAAGGCAGAGAGAACTGTGGAGGAGGAGAGGCGACCTGCAGAAAGAAGATGAGAAGGAGATAAAGAAGGAGGAAGGAAAGAGAGATGCTGTTTACTGCCGGAGCTGTCGAGGCTGCGGCCCTCCTATACCTCCAATCAGAAGCAGTCAATGTTCTCAACCAGACAGGCCAAATAACCACAGTAATAAAAGTACTTCATCTCAGAACAACATGGAAAACACACAACAAAGATCACTGAAAGCGGACAAGCATGTTGCCAATACAAAATCAAGCCCAGCTGTTCCTCAAAACCAGGATAAAGATCTTAATTTGGAGACAATAACGGAGCAGGACATAGTTGAGCAGAAAGACTTACACAGTAACTTACTGGCTGATGGGGCAGAAGTGTCGCTGGAGGACATTGAGCACTGCTATGACATGGGCCGTGTGGTAGGAGACGGGAACTTTGCGGTGGTCAGGGAGTGCCGTGTGAGAGGCCTGGCTGAAACGTTCGCAATGAAGATTGTGGACAACTCAAAGCTGCAGGGACGCGGTCACATGATTCAGAATGAGGTCGCTCTGCTGCGTAGTCTGGAACATCCTCGGCTCATCCAGCTGTTTCGTTCTCATCACACGGACACCCATGTTTACCTGCTGATGGAGCTGGTGACCGGTGGAGACCTGTTTGATGCTATCACTCAGAGCGGCAGGTTTACTGAGCCAAGTGCTGCATGCATGATCAGAGACATCAGTCAGGCTCTGGAATACATCCACAGCAAGAGCATCGCACACCGAGACATTAAACCTGAAAACCTACTGGTAAGAGTTACTCAAGATCAGTGTTATTTTAGTATTATTTAAATATATTTAATATTTTGAATTAGCTTTTTTTTTAATATATATTCTGTTTTTGTTTTAATTTTAGGAATTTAAAAATATATATTTACACATTGAATAAAACATGAAATATGGAAACAGATAGACTGAAATACTCAATCAGGGTATCTTCCGTCCAATCAATTTTTGTTTTAATATTGAAATCTGAAAAATGAAAAACGGCACATATTTCGTTTTTCAATTATTCAAACAAAAAGAAAAATCAAGAATCCGGCTTAATTTTTAGTTTTTACATTCAGGGATAGAAAACGAATAAAAAACTTGAATATTCGATCTCTACATGTGGGCGGGAAAGAAACGCCCCTCTCTGCTAATTGGTCAACCAAACATTACAACATAATAATAATCCTAAAAAAAAACTTAATAATAGTCCTCCGCTTCTATTGATTCTTAACATGTTTATTTCTACTACATTTTATCTCTTCATCAAACAGCCAGATTAATGAATGGCTTGACACAAACCATACTGAAGCAGAGCCTTTTGGCCCTAGGCATGCCTGTTTTATTATAGTTATCCACCCATTAAAATATGTGTGGCAAAGCTGCCCGATGCACTGCAGCGTGGGGAGAATGTATTGACCACTATCAATTTATGTGAACATACAGTCATAACTGTATTAGACAATACGCTGCATTTTAGACAAAGGAGGAACTTAAATAATATTACAGATATGAAAATAAATGACTTTGTGTAATTTACCTTCACAGCACATCAATTTTTTTCTTTTTTGAGTTTTATTCATAGAGCACTTCATACAAATTTAGGAAATCATCTGTTATTATCCCACCGGCATGGGACTATTTGTTCCTCACAGTGCTTGTTTCAGTGATTGACTTTAGTGAAATGTGAATTTGACGTCATGATTTGAAAGTGAACTCGTTTGAGTTATAAGAACATATCCAAACCCAGAAATAACACTTCGAACAATAAGCCAATGTCATCAGTGTCAGAAATTAACTTTCACATAAGGGGCAACTTTTTTATTTATTTATTTAATTTAATTTAATTTTTTTGACCTTTTACCTTTTTTATGTCATTTTTAATGTTAAATTCTTACATTAAATAAATTAGAATAATATGACAATAGGCTGTTACCAATTCAGTATCCATACCAAATCAGTATTCAATGATATAGAACCTGGGTCTGAAGATGCTTTTAAATGTATTTACAGTTTAATGTTGATAAGATGGCTGTATGTGCATTTACAAATGTATAATGAAATTAGATTAATGTTTTATACAACATTTTTAATAGAAATATGAATAAAATTAAATACTTGAATTATGAAAGTAATATCGCCACTAGGTGGCTGTAAGTCATTGTGTTAATAAAGGAGCCTTTTATTCAATCAATTGGTTCAAAATGCTTAATTCATTCATTTAGGAATAAAATCAAGCGGCTGTCTATAATAACTGGTAATTGAATTGTTGTCTATAATAATGGGTTTTTCAAAAACTGATTCATTTAGGAATGATACACCACTCTATGCGCCTACTGCGAGTCAGTCAGGTACACAACGGTTCTGTGACTTAGTTGGTTTAGTTGGCAGAGAAAATAACAATTGTGTATGCCATCAGTTAGCTGGCCAATACTCCATATTAATTAAATAAACTCAGTTTATTGTCTAAAACTACCTGTGTTCACATAAATTAATAGTGGTCTGCGCTTGTCTACAATACATTCTCCCCGTGCTGCAGTGCATCGCGCAGCTTTGCCACACATATTTTAATGGGTGGATAACTATATTAAAACAGGCATGCCTAGGGCCAAAAGGTTCTGCTTCAGTATGGTTTGTGTCAAGCCATTCATTAATCTGGCTGTTTGATGAAGAGATAAAATGTAGTAGAAATAAACATGTTAAGAATCAATAGAAGCGGAGGACTATTATTAAGTTTTTTTAGGATTATTATTATGTTGTAATGTTTGGTTGACCAATTAGCAGAGAGGGGCGTTTCATTCCCGCCCACATGTAGAGATCGAATATTCAAGTTGTTTATTCGTTTTCTATCCCTGAATGTAAAACGAAAAATTAAGCCGGATTCTTGATTTTTCGTTTTGTTTGAATAATTGAAAACGAAATATGTGCCCGTTTTTCATATTTCAATAGTAAAACAAAAATTGAGTGGACGGAAGATACCCTGATTAAAGTTACATCAAGAAAGCTATTTCATGTAGTTACAATTTTGAAAAATCCTTTTTTGCAGTTATAATTGATTTAAGTTTTATTTATTTTCGTTGTGTTTTTTTGTAATTGTAGTATCAATTTAAAAAAAAATCAACTTTCAGTTAATTGCTAAAGCAACATCATTTTAGTTTTTAAGTTTACATTTTTCATCTGTTATTTATATTTTTTCAACTTTCAGTCACTGAAAATGATTTTGAATAGTTTGTTTTAACACTGCTTAACATTAACAACGCTAGAATACAATACAAAAAAGTTAAACTATTTAATAGACTACCACCATTTTTTATAAATTATAATAGAAACAAATTATATAATATTAATACTAAATACGAGAAAAATGACAAACTAGTTAAAAACATGAGAATCGGATAGGCAAGCGGTGAATCGTTGCAGGTAGCTACACAAGGAATCGGTGAATCATTAATAACGTACATAGTATAGGAACAGGGAATCGGGAGTGTGTTCACTTTCATAAAACATCCAAACAAATCAATGAAATGAACTTGATCTGACTTTCCAACACTACATATGAGAGCAAACTGTTTAAGATTAACCTATTTATTAGAATCGGACTTTTCGACGAGAAGGATTGGTTGGTGAGCACATGCCATTATTCCCTCAACTCTCTCACAGGATACCACCTTTTTCTTCAACGCGGATATGGGTGAGACTTCCGGTTCATTAAGCCGCGGTAAATAACCAGGAGAATAACAACGTGCAGTAACCGGTAAAACTGTTTGCACTACAAATCAGTGTGTTCATAATTAAGAGAATACATTAAAATAATATGATAAGACACACCAACTTTCAATATCAAGCAGCAAAACGAACTGTTTTGTTCAGCTAAAAATAGCTGGACGGAGTGGACGCAGATGAAACCGGAAGCCAGACCCATAGAATTTACAAATAGCCGCGCCCATTTTTACTACAAGAAAAAGGTGGATAAAAGCAACGATGTAAAGTTTGTTCGCGCTACAGCGCTACTCGTTGGAACAAGTAGCTCATTACCTCAAAAAACCTGCAGTACTTTGCAACCAGCTACTTTATTCATCATTTTGAAAATTGGACATGCATTTAAAAAGAAGTATAATATAATATTTAGCTCATATTATATCTCTTTTTTGTTTCTTTAGGTACAGCGTCATGGCAATGGATGCTTGAATCTGAAGTTGGCTGATTTTGGATTAGCCATGGTGGTAACGGAGCCAGTGTTCACTGTCTGTGGCACACCTACATATGTTGCTCCAGAGATACTTGCTGAGATAGGTAAAGTCTGTACATTTAGATGAGCTGGGACTGGTTGGACACAAAAACCCAAGCTACAGTTTGTAAATGTAGGCCATTTGTAAATTCTCTGTCCAAAATCTCAAACGCTAAGGTTTAAAACTATTAGTAACATGATCTGACACTAATATTTGACATGATATTTCAAGTATTCAGCTATGGATATGTATATGTCTATGTATGAACAGGTTACGGTGTTGGAGTAGACGTTTGGGCGATGGGTGTCATACTGTTTGTCCTGCTGAGCGGGTTTCCTCCGTTCCGCAGTCCAGATCGTAATCAAGAGGAACTATTCCGTCTCATCCAGAAAGGAGAAGTCCACTTTCTGTCCCCTTACTGGGATAATGTATCTGAGGGTGAGATACTGAACTCCAGCATTTGACCCCCATACAAAACATTTGATTTAAGTGTTAGAGCAATCAAAAAAGTAAAGTCTATCATCATTTACTCAATCCTATATTGTTTTTAAACTCGTATGGCATACTTTCTTTCAAGAAGCTCCATTACAGTTTGCACCCAAGTCATTACAATTTGTGCGCTTTATTCAACGGTGGAGTAAATGAGAGAATTTTCATTTCTGGTTGAACTATTCCGTTTAACCCTTCATATATTCTGTAATTTAGATGCTGTAATCTAGAAATATGATAAGTGCTGATGTCTGTGTTTTCCAGGGGCTAAAGCTCTAGTCAGGGCTTTGCTGGAGGTCAACCCGAAAATGCGTTTGACAGCTAGTCAAACCCTGCAGCACGACTGGCTTCAGCATGCAACAGCACAAAAAGACCATAAGGGGGCGATAAAAGCCACTGGCTCCACGGCTGAGAGGCGCAACCAGCAGAAACTGAGTAGACAGGTGGAAAGTGGTGAAAATAAGAGTGATTCTAGCAAACCAGAAATGTTGGCAGAGAAATGTCATGCAGCACAAATTTACGAGAACATACTAAATAATAATAATTATGAACCAGATATTAACATGCATGACAGAGACCAGCAAATTCAAGAGATTCATAACATGACAAGCAATCAACAAAATGCAGAAGACACCACCACGAACAAGCAATATACCACAGATCAGCACAAACCTGAGAAACCAGCACAGCAAGAAGACACTGACACAAAACAAGAGTGACCTGCTGAGAAATTAGTTAGTTAGCGGGCAGTGAAGACCGGAGAAGCCGCAGCATAAACAAGTGACTAGAAGAAACCAATGATATATGAAAAGACTAAAAGAGTCAGAACTAAACAAGCCATGTAAAACAAAGTTATGAACACCTGAGAAAAAAGAAAAAAACATAAACAAAATACTCCATAGTAAATAACATCTAGTGTCTTCTCATACTCTCAAACCTACACGTATACTCTTAGCACTGATTCTGACTGAGAATTCACTATTTTTATCCTGATCACCAGGCCCTGATGAAATCTGCACTCATTATGGAGGGAAATCTGCTGAATGAGTGTAAATATGGTTAAATGTATTCAAAAGCGCTTATAGTGCACTCTTCTTGGCAGCTTAATGTATAATCCAATATTTAAAAAACAAATTTGAATTTCAGAATTCTGTATAAATTCTGTGTGTGCTTACAGGTCACTAATGAAATGATCTGGGACATTTAAGTAACAATTATTACGAGACATTATTTACTGACTACAGGCAGTAGTAAGGACAATTTATGTTGTATTGTTGTTTTTGTATGTAAAAACCTCTGATTATTCTGTATTTCATCTTAATCTGTGCTATTTTAAAAGAAAGGCATTTCATTTTTAATATGTATCGGTCAAGCTTGGCCTCTGCCAATGTTTGTGGGAATGTTAGTTGGGTTGACTAACTAGTAATAAGCTAAAAAGTTGTTTTGCAAATCAGAGGTCTTTTTGAGACATTTTGAGTACTGTATAAATGTTAAATGTTTTAGACTGTAGGCTAAGACAATTAATGTTTATTAGCTGTTCGGTTACACGTTTCTATAATTTGGTGAGTAAAATAATGTTGTTATGATAAAAAATTTTATTTTCTTACTTCTGTTCACCTTTTATTTTAACACTTACCATTTTTGAGATAAAGTTGTTCAGAGTAATTATTAATGAATAAAGCCTTTGTCCTTGTCAGGTGGCTTCAGTCTTTCAACCTTCATTGTGGTATGTCTCAAAACAAGCCCAAAGTTGTGAAATGTGCTATTTTAAGTGTACTACAGTTGTAATGTGCAAATAACAAATTATTAACTCAGCTTCATTACTAATAATTTTGTATTACATTGCTGTATGCATATTATAAGTAATATTTTTTAGTATCCAGTCCAGTAATCAGGAAGACACATACAAACACACTCCCATCCCATCCCCCCAGTGAAACACACAGCTCATTCAAACTGGGCAGTCAAGACTGACAGCTGTTAAACCAAGAGAATTTGCTATTGTTTTTGACGCAATTCCAAAGAGTGTGATGTTACTTTTAAAAAACTGTATCTCAGAAGAAATCAGCATGGTTAATCCTTGTGGCAACATTTTCATTGAAAATGTTGACGTTTAAAAACAACAGTGTAGCAATAAGATTATAAGGAATGCTCTTTGTTCCTTATAATGTCCCTACCTGCAGCAAGATTTTTTTGGTCTTCTTTATTTGGTAATATATCTTGGGTTAAAGCATGGAAACTGCCAAACACGTTTTGTATCAACAACAAAATTAAGGAAGTGTCTTACAAAATACTTAATCGAAAGTATCCTGCTAAGCATGTTTTGGAAAGATTTAAGCTTAATATTTCGTATACCTGTGAATTTTGTGGTCAAGAAAAATAAACTATTTTGCATTTTTTTTTCATTGTATTTACTCGAGATTATTTTGGAAGGATTTGGAATTCTATATTAACAGAAAAATAGAGTGTATGATAGAAATTAGTATATTTGATGTACTTTTTTATACAGAAAACGAAAATTTGAATTGTAAAGAACAACATATTATACATTTGTTTATTTTGTTAGGAAAATTCCATATACATAAGAAAAAGTGGGCTCAATGTAAACCAAATTTTGCACATTTTATAAATGACTTTAAATTATATGTAAATCTCTTAGAACAAACAAAAAACAAAAAAGCACTGAAAACATGTAATGCTCTGAAAGCATTGAACTTTATGTAATTTTCTTCCCTTTTTATTATTTTTTTTTTAATTTATTTATTTTTTTTTCTTTTTTTTCTCTGGCAGCTAATAATGTTAATTTGATCATGTGAATATGTAATACCTCATGTTCTTGTGGCACTGAATTAATAAAGAAAAAAAAAAACAAAAAAAAAAAGACTGACAGCGTCTTGGACAAACTAGTCCATCATAGACCTCGACATTTGATTGGCTGAGGCCGTTTCCCCTCCCCCCGGGGTTCACTCTAGTTTCCGGTCAAAATAAAATGAAAAGGAATAAATAAAAAAAACAAAAAAAAAACACACTTTACATTTTTCAAACCTACATACCAAATCAAATAATTTATTCAGGTCTTGCATTTACTATTCTGTCAAGTACGATCATTTTGAATGATGCCCCACGATGACGTTGCCATTTTGTCGCATATGAGGGGTGTTAGGGGATTTTGACCAAGGTATGAAAAGGATTTGTCATCTATTAATCTTACTTTAAAATATAATCACCACGACAATAATACGACAAACTAGCACAGTAAAATTGAAAATAACTGTACTAACAAAACCAAGCATCCCACTATCCAAATAACAAAAGTTTTTGGTCACCTTTCTCTTAAAAAAAGCTTCAGCCATGACCCGCAGGAGGCCGATGCGCATGCGCAACGCATAGCTCTTTAAATATCCCCAGTCATCTGATGAAGCACAACATGTGCTGCAGCCAATCAGACAGCGCGAAAGAGAAGGGCAGAACGGCCTTCATTACTAGTGGCGACGCATTCACTGACAGATCAATAACGGTCGACGGTATTCGCCTGATCTTCACCCCGCTCCGAGTAAACCGAGCTCGGATAGGCGGAATCAGAGAGGGACAGGCGGACAGGGGCAGAGGAGGAGACACACAGGAAAAAAACAAAGATGGCAGTGTAGATTAAGAGAAGGACTATCGAAGAGACTCTGCAGTAAACATAACTTTTAGGCTTTCGGGCGAACCCGGATCGTGTCGGAGAGGTTCGGTTGTGATCGGAAGGTGGACCGGAGAGGAAGAGCCCGGCTGGGTCGCGGAGAGTCGCTGTGCGCGTGCTGTCACGGCGGATAACGGCACTAAACAACAGCCTGTTGTTTTGTTCAGTCTTCGCTGTTTTTTTTCTCCCTCTGCACAAGCTGAGAGCTGAAGCTTAACGTTACCTGAGATCTATCCAAAAAAAATACAGGCATCCATGCACGCCAAACCGCAGTAAAACACAGATGAATTTCTATCCACTGTCCCATAACTTAGTGTCATATTACACAAAATTTACCTATTTGAACTGACGCTTGATGGTTTCACTGAGTGCATTGTTGGCTGTCCAGACCCCCCATCATTACAGGCCAGCCAAGTAGCTTGAAAAATCCTGGAAATCTCACCCTGACAATCAGCGGATCCTGTGCTCGGTCAGCCCAAATATCCCCGGTGACTCAGTCGGATGTCTTCGATGGAAGAGCGGATGGAATTAGGCGTCGCGGCCGCGCCAGGCTCCTCATCATCGGGTCTGGGTGTCGGTCCTGCGGGGGGCGCCCTGGACGCTGGCCCGGGGAGCGCCGGACTGGCGGGTATCCAGGAGGAGTCCGGTGTGCGGAGAGACGGTTCGGGTTCCGAGGCCGACCCGGACGCGCCGCCCAAGAAACGCGTGAGGCAGCAGGAAGGAGAAGCGGGGAAGCTTGAGGAGCGCCTGTACTCGGTGCTGTGCTGCACGGTGTGTCTGGACCTGCCTAAAGCCTCGGTGTACCAGGTAAACAATGCCATTATGAAGCTTACAGCGCAGAGAAATCCACACAATGCAGATATTAAAGTTCATAATAACATAGCATCCTCTTGGAATGTAAGATATATATATATACAGTCCGTTATTATAGATATGAGACAAAGGGGGTTATAATTGTGAATCTGTTTGCCATTGTGATTGTTTGTCTATTGTTTGTCTATTTCTAAACCATATAGGTGATTACACAATGTCTGTGACTCATAATGTGTGATTAAATGTCGAATAAAATGCTTATTCACACATTTGCCATTTCAGGTACATGTTTTTTTTATTTTTTAAAGAGCTGGTATGAAGTTATATTTTGAGTTACACTCGGATGTAATACTGACCTGAGCAGCGTTTTTTTTGCCTTCAATGGCAAACATAATAATTAGGGTGGTCACATGACCTGTTTAACCCAATCACTGCTGGCCTCTCTTGATCACCCCTCCCCCAAATATGCACCCCCATATAATCCCTCTGAAGCCACAGGCCTCTCATGCTTTCACACACTTTGTGGTGTTTGCATACCCTTGTTAACATTTTGTGTCCATTTATTAATCTAATGTGTTTGGATAATTGAATAAATCACAATACAGTGGTCTTTTTGTTTGAGCATGTGTCAATGTGATGATTGCGGCACTGACAGGCCTATATTGAAACTAGAGAGGAAGTTTTAGACATACAAATGAAACAGTGCATGAGATACACCGACATCCTCTCACACTAACCCCTAAAAGTAGCATGTGATTCAGGGAGGATGTGTCATACTGCTCATGCCATGTAATCCGTTTATTACTGAATCAGGGTTTGAATCCCATCAAATGAGGCGAACATGTGCACACCCTGAAGCAAAACAAACAAGCCAGGAAGAACTCAAATCAGCTGCTCACTGAATTAATCAAACACAGACTTGACATTGCAGTTTACCTCTTGTGATATAGATCAGCTGGTGAATTAGTAACAGCTTGCTAACAGTTATTCAAAGGAAACTTTGAATTAATCATGAAACTAGAATAGTCAGTGTAATTGTAGTTAACTAAAACTAAATATATTAAAATAATTTCTGTTAATTGAAGCTAAAATATATTTTTTAATATGAAAAATTAAATGAAATTTAGAATATTTGTGTTGGTGACTAAAATCAAATAAGTTGAAGTATTAAAATGACTAAAACTAACATTAAAATAAAGCTAAATAGAAATATTTTTTAAAACAAAAACTAATGAAAATGACTAAAACTTTAAGTAAAATAAAAACCCAAAATATAAAAAGCTAATTTAAAATAAAAGCTGTTTTTTAATTGAGTTGTGGCATAAAATGGAGGAAGTATTGTATTCATTAACAAATTATGTTTTTGTTATATGTATTTTACATTGTCCTTGTTACATGTTGCATGTACTTACTATAACAGTAAATTAAGCATAATTACATGCAAGTAACCCTAAACCAAAGCCTAATCCTATGGTAAGTACAAGCTGTTAATTGATATTACTCAGTACTTCAAAGTGTAATTACACTGTAACAAGGACACCTTGAAATAAAGTATAAACTGAAATTGCTATGTTAGACCCAAATGAGATAACAGCAATTGACGACTGTTAAGAGTTCATTTTTATGCAAGGAATGAAAGGTTTTGAAACTGATTTCGTAATAACTCTCTCTTACCCTGAATAGGTCTTTTTTTATTATTCATAATTATTATTCTTTTTCCTATTAAGATCCACTTAAGCAAAAGTGCTAAGCATTTTCTCTGTGCTGAAATGCTCTGCACATACTGTTAATTTCATTTAAAAAAAAAACAGAAAAAAATCTTGATCATCTTTGGGATCTTTATGGAAGTGTATTCAGAGCAGAAGGCACCACACACTGGGGGAACAGCCCAAGGTTTGACAAGCACTTTTTACATTATTTTTTTATTTATTTTGATTATACTTCGTTGTGTTCAGGAATAATAATTACCTTATTACCTCACAGTGACTTGGCACCCAGTAGGCTTCACTGATGTGTAAATGTGGACGTCTGTATTGATGCATTTCATTAGTGACGTCACAAAGTTTTCATAGTATGTAATGCTTCTAAGTAAAATGTCTTTGCTTGTGATATGATCTTTTTAAAGATGAACATGCTGTCATTGCCACATTACATTCAAGCAGTTGTACAGAGGCAGCAAAATTGAGGTTCCTTATTTCTCCTTAAATCATTCAGGAAACTACTACTTTGTGTCTTTTTGGGGAAAATTAGGAAATTCCATCATAACAAGAACAGTACATTTATTAAAAACACGCTCCTTGAGAAGAACACATACATTGTGTTTAGTGTAAAAACGCTTTGTGAAAATGTTACAGCTCTGTGAAGATGTGCTCTCATTTCACAGTGTACAAATGGGCACCTGATGTGCGCAGGCTGCTTCATCCACCTGCTTGCTGACGCGCGTCTAAAAGAGGAGCAGGCCACATGTCCCAACTGCCGCTGTGAGATCAGTAAGAGTCTGTGTTGCAGGAACCTGGCAGTGGAGAAAGCCGTGAGTGAACTGCCCTCTGAGTGCAGCTACTGTCTCAAACAGTTCCCTCGCTCCAGCCTGGACCGCCATCAAACAGAGGAGTGCCAGGACAGGTACTGTTGCACCAGTTCACAAAACAGACCCCCGAATCAGCCAGATTATGTACAACACATATGTAAAGCCATAGGGGTGAATTCACTAAATAGCTGTGCCACTCTGTTTGTAATTCATTCATTTTCAGCACAACACGCCACCTTTAAGTGTACATTCATATTGCTATGGATTGTGCTATATTCCAAAAGACTTTTTAACCTAAAAGCCAGTGCTAAATAAAGTTTGCATAAAATGGAAATTGCAACCATTTTTCTTAACTTTTATGACGTTTATCCAAATGACACAGCTTCTCAAATGAGAAACAAATATAGGGACTTGAATTTGTTCATCGGGAATTGATTAGACCGTTGCCGTTTGCTCATTTTTGCGATCGTTTCTTGTGAGTGACTGGTTGCTAGAGTGGAAGGATTGAAACTCATATGGCCAGTGGACAACCGTTTTTGTCCAGCCCTTGTGCTGGTGTTTGTCATCATGGGAGAGGAGATGTCTTTGCAAGGCAACGGGAATGTTAATGTTTTTGATTAAAGATTATGAAGATGCATGGCTTTTCAAAGAAAAAATTTTTCAATCTTTTATAAATACTACAAAATTGTCAATTTTGATTTCATGGTGATAAAATGTTGTGCTATTACAACTTGCAAAAAGCAGTCAACATTTTGTTTAAAAGTGAAGTTTGTGTCTGTTTTAGTGAAATGTAATGAAAATAAATTTACAACTGAACTTTATAAGTGATGCAACCGGGAACAAGTCCAGACATGATTACAAGCACACATTTAGCATTGTAAAAAGATTTTTTTTAGAAGATGCTTTTTAAGCTAGAATTTTTCGAGTGATTTGACATTACTAAGATGGCCATGGAGTCATTGAGATTTTGGTGCAAATATGTAATTGCAATCAGTGGTGACAATTCGTTTAAATTTAGTAAATTCCTCATCTAGTCATAAAGACATGTAAATATATTAATTTGGCTTGGACTATACAAGTCTCATACACTCACTCAGAAAATAAAAGTCTCTTCAAAATTTGATATAACTGTAATATTAATTATAAACAGGGCTTGAAAAAAAAAATTTGATCGGTTCACTCCGAGCAGAATCTATATTTTTTACGTTTCTGTTCCTGCATTCCTCTGTATTATTACCGTACTGAAATAACATTATTTTTTTTAAACATTTTTCTTTGTCTATAATAGGCTAATAATAATATATAAATGAAGTACAGCGTTTTCTTTACTCAAAAAAAAAAAAAATCTGGTATCGTAACCCACTGTGCTTAGTCATGGCCAATAGGCTACAGCATAATCTTTTCTAGATTTTGGCCAAATGTAGGCTACTAAACAAAAGAAAAAATCTATTAACACTTTAAAGACATTAAAGTATTTTTTAAGATTAAAAATGTAAAAAAAAAAAACGCTACTAGTAGTCTATAATATTGCTTTTTGAGAGTAAAAAATAACACTGAAGTCACGTAGGCTAGGCTCACGTCGCATTTTATTATTAAATTCAGAAATAATGTAGGCTAAAATGCCGGTAAAGCAAAATGTTTACAAACATTATAAAAACAGTTATTAGTTTCTCTCCACAACAAATCCAAGTTAAGGCTATGCGTTTAGGCTATAAAAATGTCAATCCAAAAACAAATGAATTTAAGGTGAAACTGATGCCTACCTCTCTCATTCGGCACAAATCCAAATGTTTACATATTCGCGACATATCTGATGCTAAAATATTATTTATTATAGGCTCGGCTTTGTACAGTCATGGCCAAAAGTTTTGGCAGTGACATAAATTTTGTGTTTTGCAAAGTTTGCTGCTTAAGCTGTTGTGGTGTTCATTCACATTGTTTCTAGATTATTGTGTAGAGTGATCAGATGCATTTTAAATAATTGCTAAAAGCTTCATTGGCCAAAAAATGAACTTTTCACAAAAAAACGAATTTCACAGTTTTTTGATCCTGACACAAAATGACCAGCTAATATTAATTGACTAATCCTATCAGCATCCACAGTGAAAGTGTGAATGTATTACTAGACAGGGTAAATCACTATCATCTAATTAATTGTCATAAGCATCTGCATTGCTATAGAAGGATGGAAGAATGCTTCCTCCTTGTGTTCTGTTTAGCAAGATTACCTCCAAAGAACATGTGCAGCCATCAGCGCTTTGCATCAACTGGCCTCACCTGCAAGGAAATTGCTACAAGAATAATTGTACCTGAAAGCAACCAGTTTACCGGTCCTCTACTCAAGGTAGAGGTTCGACTGCAGTGAAGAAGTCTTCAGGACGTCCCAGAGTGTCCAGCAAGCGCCAGGACCATCATCTCCTGAGGAATCGTCTCACCAGCCGTGCAGAGCTTGCTCAGGAATGGCAGCAGGTTTGTGTGAGAGCATCTGCATGCACAGTGAGGCTAAGACTTTTGGACAACGGCCTGGTGTAAAGAAGGGTAGCAAAGAAGCCACTTCTCTCCAAGAAAAATGTCAAGGACAGACTGAAATTCTGCAGGAAGTACAAGGATTGGACAGCAGAAGACTGGTGCAAAGTTATTTTCTCTGATGAAGCTCCCTTCCGACTGTTTGGGACATCTGGAAAATCGATTGTTTGGAGAAGAAAAGGTGAACACTACCATGAGTCCTGTGTTGTGCCAACAGTGAAGCATAGTGAGACCCATCCATATGTGTGGGGTTGCTTTTCAACCAAGGGAGAGGGCTCTCTCATAATTCTGCCCAAGAACACTGCCATGAATATAATGAGTCAGTATTTATAGTGTTGACTCTTGTTCTTCACAACCTCTGCAATTCGCTCTGGCATGCTGGATATTAGCTTCTGGGCTGGCCTCATGGTATCAAAACGTCCTGCAAGAGCGACTTCTTCCAACGATCCATGAGATATTTGGTGATGATCTGTGCATTTTCCAGCATGATGGAGCAGCATGTCACAAAGCAAGAGTGATAAAGTGGCTCGAATATCATTACATTGAAATTTTGGATCTGTGGCCAGGCAACTCCCCGGATCTCAATCCCATAGAGAACCTGTGGTCAGTCCTCAAAAGGCAAGTGGACAAGCAGAAGCCCACAAACTGTGATCAACTCCAAGAACTAATAAGGCAAGAATGGATCACCATCAGTCAGCATTTAGCGCAGAAGCTAATATCCAGCATGCCAGAGCGAATTGCAGAGGTTATGAAGAACAAGGATCAACACTGTAAATACTGACTCATTATATATTTTTTGCCAATAAAACTTATGATATGCTTATCATTGTTTTTCAGTATGCCATGGAAACATGTGGAAAAATAATCTACAAATACTGAAGCAGCATACTTTGCAAAACACAAAATTTGTCACTGCAAAAACTTTTGGCCATGACTATACTCGCAGCAACGTAAAACATCATCCTTCACATCGGCTATATCAGCACAGTGAGGTGGTGGTCACGCTGAACGCAACAGATTGTACAACGGAGCAGTGCAACTTTTTATACATTTCTGTATTTTATTTTGATAATGAACAGGCTGCAATGTCGCAAAAATATGTTGTGTCTGCATGTGTGTGAGGCGCCAGAGTGATATGGTCATACAAGCAAGACGTCATTCAAAACTTTTGCAAAATAAACTGTCAAATAAATAAAACTGTAAAGCTTTTGTAAAATAAAGAAAACTACTTTCTGCCGTCTAGTTTTCCTTTCCGAGAACTTTGGATCGCCTCAATGAACCGAAATTCAGCACATTTTTTTTCTTTTGTTTTGTTAATCTGTCAATGATTTAAGTGAAATATATTTTATGTATATGCCTATATGTTCCTTTTTATGTAAGCCTATCATTTTATTCTGTTTTCTCCGTTCACAGAAGCGCTGCAGGTGCGTGTGATCTGTTACACTATCCTCGGATAAACTCTAAAGGCCGGGGCACACCAAGCCAACTTCAAAGAACTAGCGGCGACGAAAGCCGACGGTGTTGTCGCCTCGTGTCGGCAGCGTCTGGACAAAAAGCTGTGCTCGAACACACCGCACAGACTACACCTGACTGCAAACTAAAGCCAAGTTCACACTACACGACTTTAAACGCTGGCAGATCGCTGTGCTGTTCAGACTACATGACTCGATTGTCTGTCTTGAAGTCGTTGTGGTGTTCACACTACGCGACACTACATAAATGATCCGCAACAGGGGTTCACACACTACACAAGCTGACAACAACTCTGTCACCCAACGACTCCTCATGGTCCCCAAACCACGTTCTGTCATGAAAACACACACGAGAAGTTGAACGGGAATGACTCGAAACAGCAAGTGAAACAGGAGTTGTTTATTTTAAAATGAACATCGGGAAGAAATTAGTGCTGCAAGCTGTTTGCGTGATGAAAAAAATCGCTCCATTTCTTATGTCCAACCTTTTCTTAAAGCTGTGTTGCTGCTGCAGTTTTTCTTCCGCTGACCTCAACTCATGCCTTGCTCTCTCATTGGCTGTAGCTCGTCACGACACCTGACACCACGTGATGTTGAGTCGGCCGACCGGTCCAGTTATGTTAAGTTCACACTACAGGATTTTAAGCCCGATTTGCAAGTCAACGAGATCGCTGACAGGTCGGGCTGTGATCGGGGGAAGATCAGCGGGTGCTCGGCAATCTTTATGTGTGAACTACTCAATGACGCATCAAAGAGGCTCGCTGATGCGTCGCCGACGGCAAACAAATATCTAGCATGCTAAATATCTGGACCGGTCGGCCGACTCGACATCATGTGGTGTCAGGTGTTGTGACGAGCTACAGCCAATGAGAGAGCAAGGCATGGGTTGAGGTCACTGGAAGAAAAACAACTGCAGCAACATGGCTTAACCCTCCATGGGATATCGTCATTTATAAATGACACTAAGAAAATTGCATTTAAAATACAATATTAATGTTCAACCAACAAAATTTTATTTTGGTGATGTCAAATGACATCCCCTTCAACCAGTAAAATTAAAATTTATTAGCCATGTGCTTCACATTTTTGGTAAATAAGTAGTAAAGGAGACATTAGCACATGTTAGGTCACATGCTTTCAAGGCTCCATAGTGAGCTCATTTTAGATTATAAAATACATATAAATTCAAGTTATAAAAAATATAATTGCACATCCAAATGTGTTTTCTAAGGTTTTTTGTTATTTTTAATGCACTTACAGTGGGGAAAAAAGTATTTAGTCAGCCACCGATTGTGCAAGTTCTCCCACTTAAAAAGATGAGTGGCCTGTAATTTTCATCATAGGTATACCTCTACTATGAGAGACAAAATGAGGAAAAAGAAATCCAGAAAATCCCATTGTAGGATTTTTAAAGAATTTATTTACAAATTATGGTGGAAAATAAGTATTTGGTCAATAACAAAATTTCATCTCAATACTTTGTTATATACGCTTTGTTGGCAATGACAGAGGTCAAACGTTTTTCACAAGGTTTTCACACACTGTTGCTGTATTTTGGCCTATGAAATAAATTAAAAAAATCTTCCTCCATGCAGATCTCCTCTAGATCAGTAATGTTTTGGGGCTGTCGCTGGAAAACACGGATTTTCAACTCCCTCCAAAAATTTTCTATGGGGTTGAGATCTGGAGAATGGCTAGGCCACTCCAGGACCTTGAAATGCTTCTTACAAAGCCACTCCTTCGTTGCCCAGGCGGTTTGTTTGGGATCATTGTCATGCTGAAAGACCAGCCACGTTTCATCTTCAATGCCCTTTCTGATGGAAGGAGGTTTTCACTCAAATTCTCACGATACATGGCCCCATTCATTCGTTCGTTTACACGGATCAGTCGTCCTGTCCCTTTGCAGAAAAACAGCCCCAAAGCTTGATGTTTCCACCCCCATGCTTCACAGTAAGTATGGTGTTCTTTGGATGCAACTCAGCTTTCTTTCTCCTCCAAACACGACAAGTTTAGTTTTTACCAAAAAGTTCTATTTTGGTTTCATCTGTCCATATGACATTCTCCCAATCCTCTTTTGGATCATCCAAATGCTCTCTAGCAAATTTCAGACGGGTCTGGACATGTTCTGGCTTAAGCAGGGGGACACGTCTGTCACTGCAGGATTTGAGTACCTGGCGGCGCAGTGTTTTACTGATGGTAGCCTTTGTTACTTTTTGGTCCCAGCTCTCTGCAGGTCATTTACTAGGTCCCCCCGTGTGGTTCTGGGTTTTTTGCTTACAGTTCTTGTGATCATTTTGACCCCCGGGGTGAGATCTTGCGTGGAGCACCAGATCGAGGGAGATTATCAGTGGTCGTGTATGTCTTCCATTTTCTAATAATTGCTCCCACAGGTGATTTCTTCACACCAAGCTGCTTACCTGTTGCAGATTCAGTCTTCCCAGTCTGGTGCAGGTCTACAGTTTTGTTTCTGGTGTTCTTTGACAGCTCTTTGGCCTTGGCCATGGTGGAGTTTGGAGTGTGACTGTTTGAGGTTGTGGACAGATGTCTTTTATACTGATAACGAGTTCAAACAGATGCTATTAATACAGGTAATGAGTGGAGGATAGGAGGGTTTCTTAAAGACAAACTAACTGGTCTGTGAGAGCCAGAATTCTTGCTTGTTTGTAGGTGACCAAATTCTTATTTTACCGAGGAATTGACCGTTTAATTCTTTAAAAATCCTACAATGTTATTTTCTGTCTGGATTCTTTTTTTCTCATTTTGTCTCTCATAGTTGAGTATACCTATGATGAAAATTACAGGCATCTCTCATCTTTTTAAGTGGGAGAACTTGCACAATTGGTGGCTGACTAAATACTTTTTTGCCCCACTGTATATAAAAACAACAACTCGGAGACGAACAAATCTGAGCGTCATGCATAACTGACAAAGTCCTATTATGTGATGCTTATTTTGTGTAGCTGGCACTATTGACCTGCATTGGCGGGCAGTATAATAGCCTTTATGTATGTGTTTTAGGTTTATTTTTGTATGATTTTTGGAAGATGGAGAGACAAATATGTACTTATTTCAGAAAGTATTGATTATAGTGATATGAGTGCATCAGAAAATCAGGTTATAGTAATAAAACAAGTTGTTGAGGACCAAAGAGGATAGAAGCAATGAAGGTGAGGGCAGTGATGAAGAATAGGTTGTTGTGGAAGTCAGGCATTTGGGTACATTATTGTATGCCAGTTTGAAAGATGTGATCCATCCATACAACAACCAGAGGTCAGGAAAGATGCCAATGTCTATTGGCATTACTATACTGACAGGCAGCAATGCTCTAATGATGACTGCACAAGTCAACATCTACACGTTATTGTGGGTTTTTTGGGTACCCTGAAAAAGAAAGTCTTGGTTGACCTTTCAACTGGCTGAGTGAAATTGCATCTGAATTTGTGTCAAGTTTTAGACATTTTCACAGTCGAGTTCCAAATCAAATATAGCAGCACAAGAAAAAAAATTTAATTTTCATAAAGATTTTTAATGTTTTTTGAAACCAAGACCTTTTCACTTCTTTTCAGATAGTGAAAAAGCATTTTATTGTGAGTGAAGTTTCAGACAATGAAAATAAAAATAATTTACCCTAATAGGATAAAGTCAGTTATAAATGACGGATCCTTAAAAAAAAGGTCAAAGATCAGACAATCAAGTCTGTATCTGGACAGCAACAGCATCTTCCGAGCGTTGTAAACAGAGTCGTTGATGGTGAACGTAGCCAATATTTAGCATGCTCAGCTATAATTAGGGTGTTGGGCCGGTATGCGGGCTGTGTGGAGCGAAGAAGAACAGGGGGGGAAAGACGTAGCAGAGGCGTAGTACTCGTGCATATGATTGCTACTGACGTCGTGCTAGTGCTGTCAGTAGCGACTGGACACCCAGTGATGGTTCCCTACTCCTTTTTATCCCCCCCCTTTATCTTTCCCCCTCTCACAGCCCGATCATGCCCTGGTCGGCAAGCGGTAATGCAAATCGGGCTTAAAATCCTGTAGTGTGAACTAGACATAACATGTGCTTTCTGCGCCTGCGTGAGAGGAATTAGCTGTCCATATCAGCAGCTTTTAATACTATATGTTTGTCATTCAAAAGGAGAAACTGAAACAAAGATATACAAGATAAATGCAGATATGCGAAATGTAAACAAAGCAGCACTTGCTTACCATTTTGAATAACAGTTCTGTTGATAACTTTCTTCATTTTAAGCGGCTCATTTTGTTATGAAAATATTTGCATACTTGGGTAAGATCACGTAACATTAGAACAGCCTTCTGTCTGTACCGCCTTCATTTAGGTTCTTGTTTTCATCACTTTCGCTTTAATTCTCTGGCACTGACTCGTTCGCGAAACAAGGCATTCAATCAGAGTTCTCACTTTCCCCGACGGTCCCGACGCTGATTCAAACTCCCACCGACGTGTGGAACACACCAAACAAACTAGCACGACAGACGCGCGCCGACGGCCCGACGAGAGTCGTGTGGTGTGTCCCGGCGTTACGCCGGTGCTCTGCCATTGCGACTTACCTATGATGAATATACAGCTGAGCACGGGCATTTCACAAGTTGGATGCGTCAGCGTCACATTTGCAGGCCATACTACTTGAATTCATGATTGGTTGACAGCAAATTTCAAATATTACATGGAACGATAAAATAACGTTATTAACAGGTTAATGGCCATTTTTCGATTTTATTCGGAACTATAAAATTTGATTTAGTTTCTGTTTCTGTTCCTGTCAAAATTTTGTTTGTTTTCGTTCCTTGAACCGGTTCAGAGCCCTGATTTATAAAACATTTATAATTATATAATATACAAATATTTAAGTCGAGTCAATTTTATTTGTATAGTGCTTTTCACAATACACATTTACAGAAAATCGTGATGTTATGTTTATAATATTTTGATATTTTCATGCCTTAGGGCTCATTTACACCAAGGACAATAACTATAACGATAAAGTTTTAAAAATCATTTTAAATGTAAAAGAATAAGTCCACACCACAACTGCAATGATAATATTGTTGGAAGCCAATCAGAATCCATCCTGCTTTAAAAAGCTCAAGCAGTGGCAAATAACTGCTAACTCACACAACTGTAGCGAACTTATAATAAACCGAACTTTAATGTGAGCTGGTGTGGATACTGATATAGTTATTGTTCTTGGTGTGGATGGGCCTTTATAGTCACATTTAGTAGATTAGAGCTGGGTGTTAATATATTTTACATTTTGCAATGATGTAAACAATCAAGCATTTGAGATATGATAATATAGTACATATCACTTTATGTGAGTGTACTATATGGATGTGTGTAGTTGGATAAGTTTATGAGTGATAATATAGTTTTCACAAATGATTTACTTGATTCAATGCTTATTCATTTTATACTTTATCTTTAGAGATGATGGTTGGTAATTTCTTTAATTATTTCTATTGGAAATAGAGTGACGCAGTGCAAGTACAAGCGGATTGGCTGCCCGTGGCAGGGCCCGTTCCATGAGCTCAGCGCTCATGAGGCAGAGTGTTCCCACCCATCTAAAACCGGCATGGAGCTGATGGGCATCCTGGACGAGATGGACCAGAGCCATCGCAGAGAGCTACAGCTCTACAGCAGCATCTTCAGCCTGCTGTGCTTTGAGAAGATCGGTTTTACAGGTACATAAAAACCTTAAAGGAAATAGTTCACCCAAAAATTAAAATTTGCTGAAAATGCACTCACCCTCAGGCCATCCAAGGTGTAGATGAGTTTATTTCTTCATTACATCAGATTTGGAGAAATTCAGCATTACACTATTTGTTTGCCAGTGGATCCTCTGTAGTGAATGGGTGCCGTCAGAATGGGAGTTCAAACAGCTGATAAAAACATGACTCCAGTCTATCAATCAATGTCTTGTGAAGTGAAAAGCTGTGTTTGTAATATATTCATCATTAAGATGGTTTTTAATTTCAAAACTAAAATACTCCATCATAATCCATGATATTGCTTTCTCCAGTTAAAAATTCATCATGTCTGAATAAGGAGAGAAATATGCATAGATCAAGTACGATTTATAAGCCAACGTCTTGATGGATGTATTACAAACACACAGATTTTTACTTCACAATACGTTTATTGATTACTTGTGGATTATTGTGATGTTTTTATCAGCTGTTTGGACTCTCAAACTGACGGCACCCATTCACTGCAGAGGATCCATTGGTAAGTAATGGTGTAATGCTGAATTTCTCCAAATCTGTTCTGATGAAGAAACTCGTCGACATCTTGGATAGCCTGAGGGGGAAGTACATTTTCAGCAAATTAAAATTTTTGGGTGAACTATTCTTGTTTGGGTTCTTTAACATGCTTCTAGAACTTGAATATTATTCAGCTACAGGAAAATTGCTTGATTTAAAGCACAGAAATCTGGGCTGAAGTAAGCTAATAACCTAAACGTATTCGTCTTTGCTCCAGAGGTGCAGTTCCGGCCGTACCGCACGGACGACTTCATCACGCGACTGTACTATGAGACGCCGCGCTTCACAGTGCTAAACCAGACCTGGGTGCTGAAGGCACGGATCAACGACTCAGAGCGCAACCCCAACCTGTCCTGCAAACGCACACTCTCCTTCCAGCTCATCCTGAAGAGCAAAGTGAACTCTGCACTGGAGTGCTCTTTCCTGCTCCTGAAGGGCCCATACGATGATGTGAAAATCAAACCTGTCATCCAGCACCACGTCTTCTCCAACGACGCCAACGAAACCGAGTACGCCCTGCTTCCCATCAACGACAGCGTGGAGTGCAACAAGCTGCTGGCTGCCAAAAACATCAACCTCCGCCTCTTCATCTTTCAGATCCAGAAATAGAGGCACGAGATGATGGGGATGAAGAAACGGGATCAGACGACAGTAGGAGGAAGAGGGGATGGTGTGAACAAAGAAGCAGCAAAGAGGGGAAACGAGCACCCCTGAACCACAGATACCTCTACGGGAGCAAAATAAGGATGAATACGACCCATCAGTACTGCAGTAGATTGTTTGTTTGTGTGTGAGTGTGTGTTGTTGCTGGTTAGTTTTCGGACCCTCTACGGACAAAAAAAAGTCAACAGTCTCACCCAACACCCTGCTGATGTCTCATTGGCAGAGCGGGACAAGCCTGAATGAACAACACCAAGAGTCTGGGACTGTATTTGTGTGTTTTTTGGGCCTGTCTGTATGGATGTTAGTCAGTAAAGACCAATAAGATGAATGATATAAGGAACAAGGCTGAGCGAGTGCTAGAGATAGAGACCGGTGTAGTGCAACCAATCATTCAGGCAGCGTTCAACTCTGTGTTTGTGTGTTTTCACGCAGTTTTCAGACCTTCCTCTCAAGGCTTTCCCACACAGACACTGCGGCGCAGCGGCCGCAACTGCTTTAAGTGTATTTTTGTATGTGAAGGTGGCCATTTTCATTGAAGCGCTGCAGTACAGTTAAGCTGAACAAAATGGCTGCCGAACCCACAACCCGAAAAATGCGATTTGCATGTTTTTAGTTTTTCAGTGTGCTCTCTGGAACGCACAGTTTTAGTTGCGTAGCATCATAGCCTTGTAATCTAACTTAAGTTTGACCTTAACACATTTATTTAAGAACCTGTGAATCTTGCCTCCCCCCAGTGAATGGTTTTCCTGATTATCTTGTCCTGTTTAACCCCCCTGGTTTGTGAACACAGGTACATTTCTCACTTCATGATGTCATCGGGTTATAGATATTTATATTTATTGCTTTTATTTAACCTGGATTAATTAATGAGGTAACAGACATTTATCACTCACTCACTGCGAGACTGGAAAGATCTGATTTTGAGCCATTGTTACAGACTTCTTCCACCCTCATCCACACACACACACACGCAAAAGCTGGGGGCTACAAAAGAGCCAATGGGGTAATCGGATGAAAGCGGCTGTGATTTAGTTTTGACACTTGAATTCATGAACGACAGAACAACAAACAGTTTAGCTGATCTGGCAGAGACTGTCACTTCTGATTGGAGGAGTTTATTTTAAACTGTTTCTGCATTTAAAAGCTTTTAATTCTCACTCTGGCTGTATATGTGCCTTTCTATTAAAGCTCATTTAAACTTGTCTCCGCTTTCTTTCTTGACTGCTTGTTGACAAACACTTATTTTACACTCTGATAAATGCATGTTTAAAACCGTAATTTACTATAGGTCAACATATATTGTAATGTGGGTACCAAACCACGTGCTTTTTGTTTTAAGGGACAATTCACCCCCCAAAAGTAAAGTTATGTCCACATTTACTCACCCTCGTGTTGTTCCACACCTGACTTTTTCATCTGTGAGACACAATAGGGCAATTTTGGCTGTCCGAATGAATCAAACTGAATCGCAAACAATTTCAGTTCTAGTCCAGTTTTGAACAGTTGATAGAAAACACATGTCTGCCGAAATATGGATAATGATTATCGAAGGTACCTTCATTGTCAGGCCAGGTTTTATCAGTTTCACTGCTGCTGCTAGCGACTTCTCTACGATCCTTAACAGGGGCGTAGCCGTCATTTCAGAGTGAGGGGCACACAAATGTTATAATATATATATATATATATATATTTTTTTTTTTTTTTTTTTTAAGTATATATATATAATATATATATTATATATATATATATATATATATGAATAAATATAAACCATTACATATAACATTTCTGTAATCTATATAACCTACCAGTCAACAGTTTTTGAAGTGCAGTAAGATTTTTAATGTTTTAGAAAGACGTGTCTTATGCTCACCAACCTGCATTATTTGATCCGAAGTACGCAAAAGCAGTAATATTTTGAAATATTTTTACTATTTAAATAACTGCTTTCTATTTTAATATATTTTTAAATTGTAATTTATTCCTGTGATGAAAAGCTGATTTTTTCCCAGCATCATTACTCCAGTCTTTCAGTGTCACATGATCCTTCAGAAATCTTCTAATATGCTGATTTGCTTGCCATGAACCTTTTTTAATTATTCTATTACTTTTTTTTGAGCAGCAAACAGAATATCCGAATTGATTTCTGAAGGTAGTGTCCACTGAGTAATGTGCAATAAATTACTTTTTAAAGTATATTCAAATATAAAACAGTTATTTGAAATAGCCTAGTAAAAATATGTAAACATTTTACTGTTTTGCTGTACTTTGGATCAAATAAATACAGGCTTGGTGAACAGAAGAGACTTCTTTAAAAAAACATTAAAAAAAACTTTTGACTGGTAGTGTATATTCAACTAATTTTTTTTTCATAATATCACATAATAAGGCAGAATAGTTTAAATACTGTAATAAACGTTATGTCAGTTAGCACTGCATTGTTCACATACTTTATTACCTGGAGATGACTTGACAAACACAAATAAACCACATATTGTCGCAATCGTATGCTTAAAGTCTTCATGTTTCCTAACGTTTCTGTTTTTCTGTGAAAACAACTGTTTTCATACAGCGATAGAAACTTTTGTCCATATTAGTGATTTCCTGGTACGACTTTCTGCGCGAGAGCGCTTCCGGCTTCGAGTATGAATGAAGCATACACTGCACAGAGTGTTTAGCGCTCTGTGATGTTCACATCGCCTTATTCTGGGTCCGAATGAAACATCAGATCATGCACAGACTATCCTGTCTCTTTTAATTTAAATCTATATTTATTCACACGGGCTCTTGAAAACCTCTATGCGAACACACTTGCCCGAAAAATCCTGCGGGGGACGAATTTACGTGATATTAAAAGTGGGGGGGACACGTCCCCCGCGTCATCTACGCCCCTGATCCTTAATTCACGTGATAAATAGCGATGTCCGATTTGCGGATGAATCGTTCTGATTCGGATCTTTTCAATAAAACTATTTATTCTGTCTGAAAGATTCACGATTAATTTGAAATGAATGCTTTGTTATTGTAGTGCTCTCTTATAAGCAACAGAGGGCGTTATAGTGAGTTCTTATCAAATCTACATCTTAATCGTAAAATGTTACATTTCCCTGAATGTCTGAAAAGGCCAACGTCAATGTAAAATCAACACCCCAATAAAACGCCTATGAGAACATCAGCTGACCCCATAATGAATGCGAGTAAAACATACAAGTAGACATCAAACAAATTACCATTTAAAAGTACATATATTTAAGAAATGCCACTTAGATATTGTCCAGTCTGGTCAAATGTTACATCCTAATAAAATTCTGTAAAACAAACAAACAAACCAAAATTTCTTTTAAAACGGTTGACACTGTTTTGATAACGGAAAACACTGAATCTAGTTTCATTCCCAATTTATGTAATATAGCCCTCTATAAACAAGATAAATATAGTATTACATACCATTCAAATATAACATTTTATCCATATTAAGCAAAACAAGTAATAATATAAATAGTATAAATTATGCTCTAATAGCAATTTAAACATGATGCTATTGATGTCCATGTAAAGTAAAATTCAAACGTGTTTTTGACAAAGTAGAAAAGGTTGAATCTGAAGGATTCTATCATCAGACTGTAGAGAACAATCGTGTGGCTACAAATACTGAATGCATACGATGAATTCATAATAACACTATATGTGAACACAGTGTCTTTTAGTACCAGCACTGGTTCTGATTAACGCTACAGCCATTTTTGCAGCTACTTTGGAAGGAGACCCCCATCATATTGAGTGGTGGAGGGGAAGAAGGGGCCAAAGAGCTGCAGTATACTTGAACTCCAGCAGGGGGCACCAAACACTGTGTCTGCCCCCCTTGTCCTGACACCAGCATTGCAGGATAGGACTGTTGTTGTTGCTGCTGCTGTGGTATCTTGTTACAAGAGAAAAAGCACATATACATACATTTTATAATTCAGAACGACATTTCCTGTAGTTATTTGTAAATTTTTTTCATCAGTACCTGATAGGAGGATACGGATGGGTAAGGTCCCACAATGCCTTGCTGTGTTTGGGGTAGAATCTGACTTCCCATCATGCCAGGGCAGCCTTGTTGGTTTGACATGACAGGCGGGTATACTGTTATAAAAAAATATGGACAAGTATGTGTGAGATTTTATTAATTGTATAGTGACAATGGACTCGAAATAAAAAAAGTAATACCACATATGCTAAAGGTTATTTTTTCATGCATTTTTATGCATGAACAAACAACACTTGAACCAATCATATGAGAGCTGAAGTGAATAGCAGGAAAAGAGACCGGTTCACTGTGAGACCAGTGCCACCATCTCTTACAGTGTAACGGCCCCCTCCCCTACTACTGTGAGACTCAGGCGTAAGGGATCCAGAGGGGCTTCATGTGTACCTGTTTGTGTGTTGTAACTGGCTGCTGTGTATTGTTGAGATGCACTGGGGCACTGAACAGGGTAACTGTACACTGAAACCTAAGAGGAGAGACCAGAGTTGACTCATAATTAGACACACAGTATGACATTACATCGTATCTCATTACTCATTAATGATGAAGTACCTGGCTGCTCTGCTGACTCAGAGGGGGCGGGGCTGTGGAAGGAGCCAGTGTCATTCCAGGGGTTATGTAACTGTCTGAATGGTGAGAGGGAGCATAACTGTGGTGGGGCGGAGCATAGCTGTGTGTGGGTGGAGCTCCTTGCATGTAGAAAGAGGATATATCTGGAAGATCCCCTGATGAGGACTGGCGACCAAGGCTTGACTCAACCGTAGCATTAATTCTTCCCTCTAATAATCAAAAAAAAGGCTGCATGTACAAGTTTTTTTTTTTTTTGTTTATGTTTTAAAAATAAGTTTCTTATGCTCATTAGGGCTGCATTTATTTGATCAAAAATACAGTAAAAACTGTAATATTGTGAAATATTACAATTTAAATAACTTTTATATTTTAATATATTTTAGAATGTAATTTATTCCTGTGATGGCAAAGCTAAATTTTTAGCATCATTATTTTCAGGATTCTTTAATGAATAGAAAGATTAAAATAACATTGTTTATTAAAAACATAAATCTTTTACAACATTATAAATGCCTTCACTGTCACTTTAGATCAGTTTAATGCATCCTTGAAACTTTTGAATGGTGGTCTATATACTAGATATTTTATACAAGTCATAATATAAATAATATTAGATAACTAGATAATATTAATACTTAGTCTCACTCACAGTCTGTTCTATTGGGTGTTGCTGGGAGGTAGAGAGGTTTAACTGCTGAGGTGGAAGGTATGTCACAGAGGAGTATTGAACCTAAACCAGAAATTAGAGGGCAGATTGTGAATATTGTTGATAAAGATGGAAAATAAAATCCTAGCTAAAATCAATATTTTAGCATCTGTTCTACAGGAATAGAAACTGTATGTTTCTGTAATACGGACTCTTTATAATGTGCAGAATGAGAAATTATATTTGCTAAAGATTACATTTAAAAATCAGATAAGCAAAATGGTATTGATATATTACGCACCACTAGTCTCCATTATATGTTTTATTTACCTGTGGGACACCATGGCTTGCTACTGGCTGCTGCTGAGGTGGAGGGGGCGGGGCTTGTGACTGTACTGGATTAAGCTGATTACACAGCTTCTGACTTACTGGTGGGTTGTAAACAGCTGGAGTTCCATCAGGATTTAGAAATGGCTGCCCTAAAGGACATATCCATAGTTGGATGAGAAAGATTATGTGGCGTGTAGCCTTACAGTCATTTTGAACCAATGAGTCAGCTTCTACTCAGGGAATTGCGAGTGTGTACTGTTGTGTGGGAGAGTGTATGTGCGTGTACCTGTATGTGGATTCAATAAGATGCTCCCAGGAGGTATTGATGACTCAGCAGGCACGATAATGTAAGCAGGGCTGTTGTTGGGTGGAGCGTATGATAGAGCTGAGTCGGACACTGTTAGATCGATCCGACAGAAACAATGGCAGGTCAGAAACATTATGAGGGATTCTGCACTATTTCTAGGTCACTAATCAAATAAGGATAATTGTGACATTGATCATGAGACTCAAATCATGCTGGAGAGCAGCCTCAGGTTGGATTTCATGCAACTCGAGTGCCACTGTCATTAAAACAAAAAAGCATTTGGTGTATTTTTTTTACATTCTGTAAAACATTTTAATTTAATGCTAATAAATATAATTTGATTTTGTGTTAAATTTGAGAGGAGTATAAATTAAAAGCTTTTTCATTAGACTTCTAAACCCCGCTCTAAATAACTAGCTCTCAGGTTAACACACAGATTGTCTTTGTGGCATTTTTAACTTTTTTTCATGATGGCTGGTGTTATTTTTGCACCTGGTTTGCGGAGTTTGGAGTTGCTGTCTGAACGAGTGTGTGCAGATTTAGAGGTCCATGTCGGGCTGTCAGAATCTGTGCTGCTCCAAGGTCGAGGGTCATTCCAATGAGAGTCCAGCTCAAAGCTGCTCTGCCTGCTGCCGGACAGCCGACCCGAACCATCCCCGTTACCCCTGTTGGGACGGCAGAAACATGTTTTGTGCCTACTTTTTGCTAGAAGATCTCCCTTTCATATTAAATAGATTTCAAAATGTAAGTTGCTTTCAGTTTTCACATTTTCTTAGCACAAAGACGAGAAGAGAAGCAATATTGGTGTTGTGTGTGTGTGGGGGGGTCACATGACACCTATTTGTTTCTGAAATAGGCGTCATGAGAAATAACACCTGTGTTTGTGACAGCTCTTGAGTCAGGGGAGCAGCCCTTTTTTTTGCCAATCAGAAAAGCTTAGCCTATCAGAGAACACTCTCTGTTCTGACATATCTTCAGAGGTCGGATGGAGAAAAATCATTTCTCACCTAAATAGCTGCCGTCTTCTCTGTGTCTCACTGAGAATACTGCTGTCATCTAGACCTCTGCAAATAGATACAAAAAAATAAAATCAGAAATAAAAGAAGAGAGCAGTTGAAGTGCAGCTCACGGATTTATAATTATACTGGTAAAATTACATATTTAAATTTAAACCAATTACATGGTTTACAAACTACTGATTTTTTTTATTTACAAATTTTGTTTTTATTTTAGCAGATATTAACCAAGTAGATATTAAATTAGCAGTAAGCAAACATTGCAGTGTAGTTGCAAGGTTATGTAGAGTTAGTTGAATGTCTACAGTTGACTAACAAAACAGTGTTACCATATTATATAATAAATCATATTAAATTCTAATTATATAAATAATATTATATTATTGGAACATATTTATATAAATAATATAACATTTACTTATATATTTATAAACATTTTTTTACCTGGTCTCAATATAAACACTCTGAGAAAGACAAGTGGACTGAAAAATAAAAGAGCACAAAATCAGAGGCCAAGCTTTAATGTACTACTGTATGTGCATTTTAAGTAGGCGTTTTCTTACATCTTGTGAGAATATGCGTTCTCTGACTCTCTGGTACTCCTCCTCTCTCTCTTCTATTGACTTGCTCCTCATTTGTTCTTTGAGAGATGGAACCCTCAGCTATAAAAAAACAACAGCAGATGTGCAGACACAAATTAACCAGCCGGAAAGATCAGAGCTTTTAGAGGAGCTATTGTTCGCTCTTTTGTACCCTAGTGGTAATGTCAGGGGTCAGGGAAGTGTGTATTTGTCCAAACCTGACTGTCTTCTTTCTCCTGACTATTGTCTCTCTTCAGTATCGATCTTCTTTCCTCTGTTTTCTCTTCCTGAACATGTTCAGCAAACCGATTTTCTGGTCTGAAATTCATTGTTATACTCGCATTCATTCCTTCATCAAATGTACATATATCATTTCTGTAACAGACACATACATTCTGGAATTGCAGGTTTTGTTGATGATAACCGCTTTTCCACTATGATCCACATTGTGTTCCAGACCAAAATAAGCTGCAACCCTGTGGACCAGCATCCTGTGATACGAGGACATCTGAGGGAACTTTTTATAGGAACTATAGAGAGAGAAAAAGAGACATTATATCACATTACAAACACGTCCATCTCAAAAGCATGAAAGACATGCATGGAATGATACCTGTTGTCTGTCATAAAGTCAGTCATGTCTTGCTCGAGTTTTAGAAGCATCAGTCTGTCCCTGCAATCCAAAAATAAACTGATTCAGCACAAATGGAAGGAGGAGAATGAAGGGATATTTTCAAACTTTTACCCACCTGGGACTGCTTTTTAAAGTAGTGATTAAAAACTCCTCCAGATCAATGCCTGTGGAGTCGGTGTACTCCAGACTGGGCTCTAAAAGATACACACATGCATAGAATTATATTTTTTATATGCAAAGTATAGGTAGCAAGTTAAAATTAGGACTTTGAATCAATAAAATTTTTTTTTATAAATATAAAATAATATAAAACGCGCATATATATAATTATATATATATGAACAATCACCATGTTCTGTAAAAATTACTTGCAAGTATTTTCACATAATATTAAAAGCTTTATAAAATATGCACATACTTGTTCAATGTTCGGGGTTATTAAAAAGATTTTATTTTGAAATAAATTATACTTTATTCCGCGGGGATGCATTAAATTTATCATATGTAACAGTCAAGACATTCAGAAAGTTTCTGAAGGATCATGTGATCCTGAAGACTTAAGTAACACATTACATTTTAAGTATATATTATAATAAATACATTTTTATAATATTATTACTCACAATATTGCTGTGATCAAATAAATACAGCATTGGTTCAAAAGCATTAAAATCTTAATGATTCCAAACTTTTGAACAGTAGTATATATATATATAAATACATACAAGAAGTTATTTAATAAAAAATCTGCTCATTCTGAAGCTTATTTTTAAAAAGTCTTACTTTTAACATCCCACATTAATTTCAGAATTTGATGCAATATTTTTCACAGCCCTAGTTAAAATATGCATGTATTTCATGTGCATATATTGCGCGTAAATATGATATACAAATACCTACAAGCAATGCAAACTACCTTTAGATAAACTTAATTTTTTCGATGTGATGCTTGTCTCCTCTTCCTCCTCATTGCACGCAGGACTGTCACCATGGTTACTAGATACAGCTGTCTTGCTCTCTTTTTCCTAGGACCAGACAGAACAGAATTCCTTCACAAACTCTATGATTCACTTCAAGCATGTAATAGATGTAACTGCATGTTCAGGATTGGGGGACTAAATATAATGATTTAAGAAAATACCATTGGAAAACTTATTGTTTAAACACTTATCAAATCAGTGGTTACAGTTTTGATTTACTTACGTATGTCCTATCCATCTACTAGACTATGTAAATTAACTTTAATGGTGAATGCAAGATTGTAAATGTGTCTTTAGTTTTTGAATGATTCTTACCTTGCTGTTCTCCTCAGTGGATAAAGACTCATCACACACAGCGTTGCTCCGAACTAATTTTCCTTTAGCCTGTAACACACACACACACAAACACATTCATTCAATAACCCCATTATTGAAAAGAAATAGATTTTTTCTAGAGAAGAGCGTTCTCAGTGTACATTATTGCTACTTTTGTTATTTCAACAATATTATACAGTATATTGGACACAAAAAAGGAAAAAGAGTATTCTTATATATTGTCTTTTTTGTATGGTAGTTGAAATACTAACCTGATAAGATAAAACATAAATGTTTTATCTTATCTTATAAGATAAGATAAAAGCCTGATACTAACCTGATTATTTATAAAAATGGTTTTAAATACGTCAAGTTTCATTTTGTAAATGTAGCAGCTAGGAATGGTTTAAATTGTATTGCATTTCTAGATCATTGGATCAACACTACAGGGTGAAAAGTGTAACTACGCTATTTTTAAACTATTTGGACCTGGTCCCAGACTGTCTAAAAGCTGCTGATGTGATTTATATTATGGAGTTGGGTAACTTTGTACTATCAGGGGAGTGAATGCAATGTTTACTAATGGTATTTGGACTGAGACACATAACCGTTGAGGTTAAGCAGTCAGTAGCAAACGGCATTTACCCACTGAAGACAGAGAATGATTCAGAAAGCAATATTCTGCCGAGTATAGCCACATCAATCTAACATAAACGTCTGGCAAGCTAGAAAGGAAAATAAACTCATAAATGAAATGAATGCTCTATAGGGAGGGTGCTTTAATGATTAGATTCATTTGCATTCCTACCTTCAGTTTCTTCTTGGGTTGTCCGTGGTTATCATCTGATTTTGGCTGCTCAACGAGAAAAAAAAATTAAACAGGATAAAAAGAAAATGATAGGAGGAAATGAAACAAGGTGAGTGAATTGATGGAAGTTGTTGAATCTATATTATCACCTGGCTGGATTTTTGACAGTCTTCTGAGTCTGTGGTACAACAAGGAGGTGAAGTCTCCTCCGTAGTGCATTCTGGGATATGTTCAGATTCTCCTGTTTCTGACATCTTGAAATTTTCAGATTCAAAGGTCATATCAGTCATAGGCCACCATATGCCCCATGACCATCCAAGCCAATTACTACCAAAACAAGATGTCTTCTTTTCTCTTTTTTTCTTGTTCTGTCCTTCTCTTCTCTTGCCAGTACAGATGGCTAGATAGATCAGTAAAGGAGAGAAAAAAAAACATCTCGGTGTGAGGTTTTTACTCAGAACAAAAATCCTTTCAGATCTGTACACATTTATTTACTCTGAGCATTATGCAAGGTTTACTTAAATATTCAGCTGACAGTCAGTGTCAAAAAAGCTCAAATCAGTGATTAAACCTATTAAGCCCCCAACCAAGTATCAATAGTAATAAGATATCTTTTATTTTTTTCTTCATTCATGAACTGACTTGCCTGTGCTCAAGGTAAAATAAAGTCATTATAGCCACAAAATTGTGTAATTGTGACAGCAAAATAAATAGGCTTATCAGTGTTTAAAAGTGCGGAGAAAATTACTCCCAGTTGTTTTCATGCTGATGTAGTGTATGAAAGGATATTTTGGTGCAAATTCATCTGTCATTTGAAAGAAAACTAGACAAATTAGACAGATGCCAACATAGAGAGATTTTAACATATCGTAAACAAAACTACACAAGGTAAATGGAAATATTCGCTTTCAACAAGGACAAACGCGGTTTGTTTGATTGTTGTGTGGTGAATTATTAGCTGAAACCATCGAAATTCAATTCATAATTAAAAACTGAAATGCTCAAACTATAAAAACCAAGTAAATTAAAAGGTAATTTTTTTCGCATATTTTGGGCCTATGAAATTTATAGTAATATTAATGCATTTATGATTGATCTTAAAGACATTTTTGTTTAATTCTGTATGATACACGTTTCTGGGACTGTGCTGTGTCAGTGTTTACGGTGTTCGTGTTTAATGGAAAGCACTGAATCAAAACCAGTTGAGAAGCAGAGGTCTCTCCAGCAACATACACTATGCTGATTTGGACAAAAATACCAATGCGTGTAAGAGATCTGCAGCGACGAGTCAGTTTGCAAACGTGGATTTCTATGCATGCATTATGTTTAACTTCTTTCATAGCAGGGGCAGGTGCTGTAAATTATATTCCCATAATGACGACTCCCTAAATGGAAAGCACACACACACACAAGCTCTGTTTGGATAGAGTGCATCCTTCACTCTTATGTCATCACTCTCATCGTGTTTGAACTCGTCTTCATGTCTGACCACTGAGTCACCGGCTCACTTTCTCCAGTGTTAAGCCATACGCCTCCACGCACGCAGACACCGCAGTAGCTCTTGGCATCTTTGTCAAGGTCTTCTCTGGGTTATCAAACAGGTGGCCTAAAACGTAGATGCTAAATAATTGTGTGATAGACATCTAACGGGCAGTAACACATTGGTCTAGGTTTTTGGCCACTGGTCAATCCTTACATAAATTTACTTGGTAACCATAGTTTTTGCATAAGTATTATACACAAATAAAGGTTCTTTATTGGCATTTCAAGAACATCCACAGAACCTTTCCATTGCACAAAATATTATTTTACACCAAGAAAAAAATTGTTTCCTGTAAGAACTGTTTACCGAAAGGTTCTTCGGGGAAACAAAAGGGGTTCTACCGAAAAACGCCTTTTTGAAAACTTTATTTTTAGCAGCATAAATAAATGATTCCAAATAAATATGGGTAGGCCTATAGATTTTTATTATTGTGCTATCATGCTTTGGCGTATATTATTTTAATGCATATAATCACAAAATTACCCAAAAATATCAATTTATTATTTTTAATAATTATAATAACGGATCGTTCGAAGCAATAAAAACCCGGAGTGGAGTTTCAGCGGAGAAAAAAAAAAAAAAAAAAAAAATAATTACCAACTCTATGAGCAGAGAAGGAAAATGGCTCCGTTCCACTCATTTACAAATTTCCAGTTCGCCTTTCAGTCTGTTGTTTGCTCGGCGACACTCAGAACGTGATGCTTTGGCTTCAAGTGGAACTATTTTTTTTTCGTAGAGAGGAAATATACAAACTTACAGGTCATTTTATGTCAGAAACGTAAGTTATTCAAAATTACAAATTTGTTTACAGAACTGCTGTTTAAA
Organism: Sinocyclocheilus anophthalmus; assembly: GCA_018155175.1. NCBI lineage: Eukaryota > Metazoa > Chordata > Actinopteri > Cypriniformes > Cyprinidae > Sinocyclocheilus > Sinocyclocheilus anophthalmus. The sequence continues at coordinate 309,828 of JADLZN010007294.1, read as the reverse complement.
GCAACAGTAACGAGAATGCTATAGCAGTGCTGAAATATTGCTTCATTGAACTGTCCTTCTTCAAACAATGTGCCAAAATAGATTTTTATGACAGCAGTCGTCAATATTAAGCAAACTTGGTTTAATCTAGTAACAATAAGTGGATTTAATATAGTATTTTTAGCAAACGTTATGGTTACCATAGTAATTCTTGTGAAGGCAGTGTGTAAATGAAAGCTTGTGGAAAAGTTGCGTGCACATACACACAGACGCGCGCGCGCTGCAGAATAGCTCAAAGATCTGTGCACAGAGATGCTATGTGTCTGTCTGTCTGCCAGGGTGAAGGTGCAGCAGCCGAGATGGGGTTCGGTTTCCACCACTACGTCGCATTCCGGGCACAGTCTGGCACGCGTTATATTTGGAGCGGCTGTTTGGGGATCTCAGACTGCCGTCACTGACGCACACGGACTCGGAGACGACGCAGGAGCAGCAGCTGTGCTTTCTAAAAACAAACCTAGATCTCGCGCTTCCATTGCTCTTTTGTTAAACGACCCTGATCCCTATATATTACACTATATAGCAACAGAACCATTCTTTATAGAAACAGCGTGAAAATCAAGCTTTTTGTAAGGTTTGAGTTTGTTTTGGTCAACACAAACTTGTTTGAATTCCAGGAAATGACTGTTAATACCAGAATTAATAAGACACAGGTGTCCTTGTAGTGCGATATTATTGTGGTCATGCTGAGTAATCTTGCCTGAGAGCAGTAGCGTTACACATAATCTAACACACAAAACAACACGCCTCACTATAAAGCATCGATGCCATTACGGCATAGAATTGCTTCTAATTAAGAGCAAAACCATGAGAGACAACCAACTTTACTTACCTTTATGTAACGCGACTGGAACAAACAACTGAAATGGTTAGAAATGAGCGCTTGTGTCTCTGGTGAGCTTGTCAAACATCTTCTGTTTGTGACAGCAGAGCGCGTGCAGACTCACGCAACACACTCAATTAAGTACGCGCGCGCTCGTGCGCTCAGCCTCTTCCTGGCAATCACGCTGCGCGCTCACAAAAACACGCAAGCACCAAGAGAGCCTTTAAGCGAAAGAATTCTAGACACCCACCTCCAACATTAATTAGAGGAAATTAAAAACAACAATATAAAAGAACACGTTTGATACAATGACAAAATCAAAACGACTGTCTTCATCCAAAGAATGCAACAGTTAGGCTATTACAATTATTATTATCAGAACTGTAAAATCATAATGGATTAATAAGGCGTCTCCACACATTTTAAGAAGTTTATAAAAAAAACATTAATTTACGAATGTTTTTTTATATATTTTGCATGAAATGGTCACATTTTTAAAGGTAGGCTATTCATTTATTCAATGTAGAAAATACATCCATTTTTAGCATCAAGGATAGGCTGTTTAATATTCTCTTCTACAAATACTAACATATTGTGAATTCATGCAAAAGCACACAAAGAGAACCCACCAAATACTGCAATGAGCACCTGTTAGATGAAAAGATTATGCGACACTCACAATGACACACACACACACACACACATATAGGGGCATATACCGCAACTAGACTTCACAGCTGCATGGTGCCTCTCTTTCTGCCATATGGCTTTACCGTTTCAGAGAATCCGAGAGATGTTCTTCTATAAAGACAACTTATAGAAAACGAGGGTGAAACAGACTCACCTGATGTTGTCTCCTTAATTAAATTAATACAATTATAGTGTACTCTGGCCAAAAAAGGAGAACATTATGCTTTTGAAGTGTGTTATGAGTGTTGAACTTGTAATATCAGCCCAAAGGCCCAGTCTGTTGCTCTCAAACAAACACACACACACACACACACACACACACACAAACACTGGTATTCCTAGCAGTATTCGGCGGGGCATCCATGGGGCAAAATATTTTTTATACTGTACAAACAGTATTTTCTATCCCCTTACCTTAACCCTACCCATAAACCTACCCCTGACAGAAGACTTTCTGCATTTTTAGATTTTCAAAACACTTCATTCTGTAAGATTTATAATATTACTTCCTCATGGGGACCTAAAAAAATGAACCCACAAGGTCAAAATTTACTGGTATTACTATACTTGTGGGACATTTGGTACGTAGTATTATATCAGTAACACACACACACACACACACACACACACACATGCTTATGAGGAATCTTAATGCAATATAGCATATTATTTCTCCCTTTCCCCTCAGTGGCCAGTTGTGTTTTGGCTGTGTTTATTTTGTGTGGGATGGTGGGCAGTGCAGTTGACAGGATTGAGTGAGAGACAGTGGGCATAATGAGGTAGAACGATACTTCTAACAGGAACTTCTATATTTTTGTATTTGTCTTATAGAAGAGCCCAATTTTGTATCAGCTATTAGCCTTCCAGTATTCAGTCAACCCTTCAATCATTATTGAATTTACTTAAAGAAAAAAAAAATTATTGTTTTTACTCTCCCTCATGTTGTTCTAAACCTGTATGCATTTCTTTTTTCTGTTGAACACAAGAGATATTCTGAATGATGTTCATAACCAAAACAGTTGATGGTAGCCACTGACGTCCATAGTATGGAAAAAATACTATGGAAGTCAATGGCTACTGTGTTGAAGGCCCCCGATTAAGAAGCAAGAATAATTAATATAAAAATATTTATCCATCTGTCTGAATAATTCTGTAAATCTTATTAAGATAAAATAATTAATGCACTGTAAAACCTTTTTTTTTTGCCCCTATAGTCCATCTGCTATAATGTTTTTAGATTTTCATCAGCGGGTCTCTATGACAGACCCCTTGAGAATGATTTTTTGTAAAGGAAGTTGTAAGCAAAGATTATTGGAGCATGTTTTACAAGAAAATACTCTTTCAATGTTTCTACCTCAAATGTCTGAGAGAAAATTGTTTCAAAACAATTATTTTTCAGTGCATAAACAATGCAATATCAGTAACAGAAAACATTAATAATAAATATGTAAAATTAATATAGACTATATGTACCTTAAATTATAGAAGTTAAAGTGTGCCCACTCAGTGCCTTTAAAGTGTCATAAAGTTAATTGAATTTCTTGTGCACAGCAGTCTGTTCCTTATATGAAAATCTGATTTATAGATGAGCTATTACATTACATAAACATAGATGTTTAAATAACTTGGCCATATTCACTACACAAGAATCTGTGACTTGTGCTCTTGAGGATGAGATGTCCTGACATGCACCTGCTGGGAATACACTTGTTCATGTCCCAGTATGTCTGGCTACAGTATGAGGTCAATCCATGGCGAGGCACATCAAAGCATTCCTCTTAACTTAACTTGAAAGACATACAGACATACATGCAAATAGAGCCATCTCTTGCACCCTCAGCTTTCACTAATGACTCTGTCTCTTGCGTCATCATGGATTCATCTCTACGGGTCAAAGGTCAGAAGATTTGGCAGTGCGTCAAGACCCTCCTAAATACGTTGATATTTATATACTTATATACACATACCTGTCTCGCTCAATAAATCTCTCGTCATTGCCATAGAACATTTCTCTTACGGTAAACACGCATAGGGATAATTTCACACCTGCTTTTTGTCAGTTTGATTGGTTGAGGTCAAGAGTTTGGGAAATTAAGCATTAACAGGAAATGAGCTTTCAGCAGGTTGATCGTGAATACAATGAATAGCCATGATCCATCTTAAGTTATTTCTGTCCCCTTCAAGTATATGTAAACACACCAGCAGCAATGTTAACAATCTGACTAACAATAAATGCATGCAGAATGACTCGTGGCTAGGCACGACCAGAGTAAGTTTTCTCATGTATGGTATGAGTAAAATATAGAACTAAACTTAGTAGTAAAATATAAATTTTGTTTCTGATTGCCATCTCGATTCCTATGATTCCACGATTAAAAGAAGATGTATTTTACCTAAATTACCAGTTTGAATTTAATTTGATCAAGTAAAAAGGCAGTGTATTTTGAAATAATAGCAAGAAAAAAAACTATCGTCTTCGCGGTCCAAAAAACAAACCTAGGGCTGACACGATATCAGATTTTTCACTACAGGATTATCGAGGCCTCAAAAATTCACAATAACAATATATCGTGATATCTACAGAAATCTTAAAAACTTAAAAGTATCAGTCAAATTCATCTTTATTTTCTTTTTTGACCAAAAAACACACCATTGCATACAAAAGAAACAATTACACTAAACTGAAAAGACTAAAATGCTAACTGTGTTTAGTTTAGTACAGTGTCAAAGTAGGACAATTTATGAGAATAACTACATCATTTTATTCCAAACTTGCATTATAGCGGCGCGTCTATCAAGTGTTTGAAATACCTTCCTCCTGAGAACTGATTCTTATTTTATAAGGCTGTGTCAATCAGCATTGCAATATAAATATACATTATCCATATGAAAATACCTGAGATGGCTTTAAGAACGCAGATAGACCTTATGCTGCTGTAATCGAGAGCTCATTCTTGTCATGTTTCATCAGACAAACATTTCTTTCTGCGCTTTATTCAGATACAGCGACAGCTGGATTCCTTTGTCCATATAAGCGATTTCCTCAAAGTCATTTGTTTTATTACTCCTATGAGTCTCAGTTGTGGGCTTTATGCGAGAGGGCGCCATCTGGTGTCGAGTATGAATGTAACAAATCACACGTGAGAGTTTAACGCTCCAGATTAGGACCTTGTCCAAATACTCACACTTGCGGTCTTTGCACTTGACCACTTGACTACTTATATGACGTATTTCCTGTATTTGGCCCAAGTGTTCAAGTGAGCATGAAGACCACAACTGTGTGTCGAACTTTTCATTACCTGATGGGACACACTTGTAGTGTTGTAAAATTGCAAGTGTTTACAGAGCTTTATTTTGATTTTGAACACTTTGCATTTTAAAATAAACTTCTCAATATCTGCTCTTTAACAGATGGCAGTTTAATTTGTGGTGCTTCTAATTTGATAAAAACAGTTGCAAAATTGTACAAAATACATATCACCACTACTCATCTTTGCACCAATAAAACGTAAAAACAATGTTTTTCTACCAAATTATATGTAATATCTAATTATTATATTAATATTTAACTTGCATTGGAAAGGTTTCCGTGACCTCTCGCGAGATCTCGGTAAAAAGTCTCATGATTTATTTCCAGAACATGATGCATGATGGGATACACTAAGCCTCGAATAGCGCTCCGGGGCGGTATTCGAGATAGTGTGGGTTTAGTGTGCTCGTTAAGGGCACTGCGCTTTGGCGTTAAGACCTGGGACAGTCTTGCGCACGCGCTCTGAAGTGGCCAAGACGCAAGTGTGGGTATTTGGACAAGGGGATTGTTGTCATATTATCCTAAGTCTACTATTCATTTTTCTATCCCGCCAATACCAGTATATTGCGGCACCCCTAATTAACATGATAATGATATTTCATTATTTGAATATCACGATTATCGTCAATACCGGCATAGAAAACCATACAGCACAACTAGTGTTGCCCGATTAAAACACAAATGAATACCTGTTCATTATAATGAATCCCAAACTTCACATGCTCCCATGGAATTTTTAAAAAATAACTCTCATAATGTTTTTAATTTATAATATTTCATAAAAAAATTACACATTGCAAGTTTTTCACAAAAATGTAGTTTACTTCACTTGATTCACTGAGGTTGTAGCTGTTAAATAACAACTGAACTGCGTTTGTGTTATATAGCCAGTGTATCATGTTGGAAGGTAACCTGTATAATTGAAAACATTAGTTGAGAACATTTTTATTTCATATGCGAGTAAAATGGACATTATAACTGAAAATATGACCTAATGAACTGGGAATGAATCAAATAAAAATTCCAAAGCGTTTAAAGTTGATACAAATCAGGAGATCTATCAAATCCCAGCCCTAGTATCAAGCTAGATTGTAATGCAAAACTATTTCCGGAAGTGAAGGGCATTTGAATGCTTGTCAGTAAGAGACAACAGCTGAGGAGGCATGATGCCAGTGGTGTTAATTACATTATCTAATATGTGTGTGAGGCTTTTAGACCGTCTTAAACGTCATTTATAGCTCATAAAGGTTTTGACTGTAGTTACAGTCATGTATTCTCTTTTAAACACACAATATGCTTTTGCAGTTAATCAGGTGACAATGAAGTTACATCATTATCCTAAAATGCACTGTTGAAGGCAAATGACACTTGTCAAAACAACAATGCACCGCTCAAGTGTATGTGAACAGAGTTTGTGTTATGGCCTAAAGAAAACATCCTTACATAATCAAAACACTCTGATACCCCGATAAACATTCATCTATCTGCATGCGAAAAAAACCCCCATCCTCTTCCATCTGTATCCATGGAGACAGTCGGTTCAGCATGGCTCTTTCAAGACAAAAATAGCATGGGAATAATTATCGAACAAACACACTTGAATTCATGTGTGGTGACAGTCAGACTTGCAGCCACGCTCACAGCCCAGCCTATTAATCTGAACTCAATCTGCTCAGATGTTGGATTTGGCACTGACTGGATGAACGCAAAACAATGCGGAGAGTCATTGACAATGACCAAAAATGCTGAAAGTACGCCTACAGGTTCAAAGTACCATGCATAGAAAGGGAATAAAAAGACCATCTTTAACATCAGACAGGTTTTAATCACATGAAACACAAAAATGAATTATTTTTAGTGACAAATCCATTCTCTAAGCTGTATAACTGTTCCTTTCCCGAAGCGATGATTGTAGAATGAACAGAAGGAGGTATAATGATACAACTAGGGTTACAGTAAGACAGAACCATGGTGTTTCTTCCAGCAATTAAATCATCATCATCAAGGTAAGAAATCAACAGGTCTTGCATTAGATTATATGTCAGTATTCATTACAAAAATAAGATATAAGCAGTGGCAGGCAGCCAGCAGCTTCACTTTGGGCTAGAGGGTAAGACAGAGAGAAAGAGAGAGACAGAGATCAGATCTTCCCTCAACTAGCACACCTGCTTTGCGAACCTTGGCCTAAAAGTCCACCCACAAAGAGGGGGAGGGGCCTGCAATCTAAACCCCGCCCAGATAAAGCCAGATGTTAAATAGCGACCGAGTGTGAGTGCAGGAGTGTTAATAGTTAAGTGCAGTAAGAGGAGTGCTAGTTTACAGGAATGAGTGTGGCTGTAGGAGCGAGAGGTGCGCTCTACTGTTGAGGGTAGTAGGGCTGTTGCTGTGGCGGTTGTTGAGGATAGGGGTAGGGCTGCTGTGCAGGAGGGGCTCCGGGGTATCCAGCCTGCCCCTGGGCTTGATAGGGCATGTAGGGCATATTAAACTGCCCATATGCATAGGGGTTATAGGCCATCGGCATCTGGTAATACCTGAGAGAGAGGAGCAAAATAACAAAATTACATTTTAGGTTGAATTGGGTAAACATTTTAACTTATAACACCATACTCACCTAGTTGACTAATCAATGTACATTAGGATAATTGTTCATAAAAAAAAACTTCAGAAAACATTTAATGTGTAAATAAGGAAATTAACTAATTTATGTAATTAAATATTCACTAACATGCATACATTTTCGGGACAGAAATCTGAACATTGGATAAAACCAGATTCAAACTTTAATTCTGTTGACATATTAGACTTCAAGATTTTGACAGACAAAATGTTGGGTCTCTTTTATCACTGCATAAAGCAGAAAACACTGCCAAAAGTCAGAAAAAACACCAAAAATAAATCGGATAAATAACTACCGCATAAAAAACCCCATCAGAACATAGATACGAAGAAAACTGGAAAGTTTGGTATACATTTCTGGCTCAACCGCTGAAGATATTGCAATTTAAATCTACAAATGCAAATAGATAAAATGCATTAAAACAAACAATTAAATGTGTATTTTTGATGTGTTCATATTTTTTGGAATTTATATTTCATAACAAAAATGACACATTTTTTGTATTTTGGACCTTTTCACTATTCTGAAATAAAGCCGCGTTTCCACCGAAATTACCCGGAACAATTGTACCAGGAATTGTTCCGGAACTTTCCCCCCAGACCGGTTGCTGTCTGCGGTTCCATCGCGGTCTAAAGTACCAAGAAGATTAGGCAAATAGTCTGGTGACGTAGGTCTGCGCGCGTTTCAATACCAAGTACGCAAATTTCGGACTTGCATCCTCGGTAGTTCGGACTTCGCGAGCTCGACTCAGGAGTGTGAACTGCCGCGGACGGGACGACGCAAGTCCGGTAATTCTGCAAACAGCAGCATACTTGATAACATCAGTCAGCTCACCTTGGCTACTGAAATTTTCACTGTATTTACAATAAGACGAAATATATTAAACACCACTGCCCCTTTTCGTTTTCATTTAAACATTAATAGCCGCAGAAATTTTCAGGTAACGTACATGGCCTACATTACAATGAAACGAATATATTAAACATTGCTGTTTTCATTTTAATTTTAACATATTAATAGAATAAAGACCAAAGTTTACCTGTTAAGATTTACCCAAAACGAATTGTATCTTGTTATAATTCCAAAATCTCCAAAATGGGGCGTGAACTCCAAAAGTGGCAGAACCTTCAAAATGGGGCGGGGTCTACACGCGCAAAGACTTTCACCATTGGCTCTGACTCCAGCCAATTGTTATTGACTTACATATTCAAATAAAACTTTATAAATTAAACATTATTTCTAATTGATCTAAAATAAAATATGATATATAAGTAAATATTCTCCGTGAGAGCAGAGCCCAAAGCTCGTGGCCAGTGGTGTTTGGACTGGAGTTTGAACCTCTGCTTAATGATATAAACGGGAATCACCCACGAGCTCTCCCGCGAGCCGTTCCAGCGCAGCGCAACGACTTTACTCTATCGCTTTGTTCTAAGCAACAAGGGCATCCCGGGGCTCGAAATTCACAGGATAGGAGGGGGTAGTGACGCTGGGTGTAAATAAAAAGCTGCCATTGTCCGGTGAGATCCGGTTGGGGAGTTACAGAATAGTCTCCTATCGTATAATCTTATTAACTGTTTATCTCCTGAACTGCATCTTTCTTTGCCACGCTATTCAGCACCAATCCCGCCGTGCAGTCAATTTCACTGGTTAAGGTTAGGGTCCGGTGTGGGGTAGGTTTAGGGGTTAGCATTTTTTGTAGCATAGTGTAGGAAATCAACACTTTAATTGACACAACCAATAAAATCTTTAGAATCAGCAGTGGGGCGGAGTTGCACCGAAGGGGATTGGGGGGAAAAAGTGCCGGGGGGGGATGTGCGTGTCATCTGTCAATGGGAGGAAGCCACGCCCTATTTTGGAGCTCCCACCCTGTTTTGGAGTTCCCGCCCCCATTTGGAGATCTCCAGGCTACAGTTAAGCCCTTCTGGATTGCATGGAGCTCCCGTCTCCAGGTACTTTTTGCTATTTTATGAATACTGTGAATTTGGACATACTACTCTTTTCACATATAATTTTTTGCCTACTAATAAACAGTATATATATATATATATCTAGATTATATATGATATATATTATATATAGATTATATTATATATATATACAACACATAGGATAAGTATGCATATTTGAATGCAGCCTTAGATTTTGGCCAGAAGAAAATATCTCTGAAGGCAGCATAATCAAGCTGCCCACCTTTTGACGAGCTATGGACTGTCACATGCATACAGCTTTGAGGACATGGGTAATTGTGAAGGTCTTTATTTACCCTGGGTAGCCTTGATAAGTGGAGTAGGGTGGTCCTTGAGCCTGTGAGGGTGGTGCAACAGGTGGGAGATTAGTGCTGCTAGGAGCCACTGGAGTACTGACTGGAGCTGAAGTACTGGCCGCCTGAGGAGTGATGTTAGGCAGTGGCGGTCTCGCTGGCGGCTGGGGTTTAGCCTGAGGCTGCTGCTGGGTCTAGAACAGAAATATAAATAAGACTATTTCCTGCAGTCAAGGACTTTATCTTTAGAAGTCATCAGTCTGCAAACTCACAAACACACTCCTGGGCCCAGGGGTCGGGCCTCCTGAGGCAGGAGCAGGAGTGTTGGACTGGTATGATGGGATGTTGAATGAAGGAGCGCTCGGCTCACGAGCAATGCTCTGCTGCAGCTCCCTGTCAATCAAACAGTCACAGAATATAAGCCAATCACAGTCATCCGAAACAATTATGACTGGTTAATATGTGCACACTACTGAATTACATACTTGAGCAGTTCATCCCTCTCAGTTTTGCGAGCGAAGACAATGTCGCTGCACTTATTTTGAAACTTTAAGAGGATTTCTGTCAGATCATTGTAGAACTGAAAGAGGAGGCGGTAAAGAAGAGAGAATGAGACAGCTGAGTGACATCTTATGGATTATGCATGTGTGCAGAACTAATATTAGTGCATGTGTTAGTTACTTTAGTGCCCTCTTTGATATTGCAGCTGATCTCTATGTAGCTATCGTGGGCTGAGGCGAGCTTCTTCAAGACTTCCTCTCTGTTATTAGCCTCAGAGTTGGACTGCTTGAGTGCTGAAAACTCCTGGTGAGACACCTGAGACAAGAAAAGCCATTTTTAAAATGAAAAAACAACAACAACAACCTTAGTTGACTTAAGTTGTGCAACATTTATGTCATAAATTATGTAAAAAAATGTTATTTAAATTTAAGTTGAAAGATGCATCCGATTTCATAACTGAGCCTTTGCAGGGCTGTTTATGCCTTAAATCTTTATCTGATAAAATCCGATTAGAATACTGCGACTATCACTTAGTAATTATTTGCTGAAATACTGGCAAAATGTTGCTTATGCGTGAGTTTTTGTGTGCACCTGTATCTGTGACAGCAGTTCCTCCTGTCTGCGTAAATTCTGCTGAACACGTTGTGTGTGAGAGCCGTAACGAGTGTCCAGCTCACTGGTGGTCAGAGCCTCTTCGTTAATGGCACCATCTTGAGCCAGTGCGGTAAGGAACTTTGCCGTCATATCAAAAGTCACAGACTTCACCTCTCCCTCCAGAACTTCCCGTTCCCTCTTCACCTCATCCAGCTGTGCCAGCTGAGCTCTCAGCACGTTTACCACCTGCAAGAGGACAATCCCAGACTGAAGGATAGCATGAGGGTTTGGTCAGGGTTAGACTGTGAGATAACTGGGTCAATGTGTGAGTATCTTTCACCCAGTGTTATTTTAGTATTATTTAAATACCATTGTAGTTTTTATTAATATTTTAAGTTAGTTTATAAAAAAAATATATATTTCTTTATATTTTTAAGTTTTCCTTGTAGTTTAGTTTGAGTAAATGTGTCATTTTATAATTTTCTTATAATTTTAAATAAATTTTTTTAATTTCAGTTTTAGCTTCAGTTAGTAATTGTAGTATTTCAATTAATAAATATTTTGGTTAGCTCCCAAGGCAACATTTAAAATTTTCATTTACTTTAAAGGATTAGTTCACCCAAAAATAAAAATATGTCATTACTGACTCAACTGTCGTTCCAAACAGTAAGACCTTCGTTCATCTTCGGAACACATATTAAGATATTTTTTATGAATTCTGAGAGCTTTCTGACCCTGCATAGCCAGCGCAAATGACACGTTCAAGGCCCAGAAACGTAGCAAGGACATCATAAAATAATCCATGTGACATCAGTGGCTCAACTTCAATTTGCGAAGCTATGAGTATACTTTTTGAGCACAAAGAAAACAAAAAATAACATTTCGGCATTGGAGAGTACCACGATGCATACGCGCGCTTTCCCCAGAACGTAGTATTAGCAGTGAGAGTAGTCAGGAAAAACTGCGCGCACGCTGAATGTAAACAACGCTGATTACATTCTGGGCAAAGTGTGAATCATGGTACCCTCCAAAATGGCAGAAGACGGTAACTCGGGGAGAAGTATTGTTGAATAAATTATGTTATTTTGTTTTAATAAGCTGTTCGATGAGGGTGAGTAATTAATGACGGAATTTTCATTTTTGGGTGAACTAACCCAAAAATACCGAAGTGTTTTCATCTAATATTTATAAATTTTTTAAATATCTGTTAATCTCGTTTTTTTTTCTTTAATAATTTTTTGATAGTTTTAGTTAACAATCACAACACACTAACCTCACTGCCCTGCAGAGTCTTGGCAGGGTTGGCAGACGGTATGGCGGCACTGAGCTCATTCTCTGGCTTGCAGAGCAAAGCAATCATCTCACAATGTGCAGTGTAACGCTCTTTCACCACCTGATCAGCCTGCACTGCCTTGTCCAGTATATTGCGAAAATTATTTCCCTCTGCATGGAGAAACAGAGAGAGAGGGTTGGGTTCCGGTTGCTCAACTGGTAGAGCATGACACTAGTAACATAAAAGTCATGAGCAGGGAAAACACACAAACTGATAATGTGTTTACCTAGAATGCACTGTAAGACTCATTAGGTAAAAGCATCTGCTAAATGCATAAATGGTAAGTGGAAATATGTACGTACCTGCTCTGAGTGGTTTATACAGATCTCCAGAGGGAGTTCTGTTCCAGCGCTGATTGAATTTGCCTCTGAGTTCATTGTCTGTTGTTTCCTCATCATCTAACATCTTCAAGGACTGTAATAACACACAATTTTTGTTCAATATACTAACTCTCATGGAGTGCAAGTACATACAGTCAAATGGTGTCATACAATATACAGCAGGTTTGGATAGTATTTTCCCCATTTAAATTTGGAAATAAACCATTTCAGTATTTTGAAAAATCAGGACATAAAATGAAAAGGAAATATTTATGATTCTGTGCTATTTGGTTACGAGAAATGTATATAAATGATCATGTGTGAACGCCTTTGTATAGATGTTAGATGTTTTTCTTCCACTGAAGTCTAAGAGGCTCTTTGGATCTTTTACACTGAAATTGCCATATTCATAGTATTAATTGGAATGAAAAATGTCTATAAGATTAGATTAGATAAATGCACAAACAGAAGCATTATTACTAGTGATCTCAGACATTTGGATCTTGTGGTTTATAAAAGGGCATGAAACAGATGAACGTGTGCATCACCTCATCCAGGATCTCACGGTTCCTCTGCAGTAGTTCAGGGAGATCTTTAATAAGCTGTTCGATGCTCTGTAGGCCACCCTGCTGAACAACAGCACGACTCTTCTCAAGGATGGACTGAGGGACTGCATCTCCTGACAGATCTTCTAATGCTGCCGGCAGGTTCAAAGACGCCAACACCCTACCAATCAGCAACAACCAATATCAGTTGATTAATCAGCACTACTACCAAACCTCATTTAGACAGCATATCCAGGTTTAAATAAAATAATTAATTGTGTATTATTACATCTGTGATTGATGCCTTAAAGGGTTAGTTCACCCAAAAATGAAAATTAGCTTGTGTTTTACTTACCCTCGAGGCATCCTAGGTGTATACAACTTTCTTCTTTCAGACGAATCCAATCGGAGTTATATTAAAAATGGTCCTGGCTATTCCAGGCATTATCATTGCAGTCAGTGGGCGTTGCACTTGAACAGCCCACAAGTCGTCAAATAAAGCACGCAAATTCATAATAAAATGTGCCTCACACTGCTCCGGGGTGAATAAAGGCCTCCTGTAGTGAATCCATGCATTTTTGTAAGAAAAATATCCATATTTCAAATGTCATAAACAATTTCTCTCACTTCCGTTATTATCTGTCATACGCGGAAGGTTCCGGTGGATGACGTCGGGCGTGGGTGTAATAGTCGACGACCGCGGCGCAACTGGGAGAAGATTGAGAGAACAAAACAAAACGCCGGTCATGAATTAGAAGTACAAACCAAGGATTTGCAAAGAAAAATGTCGGAGGATTTCGATATAAACCAAGAGGAGACTGGTTTTCCATTGCTAAAGTAAAGAAACTTTACTTCCTCTGCTCCTACAAACAAATTTGCGAGACTAGCATATATCAGAGGTGCGCGTTTATTATGAATGCGTGCACTTTATTTGACGACTTGTGGACTGTTCAACTGCAACACCCGCTGACGGCAATGATAGAGCTTGGAATAGCCAGAACAATCTTTAATATAACTCCGACTGGATTCGTATGAAAGAAAAAAGTCATATACACCTATAGGATGCCTCGAGGGTGAGTAAAACACAGTCTAATTTTCATTTTTGGGTGAAATTCTGTCATTAATTACTCACCCTCATGATGTTCCAAACCCATAAGACCTATGTTCAACTTCAGAACACAAATTAAGGTATTTTTGATTAAATCCGAGAGCTTTCTGACCCTCCGTAGACAACAACGCAACTGACACGTTCAAGGGAAAGGTAGTAAGGACATTGTTAAATAGTCCATGTGACATCAGTGGTTCAACCTTAATGAAGCTACGAGAATACTTTTTGTGCGGCAAAGAAAACAAAAAAAATAACGACTTTATTCAACAATTTCTTCTCTTCCAGTCAGTCTCTACCGCCATTCATGAGAGTATCACGACACATGCATGTGATGCTGCTGACACAGGAGCCGGCGTTCTGATGTAGAACACGCACACACACACGTGCCTTGTTTACAAGTAGAGGAATATGCATGCATCGTGGTAAAAAGTATTCTCGTAGCTTCATAAATTTATGGTTGAACCACTGATGTCACATGGGCTATTTAAAGGGGTCATATGATGTGCTAAAAAGAACAGTATGTTGTGTATTTGGTGTAATGCAATTTGTTTATGCTGTTTAAGGTTAAAAAAAACATTATTTTCCACATTATGTACATTATTGTTGCTCCTCTATGATTCGCCTTTCTGAAACGTGTCGATTTTACAAAGCTCATCGGTCTGAAAAGCTAGGTATACGCTGATTGGCCAGCTATCCAGGGCGTTGTGATTGGCAGAATACCTCAAACGTGTGATGGAAATGTTACAACCCTTACCATACCGTGATGCTGTGTCCCGGCACGACGAGACAAAAACAATAAAACCCATTACAACGAGGCATTTGTTGCATCCAGTGGAAACATAATTACTGATTATAATTACTTATACTGTTTTTACGTGTTGCGTTGTGTATCGTGCCACGTAAACATAAAACCATGTCTGGAGAAACGACAAACAACAAGCGCTACTCTACACTGCTCAACACTCACGTTTGAATTATCAGTGGCAAATTCTTTAAATATAAAAATTGACTTACGGGGCTCGGAGTTCAGAAGTCAGTTCTGAAGGTCATGTTCTGGAACAGTGTTGTAAATACAACTAACCACTGATTTCTAGTCGTGTCCAATATTTTGGAAGACCAAACAAAGTAGTTTCGCTTTCACACTGAAAAACACAGCGGCACACAGGAGGGCTAGAGTGCGATCGGGGGCGGCGGGCTTGAGAACGGCAAGGGTCGGTGGAATTGTGGCAACCACATGTGATGACCCCGGGCTGGACTCCGCTTTGTCCACGGTGAAAGCCAATCCGGCGATCCACAGCGCGAAGTTGATGTATTTCCTCAGCGACCAGCACGGATCTCTAGGCATGACGAAGCGGTTATCGTCCTCTTTTGGAAGGCCAAACAAAGTAGTTTCGCTTTCACAACGAAACACACAGCATCTCCACAACATGCAGCGGCGGCAACAGCGAGAATAAAAGTTACGTCTTCTTTCTTTGCTTGAACATTTGGGCGTCGTTATGCAAATCTTCCCACATCGTGATGTAGACATGTGGGGCGTGTTAGAACGAGCCGTTTTAGGAGGGCGTGGCTGACTCTTAACTTTTATAAAGAATATCTCTTTGGATTTGAGACTTTAGTCTTTGCAACTTTACAGATTTTCTTTATGCACCAAGAGCTTGTAACACTCCAAAGAGAAAGGAAAAATTTAAATCACATCATATGACCCCTTTAACAAGTCCGTATACATGTGGGACCTTGAACGTGGTAGTTACCTTGCGGTCTATGGAGGGTCAGAAAGCTCTCAGATTTCATCAAAAATATCTTAATTTGTGTTCTGAAGATGAGCGAAGGTCTTATGGTTTTGGAAAGACATGAGTGAGAGTAATTAATGAAAATTTTCATTTTTGGGTGAACTATCCCTTTAAAACAATTAAAAGAAAATAAGTCAAAGCTCTCATTGTACACGTTAATGGACTTTTAATGGAGTTTAAATGGACTCATGTAAGAGCAAATATATGCAGCAACACTGACCCGTTGCAGAGATTTGTTGCTTCCCTCATGCTGCCAATCAATCTGTTGACTGTGTCAGCCTTCCTGGAATTGGCTGCACTCATTGACTGCTGCACTGCCATCGGCACCATCTTCTCAAACAGATCTAAACACAACCAAAACAGAAAATATATTTTTCCACATAAGAAACGGGAAATAATCCAAAAAAATCCAAACAAAAGGATTGTCATGTGTGCATTGTTCTGACCTGTAAACTTCTGGCTCAGTGGTGTCTGAATTGCAGTTGCTTTGACCAAAGATGCTTTGCCAATGTGCTCCAGATCTTTGACCTCTGGCACACGGTCATGGTAAATGAAGTCATTGTCCTTCTTTGCAGCTGTGAGGGCGCGACTGATCTTATCGGAGTGGTCCTTTACATTAACATACTCATCGTATCGAGAAGTCGCGGTCTTCACCAGCTCTGTGGCGTGCTGCAAAACACGCATGAGAAACCTGAACGTCAACGTTAACTCTTAATGAAGCTCAAAAGTGAATAAATAAAACAAGCAACCGGCCAGGCAACAATAAACAGTCTGTCACACACAGACAAACACACCTGCAGCCGAGCGATCTCCTCTCCGAATTTTTTCTTCTGATGTGCCAAGGCTGACTGGTGCAGCTCTGCGGTGGCCTGCATCATACAGTGCTTGGCGGCGAGGACGGGAAGCACTTCCTGGAAATAAAAATACTGACCAGGGAGAGGCAACCACAGCAATCACAAATGCCACGGCAACCACGAACCAACACCACGGGCAACCACAAACGAGCACAGACACACAGCACAGGGCGCAGGAAGAAAAAACAGAACAGCAAATCAGCACGCATTCTTCAGCGAACCCCAACCAAATCCTCACACAACACTCATGCAGTGTTCACTCACAGATCAATAGGAGAAGAAACAAAGGCTGGAGGCTGTGAGAGTGTGTGTCTGTGTATGAGGGGTGTCTAGCAATCAAATGGGAATCAAGGAAACTTAAATTTCTTGACACACGTATACAGACACACCCACAGATTTTCAGTCCCTCCAGGATTTCGCGGGACTTTTTTCAGATTTTTGTGGCCTAAAATGACTGATTTTGCTGTGGCTTTCCTCAAAATTTGCGGTGATATTTGCGGCATTTCTTTTTTCCATCAATTCACAGACAACATTCTTCTAACACTGTTATGACTTTTCTGACTTTGAGAACTATTGTAGGGCTCCAGACTAACATTTGAGGATACCAGCACCAGTGCCATTAAGTTCTACAGAAGGTGGCACCAGCACCTGACAGTAAAGCACTCACATGTACATCTCGGAGATGTCTGCGTTTACATATGCAAGATGTATTTTTTAGAGTGTTTGCTCATCTGCAATACGTCTCGAAGACGTTTCCTGTCAGATGTCAAATAGACATTTATTAGAATGCATGTAAAACTGCTTCTGAGACGTTTATCAGATTACACAGCAAATGTTTTCCAGTTTTTTAGCAGACGTCAACACAATGTACAAACCCAATTCCAAAAAAGTTGGGACACTGTACAAATTGTGAGTAAAAAAGGAATGGAATAATTTACAAATCTCATAAACTTATATTTTATTCACAATAGAATATAGATAACATATCAAATGTTGAAAGTGAGACATTTTGAAATGTCATGCCAAATATTGGCTCATTTTGGATTTCATGAGAGCTACACATTCCAAAAAAGTTGGGACAGGTAGCAATAAGAGGCCGGAAAAGTTAAATGTACATATAAGGAACAGCTGGAGGACCAATTTGCAACTTATTAGGTCAATTGGCAACATGATTGGGTATAAAAAGAGCCTCTCAGAGTGGCAGTGTCTCTCAGAAGTCAAGATGGGCAGAGGATCACCAATTCCCCCAATGCTGCGGCGAAAAATAGTGAAGCAATATCAGAAAGGAGTTTCTCAGAGAAAAATTGCAAAGAGTTTGAAGTTATCATCATCTACAGTGCATAATATCATCCAAAGATTCAGAGAATCTGGAACAATCTCTGTGCGTAAGGGTCAAGGCCGGAAAACCATACTGGATGCCCGTGATCTTCGGGCCCTTAGACAGCACTGCATCACATACAGGAATGCTACTGTAATGGAAATCACAACATGGGCTCAGGAATACTTCCAGAAAACATTGTCGGTGAACACAATCCACCGTGCCATTCGCCGTTGCCGGCTAAAACTCTATAGGTCAAAAAAGAAGCCATATCTAAACATGATCCAGAAGCGCAGGCGTTTTCTCTGGGCCAAGGCTCATTTAAAATGAACTGTGGCAAAGTGGAAAACTGTTCTGTGGTCAGACGAATCAAAATTTGAAGTTCTTTTTGAAAAACTGGGACGCCATGTCATCCGGACTAAAGAGGACAAGGACAACCCAAGTTGTTATCAGCGCTCAGTTCAGAAGCCTGCATCTCTGATGGTATGGGGTTGCATGAGTGCGTGTGGCATGGGCAGCTTACACATCTGGAAAGGCACCATCAATGCTGAAAGGTATATCCAAGTTCTAGAACAACAAATGCTCCCATCCAGACGTCGTCTCTTTCAAGGAAGACCTTGCATTTTCCAACATGACAATGCCAGACCACATACTGCATCAATTACAAAATCAAGGATCCGGGTACTGAAATGGCCAGACTGCAGTCCAGACCTTTCACCCATAGAAAACATTTGGCAATCATAAAGAGGAAGATGCGACAAAGAAGACCTAAGACAGTTGAGCAACTAGAAGCCTGTATTAGACAAGAATGGGACAACATTCCTATTCCTAAACTTGAGCAACTTGTCTCCTCAGTCCCCAGACGTTTGCAGACTGTTATAAAAAGAAGAGGGGATGCCACAGTGGTAAACATGGCCTTGTCCCAACTTTTTTGAGATGTGTTGATGCCATGAAATTTAAAATCAACTTATTTTTCCCTTAAAATGATACATTTTCTCAGTTTAAACATTTGATATGTCATCTATGTTGTATTCTGAATAAAATATTGAAATTTGAAACTTCCACATCATTGCATTCTGTTTTTATTCACAATTTGTACAGTGTCCCAACTTTTTTGGAATCGGGTTTGTACTTGTGCTGTCTGGGTAGTTGAGATGCAGATAAAATTAACTTTTATTACTGTCATTCATAATGTCTAAATATAATTTAATAAATACAAAAAATATATATTAGGGAGTGGAAATGGCTAATAAGACTATAAGTACTTCTCTGCAGCCATCTACTAGAGCTAATTTAATGTCTTTTTTTATTTTTTTAAGACTTTGCCTTCCTACATTATGAAACTTTTAGTTTTATAAATGGGGGGAACCTATGAAGGATGAACAAATAATGTAATCACATTAAAATAACTTTCAAATTCGGTAATAGTTAAAGCTTTGAAGTGTTGGGAAAAGTTGTGTGAAGCATATAAAAACACTCAAAAACATTAGACCATTTCTGCCACAAGCTGTTCCTGTAGTTTTACTATGTTAAATCCATGGTGAATGGTGGTGATTTGTGTTTATTGAACAATGTTTTTCCTGGTTTCCACATCAGTGGCGTTTGTTCTGATATTTGTAGCTTTAACAGAATTCTTCGCCGAATCTGAATGCTTCTCATGAGATTTCACAGAGATGTTACTGATTCTGCGGCAAATTGAACTACTTTCTTCACTGTCCCTGCGTTCTATTCGGAAGGGCTCATCCCTATGCCCTAATCCCTTCAAAGGGTTTACCCTCCGGAGTGAGAGGGTTGAAGGGTGTAGGGGACCAAACAACTGTTTCTTGAAGTGCCCTTCTGCATCATCATCACGTGCCCACACGAAGGCGCCGTCATCAGGCAAAGAATCTGCGCAAAGGATCATGGGAGCCCGGTTTGGAACGACCCTTCAATATGGCGGCCATGATTGTTTTCACTCCGAAGTGCCCTTCAGAGGGCGATATATCCCGTTTGGAACGCACCGCGCATCTCCCAGCGCTGTGTTCACAGTGTATAACAGTGTCGTGTGATCGTGATCAGCCCACGGCTCTGGCCCGAGCATATAAACGGTCTGTGCTGCGTAGCCTAAACGAGTAGCGCGGATTCGTTCTGTTTTCAGTTCGTTTGTCCAATGTAGCTCTTGTAAATCGGTCATGATGAGAATGCAAGGCTGTTCATTCCATGCACAGCGATCGCAGAATCACTAAATCCTGGAGGGACTGCACAGTGATTGCTGCATGCAGTATGTGGGGATCTTTGCCTAATGTTTAACAGTGTCTAGTTCGATTGCACAGTGACCCCTAGTGGATCAACTTCCCCACTAACATGTCTGTCATGTGTACGGAAGCTGCACATACCTTAGGCAGATTCTCTTTGTATTGACATTGCTTAAAAGCATCGCTGTAGTAATCTGCCGCCTGATTGGCAAGTTTAGCGACAATGGCGTCCTTCATCTTATCTGTGAGGTGAAACATTAGACAGTTAAAACTGTGTCAACTACAAGCAAAAAATGCACAAACAAACACAGACGCACCAGCAGTGGCTTTGAGAACGAAGACCTCCTGTGCCTGGCTGAGCATGATCTGACTGAGCGTGCCCACCGTCTCGGGGGAGATGTCCATGGTGGGCTCTCTATTCAGTGCAGAGAGCACTGTATCCTTTATATGAGCAAATGCACCACTCGCCAGCTGGAAAGAGACAGGAAATGCTTGAAACATTTTTATTTCTCTTGATTGTTTGTGTTGTTGAAGGACAAAAGGTCAAAATCAAACCTGGTAGAACTTGGCGGCGGTCTTCAGTCCCTCGTCATTGTCGAGATTCTGCTCAGAAGCAATCTGACTGGCCAGCGCGCCCACATTAAACAACACACACGTCTTCTCATAGCCCAGACTTGCCAATGCTGAAGCACACAAACAGTATTAACCACAATGTATTATTCACTGTTTAAGTTTGTTCTTTTTTCTATTCTCTTAATTCTTTTCTATAAGACATTTTTAAATTAATTGACTTTTATATTGCATAAGCAAAGCACTATAAAACATGTATATATAAAATGTGCTATATAAATAAAGTTTCTTTGTCTAAGCATTTTACTAATAACACCATAATGTATTTAGTACTTTATTCATATATGAATAACAAGTAACTTTCCTATTTTTGATTATTAAATCTTAATTTGACATGAATAAAAAAAGAGATTTATCATGCACCTGTAAACACGATATGGTCTAAAACAAAAAAAAAGTACCAACAAAGTAAATGAAATCAGGACACTCTGCATTAAAAAAGTTGAGAAATAAGTGGTAACATGTAGTAGTAAGTAATATATAAAGTATGCAAATGAGTCATGTGATTAAGTTATGGAAGTACTGGAGATAACATTATTTATATGCAAACACAACAACTCAATGTAACAAAATTGTTTCGCTTACATTTTTTTAATAGTTCATCTGTAATTCTGTGGTGCTAGTTATTAACGACTATTTATTTGCATGCATCATCAATATTTAGGTAAATATTTAGGTATTGTCAATTTTAGAACTTCTATCATTAATTATGAAACACGGGTTTAGTACAGATAAGTTTGCTATTTTTTTAAAGACATTTTGCTTTTGCAAGGATGGGAAAATTCTAATAAATTTCTGTAACATTCTGTAATATTCTAGAGCTTTCTGGAACATTCCAGATTCAGAACATTGTGGGACTAGTCATAAAAAGACAAAAATCATCCAATGTACCCTTCTGAAGTTTTGGAAGACTCACTTTTGGTAACTGTTTAGGTTACATTGTTGTTAGCACAGCGTTATGCATGTATCATGTAAGTTTTATGCATGAGTAATAACAGATTAGCTTCTATAAGTTGTCAACATATTTCTTTAGGCACGGTTAATGATACACAAAAAGTAAAGTGATATTTGTTTTCAGAATGTCAAACTTCATATAGAAACATTAAAAATAAAAGCGAAACTTTTATAAAAATGTGCTCGGTTTCAAATTAGTTAATAATTTCCTTGAATATGGATGACAGAAATATAATATTTATTGATGCATACTCCAAAGTATTTACATAATTGTTATAAATAATATAGATATTATAGATAATTGTTTTAAACAAACTATATACAACTATCTGCAATAAAGCATCTACCAAGACAATAAATGCCTTAAAAACAACTTACTCATAGCACTTTTGTAGTGCAATCGAAAAGTACTAATGTGTAACATTGAAGAATGCAACACAAATAAATTAATTTCACCTTAGGTGCATTTGTTTGTACTGACGTGCTTATTCTGTTTTAAAATCACATATCAACTCACCAAGCTTGACTGAGCCTCCAAAAAGAGATCCTTTATCAAAAGCATCCTTCCATGTAAATGTCAGACATAACTGGAAAAAAACAGTTATGTATTATTTACAGACTTATGAATATGCTCAAATTACTCTATATTATTATAATCAATTATTGTCATAAAACAAATGGATGGGTTCATATTTATTTAGGTTACCTCTGTAAAAGGCAATTTGGGTTCAATTGCACAGAGCTGATCATAATATCTAAAGGGGAGAGAGAAAAACAATGAGAAAAGCTGTTAAAATGGAAAGTGTGAGGAAAAACGCTTTAGTTTCTTTAGATGAAACGTAAACCATGGTGACAAAAAATGTAGCCATGCCAGCATTCTCATGTGACTGTCAGTCTGACACAAGAAGCAAATGACATTAATGAAGTTACTCAGCCTCATTGTTACAGAGCTAACTAGTGACAAAAACATTTCCTTCCTGGAAGGAAAGAAGAGCATTTCCCCACACCTCTACTCCATATGTTTTCTATCTGCTATTTCTTGCCTCTCGGCACTATAAAAATAACATGAGTGTAGACTCGAGAGGGAATACCGCTGATGGTTGTGCCCAAGGGGCTCTTCGTCATACAAACCAAACACCAGTCTAACTAGGAGCTACAAAGCAGGCCATTCATCTTGACCATTGAGCATGGCTACAAAGCAGCAAACAAAAAGCTTATTCAACACACTTCTCATTCACTCTCCAGATGGCGCAAGTCCCAGTCGCTACATTAACTCAACTACATTAAACCACAAATGAAATGCAGAATCTAACCGCTGACTTGGAAAATAAGGCCTTCATATGAAAGTCAAGTTTTAAGTAGAATTCAAATACACAGTTTTGTTACTTTTCTCAATATTAAAAATAATGTAATAATGATAGTCTTATGGTATCACAGAAGGTAAATAATAAATTCTAACAATTTCCCAATTCATATAAATAAACATTTCAGCAAGACCAAAACAATGGATATAAAAGGGGACAAAATGAAGTGCTGAAAGCATGATGCAGCAAATCTGATTTTGTTAACCAAATTAATTAGCCATTTCCTCAACTCTTTCAAAGCAAAAGATCAGCTGCTGGTTTATAGAGAAAGAAATAAAGCATGAAGCGCAGTAATAAATTCTTCCCAAAATAAAACGTATAGGTCACTCACACCTGAATACAGCGCCGCGCTGCAAACACGTGACTTAATGGAATCACGTGAAAACTAGGTCGACGATAACTGATCAAATTGCTTTGTGAATATAATATAAACACTCCGAATATATTTTCTTATTTATTTCTGTTATTTATCACTCTGTTATCTACAGTGAAAGTTTGAAGAGGTGAATCTGAATGACAGACACACCTGAGTCACGCAAAACCAGGAAGCTCGGTGACATTTGATAAATAGTGTGCTCATGGACTTTTTTTTTTGTTACTAAACTTTAGTAATTTTAGGGTAAAATGTATGTAAATGCATGAATGTAAAGTTTAGATGCTGTAACTTTTCAATGTTTTCCCTCATATTAATCACCATTTTGGGTTTACTAGTTTATTTTAAATGCTCATAGGGTTTGAAGAATTTTAAAAGTACATATATTCTTTGTAGCCTCTTAATTAATATGCGAGTATGACATAAATTAAATGGAGTGTAGCATGTAACAGCACAGGATGTCAACTTCCCCAAAGAATAGAATCTCAACTGCTCAAATATAACGACGCAACGTTAAACTACAAACCGCCCTAAACACACATATGCACTCTAAACACTAAAACAATAAGACATAACGTTACTAAACACAACAAACAGGGCAACCAGCATGAGCAACACCTCCAGTTCACGTTTTATATTTCAATGAAGCAAACAGATAATAAACTCTTGACATAAGCTAAACTCTTAAAGAAACTAGTTCTGTTATCAGATAGTATCAAATCTACATAAAATGGAGACATGTTGTAGCACGTTTGCGGCATAAAAATGGATTAAACTTGCTAGCTTCCTGTGCTTTAGACATCTTCTGCTATCCGCCAACAGAAAATAATAAGAACTTTAGTAACGTTAAATCATACAGACTGAATAAGAAACCACGAAACAGAGCTGTCAATATTTAACAGGCAGCAGAAATAAACACCCACTGAAACTTCGTAATCAAGTTGTCCCGTCAGGCTCTTACCGCAGCAGGATTTCCAGCGAGCTCTCGTGTTTGTCCAGCGGCCTCCCAAGAGCACTTTTACGCAGCTTATTGAGCTCTTCCACGGCACGGAGAGACTCCGTCTGCTCCTCACCGGGAGGATACGTGGACGTTACAAATTTCGACAACGGTTTCACTAAGTCGACCTCCGAGGACTTCTTCAAAGGGACAGAAATAAACGTCGCCATTTGGGCCCGCGTGAAACACAATTCTAGTGGCGAGTGAGAACGCTGCAGACGGACAAAAACAAAGACAGAGCACTCCCTGGTTCTCCGGAGTGCGTCATCACGTCAGATGCGCTGTCAAAGTCACGCATGCGCATTCTGCGCTCGCTGGTGTAATCGCACACACGTTAAATGTCCTTCCATTTAAATCCATAAATATGTAAATAGCGTTTTATTTCCATGTTCCTGCACAGGAGGCTTATGTAGAACTGTATTTTAGTATAGTATAAATTCTATAGATGCAGTAAATTCAACATATCAAGTTTTTGCTGGGTGTAACATAACTAATCAGGTGCATGACAAAACTTAAACATGTATGTCCCTATGTTATGAATGTCTTCTAATTTGAAGAATGTCTGCAATTAAATTATGAACATTACTTTTAACACTCATTTCTTTTTTTCTATAAAACAGCTTAAAAAGTTTACCCAGTTTCCCTTAAACAATTAACTGTCAAATTAATTATCCTCTTACTTCGCAATAGAAGTACGTCAGAGACCATATATGAAAATTATTTTTATTTCTGGTACAGGCATTAATTGTGTACATCTCAGCACCCCCTATGGAAGAGAGGCTTCTTTAGACAGACAGTGACATGAGGGCACCATGATTATCATCACGGAAACACAGAGGACAGTCCGGTGATCCACAGCATTTGATCAGAGGAAGAGAACAACACACCTCTTCATGGATTTAGACTTGGATCATTTGTTCAACCTGGAAACATTGTGTACACCAAAAGTCTATGTGAGCATCCAACAACAGCAAAGTATCCATTTCATTGTGGTATCAGTTTCAGTGCAGACTTGGTCATTCCCTTTTTTTTTTTTTCTTTTTATGAGAATTAAAAGGAGTCAACATTCTTACAACCATGCTCCTCTATAAAGTAGCAATAATAAGCACAGTACATGCCAAAGCACAGCTGCCCAATACATGTCTACTAAGATAGAAGACCTATTGAGTCAGTCTCTATTTAAGAAAGAAAAAAAGAATGAAAAAAAGGCTTGCTGACCGCAGCCATGATGGCTAGGTTTAACTGGAGCAGCTGACGGTAAACCACGTGTGCATTTAGAAAAGCACCAGCCGAAGTCATATCCTAGGTCAAAAAATTAAGATAATAGAAAGCAAAGGCATTATGGGAAATATAATTTATGGCTGCATGTGATTGTGCACATTTATCAATAATCTGTTATAATCTGTGCCAAGAGCTACTATAAAGGGCAGGTACGCAGTTACCGGGCACAGAGAATACGAAGCACAACAATCACAATCTAAAAACCATTAAACCATCATTTAATTCTAAACATGTGGAACCAGGTGACACTTAATTCATCCCACTAAGCACAAAGTAAATGCTAAGAAACTAACAGAATCTAGTCAACAGAAACAATGGCACCAGAAACGATTGGTCTTGAGAGAGGAATTGGAAAACGATATCAGCATTGACAATGTCATCTACGAGAGTAGGATACAGCCGAAACTTGAGTCTCACAACCTCACGCTAGCTGCAGCGCACCGTACTCAAACTCAAGGAATTATTTCAGCCAGACAGACATAAAGACATCCTGCGCATGCCTAAGTCAGTACGCGTTTCCCCACATTTGAAAAAGAGGTCATTACTATCTACCGAGGGGTTTGTGATAGCGTCTGCAGGCCAATCCGAAGGGGCAGGAAGCGAAACGGTTGACAACTCGCAGACAAAAGGCAGACAAACTCAAGTAAGTACTGTACGTTCATAATTAGCAAAGTGAAGACAGAGTCTGAGCACAGCCTTATCGCGGCGCCGGATGCTTAGATTCTTCCATGAACACCATGCTGAAGTAAAAGTGGTCACAATTCTCCTCCACTTCCTTGCGGTTTCTGCCCACCTCCATCCCTCCCGATTCAACCTTTAAAAACGCACTCGCACGCATACTTAAAAGCCCACTCCTCACACATACTGGCATCAGTTTAAGTGTTTTCAATATGAAACAATTTACACACTGAAGTCAGATTCTAACAATTAGGAGGCCCTGCCCAACCCCAGCAATCTCTCTCTCCTCTGACGTGCGAGACGTGAAGAACGAGAGAGAGATGAGGAAAGGAAGAGAGAGGAGGATGGAGGGAACATGTTCAATGCTCAAGAATGGCAGTATGGAGGCCTTGAGATGTCATCACACTCTGCTTCACGTTGCTTGCAGCAGCTCTACTTCAGGACCAGGTGAAATCCATCACTGGTGTCATCTGAGGATGAATAAAAGTCACAGAAATGTTGGAGAACAAGAAAAGCAGTGATGGGGTTTAATGAAATGTTTCCGCCATAGATACCTTGTATTGTGCTGACAATAAAACTGCTCTCATCTGGGAAGTTATAAACCATCTGTAAGCAAAAAAAAAGATTGTAAGGCATTATCTTATATATTAGGATAAATTTGAGTTACCAAGGTCTTCTTCGCACTACACAGATTTGTTCCAAATATGATCTTTAGGACTACATTTTAAATCATACCAGTGTTAAGTGTAGTGAGTATCATTTGTTGCTACAGTCATTTATATATATATGGTTTCTATAAAATATTATCAGCACAACTGTTTTTTCAAATATAATAACAATGTTTTCTGAAGGATCATGTGACACTGAAGACTGGAGTAATAGCTGCTGAAAATTATGTTTTGCCATTAGAGGGATACATTTTAAAGGGGTCATATGATGCGATTAAAATTTTTCCTTTCTCTTTGGAGTGTTACAAGCTCTAGGTGCATAAATAAGTCTTAAATTCAAAGAGATATTCTTTATAAAAGTTCTTTATAAAAGTTAAGAGTCAACCACGCCTACCTAAAACGGCTTGTTCTAACACGCCGCCACATACCTATGTCACAATGTGGAAATATTAGCATAATGCCGCCCAAATGTTCACAGGGGGCAAAGATAGAAGGCGTAACTTTTATTCTTGCTGTATGTAGTATTGTTGCTGCTGCCGTGTCGTTAAGGCACTGTGTGTTTCGTTGTGAAAAGTGAAACTACTTTGTTTGGCCTTCCGAAAGAGGGTGATATCTGCTTCGTCATGCCTGGAGTTGATCTGTGTTGGTCGCTGAGGAAATACATCAGCTTTGTGCTGTGGATCGCCGGATCGGATTTCATCGTGGATGAAGCGGAGTCCAGCCCCGGGGGCTTCACATGTGGTTGCCGCAAGCCCACCGACCACTCCTTTGTCGAATCCGCTGGCCGCCACTCACTCTAGCCCGCCGTCCGTTCCTCACTCTAGCCCGCCGTGTGTGACGCTGATGTTTCGTTGTGAAAGCGAAACTACTTTTTTTTTGGCCTTCCAAAAGAGGACACGACCAGAAATCAGTGTTAAGTTGTATTTACAAACACTGTTTCAGAACGGTTCAACCCAAATATTCAGATGTGCACATTTTATGGAGGACTGTTTCCTAAACCTGGGAGAGTAGACTACAATGCAAGCTGTTCTGACTCAAAGACTGTAAGTAAGTTTTTATATATAAAGAATATTTGCCACTGATGATTCAAACGCGTGTTTTGAGCAGTGCTTGTTGTTTGTCATTTTTGATCACAAATGCAGACATGGTTTTAATGTTTACGCGGCATGATGCAATGCTAAAAAGACAGTAAGTCCATTCTCCAATCCTTAAGTTTAGACCCCACTGATGCAAACAAAGTGCCGCTTCGTTTATATGTTTTAATGTTTTTGTTCTCGTCGCTTCTCCGGACACAGCATCACAAATGGTAGGGTTTATGCTTCCGTCCACGCACTTGAAGGTCTTTTCCGACATCACAAGCCCTGGATCGCTGCACCTCACAGCACGCCTTGCTTTTTTAGAACGATGAACTTTGTAAAAATCTATGCGTTTCAGAAAGGGGCATAGAGGAGAAACAATAATCTACTGTATGTGTAAAATAATTTGTTTTTTTGAACCCTTAAAAACCACAGAACATTTTTATTCACAAACACCAAATACACAAAATAATGTTTCTTTTTAGCAGCATCATTATGACCCCTTTAAAAAGAACCGGTTATTTTACATTGTCTATCATGGTAAATATGTAGCCTTAATACATTATGCATTACATTACACCTAGACAAAATCTGTCACTGATGTTCTTCACCTACATGATCCGTTATTCAAGGACAATACCATCAGAAAAAAAAAGTCCTAACAATGAATTTGTTTTTATGCTGTGCATGATGCAAAAAATTATCCACTATACAGCACAGTTGGCCAACTTATTACGCTACCTGCTAACAGGGAAAGAGAGATACGGACACAGTGGGGG
This sequence comes from Sinocyclocheilus anophthalmus, assembly GCA_018155175.1. Classification (NCBI taxonomy): domain Eukaryota; kingdom Metazoa; phylum Chordata; class Actinopteri; order Cypriniformes; family Cyprinidae; genus Sinocyclocheilus; species Sinocyclocheilus anophthalmus. The sequence continues at coordinate 280,695 of JADLZN010007294.1, read as the reverse complement.
GGAAAAGTATTTAGTTAGCCACCAATTGTGGAAGTTCTCCCACTTAAAAGATGAGAGAGGCCTGTAATTTTCATCATAGTATACCTCAACTATGAGAGGCAAAATGAGGAAAAAAAATCCAGAAAATCACAATGTATGATTTTTAAACAATTTCTGTGCAAATTCATGGTGGAAAATAAGTTTTGGCAATAACAAGTTTCATCTCATACTGTTGTTATATACCCGTTGTTGTCAGACAGAGGTCAACCGTTTTCCTGTACTCTTCACAAGGTGTTCACACACGTTGCTGGTAGTTTGGCCCATTCCTCATCAGATCTCCTCTAGAGCAGTAAATTGTTGGGGCTGGGTCGCTGGGCACCAACGGATTGGTTCACCTCCCGTACCAAAATTTTCTAATGGGTTTGAGATCTGGAGACTGCTAGCGCCACTCCAGGATCTTGAATGCTTCCCTTTTTTAAAACCCCCGGGGAAAAAAAAAAGGGCCGCCCCACTCCTTCGTTGCCCGGGCGGTGTGTTTGGGATCATTGTCATACTGAAAGACCCAGCCACGTTTCATCTTCAATGCCCTTGCTTTTTTCACTCAAAATCTCACGATACATGTCCCCATTCATTCTTTCATTTACACGGATCAGTCGTCCTGGTCCCTTTGCCCCAAAGCATGATGTTTCCACCCCTATTCTTCACAGTAGGTATGGTGTTCTTTGGATGCAACTAAGCATTCTTTCTCCTCCAAACACGACAAGTTGAGTTTTTACCAAAAGTTCTATTTTGGTTTAATCTGACCATATAACATTCTCCCAATACTCTTCTGGATCATCCAAATGCTCTCTAGCAAACTCAGACGGGCCTGGACATGTACTGGCTTAAGCAGGGGACCGGCTGGTGGTGGGGCGCTGTGCAGGATTTGAGTCCCTGGCGTTGCAGTGTGTTACTGATGGTAGCCTTTTTTACTTTGGTCCCAGCTCTCTGCAGGTCATTCACTAGGTCCCCCCCGTGTGGTTCTGGGATTTTTGCTCACCGTTCTTGTGATCATTTTGACCCCACGTGAGATCTTGCGTGGAGCCCCAGATCGAGTTAGATTATCAGTGGTCTTGTATGTCTTTCCATTTTCTAATAATTGCTCCCACAATTGATTTCTTCACACCAAGCTGCTTACCTATTTGCGATTCAGTCTTCCACCTGGGCAGGTCTACAATTTTGTTTCTGTGGGGGTTTCCTTTTTTGTTTCTGGTGTCCTTTGACAGCTCTTTGTTCTTGGCTATGGTGGAGTTTGGAGTGTGACTGTTTGAGGTTGTGGACAGGTGTCTTTTATACTGATAACAAGTTCAAACAGATGCCATTAATACAGGTAACCAGTGGAGGACAGAGGAGCCTCTTAAAGAAGAAGTTACAGGTCTGTGAGAGCCAGAAATCTTGCTTGTTTGTAGGTGACCAAATACTTATTTTACCGAGGAATTTACCAATTAATTCTTAAAAAAATCCTACAATGTGATTTTCCTGGTTTTTTTTTTCTCTTTTTGTCTCTCATAGTTGAGGTATACCTATGATGAAAATTACAGGCCTCTCTCATCTTTTTAAGTGGGAGAACTTGCACAATTGGTGGCTGACTAAATACTTTTTTGCCTCACTGTATCTGGCTGCTTTTAGTGTGGTTGCATGAATCTGTGATGTAGGTCTGTGTTTACCTGGTCGCTGAGTAGTATGTGTATCCCTGTGGGCCCCTGTTTGTAGACTTGGTTGATGTGGGACAGCGGCAGTGCCAAGACACTGGAGATTTTCCTAGTTAGCTCGCAAGCCGTCATCTCCTCAAGGTAAAGAGCGTGGTAAACTAAACACAAATGCAGACGCATTTTAAAACAAGACCAACAATGATTGTAGATATCACAGTAGACTGACCTAAATAAAAACATATTACATCTGCAGAACCAAAAGAATACAAACAGAAAGGGTTTGACCTATAGACAAACATGATGGAATTTGCAACAATTTTACAATTGGCTGTGATGCAATGTGTTTGATAAAACATTAAATACTTCATTTATCCAAATGAACAAACATATTCATCTGTGAATTTCTATAGAATTCATTTATTAGGTAACCAGTAATTAGGAAACCTGATTATTTCTTGGTAAATGAGTTTGGGGTCTGAGCACAGCGTTTTAAGTCTGTTATTAGAAGTGGCTGCAGAGAGAATGATGTCTGGTTTGAGGTGTGGTCTTGTTGCCATGTCAAATGTCAATTGTTATGGTGCTGTGTTTTCGAGAGCAGGATGAGCAGCCATTCGTATTATTATTACCATTCGGCTTTTTTTATGGTTGCATCTTTATCTTACAAACTACCCGTTAATGGTTTGGGGTCGGTAAGATTATTATTCTTTTATATAGATATTTTTTTAATATTTACAGCTTTTTTATATTTAACAGAAGGTAGGTAAAATCTTTAAGCTTTTTCTTTTTTGAAAGAAATCTCTTATGCTTACTAAGTCTGCATTTATTTGATTAAAAATACAGTAATACAGTGAAATATTATTACAATTTAAAATAACCCTTTTAATATAATAAAAATAACTATTTTAATATGTTTCAACATGTAGTTCTTCCTGGTTATGGCAAAGCTTAATTTTCAGCAGGCATTACTCAAGTCTTTAGTGTCACATGATCCTTCGAGAATGCATCGAAAAACATTTCTTACATTATCAATGTTAAAAACAGTTGTGCTGCTCAATATTTTTAGGTAAACTGTCTGTGACATTTTTTTCATAAATAGAACGGTTCAAGAGGCGCAGACTTTTTGTAACAACGTTAAAAGCTTTACTGTCACTTTTGATCAATTTAATGCATCCTTGCTATTAATTTCTTTTAAAAAAGCACTGAACTTATCAACTTTTGAATTGCTAATTTGTGCTAATTTGTCTCATGTCTGCCCTGCAATTTATCTTGTAATAGTTTGAATATTGTAATGTAACAGCCTAATGTGTATGATTGTGGGATTTTCAAATTCCTAACAACTTTCAGTAATTATTAGATTGAAACATTTTCATTAATGTGAATGCATTTAACATAGCCATCTGTTGCGGTTTTATGTTACCAATGTCAAAATTATTTTTTTTTAAATCAAGCAAACTGAGAGCACTACCTTACATTTTGATTAAGTCATGCAGCTTACACTTTTTACATTATGTGGTATTGAGTATCAGAAAAACGAAGTGAACACCTTTTGGTTCACCATTTGTATTACTTTGGCGGAAAGGTTATGAAGGTTCGTACAATAGATCAAGCAATTCAGTGCTGCTGAATAATCCTGCACTGCATGTTTGTTGTTGCCACACAATAGATGTTATTTATTTGTTATGATTGTGGTATGTTAGGAATGGCTGTGCAAGTCTCCACGATTGATATTTATATACCAGGTATGGATGTTGGACTGCTGTGTTCGCCGTTTTTGCTGTGGCCACGTTTCTCCAGGAGAGGGCTCTCACTCTGAGACGCCTCCAGGGACACGTAAACTGTGAGTCTGGGACGCACTGCTCTGTACCAGGACACAAACACACACAATGTGAACAGAATTCTTTAATTTACACATTCATAATGGTAAGAAAACTCATATATTAACATCACTTGTGATTTTCTTTTAATCATACCTTGACTTTAGTGCATTGTAGAGTCTGATTCCATCAGCTGCACCACAAATTTGGACTAAATCCTCACGAGTTAATTTCAGTAGATCAGAACCTAAGATGAAAAACCAGTCGTATCAAATTGGTCTTATTTATAACTACTTATAGTTTAATGCTGTGTCTGTTAGGGCTGGATAATTACACAGATTTCCCATTTTCCATTGGATTCTGATTTAGAACTCTAGATTCTATTAAATTCTGATTCAGTCTATTTCGATATTTCAGTTTTAATGCCCTATTTGATTATGTTTATAAGAAAGAGATTCTTTTAAATTGTATTAGGCAACCATTTCAGACTGATTTAAACTGGTAACTTATCTTTTTGGACTATTCATTAAAAGAACCAGTTCATAAGAGTCATTTGTTCATGATTTAGAATACACTGCATGTTTGGTTTTACACAGCTTGTGAGGACAACTAAGAATCGTTATCAGGATGATTCAAATGAAGACTGCAATTCTTCATATACAGATATTTTTACCCAGCCCTAGTGTAGTTTAATCTTTGCAACAGAAACTGTGTAAATACCTGAGAAATGGGTGAAAATACGACTGTATGAGTTAAATCTGTTCTTAAGCAGCCACTTCTGTGTGTCCTGTATAGATGCTGTGGGACTCAGAGACTGCAAAATGTTCACAGATTTATGTTTTTCAGATGCAACAGAAAAACAAATGTGCATCTTTTAAGGCAAATTAGTAAAGATTTAATATATAACATGTACAAACCTCCATAGACATGAGGCTACCAAGATCCCCTTGATGGTTAGGTGAAGACGACTCACTGAAAACAAAAGTACAAGCATTAGGTAAAGCCTAACTGTGGTTCATGGCACAATGTAAAAGAAACACAGAGACGCTTCATGAGTGTGTCACCTGTCTGGTACTGTGCTGTTAGGGCTGTAGGTGTGTGTGCTGGAGGTGAAGGTCGGTGTAGCTGCTGTGTTGGGGTTGACGTATGCATTATCTGGCCATGGAGAGCACTACAATGAGAGAAAGAGAGATATGTGAGAAAAAGTCCAAAGTGATCCTAAACAAAACTGAATTCTGATGTCAGACTAATGTATACACACGCTGATGAAGGACACTGATCTAAAAACAAATATGAACCATGTTTTGGAGTTTCGAATGAGTGAACTGTTAATGCAGCAGAGGTGAGTGGGCACTTACACTTCCTCTTTTGCTTTTGGCGATGGAATCGCCACAGTCTGCAGGAAGTGTCCGCTTGCTGGATTTCTTTAGCTCATGTTCTACAGCCTCCTCAATCACAGGCTCCAATCGAGTCTACGCAAAAAGAGACAAACCACAGTGAAAACACAGAGAAAAACAGACACATGTAAATTAGAATACAGTCAGTTTTCTGACCTGTGTTGATGTTCTTCCTACTGAAACAGGAAGTTTAGGTAAAACATATTAAAGGGCTTGTCCCTTTTTTCAACAGCTAATTACTTGTTATAATCATTAACCATGATTTGCTCTTTGCTAGTTATAGGTGATAAACTGGAAGGAATGTTGTTCATCAACATCAATCATTTCTGTTTTTTGAGCAGAGTTGTTATTTCTAACCAAGACTTATTATGGTTAATTGAACAAGTTTAAATTAAACTATATATATACTATATGATATATAATATATATATATAATAAGATTAAAAAAAACTTAAATGAAATTAGAAATGTTGACTGGCACTAAATGAAATATACTCATTGGAAGTACTAAACTACTAAAACTAAAATAGAAAGAAACCAAAGCTAAACAGAAATATTTATGAAAACAAAGCAAAAACGAACTTAAAATAAAAAAAAATATATAAGAAAAGCTAAATCAAATTAGGGCTGAACGATTTTTGAATAATCAATGTCGATTTTTTTTTTAATTACACAATATTGTGATTTAATCCTCAAGTAATTATTTTTTTTTACAGCTCGTTATGTTTCGTATATGTCAACAAAGACAACTATAAATCATGGTATAGTATGACCAACACACTATTAGATCGATTAAACATAAATTTTCTTTTCTGTAGGCCAGGCCTATTTGTTATGATGAAATTAGGTGATGCATGAATTGCTATGAATGACATTTTTATTTAACATCTACAATCACATAGTATATTGACTGATTTGTTGAACTTTCCACCTAATAATTATGTTAAAATAAGCCTGGTGTAACCCATTAATATAAAGCCAGTACAAATCACCACAAGACCTTAAAGTAGATTCGCAGAAATATAAACAATCTGTTGCTTTAGTACAACAATACCTCTTAGCAGTACTACTTACAAGGGGTCACTGGGCAATAAACATATGTAAATAGTATAGTGCACTGCGGCAACTTTTAAAACACTGTCTGTTAACTTACACTTTTTTGTCGAGTCCCTTTCAAAACCTAATACAAAAAAATCTGCGCACGCTCCGCTTCCGCGAATGCCATCCCCCATACGCACCCCAAGACGACCAAATAAGTGTCACTACCACAGTGTGCGTGGAGCCAAACTTGTGTCTTGGGGCTTTTATTATTTAAATGTGACCTAACAAGCGGGAAACAAAAACGCACCTGCAGATCACTTGAAGACATTGAAAATAGCATACCGAGAAATGGCAAATATTATTAATACTTCTCCTCATCTGTTCTTATTTATTTATTGTTTGTGGGTGTTTCGATGCTGTCCGCTAAGCGATGAGGACACCACTATTCTGTATCCATCCTCACCAAGCGACAGGACACACCGATGGCTAAAGCCAGTACAGACGGCACAATACAGTAGAACCCATATATAACAGGACGCTCTGGTGGTACACTTGGAGGTCGTATCGCATGCGCGGAAGCAACAAACCGACACTAACGATTGCCCGGTTGTTTCTATTTAGACATACTGCACAAAGTTACATGATTTGCAACGGTCACTTTTGCTCACTTCCGGTGTCGGTGATCCTTTGCGACAGGGCGCTAGGACTGCACAAACTGTGAGCGTTCACAGGAAAGACCCAGGTGCGGGACGTCAGAAGTCGCCAAGAGCCAAATCCCTCATCGGTCATATTTCTGTTTCATCATCTACTTTTATAATGACAGACCTCCTTGGGTCCTGTGCCACTATCATCATGGAACTTTTCGTGCGTCGTGCTTCCACAAAAAGACCGAATAGACCATCTCCCGATGTCATGTTACAATCCGTGGGGCTTGTGTACCCAGAGGTGTTAATATAGTTCGGGTGGCGGCTGCATAGGGCCCAGCTCGATCGACTTGAAGCATGCGCGGCTTATGACCGATGGGTGTCATCCAAGTACTGCGAGAGCTATAAGAGCAGCGCGGGGACGTCTCCGTGCTTTCTCTGCCGCTCGCCGTAGCTTGAGGTCATACAGCGGATCTGATCTTCAAGTCGACACACCGTCTTCAACTCTAGCGGTGTCATACGTGACCTGTTGATAATTCGCAGCCTCTTCTATCGACAAATTGCCGTTTACTGATCTAATCGCGATTATCACGCAGACTGCAATCGTAATCGTTTGCAGCTGGAGAGAGACGTCGAGGGAAGTAGGCGATACGTTGACCCTCATCAAAATGATAATTAAATATACTAGAATAGGCATATTAAAATCTAAAATAATCTGTTTCTGAATGAAGGGAAAGTCCTACAGGGCATGATAAGTATTTAGTGGATTCAGACAAGGTGACTTTGGTGACAATTAGTGGTACCTGCTTAACAAGGAGACTTCATCGTATTTAGATTTTCGCCACGATTTGTAAACATTCGCGGGTCATACAATAAATCGTCTTCGCTGCCATAGGGTCTTGGTTTCCCGTACATTACCCGCTACTATGGCCTCTTGTGCTTTGATCTCGCGGCACGCCGAGGTCCCTTAGTAAGCGGTCTCAAATCACATCCCAGAGGAGGAGGACTATGTACAGCTAGGAGCGAAGCTATTTTTACAATTATGTAGACTCCAGCCAAGCTACCGTCAGTCCTAAGTGGTTCTAGTCAAGGATAGATGGCGACTGTACCGATGTTACTAGGTGGTCTAATGTGCCAGTCATTAATAGAGATCGAGCTGAGAACGAACAGACAACATAAAAATACATGAATAGATGTCTGGTTGAAGGCCAATGGGGGGAGCGGGGGATCTAGGACAAAACATAGGATGATGTCGAGTTCATGAAGGTAGAGCAGTCTTCGAGGTTAGAATGGATTTATGAACAGTAAGTATATAGCTCGCCCGGGTGCAACCCCTGTCGTTTATTTCGCTCCCTTCTATCGTCAGTCGGGAAAAGTGAGCTGTTTGTTTGGTTTCGGTCTGTCACCTTCGGAAGCCAACCCTTTGCGCGCGTCTGTTAGCATGATATAGTTGCCGTCTACGGTATAAATACATAACTAAAGACTTCAGAATTTCACATGAGATGCTATGGTGCAGAACAATAGAGGAACTCCATTAATGCATGTCCACGTGATCATAACAAACGAACTCCGGAGGAGAGTTGAAAATGATAAAAGTCTCGAGCCGAGACGAGCGAGTGCATGCGTGTGGGCTGAGCATCACCGAACACATTAAGCGGTGGCTCCGATCTGGGCAGCATGTGGTGCGTCGGAGGAGAGAGTCAACAAGCGAGTACGACGGTCAGGTCGGTGTAAGGGGCCTCACTACGCGCTTTACGGCGAGGTGCGTCTAGACTCAGTCTCTAACGTAGTCTACTTTCATAAGTGGTCAGATCGTGCGTCTAAGATCGCTGGGGGGAACGGAACTCCTTTCTCTCCACCGTGTTTCCGCGGGGTGAACTCTGTACTGATGCAATGAACCTTCAATAAGGGAAGGAAGGAAAGATAATTAACGTGGAACACATGATCGGTTCCTGAAGCACTCTTGAGAAGATCCTTGGCATCCATTGCACTATTTCTGCACAGATTAGGATGTGCCAGATACGTTTTTAATCAACTGGAATGATATTCAGATGTTGGAAATTGATCGAAGGTCAAGAGATAATGTCAAAGAGCTAGTAGCCCTAATCAGACTCTCTCCAACATGTCTGGGACTTTAAGATAATCTCAAACATGTCTGACGCTATTGGCACAACATCTACATAGCTCCTTTGAGTGTGTGAGAGAATTTCTGGCCAATGAGATAGTACTTCAGGCATGTTCTATTCATTAACTACACAAAACAGCTGTGAGGATCTTGACAGCCAGAATTTAATATTGACCTGAAGCATCACACACTAGTGAATGCTCAACTGCACATTTATGTGCTCAATTTTTGCAAAAACATAATTATTAATATTATACAGGGGCAACTAGTATAAGGAAGTTCCACAGAGAAGCATTGAAGAGCAAACAGCATATGATTATTCAACCAAATTCAAGTAATATGTCCTAAATAAGGTTGTATAAACATCAAAGTTTCAGTACTTGATATCAATGTAGTAAAAATTTCACAATTCTTAATACCAATTTTAATACCACAGCAAAATATATTGATGACATTAAAGTATTATAATGGTAATATTATTTTAATAATTTAATGCAATATAAATGTAATTTAATGTAATATACATAGAACACGCACGTATTTTAAAATGTTAAATTACATCTTTACATTCCTATATTTTTATTAAGTAAACAATATTATAATACATTTATGTCAATAGTAAACAGACAGAAATAATTGCTTTATATATACAGGTTAATATTAATAATATAACAAAACAGCAACAGGTCTATTGCAATTACAGTGCAAAGTCTAATGCAATTCTGATATTTGAATAAAAAAAAAACTTTTGTCCAACCCATTTACATTTACAAATCAAGTGTGCTTACATTAAAAAAGTCCTAAAATAGGTTGTAAAATAGTGTCGTTCCCAACTGTTGACTTCCTTGTTAATTATCAACAGGTATATGCAGAAAAATATTATGCACAGTGTTGCAACAAGTGTAATAAAACATTATGTCCGTAATGTTTTATTACACTTGTTGTAACATTGTACATCATACATTAGGCTGCCCCAAGAGCTATTTGGAAATGACATTTCAAACTGAAACTCTGTAGTATGTTTCTGTAACCTTTAAACTATAACAACAAGGCTGCATGTTTGTGGTTTGATCTTGAATTGGGGTTTACCTGCACAAACACAGACGCTCGCTTGGAAAGATCCCACAGGAACTCCGCGGCGTTTAGCTGTGACGGGTGTGTGTAGGGCTCAGTGATGCCAACTGACATGGGGATATCTGTAACAAACACATGACGCACTGTAAAAACTCTCTCCCCTGAGGCTTTATGCTGCTTTGATACTATTTACCTGATGAATCAAAAAGACTGAGCAAATTGATGGCAGCAAACTCAAGTAAACACATAAGCTCTCACCGATGTCGAGGAGGCGGTCGCCAGGCCGATTCCATTTCCAGCCCTCCAGCTGCTGGTGCTCCATGTACTGAAGCCTTCGGTCATGGAAAACCACCCTAACTATACTCTATAATTCACCCCAAACCAAACACACACAAACACAAAAAGCAGCACTCTTAAAGAGCCATACACCATACCCGTCCTTCCTGCACTGCTGAATCACCATGGCAAAACAAATGACATTTTATCCTAGTTGCGATGTTGTAGCCGGGATTGAATTTGATGATATAAATGACTGTGTAGATGTCCACTGTGGTTAAACCAGTGCATTCACTCAGTGAGGGATTCCTCAGACTGATTCAAAACAGTAGTTTGAGACACAAATCATTAAAAGAAATGACTTCTAAGAGTCATTTGTTCATGAATCAGACTACATGTCACACTGTATTTATTATTTATTTATTTAGTGTATGGACAGCCAAAGACCAATGAAGAAAAATGTTGTCTATTTACTGGTCAAAAGTTTGGGATAATTTGAGAAAATATTTTTATTTAGCACCCATGCATTAAATTGATCAAAAGTGATAGTAAAGATTTTAAATATACATTCAAAAAATAATTTTATATATATTATTGTATACATGTTTAGAGATAAATGGACGTAACAATGGTCACTTACAAAAACGGTGCCAGGTCGTAAAACAAGTCTTAACGGAATAGTTCACCCAAAAAATGAAAAATTCTGTCATTAATATCTCTCTCGTGCGCCCTTTTTTTTTCCTGTCATTCCAAACCTCTAAGACCTTCGTTCATCTTCAGTATCAGGCAAACTTAAGATATTTTTTATGGGATTAATCGGAGAGTTGTGCTGACCCCTCCCATAGACATGAAGGCACACTGAACACGTTTACAGGCCCAAATAGGTAGTGGGACATCGTTAAAATAGCCGAGGGACTTCAGTGTTCAAACAGTAATTTTATGATTTTACGGAATACTTTTTGCACGCAAAGAAGAACCACCAAGTAATTGACATTTATTCAACCATTTTTTACTCTTCGGTGTCGGTCTTCCCATGCGCTCACAAGGGTACCAGACGCATGCGTGTAGTGCAGTTGGCCAGCATTCATCTGTCTTACTATTCTGGTTCAAATAAGTAAGGCTGTGCAAAAAATTGCAAGTCATTCTCTCTGTCAAAATCTTCAGACATGTTTACGAAGACTGTTTTATGTACAGCGTGCATCTTTCTCTGCTTGTAAACAAGACACAGCGCATCAGGGTCAAAGTCAGAGGCTATCAGCAGCGCCACACAATGAATGCAGATTCGAGGACTGACACCGAAGAGAAGAAATTGTTGAATAAAGTAATCTTTTTGCTTTCTTTGTGCACAAAAAGCATTCATGTAGCTTCATAAAATTATGGTTGAACCACTGATGTCACATGGACTATTTTAAAGATGTCCTCACTACCTTTTGGGCCTTGAACATTTCAGTTGCGTTGCTGTCTATAGAGGGTCAGAAAGTTCTCAGATTTGATCAAAAATATCTTACTTTGGTGAACAAAAGATGAGGATGAACAAAGATCTTACGGGTTTGGAAAAATATGAGGGTGAGTAAATGATAACAGAAATTTCATTTTTGGGTGAACTAAACCTTTAATGCACTCAAAGCTTTTTCATTATTATTTTTATTAATCATTGAAATTTTATAGTCATATAACGCATCCACTCACCTTGAAAGGTTTGTGATCAACCATTTAGATATTATAAAATGAAAAAACAGAAATGAATCAAAAAAGTATGAATAACAAAAACACTTAAATCTAAAAATAATCAGTATCATACTGGTCATAAAAAACATACCGGTTGATTTGAACTATTCTGTAGAACAAATTTCCTTGTTAATTTTTTTCCTCTCTAATTTCAATTTATATGGCAAACTGTCAACATAAATATAATTAATTTTGCCAAGTTGTTGTAGATTCACTGAATACCACACCACACAAAACCACAAGTGCACAGCACTGATAAAACACACACAATCTCTCACCTTAACAGTCTTGTTGTTGAGTTCAGGCATCTCCTCTATTTTCCTATTATCAAGCAATCGGATCTCATACGACTGGCCTACAGTGGGAGAGGGGAAGCGTGTTACTGAAAATCTTCTCAACAAGGGTCTTGATATTCTCTAAGGAATAGAGAAAGAAATATAGTTAATGAAAACCATACCTTGGTTTAGGTAGGTGAGAGTTGCTCCTCGTGCAGTTGTTTTGTCTTTTTTTTTTTTTTTGTTTTGTTTTTTTCTGTTTCCCCTTTTTTTTTGTTTTTCTTTTTTTCTGTTTGTTTTTTTCTTTTTTTTTTTTTTTTGTTAGGTGCGTTTACCAGCAGGGACGTGGCGCGTACACAGCAATACTGAACGGAGGAGGATTCTTGGTGTCAGACTCCACAGGGACGCTAACATCTTCCTGCTTAAAGATGGGCAGAGCCAACACATCACTGAGGAAAACAAACACAGACACAAAGAAACGGAAGTTACGAAATATGTCGGTTAGAACCACAGAACCTCTCCCATCAGTATGGAAATGGTTGTCACGGAAACAGGTATACGTCTGCTTACACCTATAGACACTTTAAAAACCACACGACACATGACCGCTCTTGCATACATCTGAACCAAAAACATATAAAGACATATTCTCATCAGACTGCTAGGAAATAAAAATAAAACAAAAGGCAGGTATGTATTTACAATAATGAATTGTGGTCATCTTTGGTCATCTTGGTACTTTTCTGGACCTTGAACGTGGTAGTTACCTTGCTGTCTATGGGAGGGTCAGAGAGTCCTCATATTTCATCAAAAATATCTTAAATTGTGTTCTGAAGATGAACGGTCTTACGGGTTTAAGGAACGTACCATGAGGGGTGAGGTAAAGATCACAATGACTAGAAGAATTGTCATTGTTGGTAACAACCTGTTAACTGCCGAATGTATCCGGGGGATGTTGTCCACATACACATTGAAAAGACAAGTGTAAACGCGTTCCGATCCGGAAGTTATGTCCTATCAGCGCTGGCTGCTGCCCAGAGGGAGTCGGAGGACGCATGGTGATCGGATCTCAATTGGTAATGTAAATGCAATCCAGGCCATCAGTGGCTGCATTCACAGGTCGAAAAGGTCCTACGGCACACTAAAATCCCAAGCCACCCCCTCTCTCGCCGAACTGCAGAAGGGAGCACGAGGCCGTGGGAGCGCGTGTAGGGAGACTGTACAGTTATTTCCTTTGTTAAAGGTTCCGGAGGACGGGAGAATATTGGTTTAAAAAATGGAATCTGACACCTACTGGCCGGGCCGACTTGTGTACAGGGGCATTCTCTGCAGACTTATTTACACAATGCCGTTTGGGAACGAGAAGATTCAGGGATGTTAACCAGATAGAAACATATGTCAGCGAGTGTTGCCAAGTGTAACGCAGGGTCCTGATGGACCTGACGATCCTGATTGCCTTGATCAGAGGTGACGGTGATCACATGTAATGCCAAGTGTAACGCAGATGCATTTACACACTTTTTAATGCAGCTCTGAGGGACATGGAATACTTTAACCAGCAGTGACAAATGCATAAATAATGTTTTGATATTAAACATAAAACATTGAATACTAACATTTGAAATAATTTAAAAAATGAAAAGACACTTTAAATGTGAAATTAAAACCGCCAGTTTGTGGCAGCAAGTCACTGTTATGGATGTCACTTGCGTGATGAATTTTCGAATCATTTTAACGGTTGATTCATTCAGGAACGAAATGCCATCATGTTGCTCAGAGACACAAAACAGCGCTGTTGCTGTGTTTGGAATGATTTTTGTTTGAGAAATAGAGCAAAAACAGGAAATATGGTGTCTAAAACATAAGTCTATTAATATTCATTAGGGGTGCTCTGATCAGGATTTTTGAGGCTGATCACAGAAAGCAGTATCTGCCGATGCCGATCTTTTAAAGCCTTCTTTTTATAATTTATAACTATTTATAGTGATACTCCAATCAGGATTTTTAAACATTTATTCAGGGCCTGAATTTCATTTTTGAAAATGGGGGGAATTCCCCTCTTAGGTGTCTCTTGTGAGAGAAGAAGCAGCTTTCACACAGGAGTCTGCTACTGATCCATGGCTGTTTACCAAAAACACAACATTTATCCATTATTTTGATTTCAAATCCAAACATTGTCACTGAAAATGCTTTTTCAGCATTGCAATTCTTTTTTTACACAGTAGAGTAATACAATCTTTCAGACATGTTTAAACAATAAATATAAGCAACACATTAAAAAAAAAAGTAAACTTTTTACTTTTGCATTTACTTCTAGATTTACATATATTAAGTTGCTCAAGCAAGTGGCAAAACATTTAAACTACTTTTCTTACGTTCTCACAAACTTACCATTGACAGAAATAGACAGCTCTACTGCCTTTTCTTTTGCATTTAAATATTTATTACAAGCAATCATGCGGTTCATAAAGAACTTTGTTTTCCTACCTCCCCGAGTGCCATCTATTATTGCCTTGTTTATCTAAAAGTGCTCTTTCCCTTTAAACCTAGCCAAAAAGCCCTATATGTTGACTGTGAAACACAGTAGACTTTAATAATATGCATTTATGGTGTAATTACAAAATTTGTGTCAATCCATGTTCACATTTACTGCAAAAAATGCGCTGTTACATTACTTCAGCAATAGACTCGGTGCGGAAACCATCTCTGCACTGTCAAACAGACGCACCGCTCGCTGACGCACTGCGGGACCGAACATTTTAATAGACTGATTCACGCATGCTGTGGAAGAATGCCTATAAATGCGCATGTGCACTAGTCCTAAGCCTGCTAGACTCATCATCTAATGTATGCGCCGCAATCTGCGTATTGTCGTGTTGTTTGGTTTTTGCGATATACTCGATAATGTAAAATTGCACATCGTTAAAACAACAATTAGGATATAATCGCAGACCATACATATCGCGCACTCCTATTCTGTTTAGATTTTTATAATGCATTGTCTTCTTGTCAATCCACCAGTTCACATTTAAAGCTCTGCATGTTTGCAGGGTAAAAACATTGGCCGATTTTCACATTGGTCTGAACAAAAACAACAAGCTTATTGAAAATGCACATTCATTCTCTGCCAGCAGGTGGAGCATTTGGTAGAAATATAAATGTTTTCCGGTAACAGCAGAACAGAAAAAAGCGCAGCACCGGACTTTGAACGTGCAGCGCTCATGAAATCATAGCCTTTTGACAGGTTAATTGTCCACATCAGCATATCGCAATTGTTGGTCTTTCACCCCAATTTTAGACTCTGAAAAATCATATTAAGACGTTCTTAGTCAATTAAGGGGTCATATGATGCGATTTTTAATTTTTTCCTTTCTCTTTGGAGTGGTACAAGCTCTTGTTGCATAAAGAAGATATGTAAAGTTGCAAACACTAAAGTCTCAAAAACAAAGAGATATTCTTTATAAAAGTTAAAAAAGAGTCAGCCACACCAACCTAAAACGGCTCGTTCTAACACACACACACATGTCTACGTCACTATGTGGAAAAATTTGCATAACGCCACCCAAATGTGCACGCAAAGAAAGGCAGGCGTGTTTCAGGAAGAGCAGTACGTGTTTGATGTCAGGTGAGAGCTGTGCTGTGTTTCGACAGTGCGAAGCCTATTTGGCCTTCTGGAAGTAGATGCAATTAGGAATCTTTGGTTAAGATTTATTTACGAGAATCAGAACAGCACAACCAAGATGTTCGAATTTGTGCAACGCATTTAATGGACAACATTTTTTTTAACCTAGAAGAGTACAACACCAAGCGGATGTGCACCACAAGCTATTCTAAAAAAAAAAAAAAAAAAAAGGGGTTAAATTCCGACTTTGCTATGACAATCGGGCGCTTATTCTGAATCAGCTACTGTAAATATGTTTTCTTAATAGTTTAAGTATTTGCTACTGACTGTTCAAATGCGGGGTTTTGCGCCAGCTGCAGTAGTACCGCGTGTGTGTGTGTGTGTGGGAACAGGGTCACATCACAGGAGAGGGAACTGTCTGTCAGAAATCATAGCACGTCAACTGTCTTAACCACGGCTTGTGCACTGCATCATCACTGTGTCTGTCACGAGACTCTATTGCCCTTTCGGGCTTGAACTGATGGTAAAACTACGACATTATTAACTGTCTTGATATTTACTTTGAAAGCTGAAGCGATTATGATAAGGGTACATTTCCGACGCGTGCTTGTGGTGTTCGGCAATCACAATGCACTGGGTCAGCTGCCAATCAGAGCAGACTGCGCTTGTCAAAAAAAGGGCTTTGTAGAAAACGAAGTGTTTGAGAAAGGCGGGGCATAGAGAACCTACAATAATGTACAGTATTGGGTAAAAAATAATGAGTTTGTTTGAACATTAAAGCATCGTCAACAATTCGCGTTTACCACCCAAATACACAAAACCTAAGATCCTTTAGAATATAGCATCGATGCACCCTTTATAGTACACTTTTTATGGCTTTAAATTTGATACAATTAAATTTAAGACTTTAAGACCTGCAGAAACCCTGTTGATTCTTTAGGGTCTTATGAAAAAGTCTGGTAACATAATTGTGGTATAAAATTTCTCAATGGTAGTGGTAAAAAACACCTTTCTTACCCTGTCAGAAAATAGCTCTTTTCAGGAGCATGCATGATTTGTAGCATTGTTTCCTTAATGTTAATGGAGCTTCTGCTGAGTCCCCGCCACGTCTCTGATGGAGATTGTTACTTAGCTGCACAGTCTCGTGAATATACTGCTAATTAGCACATTTATTATGGAAAGGCCATGCAAACGATTCACAGTTAAAAAATGCTTATACTCACTTCTTTTGTAGTGTGAAAGCTTGGATCACAAATGATTTACGCTTTCGAAACAGACGCATTAGGAGATCGGTGGGCGCTTCCCTTCGCAAAAAACAAACGTAACCACTGGATCTGTATGTGCCAGTGCGGCGAGTAAATGGACGACTGCGATGTTGTAATTATTACATCCAACAACAAAACACCTCAATCACTTGTTAGGAGTCATTCTTTTCTACATCTGCTCCGGCGGTGAAACATTGGTGGACTGATGACAGTCACTCAGGGTGGGTCTAAGTTAAGACACCAGTCCAGTCTGTGCTGACCCACCAGTGTAAATCAAACAATCGTGGGAGGGGCCTGTCTGTGTGACATCACACAGACAGGCATCTGAGATCGGCTCGATTTGAGAAAGGGGAAAACATTTAATCAGATTTTTTTTAAAAACACTGGGTGGATTTTTATCATTATAGGGTGGTTGCGTACACACACTGCCAACACACATTTCAGTTCAAACAACTTGTAAAAGTGCATGTAGCATCCGATGACCCCTTTAAAAAAATACTCAAACATAAAAGTAGTTAAATGGATTCCAGTTTTATTTTTAACAAATGCACCTTGTTGAGATAAACAGACTCCTGTCAAAACACAGGAAAAAAAAACTACTGACCCCAACATTTTGATGGTAACACAATATCAAAAAATCAACAATGAACGATTAATTTACACACTATTTAGCCCAAAATATTATTATATTTTATATATTAGGCCATGGCTCTGAGCTTGACACTGCTTTGCCACACTCACACACATACAGGCGGTATCAGGTCAGTGCACTGACAGCTAAAGACGCTGAGTCAGTTAGCTGGCAGTCTGTTTGACATGACGCGACGTTTGTAACAGTGTGGCCCGCAGGATCCTTCCTGCCCACCAATCTGCAAGTGTTTTCTGAAATATGAGCAGCTCCACTGTAACATTCCGTTCCACAGCTGCTCATTCCACATGATCGCAAGTTAGATAATCAGCATCTCACACCCTCATTTACCTCAAACGCAACACGAAAACATCACCATTAGCACCACGTCACAGTACTGACCAACAGACACAGCAAGAAAATAAGCACATCTCCATGATATCTGGAACTTGAACTTATCTGACCCTGTTCTCTGAAAACACCTGCAAACTGCAAATGCAGAAAATTTCATATTCCTGTCCATATCTCATAAAAGTTAGAAATATAAGGGCAGCTGACATGAAAATTGCCAGATCCTGCCTGCAATGTGACATGTTATAGTTAATTTTAAATTAATTTAAACAGCATTTTGATCATTCTTTTATAATCGTGCATGCAGGTTTCATGACCTCATTAAATCAGAAACTACATGGAATTTTGTATTTGTTTTAAAAATGTATGTCATGGAACCATTTTAAATGAACTAGTCATGCAAAGGATAAGATTGTCTTTTAAAATAAAATATAGCATTTATTATTATTATTATTAGGTTGCACCATAAATACCAACACCAACTATTTTCATTATGGATGTAGCCATATTTAAATTCTGCCTGATACGGCTAAGCCAATAATTATTGAATTTTCTGGGCAACAATTAATGGCCAATATAATAAATGTATGCTATTTTGTCTAAATCAATGAAAAACAATACAATTGAAACTACAATTAGATTATTTAAATGTAATAAAATACAATGACAAATATTAAACTCTTACAGCACAATAAAAAAAAACTATATGAGATATTTCAAATTCATAATATGAAGCTTTCTTGGTGAGACCATTTTGAAAAATTCATTAAGAACTTGCAGGACAGTGTCATAAAATATGCGTAACAGACAATCGTGTCCGCAAAAATATGATTAAAATGTTTAAAAATAACTAAATAGCAGAACCATAACACTTTCTCTAATACATGTATGCATGTTTTAACCTAAAGTCTGTGGCCAGGTTATGCCTCAATGACCTAAAAACACTGTCTGGTCCTCTAACACCAATAGAGGACTGTGTCAACTGCAAATCTGCAGGGGGCTGGAAGAGTAGCAAGAAACTTGATATCACAGGGGGAGAGCATGTGAACAGCCCTCTTCCCACTGTCTCACACTACAGCACTCCCACCACTAACAAATCCTCCACAGAATGTAAACTCACTCAACCACTGACTATAATCTCTCTCACACAGAGTATTTCGGACACTTGCATATGCACACTTGCAGAATAACAGAGCACTCCAGGGAAAGTGCTGATGTTGCTCTTTCCACCACAACCTCCAGAAGCCCGCCACATCCCAGAGTAACCGTTCCATGGAACCTGACCTCAGGCGCATAATATGTATTCCTATCACGCAGTGACCACATTTCAAACTCCTTGTGGCCAAATGGGAATAGCGAAGGCTGCTGGCGATTTGAAAAAACGACATATAGAGTTTAAATATGCTCCATCATTAATACCCCAATGAAAATGTGACGTATGCAGGGGGATTGTGGTTTGCCTCTTCCAATGCTGTAGCACCTGGCATGCAGTTGGAACTCATGAAAAAAAACAATATGTAACTATGAATAAATTGTAGCGTGTGATGTTTTGGACTGTTTGATAATGGTCAGATTCAACTTAATAACAAACGGCTATAATAATATTAGTAGCGCCTGAAAACAATATTAAAATTGTATTTCTAAAAAAATAAGCCCAATAGTAAAGGTGAACCATGATATTTTTAAGCAAAATAGAGCCGTTTAGTTCTGATGTCAATTAGTAGGTCAACCTGAAAGTTGATGTAGGTGCAGTAAATGTTCGTCTTTTATTTTATATTGTGATAATGCATTTCAAGTGTTTGGTCACATGGGTGCAAGAGGATATTTCCCTGGTTGTGTTTCCTGACGTGTGAGTAGCAGGGAATGCTCAATTTCTGTTGACCACTCTAGATGTTTTTAATCCTTCTTAATTGTCCTTTTACGTATATAAGCAGTTGTTTGTTACATCAAGTCAATAAATGTTTATAGAAGGTAAACGCATGGGAACGCATCAGGGATTTCTTTTCCAGTTACTTAGCCTCTCAGCTACTGCATGTTGTTGCTATACTTTAGCCAACAGAAAATGCGCTTTCGGACGTGTGCGCAATATTTTTTCGTTTTTTTATTACAAATTATGAGGGAGGGAGGCTGAGACTTGTGTCATTCGCAGTGCTACATGGGAGAGGGTGGGTGCAAGTTCTTTTGGTGTGATTTTCTGCTTTCGATTCTTTGACTGGTGGACCGTTCTTTGCAGAATCATAGTTAATGGGGTAGTCTAAGGGGAGGCCTAGGAAGGCCTAATGGTTAGAAAGTCGGACTTGTAACCCAAAGGTTGCGGGTTCGAGTCTCGTACCGGCAGGGATTGTAGGTGGGGGGAGTGAATGTACAGCGCTCTCTCCCACCTTCTAATTCCAAGTATGGGTCACCATACTTGGCCACATGTCACTTTCACTTCACTTAATGTAGTTTTTCACCAGAAATTCATTGATAAACATGATTATTTTTAAAACTGAAAACGATGCAGATTATCATCAAATAACAACCTCATAGCTCACAGTAGGTTTAGTTATCTTTTAAAGGGGTCATATGATGCGATTTCAAGTTTTCCTTTCTCTTTGGAGTGTTAGAAGCTGATTGTGCATAGATAAGATCCCTGAAGTTGCAAAGACTAAAGTCTCAAAACCAAAGAGATATTCTTTATCAAAGTTAAGACTCTGCCACGCCCCCATAAAACGGCTTGTTCTAACACCCCCACACATATCTAGGTCACTATTTGGGAATATTTGCATAATGCGCCCAAATGTGCAAGCAAAGAAAGAAGGCGTGGTTTCAGTAACTGCAGTTAGTGTTGAAGCAGCATGTCAGGGAGACGCTGTGTTTCTAGGTGAAAGCAAAAGCACTTTATTTGGCCTTCCGAAAGTAGATGCATTTAGGAATCTTTAAGATTACTTACAACAGAACAGCAATGCATTTTATGGACGACCCGTTTCGTGAACCTAGGAGAGGAGGAAATTCTGACTTTGCTATGACAATCTATGAAATCAGCTACCGTTTTGTTAGTATTGGCGGGTTTGCATTGACCTGTTCACATGCGAGTTTTTGCGCATTGTGTTGTGTGTGTGTGTGTGTGTGTGTGAGAGAGGGTGTGTGTGTGTGTGTGGGTGTGTGTGAGAGAGAGAGAGAGAGAGAGAGAGAGAGAGAGAGAGACGGGGTCACATCACAGTGGAGACAGCTGTTTTAACGTGGCTTGTGTACTGCAAACACATTTTCATCACTGTGTCTGTCACGCGACTGTTTCCCTTTCGGGCTTGAACTGATGGTAAAACTAATGATATTATTTACTGTCTTTACATTTATTTTGAAAGATGAAGTTCGCGATTATGGTAAGGGGCGTTACATTTGCGACGAGTGCTTGTGGTGTTCGGCCAATCACAATGCACCGGGTCACCTGGCCAATCAGAGCAGACTGCGCTTGTCGGAAGGTGGGACTTTGTAGAAAACTAAGCGTTTTGAGAGAGGCGGGGCATATAGGACTTACAATAATGTACAGTATTTTGAAAATAATGTGTTTTTTGAACATTAAAGCATGTCAACATATTCTGTTACACCAAATACACAAAATAATGATCTTTAAAAAAAGCATCATAAGACCCCTTTAAAATAAATTCCCCCAAATAAGAAAATTATGGGATTACTTCCAGAACCCACCTGTCACACTCTACAGGTTCCCTCAGAAATGTATTTGGTTATATGATGCGACGTTTGTAACAGTGCGGCGCGCAGGATCCTAGTTTTTTTCTTTATTTGGGTTATTTAAAATAACAATTTTAGGACTACAAAATCAAACATTACCACAATTATGGCTTTTTCTAACAGGTTTCCCAAGAGGTTTTTTTGGACCAATCCTTCTGTGTGCCATTGGTCAGTGTGAAAGTGTCCCGCCCTCAGACTCGCGTCATTGGTTGAGCCACAATATTTACATTTTTTTGGAGAATCAACTGACCAATGACTTACTCGTTTGCCTGCATAATAAACTGGGATATGAATATTTTATAAAAGAAATATAATACACACTTCACCTTTAATTTCCTTATTTTAAAGGTACATAGAAAAGGCAGACGGACTATCTCGAGGATATGACCATCATCTTAAATATTGCATCAACTGTTTCAGAGTCTCCCTAACAGTTCAGTGACGTAACCATAGCTTCTATGCGCAGTATCGTGTGACAGAATGCAGTTCAACGTTCGCCTCAGTGTCTTCGATCACTAAACGTGTTATTCTTGAAACATTTGAATGCCCTTTAAAACAACGCATGCGAAGATATGAGATTTAAACCAAATCGTTAAACGTTAAATAAAGTGTAAACTAATTCTTTAGAACTGTTAATTTCGCATCTCAGGACAGATTTCAAAGAACACCCTGTTCCAGGAAGTAACATTACTTCAAACGCGCTTGTTATCGTTTCAGTGCAACCACGTTATGGCTATTCGAAAGGAGCGTGAGAATGCTGATTAACACTCTACAACCAGATTAAAACAAATGCCAGGTCTCGTTAGCTCTCAAGATGGTCAGACAACATTAGGATGCAACTCGTTGTCTATTGTTTTGAGCTAGCTCTAGCAACTCTCATATAGCCATACTGCATCTAGCAGACGACAAAAACAAACTCGCGAAGGGCCAAATGATAAATAATCGTATCAAAATAAGAATTTTTGAAACCTATAAGCACAAACCGCCTGGAATCCCGAGGTTCGCTATATAGCACAGCGATCAAGACAGCTAGCCAACTAGCTCGCCGTCATAGATGCATCGCCCCCGGCTTAGGGACTCTTGGGAAGCTGCTGATCGGTTTGCATGCTGCTCTAACCTCATGCTGTACGCGCCAGCCCCGAGCTCCTGGCCGATGCCAGACAAACTGGCATCGAAGTCGTGCACTAGCCCAGACTCGATGGTAGCATCGTCCATCTTCAGCACCCACGCCATGGCGCCCAGATCCTTCTCCTCCGACTCTAACCGGAGCGCCGCCAGCTTCGCCTCGTACAGACAGCACCTGCGCGGAGCTCGCGTTGCCGCAGGAGTCAGCTAGTCCTTCTAGAGCTGGTTAGGTGGCCACCCGCGGAAGGCTAGCTGTTGAAAGCAGGGCAAACTGCTCTAGCCCCGACTGCCGTGTGCCTCGCCATTGCTCGAGTTTCACAGTAACATAGGCGAGAAACAACAGTCTCGGGATGAGCTGAGGCGTCGCGAAGTGCACTCAACCCTCCACGCTACACCTCCTCGTGTATTATCCGTTTCCAGCGCCCGTATGTTATCCCGTGTACATCAGCAGCACATCATATATGTATGCGATCTTCCATTATATAAAGCAGGGTGGGAGGACGCTGTTGACTGTCACCGCATTCACACGCAATGTCCGCTCGGGTAACTGGGTTGGCAGAGCTCGCTCGCTTGCTGTCATCTAATCCTGCACGCAGTGCGGTATCTTTACGCTCTCTACTGTCCGAAAACGTTCGCCTAATTTCATCGTGTTGACCCGCCCGTTTGATCTTTCGGAAGAGGCCAAAGATCACCACACATGGACGCGGCACTCTGTCTGCCACCATTCAAACCCTAAACGCGAAAGAGCTGCAGCAGGGATCTGGGTCTGGAATCTGACAGCCAATCACGTTGCTCTGCGAGCCGCGCTCAGCCAATCAGCTTCCGAGGATCTGTCGTCATCGTCAACTGGCTCGCGCTCCGATACACTGTAGTCACTCTCGGCTTCCAAACAGAATATAACCTTTAACTTGCAGCGTATAAATTAAACGACACGTCAGCTGGTGGAAGAAATGCAAACTTGTTGAATATGAACCATTGTTTTTATCATAGAATGTTTAACACAATCTACACATTTATATTCAAAACCTCAGATCTGCAGCTGACAACTAAAGTCCAAATGTGACCCTGGACCACAAAACCAGTCATAAGGGTGAATCTGACCCTATGAAAGCGGAATGAATAAGCTTTCCATTGATGTATGGTTTGTTAGAACAGGACAATATTTGGCTGAGATACAACTATTTGAAAATCTGGAATCTGAGGGTGCAAAAAATCAAAATGTTGAGAAAATCACCTTTAAAGTTGCCCAAATGAAGTTTATAGTAGGACATTTACAAAATATCTTCATGGAACATGATCTTTACATAATATCCAAATGATTTTTGGCATAAAAGAAAAATCTGCTCCAGGGTCATATATCCACACTGCTGTGAAATGACAAGAAAATATAGATCTACATTAAGACAGATAGCTGTTTTCGCTGACATAAATGAGGACCAGTAGCGTGAGATATTCAGATCCCACCTTGGCTGTTTTTGCTCTGAAATGCCATTCTGAAAACAGGGATGGCCACTTAAGGACATATCTTGGGTGTTTTTAACCTGTTGTTGTTGTTGTGGTGGTCTGGACAGGAAGGCAGACGGGCCTTTGAGCATCATTAGATTCTCTTAAACAGACCACCAACCTATAAACAAAACAGCCTTGGGTGTTTACAGCTGGGAATGTAGTCGCAGCGCTGTGAGACAGCTGGGAAACACTTGATTCATTTTTTTTCACTGAGGGCACTAGTGTCCTTGAAAAACAATATTGCAGACTTATAGATAAATAATTTTCAGATGCCAGTTATGTAGTAAGTTTCTATTTAGTGAGAGAAACAGGGAAATAGCAGAATAGTGTGTCACCCAGATCTATTTGTAAGGTTTGCAATGGCCAAATGAAGTCAACAAAAGTGCAGAGGATGAATACAATGGCACTTCTCACTGGTTTTGACTTTACTGCACTCTAATTTCTCATTACAGATAAGTGATTTTAACTCATGTGATAAAATACATGAACATGTTTTTCTAGCAGTGGGTTTGGTGTGTTGATTTTAAACACCTAGTTCACCATCATACTTTTACTATGGCTGTTGGGTAATAAGTGAACACAATAAAAGCACACTGGTATACACTCAGACAAGGATCAACTATATAAGGAGGTACATTTGAACAAAAATCTTGAACTGTGTTCTCAGGAAAAGTGTTTTTCATAAATGTCTGATCAGGCAAACTGTCAATTTTAAATATTAGTACATCTACATAATTTATTAGTATATTAGTTGGCCATTATATATTTGTTTATTTATTTATTTATTAATTATGCTCTATGAATTTTGCGTCATAATTGTTTTATTGTTTGCATTTTGTGTAGGCTACTCAGAAATTATTTTCATATAACAGCAATATAGCATCATTTATGTAATCGTTATATAATATTTTGAATTGTGTATAATGAATTGAATATAATCTGTAATTTTAACCCATCTGAAGACGCTTCTCAACAGAGTAAACAAACTTGAGACAGATGCGACTAACAGAGAAACTCATCGCATCACTCAGGAGTGGCCACGAGAAAAAGTTATAGTAATACTAACTTATATGTAACTTAATAAACAGTAAAGAATATTTCGTTGTATATATTTGTGCGATTGTATACAGAAACACAAATACACAGTGACACTTATACTTACAGAGAAAACAAACTCAACATGAATTCAGACGGAAATACCAATAAAAGTAATGTCCTTAATTTCCATTAAACACGAGATGTTCAGTAGCGCTCAGTCTTACCGTGTGTTACTGCAGCTGTAGGGCCGTTGACTCTCAAAGCTCCCAGTGTGCAGCTGCCAGAACAGCATTGCATTACTATCTAGGAAACCCGCGATCAATGCTGAAAAACTAGTGACAGACAGCGACCAAAGCACTCTGGCTGTTGCTCTTGTTTATCAGCAGTGAACTTCATCCACCGAGACAGCGCACGCGATCGCCCCTCCGTGACTCTGCAATATCATTTCACTACATTATCTACATTTTTTGGAAATTATTTCATAATTATATTCAGCAACCGTGCATTACATGGATCAAAAGCGGCAGTAAGGAATTTATAATTTACATAAAATGTATATTTCAAATAAACGCTGTTCTTTTCAACATTCTATTCATCAAAGAATCCAGAAAAAATGTTTCAGTTTCCACAAAAACATTAAGCAGCACAACTGTTTTCATAATTATTAATAATAAAGGTTTCTTAAGCACCAAATCAGAATAGTACAATGATTTCTGAAGGATCATTCGACACTGAAGACTATAGAGATATAATTGTAATATTTCCCAATATTACTGCTTTTACTGTATTTCTGGTCAAATAATGCAGCCTTGGTGAGCATTAGACACATCTTTTAAAGACATGAAAACATATTACGGACCCAAAACTTTTGAACATTAGTGTACATTTTTTATTTCCTTTAAACAGTCCATATAACCAAAAAAGTAGAGGATATTTTGAAAAAAAAGTTTTTTTCTATTAAATGAAAATCAAAGGGGTCAAAAATGTTGTTTGGATCCCATTCAATTTTATTATGGACAAAAATGGTTGAAATACTATTCAAAATATAATTTTTGTTCCACAGAAGAAATAGTAAAGGTTTGGAATGACATGATGTTGAGTAAATGATGCCAAAAGTCTCAATTTTGTGTCATATAACCTTTTAAATCATAATTCATTTGTAGTACTCTTTTTAAAGGTACAGACCCTGACACAAAACCAGTCATAAGGGTCAGGTTTTTAAAATTGAGATTTATACATCATCTGAAAGCTGAATAAATACGCTTTCCATTGATGTATGGTTTGCTAGGACAATATTTGGCCGAGATACAAGTATTTGAAAATCTGGAATCTGAGGGTGCAAAAAATCAAAATATTGAGAACATCGCCTTTAAAAGGTGTCCAAATGAAGTCTTAGCAATGCATGTTACTAATCAAAAATTAAGTTTTGATATATTTACGGTTGGAAATTTACAAAATATATCTTCATGGAACATGATCTTTACTTAATATCCTAATGATTTTTGGCATAAAAGAAAAATCGATAATTTTTGACCCATACAAATGTATTGTTGGCTATTGCTACAAATATACCCGTGCTACTTAAGACTGGTTTTGTGCTCCAGGGTCACATTTAGAAAAATAACAAGGAGACATTTAGTTCATTACTGTACATTTTCTTTATTTTAATTTCATTGTTAGCACAGTTCACTTCCTCACGGGGGAGAAAGACCGACACTACAGGAAAGAAGTGACAAGACAGTTGCGGCATTTAGAAGTGTAAATACATTTCTACAAATTTACCATCAGAGAAGAATGACACTATGCTACTTAAAAGAATTCACACACCCTCAGGACATCACAAGATCTTCTTGAATATTCCTTTGTTATGGTATTTATAGATACATATTACCTATGTGGTGTGGTATCACATGTGGCCTCGCTGCGATGAGAATCTCGGGTGTAAGTTAAGCCATGTACGCAACCAGATAAAAAGGTTCAGATTTATTCATGACATGCATAAAGCCAAGCAAAGTATGTCTTATAATAGTGCAAGCTGGACCAACCGCTCACTGTTATGAACTGATATGACCGTTAATAATAATCGATAGTGAGCAATTAGGAACGTTAATGATACGTCGCTCAGATCAAGAAGTTTTGAACTTCATCTTAAAAATCTGAGTTTTTCAAACGCTCTTTGATAAAAAGAAACAATTTCCATGTTGCACAAATTGACACCCACGACACCCCGCTTTCTGCTGGGTTTCCACCTTCCCCGTCTGACACACACACACACTCGTACACATGATCTTCTCATTAACAAGGCAACAAAACTACATCAGCAGTCCACCAACTGTGCCACAGATAGCGGTTTCTCAGACATGCACACAGAGTGACGGTGATCCTAGTTTGGAGGAAGAGTTTCAGTCCTACGCCGCTCCTCGACGCATATCCCACTGGAAGGTTTTGTGGGGCCGGAGGAGGGTGTCCAGCAGTGTAGGTGCATGCGGCTTTGTGTATCTGTAGGTAAGCGTGTGTAGGTGTTTGTTTGTGTATGCATGTGAGTTAAAAAGCCAGCTAGGGTCCCCCTGCACTAAGAGAGTGCTGTAGTTCTGAATGGTGGCGGCACAGCTACAGTCCCTGCCCTCCTAGATCTGAAGACTGGTCACTTCCGCTGGAGCCGCTCTGAGCTCGCTTTATGTACAAATTCAACAGTTTCAGCTGGGAAAAGAGAGAGAATGTACATGTTATAGATGTTTTGAAATATCAAACCGAGAGATAATGAGAGTAAGGCGGAAAAGGGAAAGGGGTTGGGTTTTGCAAGAGGAAACGGCTCACCTTGCTGCCAGACAGCTGGCTGAGGTGAGGTTTCAAATCCTCTCCAATGACAGCATAGATGGCCACAAGGCAAAATACACACGCCTTTCGTACACTGCTCTCAGAGTTATCATAACCCTGCAAAGGAGAGCAAAAGATAATCAAAACAAGTAGGGACCATCATAGCCAAGAGCTTATAACCTTAACAAAGATGCTTAATATTAGGGTAAGTCAATGTATTTAGTTTGTTCCTAAATACATCCACTAGGGGGTGTCAAAGGGGGTTAAATCATGTATAAAGTCAACTATCAAAGTTTGATAGCATGTTCTACAGCATCTAGAACAGACAATCTGTGTCCTGACATGCCATTCAACTGAAGTATGTAAAGTCATTAACTGGAACTTTATATGTTAAATACATTTTGCTATATAATTAGGAATGGGAAAAGTTAATAATTGAACATATATTTGAGTTCCTTCAAAATTTCAGATTTCTTAATGGTCAAGTACACTGATTTTAAAGGGATAGTTTACCCAGAAATGAAAATTCTGTCATCATTTACTCGGTTACATTTACTGTGTTGTCGCCTTGCGTCGGCGGCATCAGGACCAAAAAGCTGTACTTGAACACCGCACAGACTACAGCCGACTGCAAACTAACACAAGCGTTCTGTGCCTGCGTGAGAGGAATTAACTGTCTATATCAGCATCAGCAGCTATCAATAGTATATATTTGTCATTTAAAAGGAGAAACTGAAACAAGGATATAAGAGATATATGCAGATATACGAAACGTAAACAAAGCAGCGCTTGCTTACCATTTTGAATATCAGTTATGTTGATAACTTTCTTCATTTTAAGTGGCTCGTGTTATGAAAATATTCACATATTGGAATGCTTGGGAAAGATCACGTAACATTAAACAGTCTTCTGTGTGTATATTGTGTATTGCTCGTTTTAATCACTTTCGCTTTAATTCTCGAGCACTGACTCGTTAGCTAAACTGAACATCCAATCAGAGTTTCCACTAGCGCCGATGGCCCCGATGCATGTGGAACACACCGAACAAACTAGCCTGACAGATACTCGCCGACAGCCGACCGTCAGCTTGGTGTGTCCCGGCGCTTAAGAATTTTTGTTAACAGACCACAAAATGAATGTTGGCAACCAAATAGTTTTGATGACCACTGACTTCAACTGTATGGACAAAAAACACTAGGGCATTTTATATTCCACAGAGAAAATGCAATAAATGATGACAGACTTTTGGGTGAACTATCCCTTGTAGTCTCAAAGTTGAAAGCTGTTTAAATGACAATAAAAGACCCTTCTAACTGATTAGCTCTATATCACCACAAGGAAACAAGAGTTGGACCACACTAGTTGTGCTGGACTTTTTGATTCAATAAAATGAACCAAA
Organism: Sinocyclocheilus anophthalmus; assembly: GCA_018155175.1. Lineage (NCBI taxonomy): Eukaryota > Metazoa > Chordata > Actinopteri > Cypriniformes > Cyprinidae > Sinocyclocheilus > Sinocyclocheilus anophthalmus. The sequence continues at coordinate 251,168 of JADLZN010007294.1, read as the reverse complement.
AAAAAAACATATGTTCTGTAATCAGATTACAATGATTATGCTGTCTCTGATGTATTGCAGGAAACGATGTATTTAATACAGTATATTCCATCCACAGCAGCATAAGAACACACATGAAAGAACCATTAATCACACATCATTCAATTCCAGTATTTTTTCAAATAACAGTTTATTAGAAACTGTTCTTGCTTCCTTACCCTATTCATACACTAGCATTAAAAAGCTTGAGGTCAGTAAGATTTGTTAATGAAAGTATTGTCTTATGCTCACCAAGGTTGCATTTCTTAATCAAAAATAAAAACAAAACAGTAATATTGTGAAATATTACAATTTCAAATAACTGGTTTCTATTTTATTATATTTTAAAATATAATTTATTCATGTGATGGCAAAGCTGAATTTCAGCATCATTACTCCAATCTTGAGTGTCATGTGACGCTTCAGAATTCATTCTAATATGCTGATTTGCAGTACATGAAACATTTATTATTATTATCAATGTTGAAACCAGTTGTCCTGCTTCATATTTTACCATGATATATACTTTTTTTCAGGATTCTTTGATGAATAGAAAGTTAAAAACAACAGTTTTTATTTGAAATAGAAATCTTTTGTAACATTATAATTGTCTTTAACTTTTGATCAACTAAATGCATCCTTGCTGAATAACAGTATTCACTCCTTCTTCAAAAATAAACCTTACTGACCTCAAACCTAGTCCATATAAAATACAGTATTTACCTGAATGAGCCCAGGGACGATCTCAGGGAGCATTTGAAGGAGACCCTCTTTGGGCAGCCGGTCAATGACTCTGGTGAGCATCTTGATGGCAGCTAGGTTGATGGGGTAATCAGCCGACTGGATGATGGGGCACAACACCTTAATACACTGATCAGGACTTATTGAGGTCGCCAACATAGACGCTGCCTCTTCTGCAGCCCGTACCACCTGATACAGAGACAAAAGGACATTTTGTGTTTAGGTTTAGATTTGCGCTTCGGTCTGAGCTGTCGGTCTAACATGCTTCATGTGACTGTGTGTCAAGGAGCCTGGACCTCTTTGTGTGGGTCTTTATGTGCTTCCAGGGTCTTCATAATGGTGAGTTCCGCATAGTTTTTAAAGCGCCACGGCTGCCGGTTTAAGATCTCCTTCAACACTCGCAGTGCTAATGCCCGAATGACATGCTGAGAGAGAAAAATAAAGATCAGCAAGTAAATAAGATGCATTTGGTTGTCCTCATGATTCAGATTAAAGTGCGTTTACAGCAGTGAGTGTATGTTTGCATGCACCTCTCCATCCCCGAGTGTTTCTAGGAGCAGCAGGAGGATGGTTTTGAAGTGCTCGTCCCAAACATGCAGTTGTGTTTCTCTGATCAGCCGCATTAGCTCACACAGCGCGGCTTTCCTCTCTTCCACCCGCTCGCTGTGATTCGAGAGCTCTTTTAGGAGCTCAGCAACCACCTCAGACTGGTCCACGCCACTGTCTGTAACACCACCAGCAGAAAGGAAGTCAGACCCACACATGTGCTTACATGTACACATTTCACAAAGCACCTACAAATAGCTATGGAAGTGCTTTACCATCAGTGAGGGTCTCGGCATCTTGATCTGCATCTTTCAGGCTTTTATTGAAAGAGGAGGAGGTGAAGGAGGAGTCAGAGTAGCTGACTGACTGGAATTCCCTTGTTGGGCGGGGACTCGAGGAGAGGAGTGGCATAGTATTTAGCAGAGAGGTCTTGTTATCCAGCGCCGTCCGACCAGATGCTGTGGGTTGATCACCACCCTGCACAGAGACACATTCATAACACATCCGTGTTATAGCCTTATTACACGGTTCTCTCAAATACTTAGAGGGTTAGTTCACCCCAAAATGAAAATTCTGTCATTAATTACTCTCATGTCGTTTCAAACCCGCAAGACTTTCCTTCATCTTCAGAACACAAATTAAGATATTTTTGATGGAATCTGAGAGCTGTCTGACCCTGCATAGACAGACAGCAATACAACTGAAATGTTCCCAAGTCCAGAAACGTAGGAAGGAGATCTGTAAAATAATCCATGTGACATCAGTGGTTCATCCGCAATTATACGAAGCTACAAGAATACTTTTTGTGCGCAAAAGAAAAAACAATAATGACTTTATTCAACAATTCGTCTCCCCCGCATCACCCTGTAGCGCCATTTTGGAGTGTATTAGCTGGACGTAAACAGTGTATGCTGTTCTGTGTCAGCTGCGTCATGCTGGATCTGTTTCCCACGTTGTTGTGATTTGATCTGAACGAAAACAGCGTATCAGTGTGACGCAGCTGACACAGAACAGCATACGTTGTTTACGTCCAGCGGATATTCTTTAAATACAGGGAGACGAATTGTTGAATTAAGTCGTTATTTTTGTTTCTTTTGCACACAAACATTTTTCTCGTAGCTTCGTAAAATTACGGTAAAATTACTGATGTGTCATGGATTATTTTACAGATCTCCTTCCTACGTTTCTGAACTTATGAACATTTCAGTTGTGTTGCTGTCTATGCATGGTCAGACAGCTCTCAGATTCCATCAAAAATATCTTAAAAGGGTCTATGATTCGATTATCATCTTCCTCTTCATCATTTTTCCCTTTCTCTTTGGAGTGTTACAGCTCTTGGTGCATAAAGAAGATCTGAAAAACTTGCAAAGACTAAAGTCTCAAAACCAAAAAGATATTATTTATAAAAGTTAAGAGTCCAGCCACTCCTACCTAAAACGGCTCGTTTTAACACTTCCCCACATGTCTACGTCACGATGTGGTTAGATTTGCATAACGCCGCCCAAATGTCACGCAAAGAAAGAAGGCGTCCTTTTTTATTCTCACTGTAGAATTGTTGACGCGGCAGCCATGTCGTGAAGACGCTGTGCGCTTCGTTGTGAAAGCAAAACTACTTTTTTTTGGTCTTCCAAAAGAGGATGATATTCACTTCGTCATGCCTAGAGCTTATCTGTGCTGGTCGCTGAGGGAATACATCAACTTTCACTGTGGACAAAGCGGAGTCCAGCCCGGGGTCCGTCACATGTGGTTGCCGCTCATTCGTCGCATTCCGCCTGGCGCGCCCGTTCCTGACTCCAGCCTGCCTCAGCTCATTCTATCCCGGCCTCAGCGCACGCTAAGCCGGGGCTTCCCCTCACGCTAGGCCGCTGTGTTTTTTTTCGTTGTGAAAGCGAAACTACTTTGTTTGGTCTTCCAAAAGAGGACACGACTAAATCAGTGGTTAAGTTGTATTTACAATGCTGTTCCAGAACAGTTCAACCCAAAATTTTCAGATGTGTGCAGCACATTTTATGAGGACTGTTTACTACCAGCCCTCTGTTCTGACGCACTGTAAGTACTTTTTCATTTTAAGGATTTGCCACTGATGATTCAAACGCGAGTTTTGGGCAGTGTAGAGTAGCACTTGTTGTTTGTTGTTTGTCATTTCTCCGATCACAAATGCAGACAGAGTTTTATGTTTACGCGGCGCGATGCAACGCAACGCGTAAAAAGACAGTATAAGTCATTATAATCAGTAATTATGTCCCCACTGGATGCAACAAATGCCTCGTTTGTAATGGGTTTTAATGTTTATGTCTCGTCGCTCCGTCCTAACAGGCAGCAAACAGTAGTGAGGGGTTGAAACATTTCCGTCAACGCTTGAGGTATTCGGCCAATCACAACGCACCGGATAGCTGGCCAATCACAGCACGCCTTATTTTTCAGACCGATGAGCTTTGTAAAAATCTACGTGTTTCAAAAAGGCGGGGCATAGAGGAGAAACAATAATGTACAGTATGTGGAAAATAATGTGTTTTTTGAACTTTAAACCGCATAAACACATTTCATTACACCAAATACACAAAATAATGTTATTTTTAGCAACATCATATGACCCCTTTATTTGTGTTTCACAGAAGAAAGAAAGTCATATAGGTTTGAAATGACATGATGGTGAGTAATTATGACAAAATTTTCATTTTTTTGGGGTGAACTATCCTTAATTCCATTGGTCAATCTCAATGGTGAAAATTAAAAAAATTGTATTATATAATGAGTGCTTAACTGTATGAGTGGTTTCATATCACTCTGCGGTCTCTCTCTTTTTACACAAACACAAGTTGGTATATCAAAATTGCAGTGTTATTTTGGTATTACTTATATACTATTAAAGTGTTTCTTAGTATTTTGAAATAGCTTTTATTTTTTACAAAAAAATTGTTTCCCCCCCAATATTCCCTAATTATTATTATATTTAAATGATAAAAATAAATAAATAAATGAATACTCTATATACTAAAATTAAATAATTTAGTTTATATTTAATAATACTAATATTTGTAGTCTAATTTATTTGTTTTTATTTAAACAAAACAATGGTAATTTTACCACATTTCACCACTTTTTTTTTTTACCACATTGCACTATTCTAGATATTTTTTGATTGTCCCTTTAAAGTCTGTGTGAAAATATATTAATTAATTAATATTTAGAAGATCTTTTTCTTTTTTAAAGATATTCGTTTTCATTTCGAAGTTTTAGTAATTATGCGGTTTTGTCATTATTATTGGTTTTCTTTTAAATTTCTATTCAGCTTTAATTTATTTTGTTAACACTTGTCTTTCTTACCTCTTCTCCACCATCTCCATCTCCTTTTCGCGGTGGCTCCGTCATGTCTTCTTGGCTGCGGACGCTTAAGTTCTGGATGGCCTGACTGACTCCTCTCAGGGAGCTGTAGATCTCCTCAGAGTTCATGTTTTCGGTATCGTAATCAAATGCACTGTGCACACACACAAAATGCCACAGGACATTAGTTATGGAGAAATGCTGAACAAACTCAAATTACAACATCTGCCGAATGAATCTATGTCCATGTTTGTAGTTTGTGACTCAGTGGCGCACCTTGGTGAAGGTGTGTTTTGTGATGTGTTGGTAGGGGACGTTAAAGGGCTCGACCAACTGGCTGGTGATCTTGGAGTGTGTCGGGTGAGCGGGCTTCCCATTGGAGCCTGCGAGAAAAAAAAGATTTCTTAGGCTGATGATACACGGGGCAACTTTAGTCAATGTTGCCATCAACGGGCAACCAGGTGAGACTCAGGGCCCGCAACTGAACTAAATGATCCAGATAGATGGGAAAGTGCCCAAGCAACATTGCTCAAAAAAAGTTGCCCAGCAAAATTGCTCAAAAATTTGTCCCGTGTATCATCAGTCTTAAGGTCATTTTACACAGAGTCCGAAATTTTCGCATGTTAAAAAATAAATACGACCTAACGTTGTGTCAATCACGTTTACACACTACCTCAGAAACATTGGTCAGTCATAAAAAACATTTGGATCGGTTTTGATTTTCTGCGCTTTCGTATCCGTAACAAGCATTTTGATAGGAAAGGATGACGAATTTGAAAAAAAAACCCGGAAAAAAAACGCATATGAAAATTTCGTACTCAGTGTATAAAAACTTTAGTATTGACAGAAAAGTGGTTTAGACGTCACATCAACACGAATGTTCGGCACAAATATTTTGTCCGATTTTGCATGTTATTTGTCTGTTCTGATCAATGTGGTGAAAAAAAGCAGATGGGATGAATGAAAATGCAAATTCCTTCTCTGACAGCAGGTGGCGCTTAATGGAATACACCGTACATAAGGGCAGTGGTTTCATTTTCTGACACTGCCACAGAGAAGAAAGGATCAACAGTATACCTTGTCAAACGCCTTCGATTTTTTTATTAGCTGATATGGTTTATCACGAGACCCCGACGGATTAGGATTCTTGATTTGTGGTCCTGATGTGATCTATTCAGTGTTAGCAAATCAGTTCAAATTCATTTGACACCACCAAATGCAGTTTGACAAAAAAAAAAAACACACCATTCCATAATGATTACACACAACAACAATGATAATAATAATAAATTAATAATCAGTAGTATATAGTAGTATGTAAAAATATATTTTATTTGATTGACTATTTAAATATAAAAAGTAAAGAAATATATTAATACTGTAATAATTTCCTACTGTCAAAATATTTAATATTTATTTTACTTAGCATTTAACAATTTAATAATATTAATACTTTTATTTACAGCTTAATTTGTATCATTTAAAAAGATACCTACAGGACAGTATCACATTTCTATCATATTTCACATTATTCTAGCATGTTTATGGCTGATCCAAGTAGAATTGTGGGTGGTATAAGATACTATACAGTACATATTAATAACGTGTTTATCACCTGGGCTGTGTTGCCTGTGTTCCGTAGGTGGTTCTGCAATAATTTGGTGGCTCCATCCTGAAAGGTTTTAGGCAGTGCAGCTAGAAGCATTGTGAACTCTGGTGTGTTCAGCTGGAACAGCGATATCAACACAGACTGTGCTGCCTACAAATGAAGAACATAATTAGACCCTCAAACCAACCAACACCATCAGAACAGATCTAAAACAAAATATAAATAAACTGAGAGCTCACATTATAAAGCTGAAAACACAGGAAATATATTTTGTGTAAAGTCTCATCTTGTACCTTTCTGACATCGGAGCTCTTGGGTTCGGTGGTCCACGTAATAATACGTGACACTGCCAGTCTGGTTTCGCTCGAGTTGACAAAATCCTGTGGCTCCATTTGTAGTGTGAGTGTTTCTATGTACTTCAAAATGGCCACCTTCACCTGAAACATTATCCTTGTGTTACATCTGTGCAACAAATTTAACTTAGGCATATTATGTCATTCAACAGTAATATTCACTCCAAAAGTTTTACTTCAAACATTATACCTCGATCACAAACCCTCCTTCAATCAAACTTTTCCACAGTCAGAATCAAAACACCATCACCGCTGCAGTCCATCAGTTACAAACAAGCACACAAAGTCACACGTTCACAGCTATTCTTAAATTCTTGAAACAAAGTAAGACAGCAGGGGGAAGTTGGAGTGAGCATGTCAGGTATGATTTGGCTCAGCACAGCGTTTCAAAGACAAAAAAACTTGTCTCTCAAGAGTATTGTGTTGCCAGAGGGTTGTGTCCTGCTCTCTTTCAGTGACGTTCCTCTCTCTCGAACATCATGCCTTCAATAAAACAACCTGCTTCTGTCAAGACTGACTAATTAAGCTAATAACTCGGCCCAGAAAAAGCCCTTTCCCCCACACGTTTTCTACACTACTTTTCTAAATTTTGGGGTCAGAAAGATTTAAAAAAATAATAATCTCTTATGCGCACCAAGGTTGCATTTATTTAATCAAAAATACAGTAAAAAGAGTAAAATATGTTTTCAATTTGAACATTTTAAAATTTATTTATTTTTGTGATGATAATGCTGAATTTTCAGCTTCATTACTCCAGTCTTCAGTGCCACATGATCTTTCAGAAATCATTCTAATATGCTGATTTGGTGCTCAAGAAACGTTTCTTATCATCAATGTTGAAAATTGTTATGCTGCTTAATATTGTTTTGTGAATACTGTGATATATTAAGGTTCTTTGATGAATAGAAAGTTCAAAAGAACAGCATTTATTCTAAATAGAAATCTTTGTAATATTACATGTCTTTACTTTTGATCAATTGAATGATCAATTGAATTTTAATTTAATCGGATCTATCTGTGAGTTTCCGTGGAAGAGGTAAACCGTCGGTTACTTTTGAAACTGGATTTAAGTTGAGCTAGCTCAGCTGAGGGATTTTAGTTGTGGGAGCTGCGCGTTATAGAATTGCTTCCCCTGAGTCTCACTGACCTGTACTGCTTGGTTCCACACTTGGATATTTTCCAGCAGTGCGCAAACATGCCGTCGCTTTCTGAGGGGAAGCAATTCTATAGCCCCGCCCCCGTACCGGCAACAGCGCCTTTTCCCCGGCTTCAGAGAGAGAGAGGGAGAGCACATCAATGAAAGGAAGCCCCAGACAGACACGCAGATAAGGGGAGGGACAGAGGGAAAACTGGACAGGATGCGATATTAAGTAATACTGCTGAAAAAATATGCTGAATGTGAGGCATATGAAGGGGAGATGGTTTGGTTAGAGGGGAGTTGGGTCTTTGCGTGTGTGGACATGGCAAATGTGGTTATGGGCTTGGTGTAGGACAGGGTTTCCGAAGGAATTTTATTGTTGCAGCCGAAGACGACAACACAAATGTTGCTAAATAATATTTTTCATGGTATTTTGTATATTACAATACAATTTTAATTAAACTCTGAATACAAGATGTGTAATTTTGTCTTTTGGATGATTTTCTCTTTTTTTCCCTTTTTTTTTATCAATATTGGCCAACACTGGATATTTAATTGTTCATGTTGATTTGCTTTAATTTTACATTTAGACTACCTTTGGTGTCATCTAACATTGTAAATTCAGCAACCTACAGTGTTGTAATTGTGAACTAAAACTATTAAAAATCAGGGAATTCTGAAAATAAAATAAAATATTGGATTAAAAACAAGAATCTAAAAACCTAAATTAAATGTAAAAAAGATGCCTTGTGTAATCTAACTGAATTAAATAAGAGTAAGTTGAAGCACTGAAGTTACCGAAACTAAAAAAAAAACTAAAAAAAAAAATAGAAGTATATCAAGAAAAATGAATTCATGAAATGCATGACAATGACAAAACTAAAGATAAACAAATAAAAGCCAATCAAAATATTATAAATATAAAAATAGACAAAAAATATATATAAAAACACTGTTCCCTTACCAACTCCAATTTGAAACTAAGTTACCTTATTCATAAAATAAGTTAAAGCATTAAGCTAAACCCGAAATAAAAATAAAATTACGCTATATAAAAAAAATGTAAAAATTTGAGAAAATATAAAACTAAAAGCCAATTCAAAATATTAATAAATACTACAATACTATATAAATAATGCAAAAATACACTGGCACCCTATCAATAAAAAACAAGTGTATTTTGTATTGTAAGATGGTATCAATTGATCTATTCATTCAAATTTGACAATGCATTAGCAATGCAACAACTAAAACAGTGGCTCTTCAGATTCAGCTGAGGTGCAGGAAACACTGTGAGGTAGAGGTTGGAGATTCTTATGCAAGGCAAAGTCCTTGTGGCTTGCATAAGATTTTATGGAGGGATAACAACAACCTGAAAACACTGACCCAGTGCATGACATCCTGTAGAAATTCCAAAACAAGCGCTTAAGCAAGACCTGGCAGCCGCAATCCATGTTACTTTACATTCTCTGATACCAGCACGACACTATCAAGCCTAGTTGCTCATCCACACAGTGAAAGAAGATAAAGTGTCTCCAAAAAAGCACTTACCTTTAAGTTGGGTGTCTGTGTTTGGTCAACTGTGAATCTCATTAGGATAGTGAACTGTAGATCATTCGAGAAAGATTCTCTGAAGAAAAACACAAGAAATGAATAAACTATTCTAAAGCACCAAAATCTGTGGACACTTCGTATCAGAGCATGGCAGAAATAATGGATTCCATCCCACCCATTCCCCCCCATTTTTCCCATATATAACAGGGTTAGTACAAACCAAAAAGAAAACCAACTTTTTAGCAATATTTTCATGACTTTTGAGAAAATATTCATGACCTAATGTTCCATTATTTTACAATAAGAATAAAAATCTGTTCAAATTATCATAGCATATGTTAACTAAAATTATTGACTATTAATGCTATTGTTTGCTTTCTTGTTTTAGTAATAATGGCGCTTGAACTATCAAAACTAACTACTACTGCGCCACACTTATGTGTTCTTTCCTCTCCTCTCTCACAGCTTGACATGCTCAGGGCAAGTTCTGCAATCCTACTGTATGTGTACAGTATGTACATTGAGGCCAAATTTCTTTTTATTTTGATACTTTTTAAAAATAAATATATAAAACAATTTATTTTATTTGGATGAATTTGTCTGTCTTTTATCAGATTTACCCATTGTTATAATATCGGTAGTACTTTCCTAAGTTTCTGGTAGCCAAAGCGAAGTTAAAGCTTCTGGTTGCAAAGCAGTTGGAGAGTTTTTTGACTGTCAATCAAAAAGTCTAAGAATGGAACAAAAAGTCTAGTGTGACCGCAGCTTTACACTCCGCGTGTGCGAGCATCCATGTTGGCTGGTAGGTGTCCTTTAACTCTGTATAACTCGAGACTGAGACAGCTATGAACTCGGCAGAGAGCTTCCCTCTGGATCCGTCCATTAATTATAGCAGGACAAGATATCCCTTATTTCTCAGCGTGAGAGCGTGTGAACGGGTTGAAATGCATGTGACTCACGGTGAATGCATGAGATTTGAGAGCCCTGCTGATCTGATCTGATATTCTGTGTGGATTTATTTACCCACCCACCCCCCACACATTACCCCCACAAAACGCACCACTGCCACACACAGCTCCTCATCAAAAACCTACATCTATAAGTCCACCAGGGGTGGCGAACGTCGTCCTGTAACCCCGCAGTGCCCTGCAGTTTTTTGCTTCAACCCGAAGATCAACCCACCTGAACAAGCTAAAATCAAAGTGTCTTGAACACGTTACTATGAATAAACAGGCATGTGAGTTTTTCAATAATAGGGTTTTGTAGCTGAAAACTCTGCAGGGCTGCGGCTCTCCAGGACCGGAGTTCGCCACCCCTGCTATAGGCTATTGAATAAATGTGTGCAAAAAAAAAATAATCATTCATTTTTGAAGTTGAAAAAGCTGCGGGAATGATAAAAAACTAGCGATAATCTAAATAGCCTATGCACAATCCCGCACCGAAATTCAGGACCTGATTAAACCATTCTATTATACAGAGATTTGTGGTGGTGTTGAAAAATATAGTGGAGGACTGTTTTTTCCAAAACATTCTGGGTTAATTTATTTTTCCAAAACTTTTCCAGGCCTGGAAATTGCGGTTTTAAAATTCCATGACTTTTCTAGGATTTTCATGACCGTACGAACCCTGCATATAACATACCTTGTGACGTCTAGGGCTTTCTGTACTTTGGCTTGTACTGAGCCGAGCAGATCCGCTCCCATTTTCTTCAGCAGTTGTGTGAGCAGTACAAAGAGCCAGTCCTGCAGATCCTCCTTATGAACAGCAATGAAGTCCACCAGTGTTTCCAAAAACATGCTGAACACCTGTACAAACACCATCAGCAAAACAGACATCAGAAATATACAACAGCAGCTAAATCAGTAAGAATAAATTAACAAAAACACATGACCACAAAAATAATCAGTTTTGATTCATGCATCCATCGCACTTAGTCAGAGGACATTTGTTGTTCATTTGTTAGTTAATGGTGCAATGTTTTTGTCTCCCAGTAGGAAAATGTCTAAGCAGTGCCAAATGCCAATCCACCCACCTCACCTAACTGTGAATTATGCAGACATAAAAGACTTAACAAGGGATATTCACACACAAAAAAATGAAAATGTAATGTTTATCTGCTTACCCCCGGGGCATCCAAGATGTAGGTGACTTTGTTTCTTCAGTAGAACACAAACGAAGATTTTTAACTCAAACCGTTGCAGTCTGTCAGTCATATAATGGAAGTGAATAGAAGTCACGGCTTTGAGAGTCAAAACAAAAAAAAAAAAAACAAAAAAAAACATACACAAACAAAACCAAATTAATGGTGTGTAAAGACACGAAACGATCGGTCTGTGCATGAAACTGAACAGTATTTATATTGTTTTTCACCTCTGATTATTGCATTACTGCCACCTATCTCTCAAATGGACCATTGACACTCCTAATTGAGTTTGTAGATAGTGTTAATGGTCCATTTGAGAGATAGGTGGCGGTAATGCACTTATAAGTCTGCGATCTGCCATAAAGCAATAAGAAGAAAAAGATGATGATGCGTCACACCCCGGCTGTTGAGAACGCACTCAGGACAGTTCGGACATTGCGGTGAATCAAAGGTAAAAAACTATATAAATACTGTTCAGTTTCTTGCACAGAGCGATCGTTTCGTGTCTTTACACTTCAAGGTATCGTCACAAGCCACAGGGTTTAATTTGGTTTTGTTTGTGTATGTTTTTCTTTACTCTCAAAGCCGTGATTCCCATAAACTTTCATTATAAGACTGACAGACTGCAACGGTTTGAGTTAAAAATCTTTGTTGTGTTCTACTGAAGAAACAAAGTCCACCTACATCTTGGATGCCCTGGGGGTAAGCAGATAAACAATACATTTTCATTTTTGGGTGAACTATCCCTTTAAAGGGGTCATAGGATGCAATTTAAATTTTTCCTTTCTCTTTAATTGATACAAGCTTTCTTGGTGTCATACAGAGATCTTAAAGTTGCAAAGACTAAAGTCTCAAATCTTAGAGATATTCTTTATAAAATTTAAGATTCAACCACGCCTACCTAAAACACCTCATTCTAACACGCCCCCACATGTCCACGTCACAATGTGGAAGATTTGCTTAACGCCTCCCAAATGTTCACGCAAAGAAAGGCGCCTTTAATTTTTATTCTCGCTGTAGTATTGTTGCTGCCGCCATGTCGTGAAGGCGCTGTGTTTTTTTGTTGTGAAAGCGAAACTACTTTCTTTGGCCTTCAAAAGAGGACGATATCCACTTCATCACGCCTTGAGCTGATCCGTGCTGGTCGCTGAGAAAAAACATCAACTTCGCGCTGTCAATCACCAGATCGGCTTTCACCGTGGAAGAAGCGTGGTCCAGCCCGGAGTCATCACATGGTTACTGTAACCCAACCAACGCGCCGTCAAATCCGCCGCCGTTCTTTTTCTAGCCTGCCGTACTCCGTCTCATTCTACCCGCCATTGTGACGGCTGTGTTTTTTCTCGTTGGTAAGAGCAAAACACTTGTGTTTTGGGCCTTCCACAAGAGGACACGCCTAGAATTCCGTGGGTTAAGTTGATATTGTAACAACACTGTTCCACGCTCCCCCCAAATCTCAGAATGTACTGCCGCCATTTTATGGAGGCCTGTTTCCTGATCCTGGGAGAGTAGACTACAATGCCGGCTGTTCTGACTCACAGACTGTAAGTAAGTTTTTTTTTATATTTAAAGAATTTGCCACTGACGATTCAAACGCGAGTTTTGAGCAGTTGTAGAGTAGCGCTTGTTGTTTGTCATTTCTTTTTTTCTCTTCGATCACAAATGCAGACCTGGTTTTATGTTTACGCGGCGCGATGCAACGCAGTGCGTAAAAAGACAGTATATGTCATTAGAATCCGTAATAGATGCAACAATGCCTCGTTTATAATGGGTTTTAATGTTTTTGTCACGTTGCTCCGGCCGGACAGGGCATCACAATATGGTAGGGGCGTAACATTTCCGTCACACGCTTGAGGTATTCGGCCAATCACAATGCACTGGATAGCTGGCCAACCACAGCACACCTCGCTTTTCAGACCGATGAGCTTTGTAAAAATTGACGCTTTTCTGAAAGGCGTGGCATAGAGGAGAAACGATAATGTACAGTATGTGGAAAATAATGTTTTTTTTTTACCTTAAACCACATAAACACATTTCATTACACCTAATACACAAAATAATGTTCTTTTTAGCAACTTCATATGACCCCTTTAATATAAATTCTGATTTGACTCCAACTGGTTCCAACTGAATAGCATTAGTTAGTAAAGAAACCCCACTTTTCATAAAGTCAATCGGAACAGCATAAATTATAAACTGTCATCATGATGGTCTCTATATAATTAATAGTGATGTAGGGAAGTAATATAAAATTAGAGAGATATGGGGAAATTGAAGGTAAGCAGAAATCGATTGGTTCACAATATTTGATAATCAAAGTTTTTCCAAAAGGCACACTATGATTCAGTCAGCAGTTTATTTAGTTTGATAAAGGCACTACTTAGTTATTTACCTACTTGGGAATTTCAGAAGATTTGCCCCATTAAAAACAAAAAAACAGCATGCTAATTGTTACATTACAACCAATATTGTGAAAGATCAAACATCCGAACTACTGATGTTTACAATACAGACATTTTTTTAGATATTCTTGATTAGTTAACAGCAAAGCCACAGATTAACAGCAGGATCAAAAACATCTTTGTCATCTGTTAGGTGTCACATTTTCATCATCCATCATTCATTCATCATGTTACTGATTAGTACATTAGTAAAGTAGATTGCACTGTTAATGCTCAGTCCCAAACACAGCCAAAAACGCTGCCCATGCTTTCCAGCTATTTATTAGAGAAGCATCTCACAGTTTATGGATACTTGCATTGCATAAAAACAAGCAAGCAGTCAAAAAAAAAAACCCACCAAAAAAAAAAATATATATTTGCACAAAAGTTAACCACACTTACTCTCTACAGTTCCACCACAGGGTAAGGCATGAAAAGAAACAAACACACTGGTTGGTGAATGTCCGTAAAAAATATATAAAAGATAAATGCTAACCATTTGCAGAACCATTTTGGGAACAACATAAAAATTAATAAATACATTAAAATTAAGTTTAACATTTAAACATGGTATGATACTGTATTAAAAGGTTAATTCATCCCAAAATGAACATTCTGTCATCATTTACTCACCCTCATGTCATTCCAATCCCTTAAGAAAGTCCCTTAAGAATACATGTATAGTGATCATGTCTCTTCAGAAGACTTGGATTAAACCACTCAAGTCCGTATTCTCTATGCATTTGGAATGACATGAGGGTAAGTAAATGAAGACATAATTTCCATTTTGGGGTGAACTAATCTTTTAAGGAAAGGATTCAAACACTAGAAATGAAAAATAAGGCACCCTTTTGAAACAAGACCACTGTAGACCAATAAAAAAAGAGGGGAAATGGTATGAAATCCATAAGCATATTTTGCTATTTAAATATCCACACTTTTAGTTATCCACATAAAAGGATCCAGGGTTTTCCATACCCCTGAAGAAAAGCTTGGGTGGCTGTAGAATGTGATTGTGTTGGACAGGAGTGTCAGAGTGACTTCTGTACCTTAAAAGAGGCAGAACTGATACCGGATTCTGCCATGACGAAGCCTCTGGGATCACGCTGCAAATCAGAAAGAGGGGCGGGCCATGAGCCATGAGCCCAGTAATCAGATAAATGGGGCGGAGCTACGGCCTACCCGACAAGATACAGAATGCCAGAAGGAGGTTCAAGGAGAAAGAGAGACACTTCAAACGCGGGTTAGTCTGTGTGCGTGTAGGACTGGGCTGTCAATTCAACCAATAGTTTATGAGTACAATTTTTAAGAATCATTTAAATTTATATAGAAAAGACACTTGAAACATCAGCGCTTACACTGAAATCCTGCAAGGCTATATTGAACTTTCACATTCTCATTCTCTCATGTTCTTCATAATGGTCAGAGATTTGCATGAAACTTAGATTTTAAGATGTTCTTTTTTTTTCTCGGGAATTGTGACAGTCCCAGTATGTGTATGCGTGAATGCAAGCAAGAAAGGAAGGAAAGCTACAGAGGAAGTTTGGACATCGGGCGTAACAGTGGTTGAAAAAAGACGAGCGAGCTGTCTGAAATCAGAAATCCACTCAAACCAAACCATGCGATTAGCCACGGTCTTCAACCCCAGAATTGGTGTGCACTGCACATGCCTGAGAGTGTGGATCTGTGTGTTTGTGGCGAGAATACGGGCTGTGGGTGAGGCAGAATCCGATACAGTCAAGCGGTTTTGTGTGATGCAGTTCATGCTGGTGTATGTCTTGCAGAAGTGTGTGTGTGTGTAGTGTAAGTGTGTTCTGGAGCTTGAAAGCGGCAAACGAAGGTACCTTGCTGTGTGGGTCTGCAAACATCCTCGTGAAAATTTCGCACAACCTCTTCAGCTCAACACGGCTGAAACAGATAGAAAGAATAAATTAAACCCTTTCACTGAACATGAATCAGTCAATTTAGTAAAGTTGGAATATGAAAAACAATCACACCTTATTTTGTGTTTGAATGGGTTACCTGAGAGTTCGTTGGTTTTTTAACAGTGCTTGCAATCCCATCAGCCCCTCTTTTCTCTCAGACCAATTGGCAGAGGCACAGCGATTGAGCACTTCGGCCACGTCCTCAGTCTGCCGCATATACGTTGGAATGCTGCCATTCCGGGAGCTGTACGAACGCTCTGAACACGCGCTGGAGGCATCGCTATTTGCATCATCATCCGAGTACATCCCATAGGTGTCATACCTCCGTCGAGCTGGTTTCTTCTGCTTAGAAAAACATTAAATTACATCCAAATTAGCATTTTATATATAAAGTCAACACTGAGACAACTTTAAAAAAAAAAAGAAAGACTGTGAAAATGTAAATTTAACGTCATCTTAATGAAGAGAGAAAGACAGAAAGCCAGCCAGACTAACCTTGCCCCGCATGTCTCCTAATAGCTGGCAGCATTGATAAAGCCAAAGGTTAAAGCATGAGTTGAAGACAGACATTTAGCACATAATACACTGGCTAGGTTAATTTTGTGAGTAACGTTTTTTCTATAAGTTTGCATACCCCTTGCAAAGTCTGCAAGATGTTTATAGCTTAAAAAAAAACTGGTATGCATATGACACTTATGTCATCCCTACATAATATTAAATCCCAATCCCAATAAATATATAGTGATGTCAAAAGTGGAATATCCATACCAGTTGTTTTTTTTAATACACAAAACTATGGGATCAGTAGGATTTTTTAATCTTTTATACTTCTTTAATAGTATTCTTATTCTCACCAAGGCTGAATTTATCTGATCACAAATACAGTAAAATAGTAATATTGTGAAAAATTATTAGTTTAAAATAATAATTTTCTCTTTCAAAGGGGTCCTATTATGCTTTTTCACTTTTTCAACTTTAGTTAGTCTGTAATGTTGCTGTTTGAGCATAAAAAAGATCTGCAAAGTTACAAAGCTCAAAGTCCACTTCAAAGGAGATATTTTATTTAACAGAAACGACTACACTTTCACACTACAACCAACGACTCGTTTGGACTACAACACATACAGTATTTTCCGGGATTTGTGATATCACAAAAATCGACGAATGGGACGAGACCTGGTTGAGCTGCACTAGAGAAGGCAACGAGTGTTATCACTATGTTGGAGACACGCTAGCTTTCCCAAGGCAGATGAACTTAGAGTGGTTATAATCATCCGGGTTTAAATCATGCTCAAATTGATTTGATTTTTACACAATATTTACACTGAAGCTCGCAGCAGGCGGCTATGGTAAGGGGCATGACATTTCCCGACCAAACGCAGAGTGGTGCCAATCACAACACACACTGGCCCAGCTAACCAATCACAGCACATTTCGTATTTCAGAAGGCAGGCCTTCATTTGATACAGGAACTATTCAAGTCGTTCACAACCCAACTCCAACTGGGGATAGGGTGTTAATAATGTAAAATATGTAATGCAAACTCAAGACTTTGTAAAAGAGTATAATAGGACCCCTTTAATCTATTTTAAAATGTAATTTATTTGATATAAATTTTAATGTAAACTTCAGTAACACAATCCTTCAGAATTCATTCTAATATATGTTGATTTTCTGCTTAAACATTTATTATTATCAGTTTAAAACTGTTGTGGTGCTTAATATTTTTTGGGGAAACTAAACTATGAGACATTTTTTATATTATTTTTTATTTTTTGAAGTAGAAATGTTGTGCAACAATGTAAAAGTTTTTACAGTCACGTCTGATCAATTTACTTCATCCCTGCTGATTAAAAGTAATAATTTCTTTCAAAACTAAAAAAAAACTTACTGACCTTAAACATCTGTAAGGTGTATATAAACAAATAAATAAAACAAATGATTCTCTTTTTAAAACTTCCAAAAGTCAGATTCTGGGTATGTAATTGTTTGATAAAAGGGTATGTAAACTTGTGTATGAGAAGGGTGTAAGCAGAGTTCCCATATGTGTCTGTATTTATTTTTACCAGAGCATCAGCCAAGGCTTCCTCCACGTCCGATCCTGTGTTCAGCACTCTCATGGCACTAACTGAGGATGAGAGACGACTGGACTGAGACATAGCCAACCCAGAACCTACAACACACATCACACATTTTACACATACATGCACAAATACATTTCCAAACAAAAAACTTCATGCAGTGATCAATACTGAGAAATCAATTAAAACATAATTCACCAATAATATGGATATTGACACTAGAAAACCAGAAACAAATGATTACCACTGAAAAACACTAATGAAATTTAACCACAAATGCCAATACAACAACAACAAAAAAATCCAAAAACAAGTACACACATAAAAAAAAAAACTTGGGTTAAATTCAGGGAAAAAATGATAGGTGACTGTGAAAGATGTTCCACATGAATATACTTGAATACGGTTGTTATAAATGTAATTGGAGGAACAGCTGTAATGAACACTAAACTTAAAGCATGCAGGTCTGATGGAGGCTAAACTGAAAGCAGCAGGAGGAGGAGATGAAAAACTACAATTCAAAAACTGACAATGACTTAAAAACAAAAAAAAATGTAAAGAGTCCTGTGCCGGCTGGGGTGACAGTTCACCTGCTGCCCCGAAGGCATCTGGGGCATGAAGAGCACCAGTTGAGCGAGAATAATGCCGGGATGCTGCAACACACACACACAAGAATGCAAACAAGCACACACACGCGTAAATAACCAGGCAAGTGTTAGAGCTCACCAGAGAAACTCCCAATTAGCAGTAATGTGAGAATGTGCCATCACCAACCACACACATGCCCCGCTGTGACACACACATTTCACAACGCTCAAGGGTATTAGTCCAGTTCTGCACAACACCAGGAATATTTTCACACTTGGGCACCCCTCAAAAAAGTTATTCTGAATTACCTAACCTCAAAAATATTGCTGGCAGCAGAGTCTCTATCTTAAATTTTATTATCCTCATTCCACTTTGAAGTTTGTGCCTCTCAAAACAAACTTGAAAATGTTGATTATTTCCCAAAAAGAAAAGAAAAAAAAGATGTGTTGCACTATTTGGCACACTGAGGGCTCCATGTTTAATTTAATAAAATACTTGTGAGAAGGCTTTTGCACATTATTTACTTATATACAGTCATCAAGGAACGGCATTCACAAACTATTTTTCTTCCTTCCAGAAATGACATTTCTGTGCAAAACAGGATATTCAACAAGACAATAAAAAAAAAGTAGGGTAGATACTGATGAGGAATGGGTATTAAGAAAACTGATGACTATTAGGTTTATTCCTAATATTTCCTGTCTGTGGTTTTACATAATTTGTCTCTGGTGTGCTGTATTTAAGGACCTCAGACGAAGCTTGTGTCAGCATTCATCAGCAATGTTTACTATGTAAGATGAGGCAAAAAAAAACAATTCCCAGGAGAAAACTGCTTCCTGACCAAGCTGCAACATGTGTGGGATTTTCAATCTCAAAAATATTTGTAATTCAACATGAGAATGTGCTTGCAGTGCTGTGTATCACTGTACAAGCATTCCTGTTTGGTAGCAGCAAAAACGTTGAAGCGAGTCGAGCAAAGAGCAAAATGTGCAAATGTGCAGAAGCTTGACTTCCAGTTTCAAATGAAGTGAAGGAGGACACGTATAATTTTTCAGCATGGCATGATTTTGTCTAATCATTTTAGGCCCCTGCTGAATTGAAGCTGATTGGTCCTGATAGATGAAATGGTTGCCGTGGTTACTCACCGAGCGGCGTGAAGGAGCGCACAGGGCTGGTGTCTCTGCTGCTCTCTCGGCTGGCCTCACGACTGCAGCCCTGACTCACACTAGGTCGTGGTATACGACTACCCCTCGCTGACCCACCCCCAAGAAAACATATCAAGACAAGAGCAGAGAGAAAAAACAGATAAAGAAGAACAGAGACATTGAAAGGTATAACAGACAGGCAAGGTAGGAGCAACAGAGAAAGAAAAGCTGTAACAATTGCATAAGGTTTTTCTAAGCACTGAAACTACAAGAGTTATTAACTTTTTGAGGAAAAAAGGGCCCAATACAGAGCCCTGAGGAACCTCACAGAAAAAGGAAGACAAACAACAAAAACACTGACATTTGTACTAATTTTCCATGCACAAATTCCACATTAAAGGAACTGATAAGAAAAGTGCAGACATTTAGTGACAGGGGAAGAACATTTAGAAGGTTAAGAATTATAGGGTGAATGCTAATAAATGGGAGGTGGAAGGTCAGGATCTTTGCTTTTATATCCTGTGTCTTAACCAATGTTCAATGTTCATCTGCATTCATGAGATGGACTTCATTCATTCACTTTCCAAAGAGCAGCATCAAGCTGTGGGGTTTAACATCACAGCAGACAAGGGTAGACCCAGCAGGTTAATGTGACGGCATGTTCTGCTTTCCCAAAGCAGCGTGTTACACGCAACACAGCACAACCTCCAGCATGAAACACCATTAGGATGACAGCCCCAGCTCAGACAGGCAGATGGATTATCATTATGGGATGACTGGCGGAGATCAAGGGGGAAAAAACACCAACATACCTCCTTTTGATCCATTGTAGATGTGACTGATGTTTGAAGGAGCTTTGATTGAAAGAAAACATTTCAGTTTTGGTAAGAACATTATCGCCTCTTTATGTGAAGGCCTACTGAAGTCTCACAGCCAATGTGCAATTGCAACAAAAAAAAGTATTTTATTCATCAGAGAGAAAACATAACTGAGGAGATCATCACGATAGAAGCCCACAGATAGAAGCCAGTGCTTACCAACAGATAGGCGCGTGGGGCTGGAGTCTCGACTGCAGCCTTGACTGCGTGGGATCCGGCTGCGACGGTGGGACCCCGGAGCTGCACTCACACGCTGAGCTCCTGTACTGAGTGTGCTCAGAGCTGTGCTGGTCAAAACCCGGCCTGGGGAACCCGAGCGAGAACCCGCTGTAAATATACAGAAAACAAAAACAGAAGTTTTGTGAGCCTGAAAAACCACTGGAAATGTACATCTTCCTACCGATAAATGCTTTTATATGCAAACATTAACACAAAGCATTAATATCTATCTATATATATATATATATCTATATATATATACTACACATAAACAAAATCAGACTGTCCACTATCGCCAAACTTAAACGTCACCAACAAACTAATCATCATAGCTATGCTGACATTTTTGTTGTTTATCCAGACAGCAATAATTTACATTACAATAACATAATCACAGACACAGATGACAGTTTGACATAGAAGTGCTAGTGCTGTGATTCTGATTGTGTCCGAGACAAAAAGGGAAGAATGAGGTTTCCCTAGGGAACAAGTGAAAATGTTTCTATGACTACGAACTCTACACAAACACAAATGAACATGCTCACGCTGCACTTTGACACACACTAGTGACCAAATCATTAAATTTCCCCACTCAGTGACGTGAAGTAGGGGTGGGCGATATGACCAAAATCTTGTGTCACGGTAATAATACACGCCTCACAATAATTATTTTTGCTGAAAATTCAAGCAAATATATTTTATATCGTAACACAATTATTTATGTTTTTGATAATTTAGAGGCTTAAATGCTTTCAATGTGAAAGGAACATCTTACTTTATTTACCTTGATAGACACAAGTACTGAAACAGCTTCACATTACATAACACCAAAGTTTTTAAATTGCGCCACATATATACAGGAATCGTGTAGCAGATTCATAGTAGAAGCAGAATATGTATTAAACAATTTATATATACCGTCATACCGCCCAGCGTTAAAGTGAGGTTTAACAAATTATTCACAGGTTTGAAGAGAGAAAAAAAAAAAAACACCATCCAGAGTGATCCAAGCAACACACCCTCCATGCAGTGAAGAAAGTGGGGGCTGATGGGAAAACCCATGTTTTTCCCCCCATAAACCAGGACAAGGGAAGATGTAAGACTAGAGATTGGAGGTCCACAGGATGGGAGTGACTGGACTAAGTGAATGAGTCACAGGTGAAATATGTTGAAAATCTTACCACCAACAGGGGTAGCAGACTGTGATCCTGAGCCAATGAGGGGGGAGGATTAGGGAGCGGGGCGGGTCCAAGAGACCCATTGGGTGGGAGGAGGAACAGCATATTAAACGAATACAAATGCATTATGGGGAAAAACATGCAGTCAATGTGTTGTTTCGACACACCGTACAAATGAATAAAACCATCAGCCTGCAAATAAAAACATCAGTATGAGGCGCGCACATAGATTCAAAAAGCCCTGCAACAGCATCGCAACTGACGTGACTTCACAACATCACCATGAAGGCACATAAAAGATGAAAAACATCATGGTTGTGTTTGTCACTGCTTTAGTTCCATCAATACTCTCAATATGTTTAAGCAGCCCAGGCTGCCCAACATTCACCGCTAAACCGATGTGTCTGAGAGTTTGTGTTTCTAGACGCCTGCAGGCAGAAATGGACTGATACCGTCACACCCAAGTGAAGACCACACAGCATGCAGGCCACTCAAGACATAAAACGTTTGCTCGCTCACAAACGCTCTCACACACGTTTGCATTAACTAAACAAACACACTCGCCCACAATGTCAGACGAGGGTACCTGGCGTGCAATCAGAATCGTCGGAACCTAGAGGCACAGAAACAGTTGGAGGAGCTGTGGGTTACATCCTTGGAGCAGGATGACTCCTGATAATCTTTTACGTACACACACACACACATGCAGTTGACAATGTGTGCTATAGTACGTGGTGTGAAGATGGTTTATAGTCATGTTTCACTGCATGCTTGCCATATGTGTAGAAAAATAGCATTGAGTCTTATTTTTCCTAAATAAATTAATACTTTTATTTATCTAGGATGCATTAAATTGATTAAAAGTGACATAAAAAATATTTAAATTGTTACAAAAGTAACATGCATAATAGGAATGCATAATAGGAATAATAAAATGTATAAAATTTGTGTATGGATCATTCCTGGGAGTTTCCAGTCAGTACAATCCTCTATTGGCAATTATTTTGCACTTACAGACATTTACAGACTATTAAATTTACATGAGAGCGGTGTTATGTTAATATAGTGTGTTTATGGTGTGGTACATGAGCAAAGCGACAACATAAGAGGTGTGTAAGGAATAGTATATAATATTTATCTACAATATTTGTGCTTCTTCACTGTATATGCAGAATGTGTATGAACACGCAGTGTAGGTACTTACGTTGTGACTGAGACGCCATCTTTGATCTGGTCCGGCCTCTTGAGTCCACCTGACTGCTGCCCATGCTAGATGCCGTTGATAAAGTCTGCTTAGTCCGTAGTCGCCCTGGAAAGAAACAAACATGCTGTAATACTTCAGGTCAATCATAAAAACACCAACAAATTGCTATTAAGAGATTTCCAGAGTGTCTCGCTGGCCCTCCAAAACCACCCACTTGGGCCAGGCCTGTGACTGAGGGAACATATTAATGATTGAGTTAAAGAAAAGAAGACAGGACAGAATGGACAGAGTAAGAGGAGAGCATCAGATCAGTAAGAATGATTTTTAAATGAAGCAATTCAACTTGGCACAACCACAAGCTGAAAGGCAGATGAGTCATTTTCTTGTGATACCACATGCCACCAGCAGACAGCAGCAGCGCTACATCACACACAATGAGCTCCACCAGGATCAGGTTCCCTATTATGCCTACAAAGCACTGAAAAACTACAACGAAAAGCAAACAACTTTTCACCTAGCATAATTCAATACAGATCAGAGATGCATATATAAATCACCTCAAAATCCTGATCAATGATTCAAAGACAAACAGTAGGAAAGCATGAGTTACATGAGCAGAAAGAAGGCTGATAGAAAGATGGAGAGGGCAAGTAAGAAAAGGGGAAGATGAAGAAGATGAGCAAACGGCAGATGATCTTACCATCCTTATCAGAGGCATCATCTTAAGCCAAAGAAGAGAGAGAGGAGCACAGCAAACCAGTTAGAACAAAAGACACAAACATACTCACAACAGAATCACACAACCATACAACCATACACACACACACACACACACACACACACACACACACAGGTAACCTTTGTGTTAAGAATTAAGAATTCTTCACTTCAGTTCCTATCGCGTGTGGTAGAAAAGAGCGGAGAGCCTGTATATTAGGGCTGGGTTTTGAAATAAATTTCACGATTCGATTCTCATTCAACAAGCTTGCGATTCGATTCGATTCAATATCGATTCCTTGTCGATTATTTTGGATATATATCAGGTACAGTATATGCCAAATTTTCTCAAGGAAAAGAAAAAATATCTCAAGTTATGCTGTAAAATATACATGAGAGTCATTTGGTACTAAATTACTATAATATTGAAGGTTAAAATTTACTGATTTGTTAAAATTACACTTAATGAAGTTTTTAAAATAATAAAGTTACAATTATGTAATAATATTTCTACTTCAATTCGTTTTTTTTTATATAAACAATGGTGGCTGTAATAAAAACGATGGATTTATTCAAACAAATGAAACATTGAAGAACAGTCAAATTTATAATGAATATGTTATTTGGTGCATATATTTAGCAAAATGCCCCTTTCTACAGTTTATTTTTCTATCTGACTATTGAGTTTATGGTCACCGAATATGTTTATTTCTGAGGTAAATGTGACGTTACATGAATTGTTTACAAGCCGTTATATTGACGTCTTTGCGTGGCTGAAACACTGATTGAGCGATTACATAAAACAGGATACGGATTGTAAAGTTGTACACTTTCTTTTAACTTCGGCTGTTTAGTCATGTTTATTTTGTGCTGAAACTGGTATTAATGTGGAGGAGATGATCAGTCCACGTGTGCCTCGCGCTGCCGCTTTTACTGAACTGAGGCACGTTAAACGGCGCCAAAACGGCATTTATTGTTTGAATACTGTAAAAAAAAAAAAAAAAAAAAAAAAAAAAAAAAAAAAAAAAAAAAAATCAAAAAAAAAAAAAAAAAAAAAAAAAAAAAAAAAAAAAAAAAAAAAAAAAAAAAACAAAAAAAAAAAAAAAAAAAAAAAAACAATCCATGGACAAGAATGAAATCTGAATTTGTTTCCATATTAAAAGTACCAAGCACAATGCTTATTGCGATTTATTGGATGGGAGGTGCTCTTCAAATGTTCCGTCCATTAACTGAAAACAGGCTAGACTAATCGATTCTTGGGATTTAAGAATCGATATCGTTCCGCAAAAATGAGAATCAATTAATATCGAGATATCAATATTTTTTTACCCAGCCCTACTGTATATTCACATGTATGAGCGCTGCATATTCATAAGTTAATCAAATCTGGTAAAACTGTGCATCAACTTTATGTGGCTCCTACCGAGAGATGCGTATGATCCAGGGGCCAGGCCTGTCGTGACTCGGCCCGCCCCTCCAACCTGTCCGCTGTGTCTGGCTTTAGCCCCGGCGGCTGCGTTGACATCCACATCACTGCGGGAACGCTGCAACGAGCCTGGAGATCCTGATGATTTTGTACTAGCAGGCACTAAAATAACAAACACACAAACAAAAGGTGTATGCAACATTTATTTAAATAAGCATGAAAAGTGGAATCTAAAAGCAAACATTTACATTTTTACATTGATATTTTTTATAACAATCTCACTGTGAACCAGTATTGTTTCAGTATTTATATTCTAGTATTTATTGATATTTCAAGGCTTTTATTTTTATATTTCAGCTTTCATTTTCATTTTACTTCTATTAACTGTTATGTGCTTTTACCATTTTTTTTTAATATTTCTATTTAGCTTTTTTTATTTCAGTTCTTATATGGTCTTATTGCAATTAACAAAAAATAATTAGATTTCGAAATAAGTTTCAGTTTTAGTTAACAATAACAACCCTGCTGCAGAACATGTGACATACATGGGTAATCACATACTTTACACATACTTACACATATATCACATATTGCAGTTAAACATCCTGTGCTCTCTCATACAAACTTAAACAGCATTTAGAAAATTCCTTTAGAATTTTTATGTATGGAATATTTGTACCTTAAAATTGAACTTTAAATTAAGTAGTTAGGTTAAAGAGGTGTTTAAAATGGGTGAGGAGTGTAAAATAAATTGTCAGGACCTAAAATATTGACCTTTTTCTCAATTCAGTAATTAAATTTTTTATATAAAAATAGATTTTTAAAGTCACTGAACACAATAGACATCAAATTACCCATTAAAATTTTCACAATACACGCGGACACACACAAACACACACACACACACGTAAGGATCTCACCTCTGCCTGGAGCAGCTGACCACTTTGACAGCGGCCGGCTGTGAAAAAGGAGAAGAAAAAAAAAAGAGCTCTTTTTCAAATTCACTGTATACTGGTGGTCTCTGGTATAGTCAGATGAGGGCGAGTGAGATATTCTTACTTAAGGCTTTCTTGCGAACTGGAGGACGAGCGATCCGACTGCGGCAGCGATGCCACGCTGCCCGAGCTCTTTAGACACGACTGTAGTGTCTTCTGATAGGACGATTCTAATGAGTTATAGAGAGAATCTGCCTCCCCGGGGAAATGAGCCCGCAACCCCCAGTATGTCCTGAGAGAGAGCAACATGGGAGATGAAACACAACAGTAATCGGCAAAATACATTAAGTCATTTGTAGACAGCACTCACTTCCTGGCCTCCACTCGAGCCTCTGAGTCTGCATCTTTGATTCCCTTCTTAATACTGTCCACCAACACAGCCACATGCCTGAGACACGGAGGAAAGAGAAAGAGCAGTTACATAGAGCAGTTTTGGACTTTCAACACCAGTAGGCAGCTCTAGTTTAGCCTGCGCTGTGGTGGTACCTCTCCAGAGAGTGAGTCTGCCATTCCTGCAGCAGAAGATCCAAGAAATCATAACAGCGCCTGACAGACAGAGAGAGGAAGAAAGTGAATTCAGTAATGAATGTGCTCATTATGTCTGTAAACTTGCAAAGGGCTCAGAAGGTCTGGGAGATAAATTCAATATTTACAATATATTTATTAAAACTGCAATATTCAGTTGTTGGAAATATAATATTAAACAAAATCATAATGTGCTTTTTATTTAGCCAGTTACATCTCTTAAAGACTGTGCAGGCAGACTAGATTCCTGACTTGCAAGTATGAGCATGTTAAGACACTTATTTTTAATAGGTTGTCTGGTTTGATCTTCATTAGCAAAAGAGTTGAGAAGTTGGACTCATTTCCAAAAATCAGTTCTTTCAAACTGCCCATTTCAACTAAGTCGAACACTGGTTTGGAAATTTCTTTGTTTCATCCTCCCTCAAATCATTTACACTGTATGATGAAAAATGTTCATTAAAAACAGGAAAAAAAAAGTTGCCCTATATTACTATGTACTGTAATATTTGTGCATATAAACACAATTCAAGCAAGTAGTGAGAAACAATCACTGGTGATTCAAGTTTTAATTATTCAAGATTGATTATTGATGATAATTTATTCAGGTTTTACTTTTTGTATTAAAGAAAAGATCAAAAGTAGCAGTTAAATCTTACATTGTTAGAAAGATTTCTATTTTTTTTTTAAATATATTTTGAACTTTCAATTCATCTAAGAATCCTGGAAAAATGTCAGAGTTTCCACAAACAATAATAACTACATTTTAAAAAAAGTAAAAAAGTAAATCGGTTTTGACCCAGCTGTAGTGTGTTGAAGTAGTTTTAATGTCTCACCTCCGGACGGACACAGACTTTGACGTGCAGTTACTAGTGATGAGAGGAATTAGACGTGGGACATGAGTGTGCTGAAAATACAAAAACATATGGTCAAACACACACAGACACACAGTGCAGTCAGACACAACAAACTAATGCACACCACTGTTTCTCACCCGTATGATGATGCGTATGGCTGCTGTGCCAGATGTGGCCATCACTTTGGCACAGTTAGGAATAAGATTGAAGAGCACTGGAACAATGGCCTCTGCTCCATGATCAAACTTATTCCCTAATAGTGTGGAAAGATGCCTGCAAAGACACAAACATAAATTGGTGTTTTTTTACAATGAACAAAAAGCAACACACAAATCAAAATTAATTTGACTGGAAATGGGAATTGCTCGTGTCACCTCCTTGTCTCCAGCACTTAATTAAGTGGCTGATGGAAAAAAGATCTTAATAATCTACATACCATGCACATACAATGTTCTAGTGCCAGAGATTTGAGTTCACATTGTTTAAGAAGTCAATTATGGCTCGTTTCCACTGAGCGGTACAGTATGTTCAAGCTACCGAATGGTGAGGTACTGCCTTAATTTATGTCCCGTTTCCATATCCGAGTTGGGAATTGTACCAAAAATAGCCGAAGCAGTACACCTACCACTTTTTTGGTACCCTTCCGTTGGGGGACGTTCAGAACAGAACGTGGTTACTCAAAAGGGTGGAGTCAAAAACTCCACGCAGAGTTAATTGGGTGACTAGAATCGTTACAGCTTGCTGTGCACAAGGGATTATTAAAGCTTCTCCTTTACTCGTTCTACTCTGCTGTCCATGAGTGTTGGGCTTATTTACATCAGAGTGCGCAAACACAAAAAATAAAGTGTATTTCGAATTTATATTGTCACACAGCCAATAGCGTTACTTCAGGCGTTACATGGGGACTTTGAAACTCATCATTGCCCAAAAACCCGCATTATTTTCAAAATATTACTGTTATTGTGTCATGAAAAAAAAAGGGGGGGGCGAAGAGAGAATGTGGTTGTTTAAAACTCAAATCTGCAGTTTATTTAAAAAGATAGCGCCTATTTGAAAATTTGCTATGCCGATTTCGGAGCTCCAAAGGGGCGGATCCACCGGGCGCCAGCGGTCATGATATCCCCCTGAAGAGCAGCCTTAGCGCGGTAGACCTCCGAAAAATTTGCTGCTGGCCTCTGAACGTCTCTGTAGATGATTAAAATTGATACCACAATTGTCCTTGGGTAATATAAAGGCATTCGCGGTCTCATGAATCTATTATTGTTTCCGGTCTAACGTTTGGCTGAAGCACAAAGTTAAGGTTAAACTATGTATGATTTATTTTGAACCTGACAGAAACTCGCACTGACAGACGCTGTTAAGCATACGTTTGACTGAATTGTTTGCTTTTGTCTTTATTTCCTCTTATACAAGTCTCTTATACTTTGTACTTTATATCGGTTCCCCAATAACACTGGCACCTGGCTATTGTTCATAAAAACACCCTGCGCTTTTAAAGTTGTGCTAACAGGTCATATGAGAACCGGGTCTATTGTCGGAGGCTTTATCGTCACGATCGCTACTTTTCGGCATACACCACAACTATCAAGTAAGGGTACTGTTGGCGGTGGAAACACAAGCTGGATCAGGGTGTTCGGTCCCGAATCGTACCGTACTGTACTGTACTGACCCGTACCGCTCAGTGGAAAGGAGCCATTAGACACTCACGCCACCGTGATGCAAGCCTCCCGCACCACCTGAGAACGCAGGTCTTTTGCCGACAGCTTAAATGCGCCATCCAACAGACGCAGGTGCTGGTAGAAACAATCATAGTCTGCTGCCCCGGCAACCAGCAGAGATCGGAATTTCTTTAGCTGTGGAGGGAAAGGGAGGGGGAATGATACCACATCAAAGAGGGTTTGTCACAACTGAATAGAAATGCATAAGCAAAACTAGATAAAAGCCAGGAAACTTACAATTCCTTGTACAATTCTCCTTACAATTCCATAAAATGTTGAATAGAGGTTTAAAACATGAAGTGTAAACGAACCATATGTATGGTCACAAAGAAAACTTTAGGTCTGGTGCATCCTAATGACATCACCTCTTGAACATTGTCATTGTCATGGGAAACACTAATAACAGCACATTTCACCAAATATTTGTTCAGTAAACAAATTCAGCCACTTGTAAGTGGAATATGGAGACAATGTCGATGTGCTTAAGTCTACATGAAACTAAAATGTATTTTGTGAATGGATATTATAGATCTTATTATGGACAATGTATCCATGCATTAATTTCTTTTTTTTTTATTTTAGCCTTGTAATGTTTAATCAAAATGCCATAAATAGGGCTGTCAATAACGATTATTTTGGTAATCGAGGGTAATCGTCGCTGTATTATAGACTAGATTAATAGATGCTAATGTGGATATAACAAATTATTTTTAGCAGTAATAAAAACAGACTTAAGCGAACAACAGCCTTTACACGGATTTAAAATACATATATAATAGCAAATAGGCATAAATTAGGTTCAGAAAAATAGAGTTATCAAAAAGCAGCAAATCATAATGTTTAATGAAAACAACAGTTAAAAAAGTAAATGAATATAAAACAGACTAAAGTACTTAGCATTAAATAATATGCAAAGAATAAAGCGTATATATCAAACCAGCATCACATATATTTAATTAAATCGTAGCGTGTGTACCCTTCATAACGCATATGCTTTATGATTTTACAGGGTTTAATACATCACGCAGCCTTGGAAAACGGTCTAAAGGTGCGTCATATCACGCCATATCATAATTACCGTGATCATGAGATGCAGCATTCACGTACTTGTAGAAATCTTAATTACAACTTGTGAACTAGTAAAATGAAGTAGAACGTCACGTGTTGTCATCTCGAAATTAAATAATTACTCCGATTTAATCGAGGAATCGTGACAGCCCTAATCATAAACCTCCAGTGATGCATACAGAACTTCTCCAATCATTTAGTCCACTTAAACCCATACACTTGGATGTGCGTCACAATACGGAAGAAAAGATCTGACGCTACTTCTGGTTCATCGCAACTTTAAAGAGAGCAGAAAATTGAGTGAAGAATTGCTTATTCTTTCCTCATTAAAAACTTTAAATTAAGAAATCAATAAAACAGACAGAGTTAAATCAGTAACCTAATGAAAACCATCTTTTTTTACATAAAGCAGGTCCTCTCACATGGGCCACCATGTTGAGACCACATGACCAGTTAAACTGACTTCCTTTATTTTGGTAACTGTCATAACAGTCACTTTAGTTCAACTGACGGTTAGTTCAATGCACTAGGGAGTTTGATTGACAGGTGATCTGACCAATCATAAAGCTGAATCTGCCGTTTTTGTCTGACAATCAAACCAGACATGAGTACATTAACATTGATGGACTTGAACTTGCAAAATGGTGTGTATTGACGTCTTTCCACGGTTGAAACAAGATACCTTCATATGTTCATTCATGTTTATTTCATGCTATAACTAGAAAAGAGGAAGAGACTATTGGTTAATGAGCTGCTTGAAATCAGACACTACAGCGATCTGTTATGACACATTAAAGAGCCACAAAACATTAGGTTACTTGAGTAACCCCGGTTCTCTGAGAACAGAGTGAGGTATCTCACTATGGGAACGCCCCCAGGCGTGATAGAATACAGAAGCACAAATTACACATGTCTGTCTAAAGGACGGACCAATCACAGCTCAGGACAAGGAGCCCACCCCCTACCTATATATACAGCTGTGATCCCCGAAACGGCATTCTAAGCATGCTCTTCCCCCGTGTTATGCGAGTAGGGAAGCTTGGTGAGATACCTCGCTCTATTCTCAGAGAACCGGGGTTTTACGCAAGTAACCTAATGTTCTCTTTCAAACAATCGCTCGGTATCTCACTATGGGAATGATATAGCCAAATCCCATAACGCATGCTTTCCGAAGCCGTCGAACAGACTCGAAAAGGAAGAAAGATAACCTTTCAATTCTCTAAAGAGCCAACTTTAAGAACTGCATGAGCCAATGAAGGTGCGGTGAAATCCGCAAAAATCGGTGCGGTGAAATCCCGCGGGTGGAGTACCCATTCTCCGTATAACGGGTTGGCCCTTGACAGGAGATCTGCTCCAACATTCAGGACTCCCAGGACGTGCGTTGCGTGCAGCGAGCTGAAATGCACGGTGCTCCAGACACCGATTGTGCAGTTGTAGCGAACACGTTCCCCCTTGGCGATTGATATATGCCACCACCATCGTGCACTTGGTCCTGACTAGAACATGAAAACCTTCAAAGAGTGGGTGAAAATGCTTCAGGGCTAGAAAGATTGACATTAACTCCAGCATGTTTATGTGAAGTCTGCGAAGCGGAGGCATCCAACGACAGGTTACCGATCTGCCCTGAAAAACAGTTCCCCATCCCGTCAGGGATGCGTCCGTTGTCACTACTTTTCTCAGAGACACGCCCCCCAGCAGAACCCCTGTCCGGAACACACAGGGGTTTTTCCACTGATGAAGAGCCATCACACACTCCGTGGTAATTCTCAACTCTGCGTGAGAGGTGCCGACGAGGACACAGATGCCTCGCCGCTACCCAACGCTGAAAGTCCCTCACTTTTAGCAAGCCCAGCAGGACCACGGACATGGGCATGATGGCTTCGGTGCTAAGTAGGAGACAGGTCCTGAACGAGACCAGCTTCCCCACATGAAGCTGGGCTAGGCACTGATAAAACACCATTATCCTTCTCTCCGAGAGCATGTAGAGTCTATTCGCAAGCCTAGATACTCTATCTCCTGGGACGGAATCAGCTGGCTTTTGGCATAGTTGATTCTGAACCCCAGATTCGTGAGATGAGACGTGAGCATCTCAGTGTCCCGCTCCAGTGAATGAGCACATATCAGATAGTCGTTCAAATAAGCAGATATTCTGAGACCCGTTATTTTTTTAATTCCAAAGAAACACAAGGGAGTAATAGCCCCTCTGTCTTTCCCCCAAGGGTGCTGTTCAATATAGTGCTCTTTCGAACAAGAGGAGATAATTTCGCTTCAAAAACAAGAGCTGAAAATACCCCATCTGCATACCACAAGAAGCATATAACCCCGTTAAAGGAGATACAAAAGCGGTTGACAGCGATAAGGAAGCTTTGTAACCTTTGGTTACAGTTGCGAGGACCCACAGATGTGCAGAACACTCTCTCCAAGTCCTCAATGAAGAGCAAGGGGGTGTCTGTTGAAAACGATTCATAGATGTGCAGTGCTGGCACCATTAGTGCGACAGAGACAAAAAATGGCCAGGATCTATGTGGGCTCAAGGACGAATTTGCTACGGCTCTTTGATATATTGTGATATTGTCTACCTGCGGCCCTCACGGCATGAGCCTCGGGATGCGACAGAGGATTTTTTATTTGACTTGGAACCCAGGGGCTGAAGTGCTTGTAACAATTACCTTGTGATGATACTTGTGAATTGAACTCAGCATACCAAGCATTTTTTGGTTGGCTGCGGTATACGCAACTCGAACTTGTCTGCTTGCAACTTGGGGTTTGGCAGTTATGGACGATTCAAAAATCTCCTGTTTCTGCGTCGGAGACAGGAACAGGCCGAGGGGGAAAATATTTTAAAATTTCGTATAGGAGTGGGCGTATTTTAAACATCAATAAATGCAAAAAAACACGACGGGATGAACGGGATTAAAAAAAACAACGCGACATTATACGGGAAGCCAGACCGGGACATACAACCCCCCACTCCCCAAAACGGGACTTCTTTGGACAGAAGTGTATCAGTAATAGAACCGGGATGAGTGTCTGGATTACATGGGAGACAGATGTCAAACGCCTTTCCTTCCTTCTTCTGGAGGTCGCACTTCTGTCTTATCGCCACAACAGCCGGGCCAAACAGCCTGCTCGAATCTAAGGGAGCGTAGAGAAAATCCAATTTCAAGATCACTCAGGGGAGAGGGTTGGGCCCCATTTGCCGAAGGAGGGACAGCAGAGAGAACCGGATCGTCTTCGGAAAATGCCGCCACTAAAAGTCTTCTCTATAGAATCCTGGCCGGCATTACATGACAGTGCGAGCAACTTTCCGCATCCGCCAGCACAGCCTGGGCATGCTTGACACCCATGCATGCGATACACATCAGATGCGAATCCCTGCCCGAGATCATGTATCCACATGCTGCCAGATATGAGCGCAAAGGGGCATCCTTGCCTTTCTCCACCACGACCTAGGACACCACATGGTGAGTTAAATATCCCCTAAACTTAGCTCGCCTTTACGCATTAGTTAGGATAGGAAACACTGCTAATAACAGCAAAGCAAAGAATCTCAGTAACGAGCAGAAAATCTGCAACAGATTTTCTCTTTTTTGTTTTTCTCTTTGACTACACTGCGTTCGGCAATATCAACCTTGACGGTACGTCTACGAACTGAAAGCAGCGCAGCCTAGGTTCTGAAGGAAAGTCTTCACGGGGAAGAGAACAAGAATGCCGTTTCGGGGATCACAGCTGTATATATAGGGAGAAGTGGTGGGCTCCTTGTCATGAGCTGTGATAGGTCTGTCTTTTGGACAGACGTGGTGCAACTGGTGCTTCCATAGTCTATCATGCCTGGGGGCGTTCCCATAGTGAAATACTGAGCGATTGTTTGAAAGAGAACAGTATTTATTGTTTGAATTTAAAAAAAAATATTGACAATTTGAAAGCGGAGACTTTGTTTCATACCAAAAATAACCTGCTGTGTCTTGACTGTCGGCGTGTTCTCAGTTTTCTCTTTTGGCCACAATGTATTTTTTTACTGCATGAGAAAATGAGAGCAGCATGGTTTGTCGGACATAACAACAGCAACGAAGGGAGATGGGTCTTTGCGAAAGGTCAATTGATCAATTAATAATGGATGACTACAAAAAGCACTTTTTGTTTTAAAATGTGGCATTAGTAACTGCAAATGTGTTCAAATCTTTACACACAAATCTGTGTAAGTCCAAGGCGACCCCCATATCAACCAGCTTAACTGGACAAAATTACCTGCATGAGTGTTTAAATCGTGTACTCTATGTTGTACTCACCGCGTTTGTTCTATGGTCCCAGTCATGTTTATCGTCAGACAGAACTTCACGAATCTTGTTCAGATTATCCTCCAGGTCTCGAGTGGAGTAGATCTATGTAATGAGAGAGACGCACAGATAGACACCAGTTTTAGATCAAACAATTCCAAGCCTTTGATGAAACGTGAATGTTATGAAAGCCATGGGTGGATTGTAACTAGGTTCTGAGGGAATTGAGTAACACCTCCCTCATTTACATGCAAGTGTCTCACCTGAACCGTGGGGACGTCTGTGAATGCTTTGATAAAATCCTCCTCATCAATAGCTCCTGCCCCCTCCTTAGAGACACCTGCAAAACACATGAGTGACTTCCATTAAAACACAAACAAAAACTTGAGACAGCTATGAGGTTTATTGAAGGGCACATGAATCGATCACTGTTTGAGACATTTTTAATCTCAGTCACACTTGGAGACAACTAACTGACAGTTGCAGCCATTACCATCGAAACTGAGCACAATGAGGTGTTCCTATGGCAACTGTTGTATTGCTAATCAAACAGGAGAGTGCTCTCTGTGGGGGGAGGGAATTTCATACATACAGTGCATTCAGTAAGTATTCAGACCCCCTTCACTTTTTTCAATTTTGTTATGTTGCAGCCTGATACAATTGTTGAAATTATTATTTTTTTCTCATTAATCTGCACTCCGTATTTCATAATGACAAAGTGAAAACAGAATTTTTGAAATGTCTGTAAATTTATTAAAAAGAAAAAAACTGAAATATCACATTTAGTAAATAGTTGAACCACCTTTGGCAGCAATTGCAGCCTCGAGTCTTTTTGGGTATGACGCAACAAGCTTTGCACACCTGGATTGGGGGATTTTCTGCCATTCTTCTTTTCAAATCCTCTCAAGCTCGGTCAGGTTGGATGGGAACCGTCACTGGACAGCCATTTTCAGGTCTCTCCAGAAATGTTCGATAGGGTTCAAGTCAAGGCTCTGGCTGGGACACTCTAGGACTTTCACAGAGTTCAGATTTGTAGTCCTAGACACTCCCGATTGGGTTTGGCCTGACGTGTGCTAGGGTAATTGTCAGTGGAGGAAGGTGGGAAAACTTGGCCCAGCTGAGGGTCCTGAGCACTGTGGAACAGTTTTTCACTAGGATACTCTGTACCGTTCCTCCATATCTAGCTTTGTAACCTCAACCCTGACCAGTCTCCGAATAGTCCATTTGCCTGGCTGATGAATACACCACCCACAGCATGAGTAAAAACACTTATCCTTTAGGGAGGCAACTCTGCTAGGTGGAGAAAGTCAGAAAGGTGGTTTCCTTCAAAAGCATGATGCTTAGAATTGCGGTTCATCAGACCTGATTTTCTTGTTTCTCACAGTCTGAGGGTCCTTTAGGTGCTGTTTTGCAAAATTCACAGTGGTTTTCTGTGAGTCTTACTGAGGAGAGAATAGCAGTTTTGCCAACTCACCACCTTAAAGCCCAGATCTCGGTGCGATCGTGTTCTCTCTGCGTGTGTATGTGATGACCCACAGCGCTAAATAGAGTGAACATGTCCAAGGTGTCTTGCGTCACGGTCTGACAATGGCCCTTCTCCACCATGTGTGCTCACATGGGTGGCTGGTGACCAGCGATTGGACGATTCCTGGTTGTGCCAAACTTCTTCCATTTGAGAATTATGAAAGCCACTGTGCTCTGGGGAACCTTCAGTGCAGCAGAAATGTTATTGTAGCCTTCCCCAGATCTGTGCCTCGATTCAATCCTGTCTCTGAGCTCTGCAGGCAGTTCCTTTGACCTCATGGATTGGTTTTCGCTCTGATATGCATTGTCAGCTATGAGGCCTTTTATTTTAAGAGGTCGTGTTCCTTGTTCAATCATGTCCAAATCAAATTAAGTTACCACAAAGCAGACTCCAATCAAGGCTAGCAGAAACATCGCCCAATGATCAAGAGGAAATGGTAGGCACGCTGAGCTAAATTTAAGTGTGATTGCAAAAGAGTTGAATACTATGTTAAATGGATATTTCAGTTTTTTTCTTTCTAATAAATTGAACCTTTCGTAAAGCTGTTTACTTTGTCATATGAGGGTACGGGCACTTGGTAGACTTAATGAGAAAAAAAAAACGACATTTAAAACAATTGGACGTATCAGGCCATGCATACATCACAAAACTGAAAAAGTGAAAGGGGGGTATTGGCAATACCTTTCTGATGTGCGTGTATATACAGTATGTGTGTATATATATATATATTATATATATATAATATATATATAATTATGGGGAACCCTGGGCAAGTTAGGCGTTATTAGGCATTAACGCAGAATAATTGATAACCGCGACAATAATTTTTACTGCGACCGTGATAACGCAAGTTTTTTATTATTATGAATAGTCCCGTCTGAAATTCCAAGTCGGGCTCGGATTGTAATACACCATACATAGACATGTAACCAAGGTTGTTCAGACGGGGGGGATGTTGGATATTCGGGAGTACTAGACAATACACTACTTTGAATCATATTGAATTTTGTGCATAATGGACACATTATCACGCGATTTTAACAATGTAATCGCTGCAACCGCACTAATAAATATATATATATATAATCTATATATACAATGTGTGTGTGTGTGGCGGGTGTGTGGGTGTGTGTGTGGTGTGTGTGGTGGGTGTTTTAATCTGTTATACCGAATGCAGTAAAATAGTGCTTTGCAACCTAGACAGAGGGCTGTTACTGTGGTTTTAATAGGGAGGGAAGAAGAACACCTTATCCTACACATTAACAGCTCTCAGTCCTAATGGACTTCCTGTCTGTCTTCCTGTCCGGTTGCAATTGAATGATCAATCATGAAACCCAGAGGGGTTTTGGCCTGTAAGATCTGCCACACAGGGGGGAGACTCGAAGAGTCTGATAAACACATCAGCATCAGTGAGCTGTCAGTCAGCCTTCAGGAAACCCCATATCAAAAGCATTTTGGGTGGACCTTTGTTAATTGAAAGCTTGGTAATGAGCCTCAGTAAAAAGTCAATTCATCTTGAACTGCTGATACAAACCAAGTATTTTTAACAAAAAAGGGATTTGTGCAAACTTTGTGTTCTGTAAAAACATCAATGCATACAGCTACACAAATAACATGAATTGCATTGAAATAACAAGCAAACAAAACACTTTGCCCACTTTCTTTCTTTAAGACACCTTTTTTACTGGTCAATCATTAAATGCCCATAAGAGGTTTGTCTCAGTGGCAGCTTTTCCTTTAAGCCTTTAGGAATGGGTGGTTAGAGAGTATACATCTCATACAATAAGAGATTTTTTATGACTTTACAAGCAGTAGAGATATTTCTCTATACTGTAGTAGATATTTCGTATATAGACGTAATGCAAAAACACAAACAGTAATGCAGCGTAATGAAAACATATACAGCAGAATGTGTCCCAAGCAAGTCCAGACATTGAAAAAATGGCTATTAAGTT
Source organism: Sinocyclocheilus anophthalmus (assembly GCA_018155175.1). Lineage (NCBI taxonomy): Eukaryota > Metazoa > Chordata > Actinopteri > Cypriniformes > Cyprinidae > Sinocyclocheilus > Sinocyclocheilus anophthalmus. The sequence continues at coordinate 213,026 of JADLZN010007294.1, read as the reverse complement.
ATTAACCATAATGCAAAACTATATAAATGTATGGCTACCAAGCATGTCACAACTGATGAGGTGTCTGTATTCCTAATATTTTACAACAGCACTGAATGCGGTTCATCAACTAGAATTTAAAACTGGAACAATTCATTTTATAATATTAGTACTTTGTTCTCATTGTTACGTAATGTGAAGCTGTTTGTGCACTGATGCCAGACTGAATAATTTGTTAAGCATAATACTCCAGTTTGTGTCCATCAAGTTCCAAATTAAAAGAGAAAATCAAACGAGATACCTTTCAAAGTACTAAGTACCTTTCGTGTGTGAAGTGTTTTTTCCCCCACTGGACTGTCTAAAAATAGGCTTCACCAAATGGTTATTTAATATAAAACATTTTTTTCTAATTCATTTCCATCCATTTCATTTCCACACATATAAAGTTAGCATTATATAACATTTCTAAACAAAAATATTTTTAGACATAACACCAAACTGATAATCTTATAACATCTTCCTGACAGCACAGAATAATGGAGTCTGTCATCAGTCAATTTGGACTTTAAAATGCACAGCACGTTTATTTTATCTAGATAACGTGCACAACAAAGCTGCTTAACAGCATCAAGGCTAAACTGTTCTGCACCCTAGGATATGTAAATGCAATGTCACACTCGTCTCACCTGTCTTTGCAGCTCCAGTGGCACTGGGTCGTCTGGAACTGCTGGCAGAGTCTCCAGGTTTCTTGGGTACTTTGGGCACTTTAAACGCAGCCTGAGCTGATGACGGCCTGCTTCCATCCACAGAGTCATCATCGTCAAAACTACGATCTGAGAAAAGCAATGAGAACATGAATCAATAGGATATCAAAGTCTGAACATAAAGGCAAAATATCAATAGACCAGCTGAGATCAAGTGCCTCAATTTCTGTTCCAAAATAGACGTAATGCACAATGATGATACGTAAAAACAATTAATTTTTGTACCAACTGTCTCATTCAAATGTATCTTGTTCAATAATAATCAGAATATATCAATAAACAAATCCATTACCACTGAAACCCAAGGCAAGTACAGGTCTGATTTCCTCCCAACCACAATATCATCTTAAGTAGGCCTAATCAATGAACAGCCCAGAACCAGGACCTAATAGAGGCCTGAACAGCAAAAACAGGAAGTATAGGCAACATTAATCACTCAAAACACATTCACACACAAAGAGCAATGCCTGCACAACTCAAAGACTCCACAAAGCCACCCACACACAAGAACAGATTGGGCGCATCCAGTAAAGAGCAAGGCTAGAAGAACACACAGTCTCTCGTTTCATCCACCGGCTTTTAAAAACACCCCAAATCTCCACGGCACCTGGGCGACACCCTATTTCTGCACTGGTTCAGATGTCAACGGTCATTTGAAACGCCAGCAATATTTCAAACACCTCGAGAAGACACTCACAGTCACAGATGCGTTTGCAGATGAGGCGCCTCATGCCTGAAGGCGGGCGTGGCTCTCTCTCGTATCCGAGGCAACGCCCAAGCTGCCACTCACATGACAGCGGGTCTCACGGTGGCGAAATATCCCGAGACGGATCAGCAAGGCACGTAACAAGGTTTGCAGAAACCACCACCCAAAAGCTGGTCGGCATCTTCCCTCTCAGTTACTCTCTCACTCCATCCCCCCTCATCTCCTCCTCCATCACTCCCTCCCTCGCACTTTGCTCCTCACCGCCCCCCCCTCCATCCCAGTACCCGAAGAGCCAATCAGGAGAGTGATGACATCATCTTTGACCAGCCAGTGAGCTTTGAGATTTGAGGATGCTTCTCGCATCTCAATGAGGCTTGATTTGTCTGGAGCTCAAGCTAAGCTAAGTAGCATCATGGTGCTGCATGATCATTGTAGTTTAAAAGCAAATTCATGGTCAAACACACACATGGGTTGAATAAAATGTGTAAATACAGATGAGAACAAAGGCCACACTCCTACAGCTCAGAAAGTGTGTGTGTGTGGGCAATCACACTGTGACCCCGTTACTAAGCCAAGGGCTGACTGCACTGACACATTATGGATGCTGACCCCACTAGCGGAGCTGAAAGGGCTCTGTGTTTAGCATTATTAGCATTGTAGCATAACCCGCCCTTTGTTCAGACGGGAGGGCGTGAACAACAATCCAACAAGGACGGGCCAATGACGACCCTGGAGAGAAAGATCAAGCGAGAATTAGGCAGGCCAAAATGAACAAAACAGCAACAGGAAGCGAGCGCGAGAAAAAGTGGGGACAAGCTAAAGGGAAAAAGGGGAAAAAGGGAGAAAAGGCAAGGATGGAGCAAGACAGAGAGACAGAGAGAGAGAGAGAGCTGGCCGCTCTCAAAGGCTGCTGCCATGACAACAAGAGCAGCCCGCATCAATGGATTTGAGACAAAAAAAAAGACTGAACCACATTGGTTTGAATTTTAGTCTGCCAACAATGGTTAGCTGAAAAAAAAAATAATGAAAACTCTTCTATATATATAAATAAATAAATACACACACACACACACACACACACACACATATATATATACACATACATACACACACACACCACACACACACACGCACACATATTATAATTTTTTTTAAAACATATAAATTATAATAATAGGGCTGATCACATTGGTTTGAATTTGGTCCCAAATTATTAGTATTAAAGGCTAAATATTTACAAAGATTTACATTTGGTCGGCCCAAATTGCCAGCGAAACCTAAAATAAACGTTTATATTTATCATATTTATATATGTTTAGTAATATATAATTTCCATTATTATTAGTAGATGGGAGAAATATTTTTTTTAAGAATAAGCTTTTTTTTTTAAAACCAATATTTTAACCTCTAAAACAGTTTCGATACTTATGAGTATTTGGGGGAAAAGACTGCCCATCATGCAATCAAGTCTGTGGGAAATCACTGATGTGAAAAATTGAATGCTATATAAACTAAAAAATGTAACATTCAATTTTACAATGCACCATTCAAGGAAGGAAAAGATTGCAATATATAAATTCTGTAATAAAATTTTTTAAAAGTGATCGTGACAAAGTTCTATCAATGGAATTACAACATCACCACCCACATTTGCCAGTTTGTAAGATATGTACGCGAGGAATTTAAAAAATAATTTTTTCACTTTTGACTGCACACTAGTATGTGATGTAGGGGTGGGCCATATCATACCGTCCACGATAATACGGGTAAAATTTTTTACATGATAAAAAAAAGTGCCATTTAGCGATATCAATGATATAGTGACGTGATGGCGTATGGCGGATATACATTCCCTAGCACGCACAACAACAAAACCACAAACCCAATAGGTGTTCGACTTGAAGCAGCGCTGCGCAGACTGATCAGTGTATGACATTAAAGTATTGTGAGAGTGGTTCTAGAGCATATTCGAGCGCACACTCTTACCTTCAAAATTAGGCGAGGCGCATATCTTTAGCGAAGCCGGGATGCTTCTGAAACGTGCAGCGGCGCCGCTGGTGCAAACACAAGCATTGACTAGAGTGGCCGCGTCGGAGCCGTAAAGGCCCGGGTATACTTAACTTTCCGCGTTCCGTTCCGTTTCGCGCACAGCCGCGTCCGCACTACTTTCAAAGTATACTCAACCGCGGATGAGCGCGGACGGACGAGCTCGACACATATGCGCAGTACCATCTACTCTTGTCTCAACATTCACCTCGCGCATGCGCTGTTGTACGGACGGGGTGCGTGGCTCTCCGCGAGCCCTCCTGATGACGAAAATGACGCAATGCGGACGGCCGAAGTACTTTTGGCCTTAACGCGCCACAAAGGATTGGATATTGCCCTTCATTTTGTTTGCAGTTGGCAGGCAGCAGCATTTATTAGTGCAATCACCAATAAAACGTTTTCCCATGTTTTTTTTTCCTATATCGTCATAAATATCGTTATCGCAAATTTTTAAATATCGTGATATAATTTTGAGGCTATATCACCAACCCCTAATGTGATGCATTTTCAAAACTGACCTGGAAACACAAACTGTCAGTCTAACTGCCATTAACGCTATATTGCTTATTGGTGGGTGGGTGATTGAGCGTTGATGTCTAAATCCTCACTGGTCAATCTGTAACCTAACTGGCTATTTAATCTGGTTATCAGGATTACAGAGAAAAGGAAGCAAAGCCATTTACCCAGAAACACAAACAGCTAAAGAGCAGCCTGTGCAATAAGCACGCAAAATCGTGACAGAAGTACTCAAAATGCTTCATTTATAGTCAACGGACAGACAGCATCTCATTGAGTACTTAAATTTCCAGGACAAGAACTGAAGAGTCTAATAATGGGCAGCCGCGGCAACGAAATGCCCTAGAAACCGGGTCACACTTTCAACTCCCAAGGGATAAAACACACTGACGCAGAAACTAATATAACTAGTATATCACAAAGAGATATTAAGTGGGGAAAATATTTATTTGATCCCCTGTTGCCCACTTACCAAGAATTAATTTAAATGGATAGAGACAGAATCCACCAAAAAATCTAAGAAATATGAAGTTGCATGTCGTGAGTGAAATAAGCAAGAATTCTGGCTCCACAGATTGGTTATGTGTCCATGTGGAACACAGTTTAGTTCTGCCGCTTTAAGAAGTTAAGGCTGATTTATACTTCTGCGTCGGACATACGCCGTAGCTTACGCATAGACGCACACCCATACGCCGTAGCCTGATGTGCACCTCTCCAAAAATCTAACAGCGCGTCAATTCTACGCAGACCGCAAGCGCTGTGATTGGTCTGCAAGAACCCCTCCCTCCATATAAGTTTTGTGTGTGTTTATGTGCACTTAAATATATTTTAATGTTACACCTTCTTAAAACAAAACAAAGCAAAGAACAAGTGTCTTCTCATTTATGATACACAATAGCATTATACATCATAAAATCTGACCTCAGAAGACTTCAGAGGATAGACCGGATTGCTGAGTGAATCACTGGTTCAACCCTCCCTTCTCTAAAAGAACTGTACTCATCCAGGGTGAGCAAAAGGGCTAGCGAAATCACTCTGGACCCCTCACATCCAGCACACGCCCTCTTTGAACTGTTGCCATCTGGTCGACCTACATAGCACTGAGCACCAGAACGACCAGACACGGGAACAGTTTCTTCCCTCAGGCAATCCATCTCATGAACACTTGACAATAACTGTGTAACACACACTATTTATTCACTCATACACTTATTATCTAACACACACACTCAGTCTACAATTCAATTTGCACATAATATACCTGTAAATACAACTGTCTATTGTTATATACCTGCACATACAATTGTCGATTTAAATATTTTTATTCCTTATTTACTGTTCTATTTTTTTTTTTTTTCTGTGTTTTTTGTTCTGTCACTTTCATTCTTTTACACTGTGGAAGCTTCTGTCACGAAACCAAATTCCTCGTATGTGTAAACATACATGGCAATAAAGCTCATTCTGATTCTGCTCAGTAGTTGTCCTCAACAAACAATGTTTATCTGCCGTGGTACAAGTCCTTGTGGAGATTGAAAGAGTGCCATCTTCTCCTGTTCCGTTGTTGTCTCCTTTTGTAGTTTTAAATAATGATTTAATGATTTGAAATTTATTTGCCTGCCGTCCGTCCGGCTATAATGCTTCTTGACGAGCCGCTTAGTCTTCGCTTTTGCCGTGGTACTGCGGTTACCCAGCAACATGCCGTGACACTCAGACTCGGGTTGCATGTGTACTGCACGTTTGACGCGGACACGCGCATAAGTATAAAAATGGAAAACTGACGCTAGCCTACGGCGTAGGTCCGATGCAGAAGTATAAATCAGCCTTTACTCCTAATGTCAGCTCGTTAGGTGTTTAAGACACCTGTCCACACAATCTGTATCCTCCATTCCAACCTTTCCTACCACCATGGGCAAGACCAAAGATCTGTTAAAGGATGTCAGAGACAAGATTGTAGATCTGCAAGAAGCTTGGTGAGAAGGAGACAACTGTTGGTGCGGTTATTCTGAAATGGAAGAAATACAAAAGAACCATCAATCGCCCTCTGTCTTGTTCTCCATGCAAGATCTCGCCTTATGAGGAAATGATGGTCATGGTAAAGGTGAGGGATCAGCCCCGAACTGCACAGGAGGAGCTTGTTAATGATCTTTAGGTAGTTGGGACTACAGTCACCAAGCAAAACATTGGTAATGCACTACGCCGCAATGGACTGAAATCCCGCAGCGTCCGTAAGGTCCCCCTGCTTAAGAAGGCACATGTACAGGCCCGTTTAAAGTTTGCCAAAGAACATCTAAATGATTCAGAGAAGGCTTGGGAGAAAGTACTGTGGTCAAATGAGACTAAAATTGAGCTCTTTGGCATTAACTCAACTCGCCGTGTTGGAGGGAGAAATGCCTGAATGAACCCCAAGAGCACCATCCCTACAGACCCCCCCCCCCCCCCCCCCCCCCAAAGCACAGAGTTGGAAACATTATGCTTTAGGGCTGTTTTTCTACTAAGGTTAAAAGGATGAATTCACCGCATTGAGGGGCAAATGGACATGTACTGGTAAAATCTTGGACGAGAACCTACTTACCTCAGTCAGAACATTGAAGATGGGTCATGGATGGGTCTTCCAGCATGACAATGACCCAAAACATACCACCAAGGCAACAAAGGAGTGGCTCAAGAAGAAGCACATTAAGGTCATGGAGTGGCCTAGCCAGCCCCCAGACCTTAATTCTATAGAAAATCTGTGGAGGGAGCTGAAACATCGAGTTGCCAAATGACAGCCAAGAAACCTTGAAGATTTAGAGAGGATCTGTAAAGAGGAGTGGATCAAAATCCTTCCTGAGATGTGTGTAAACCTGGTGACCAACTACAAAAAACGTCTTACCTCTGTGCTTGCCAACAAGGGATTCTGCACCAAGTACTAAGTCATCTTTTACTTGGGGATCAAATACTTATTTCACTCACTGAAATGCAAATCAATTTCTAACCTTTATATAAATTGTTTTCTGTATTTTTTGGTTGGTATTCTGTCTCTAAAATAAACCTACCATAAAAATTACAAACCCTTAATTTCTTTGCAAGTGGGCAAACTTACAAAATCAGCAGGGATCAATAAATATTATCCCCACTGTATAATGCAATATATTCTGATTAAACTCCATTGTTTGGACTTTAAGGACAAGTAGGTATACTCATTTTAACAGAAATGCACATTATGAATTGAAAGAGATGCAGATCATCACTAGAAGAGAGTATTTTCCGGACAATAACTCTGTTGTCGTCTTAATTTTTTTCCAAAATATTTGTAAACACATCTCTACACATCATATACACAAACACCACAACAGCTTACAGTAATTTCTATGCTATTTAATATATAAACGCACTCACCATCTCCATCATCACCCACAGACATGGCTTTAACGCTTCTGAGAAGAGGCAGCTCTTTCACTCTCTCCTTCTCTCGTCCTTCTCTCTCTCTCTCTGTCACGCTGTGTCAGAGTAATGCCGTGACAGGCACAGCTCTCAGCTCCCTCTCTATAACCCTCACCTCACAGCGGCTCCATTGGCAAAGCCAAAGGGTAGGAAAAAAACTCTTTGAATGTCGTCTACTTTGTCTTCTGCCAAATTTAAAAATGACTAGTGAGGAAGTTGGCTGCATGGCAATCGACCCCCTTCCTGTTCTTATACTGAATTCTGGCCAGATGCATCTCAAGGCACATAGCCAAGTGAAACAATCTTTTGGAAGTTATACCAATACTTTTGAGGAGACATTGTTGAAATGTGCATGGTCCCTAAGACCAAAAGGAATCTATTTTTATCCATTTAATAGCCTATAGCAGCAGAGGAAAAGTCTTAAATCTGGTTTGGAGTTCTATTAACAAAGAAGTAGTAGCTAGCTAGTTACTACATCAAGAGATACTTACAAACTCAAGGGTCATTAGGTCCTCCACAGTAATAAATAACACCCCAAACTCACATATGTCAAAGGTCAAGCAATACAAGTAAATGTTTCAAAACATGAAGCACTATAATAAATAATTCAGGTAAGACCTAACAAGCAGAGACAAAAGAAGAGGTGACTGGAAAAGTTGGTTAAAGAATTAAACACGGCATATACTTAATTATACTGTTAACTAAGCATGTACTCAATATTCAAGGTTGGAGCAACTGTATGTAAAAATCGATATTATGATATTAAATTATTATAAATAACTTTATTGTTATTTATTAAATTACGCTCAATTATAAATTAATTAACTACTGTTTACTGATAACAATCAAAAATATATGTTTTATATTCCCAAAAAATATTATTAATGGTTTTTTTTCGATTAATATTACATTAAATAAATTAAGATTAACACTCTAATCAAAACTTTATTCATCTTGTAAAGGTTACCTCAATGTAGCATCAAGTATAATGAACGTATAAAATAGATACTTTTTAAGATTTGCCTTTAACTTTATAATTATTTTTGAATGATTTTTCACTGTTACATATTCAGATTAAAATTTATATTAAAAAAACTATAGCAAACAACCTAAATATAAAAATTGGGGAAATTAGCATGCAAAATTATATACCCCTCCTCCCAAAAAAAACTCTACAATATGGTACAAATACTGAGCAATTTGATTGTTCACTAATCTGAAATCCTCCATGTCCCTCCACTCAAATCAAAGATAATGCTGAACCCATAAACACCAGTATAAACACATGTTTACCCCCATAAAGTCAACAGCTGCAACCATGGTATAAGCTTGTTAAGTCAATGTAAAACACATAACTATATAAGAACAACTCTACACCACAACCAAATGTGAGCGGCATGAAAAGAGCAGCACATTGCGATCCGCCTGGAGATCCAGCTCTTCCATCACATGACATATGCCAAACACATCATGGAGATTTCCAAGGCCATGAAAGTCTGACACCATCTCCCTTATTTAGATTCCAACACTCACGTTAAATCTAACTCACTGGAACCCGAAGGGACACAGAGAAATCCAGCATTTAGATGTAGCCAGTCACTTTATGTTGATGTTGATGTATTTCTTTTGGTAAAGAAAAACATGAGGATTAGCATTTAGATGAAAGTAGCATTGTGCTTAAAGCTGGGGCTCAGATGTCAAAGGCTTATGTTCAGTACTGTGGTCAAAGACACTGACAAAGACTAATATTAGCATTGTAACTGAAGCCAATGGAGACAAGTGTTGCAAACAGGATTTAGCGAGTTAACAAACATGGTAAAGTTAACTTACCTTGACTTAGGCTTAGAGCCATGTTCCCCGAATTCAGAACTTCATCAAAACGGCTTAAAATGGTCTGTAACCTGAAACACAGAACAGTAATGGTTTGAGATTACTATTAAAACAATACATACAATCTCAATAAACAGCACATAACTTTAATGTGAATATTTTAGTCATAACTTGCCATCTTAAGCAAGAAAAATTAAGGTATTATGAAAAAAACAAACAAAGGTATTATGAAGTGTAAATGTGGGCAATATCAAATATACACAATAATTTAGCTGGTGATATACAATTAAGTAACAGTGAATATTAAGATTTTTTAATTTGCTTTTATTTTGCCCTTTACTTTTCTTACAAGTACGCAAATGTTAAAGATGTTTTAGTCAGCCCAACTTTCAGTCAATTTAAATTAATCAATTTAAAATTGAGATTTAAAGATTCAATCGTGGCATCACTCAAAAAGATGACATGAGTGAACAACATTTTTCATGAATTAAATGTTTTAGTAAAAAAATACGTAGGTAAATATTACTTTTTATTTATTACTTAATTGAAATGTTGGTTTCTCCGTGTAGGAAGATTCAATACCGTTCAAAACCTTCAGGTCAGTAGGATTTTGAAAAGAAATGAATACTTTATTCAGCAAAGATGCATTACATCTTAAAAGTGACAGTAAATACATTTATAATGTTACAAAGATTTCTTTTTGAAATACATTGTTCTTTTGAACTTTCTATTCATCAAATGTATCATGGTTTCCACAAAAATTTTAAGCAGCACAACTGTTTTCAAAATGATATAGTAAGTGATGTTTCTTGAGCACCAAATCAGCATATGAATATTTCTTGAAGGATCATCACAAGAATAAATTACATTTTAAAATATATTACAAAACAGAAAACATTTTAAATTATAATATTTCTGTCCCTTTTTTAATTGAATGAGCATAAGAGATTCAAAAAAACATTTAAAAACAATCTTTCCAACCACAGACTTTTGAATGGTAGTGTTCATACTGAATATCAACAAAAGGCTCAAAAATACGAGGATTTCTTTTCTTTTTTTGTAATATCACCCACCCTCATGGGATGGTACAGTGTAAAGACAATGCAATAAACGCATTTCATTCTCTTTCACTGTGCAACAAAAAGGCCTTCTGAAGTAAAACACATCTTGCACACTTCAAACAGAATAAAACTGTGGCAACTGCAGCAAAGGCCTTAATCTGTCCATCACAATAATGCTGCTTCTGATGAAAACAGAAACAGATACAGACAGGTCTGCCTACACATTCATGCACTGCTGTCAGAGCCCAACAAACACCACTCACAGAAAATCTTCTGCTAAGTAGCTTTAAAGGCCTTTAATTTACTTGTTTCCTTCCAGCTTAATTTTTTTCATTATAAAGTAATGCATTAAATGCAATTAATATGCGAAGGCTAAAATAATACCACACAGAAGAACCACAAGCACAGTGATAAACATTGCAACAAATGAATGCATTACAAAAAAATACCAAAATTTAAAACGGCACATTTGCAGTGTGCACTTAAAAGTCATCGCTTAATTACTATCATATAAGTGCCTGCCAGGACTATTTTCAGTGCAACGAACAATTAACAAGACGCCGCAGCCTAATTACTGTCCCTCACCGGCCCAATGTATAGCAGATCAAATGCTAAAGTCCAGCTACAAATGATGCTTGCACCCTGCATGAGATAAATGTGCTGGACCAGCAGACCGTAATAACATGTAAATGCACATTCAAGGCCACATGCGAGATGTTGCATGTGTGTGCTTAACGCAGCGCTTGCAGTCCAGACGAATCTGGCATGTTCTTACACACGCAGAAACATGCACACACACACAAATTATCAATTCCTATTAACGCAACCGATTTAGGATCTCTGCTCTTTCTATTCTATGACACGAGAGGCTAAAATGCAATGAAACAAAGAAAGTGAATGAACAGCCAAGAACGAGAAGACAGAAAATGCGACGACAGGAAGAAAGAGAAAAGGGTACAGAGGGACGGCATGCGAGGTCCCACCCACCTGCTCAGACATACTGCCCTTCATATGTGGCCGAGCAGCGCTGAAAAGACTCGACTGCAGTGTGTCTGTGCCACGGAAAACTAAGAACTGCCCACCAGGTGGGTGTATGTGTGTGTGTGTGTGAGAGATAGACAGCGCAAGGAGATTCTATTCCCCTTTACATAACCTCCTGTCTGGAACACACACCAGAGGGAGGGGCTAAAGCTGTGGCGCTCAGAGACAGGGCTCCCACCCCTCCCCCTTCCAGACACGGGCACACACAAACACACACACACTTAAGCACTGATCACATTCCCCCTCTCCTCACTGCTGCCCCCCGCGTCTTGCCTTGGTTCAGTCGGTTCAGATTGCCCTTTCGGTCTCTTTCCTTCCCGTTTTGACTGACACGACCCCAAGCTCGCGGTCCTGTCCTTTCAAACTGTATCCATATCAACAATATGCATGTCCTTTCTTGTAGCCGTTATCTCTTTGTCAGATGAGGGCAGCGCAGACACTGAATTACAGTGTTTGTATGTACAGTAGCTTAGAGTGATTTTCGGGCTTTTGTGCCCACCCTCGAGTGTGGGGATCAGATCATATCAATCAATGTGATGTGATGCAACAGGATTCCAAAGGCAAAGTGTAAGAGACAAACAACATCGGACCCTCACAAACTTATACATGCAGAAAGAAAGTGTGAACCCAAATGCTCTCTACTAAATCATGTATATTTGTTATACAACATTTGTTATTGGACCGATTTAGTTTTTCTTTTTTAAAGCAATATTGCATATTGTTCAAAACTGGATATTTAATAGGGATCTACTGATAATAAAATTCTGGCTTATACAAAGAGCAGTAAAAAATCTTTTTCATTTCCTGGGTGATAAATGCTAAATAAGATCAAATACAAATTTAATAAAATAAATAAGATGAATAAAATTCTATACTAATTTAACTAAGCTTTTTTATTATTAAAAATAAAGATACTAATATATCACTTAGCCCTAATATTCAAGACACCTTTATTTATATAGCACTTCATACAATACAGATTGTTTTAAAGTAGCTTCACAGTATTAAACAGCAAAATAACAGAATTAATGATGCAAAGTTATTAAATATGAGGCAAATTCTGCTGTAAAGCAGCTATACTCAGAGGCGGACAGTAACTAAGTACATTTACTTGAGTATTGTACTTAAGTACACTTTTTGAGTATCTGTACTTTACTTGAGTATTATTATTACTTTACCTTCACTACATTTGAAAGACAACTATTGTACTTTTCACTCCACTACATTTCTATCAAGGTCCTCGAAGTAGAAAGTCGTTAGCAGCTTTGAAAGTCAGTGGGTGATTTCTTTCTTCTGTCTTTTTTTTCAGACAGTTTGTCAGTAATCACTCTTGTAGGGCTACATGAAGTGATTTCCCAGCATTTTTTGAACACTGACCAGTTCCAAATGTGATATTTATTTACAACAATTCAATAATAAGAAATTAATATTGTGGTATATATTAGACACAATATTGTCTGATTTTGCTAAATTGTGTAAGTGAAAATATTACCTATAAAGCCACAGAAGAACTGTTGAGCATCTCCTAATAAAACACAAGGTATAACAAATAGGTGTTGGACTTGAAGCAGCACTGCATAGACTGTTCTGTGTGTGACATCAAAGTACAGCGAGAGCGATTAGACAGCATCTAAAAAAATGTTGTTTTGATGTCAAATAAGTCTTGCTGTTTTGCTATTTTGTTAAAGCAGTGTTGCTGTTGTAAAGTTATACAGCTACAGTTGTGTTGCTGGGTTTTAAAGCAGGTTTGATTTTTTTTTCTTCCTTATCACTCTGTATTTACAGGATTTCACTGTCCACTCTGTTCAAATGTGGATGAATGGCTACACATAGATGTGTGCACACACTGTTAGAGCTGTGTGAGCTCACTACCATCCTGCTTTTGTGGGGGTGGGTAGGGGAGTTAATTTCCCCCCCCCCATAGGTCTTTAACATTCTAAAAGCTCTTCATTCCAAAGATACTACAAGCTAGTCAGTTTATTCAGTAGGTGTAATGTATTGTAAGTTGCTTCAGAAGTATTGCAAATATTACATACAACAATAAAACAGTGCATTGACATAAAAAAGGAAATTTACTTTTGGTACTTAAGTACTTTTAAAAGCAAGTACTTCTGTACTTTTACTTAAGTAAAAATCTGTCTTTACAACTTTTACTTGTAATGGAGTAATATTTGACAAGCAGTATCTGTACTTTCACTCAAGTACTTGATGAGTACTTTGTCCGCCTCTGGCTATACTAGAGACAGTAGTGTTGTTATTCAGCTTGAGTCAGTTCAATGTGGATTCAAATTAATTCAGTAAGTGTCGATGCTGCAAAATGTATAAATTATTAACAAATTCAAATCAGATATAAATCAACTATACAGAAGTATTTAATATGCCTCGATAGATTTTTTTTGTATATAAAATGACTTTTTAAAGTTGCAGTTGTATTGATTTATATTTTTCTACATTATTTTTTAAATTGTTAAATATAAGTAAAATATATTTGTGCATATATATAAAAACTTTTTAATTTAAACAAAAAAATATATAAAAATATGTGGGCACATACAATGTATAATTAATTTACATTAACATTATTTTCAGAAATGTATTGGTATTTGTTAACAACATGAAAATATATATCAGCTTTTTTTTTTCAGCCAAAATATGATGCACCCTTAGAAAAAGCAACGAAAATGCACAAATTACAAATCAAATAGACTTTCACATATCTTTCGCACGGGCAGACACATGAACTTTTGTGTTCTTGACCAGCAATATTGTCCGAGATAATGTGTCAGAGTCACAACCAACCATGTCACACACCAGACAATCTGACACATCATACCATAGCTATGGAAACCAGGTGGAATATGTGGGTCATTGCAGACCCCATATAGTTCAGTTTGTGTTAAAACATCTGGACTACTAAACATGAATCATTCTGAACTTTAAATCTGATTCCTGGGAGAATTAATATAGTGCAAATGTGCCAAAATCTAGGACCATGAAATCATAAGAGGAAAAAGAAACAACAACATAGATTCCTCCTGAAATGAATCCATTATGTACAACAACAAAAAAACTTGATTCAGCATCATCAACTGGCATTAGAAAACTGATCATGAAATGTTGATGTCAAGATGCAGCCAATGGAGTCTGTCCAAGCACCTTAAGGGTCTTACATCATACAGAGAGGAATGCAGGAGTCTGATCGCCATAAGGTCTGCTTAGAATAAGCGTGCACAGATTGTGAGATTGTGTGAAATTAATTGTCGTTTATGAACGCTTTGCCGATGGAATGTGTTAGTTATTCAAGTCAGGTTTGCCTTCACCAGTTTATTTTCGGGTCTCCGTGGTGTTGTGATTAGTCTATCACGCAGCAGCGGTGAATGATGGAGAGAACGCATTGACAAAACAAATACATAGATCCACAGATTATGGTCACTTTCTAAATATAAAAGTATAAGGCGCCAATAGTAATTATATATAAAAAATCATTTTTTACAGATGGCAAATCTGTTAGCAATGAGTATCGCGAACCAAATGGACTTGTAGCGATAACATCTTTTTATGCCGATGCATAGAGTGAATCGGGGAATCTTCCCATCCCTATTACACACACATACATTGAATTGTAATACATAGTACTGAACATGATAAAAGTATCATCTATAATGTAACTATTAGACTTATAAAATATGATAGTATATATGCTATTTATTAATACTATTATTATATATGTAGAATTACTAGTATATAGTATTACCAACTTACAAAATAGTGTAATAGTTTAGTACTGTTTGGTATTTTTTTTATATTTCATAGAAGAGTGTTTTACCATTCTGTTAACAGAGATATTAGACAGGGTGTTAGAAAAATCTAAATTGCATTTTATATTCGGTTCCACACTATAATATTAATATAATATAACAGTCTCAAACACACGCACAAACAAAATGCAAACAACACACAAAAAGCATTACATACAGTGTGAGACTCCAGCTCAGATATCTTCTCTGGTTGTCCATCTCCAAAGTAATAAACCCTAATGATGTGATCAGTGCTGCCTGTCGCGAGGAACATCCCACCTGAAATATCATCAAATATTGTTTAACATTACAAAAATGACATCATCATCATCAATAACACAGCATTAATGAGCATAAAAACCAGAAAAAAATCCATCATTAACAAACGTTTTGTCAGTTTTCATGCAGGCACAATCCCGAAAGTATCAGCAATAATCACAATATTGCGTTTATAAACAAGAAACTCAAATTGCTCAAATGAATTCAGAACATGTATTACCAAAGACATGAAGAGGAGGGACGCAGAATCTGTTTCTATCTTTGTGTAAGTGTGTATGTGTCTATCTGGGTAAAAGCCAGCTGAGTGTTTCCTTTCTTCAGTAATGTGTATTTGAAGAGCTCCTGCAGTGCTGAACACTCTCTTTTTAAAAAGTCTGTGATATCTGTCTGACAACAGGATATTTATAGCTTCACTTGCAGAAAAATTTAAGCCAAAACGATCCGCTGTCACTCTATAATCTGCTATCAGCTTTCAGAACAATGAAAACATGGGAATAAATAATCACTTAATATCACGTTTCTATGGGAGCACATGAATTCATATAATCATGGGCATAAGTCTTAAATATCACGGCTGTCAGTTGATTACAATTTGTAGTCGAATTACAAATTTGCCTAGAGAAGCCCCAAACGTAAGGCAATAATGGCAAACAAAAGCATTGACAAAGTGAATTAGAGTCAATATTGTTTCTTTTATTTCCATACTATTGACTTTAATTCTATCACTGGCCTACAGTCCACAGCAATCCATTTAATCAATTTTGTCAATCTGTCCAAGAAAGATTTAGGGGCCATTTATACAGGACTGTGCATTACGTTGACAGCCCTAATAAATATAAATGTTCTCACAAGATTTATTTCATTTGCTATCACATACGATATATAAGATCACAACTGTATCATATGTCATATGGTAAAGCAATTATGCAAACTGGCAGATACCACTGATCAGTTTCTCTAAACTCAAAAATGTTTTCCATCCCATTTCTGAAAACATCATGTTTTACTACAAGCTCAGTGTTGTAACAAAATCATTTGTCACATGGGTTGCTGTGACAGACAGGCTGTGAATGATAAAGTATAACTGATAAAACGGGAGCAGGTAGAGGTGAGAAAAGAGCTTTGACACTTCTGGCCTACCTGCACTAAAAGAGGAACAGATCATCTGCACGCCTGGTCTGGGCCGCTCAATGAATTTGCTGGGTCGCTGCCTGCACACACATATAAAACACACAGAAACATGATGAGTGCCAGAATATATTCTCTTAGTGACCTTATTTAAAGGTGAAAGGTGTCATTTCTGCACTAAAATGGAATTGCAAAAATAATAAATGAAAGATTAAAACACTGAAACATAGGCTATATTTCACATTGGTTCAAAAGAAAATGGCATGCTACAATTCCATGTTTCTCTTTTGCATGAATTCAACTGAACAAAAATAACTTTAAATACTTGCTCTGAATAGCAAAGAAAAGATTGCAAAACTTAAAACCCCACAGATGAGTACAAGAATGAAGGAAACGCACCCGAATTTGAGCGTGCGTGCATCCCACTGCCAGAAACAGATGGTGCCATCAGCTCCAGTGGAGGACAGGAACCTCTTATTGCCACTGCACAGAGGAGAAAACTACACACACACACACACACAGACACACACACACACACACACAAACAGCGAAACAGGGATTACAACACAGTAAATGTTGTCTCTATGAGTGGGTGTGTGATTGTGCATGCCTATATACACTGCAAAACATACAGTATATTGTCAATTTAATGTGAAAGTTTGAGGTCAGTAATATTATTTCATTTTATTTTATTTTTTGAGAGAGAGAGAGAAATTAATTTTATTCAGCAAGGATGCGTTAAGTTGATCAAAAGTGACAGTAAAGATATTAATGTTTTTTATGTAATCTATAATAAAATATTTCTATTTGAAATAAATGTTGTTATGTTGTTTGATTTTGAACTTGATTCATCAAAGAATCCTGACAAAAACGTATAACAGTTTCCACATAAAGGAGCAAAACTGCTTTATGTAGCATATCCGAATGATATGACCACTGAGACTGGAGTAAGGCGCTTGAAATTAAGCTGGCCATCTACAATTAAACTGCCATTTAAAATATATCAAAATAGAAAATGGTTAGTTTAGCAATATTTCACAATATTATTGTTTTCACTGATTAAATAAATGCTATCTTGGTGAGCATAAGAGACTTTCTTTGAAAGGTAATGAATATTTCTGGCTACTAGAAGTTTCACAGGCATTTTTACAGTAGTTCTGCAGTTTATTATAATTAAGTAACACTATATTTTGACTTGACATTGGACAGGATCAGGAAGTGACTGTAACGCAACAGCACTGAGCTGTACACACAATAATTAGCCATGTATGCATTATAATAATCTCTGTATATTGTGCCATGCTGGCACTTTGGTTCCTAGCATGCACTGCCGATTGAATAAATTATATTGTTGTATTGTTTTAGTAGTATATATTTCACTGCTAATTGCAACACTGAATCACATTATCTGTAAAGCTGCTTTGAAGCAACAAGTACTGTTAAAAACGCGAATCAAATCAACTTGAAATAAACTATTTTGCTGGCCTGGTTGACAACTCATAATAAAAGTCTGCCTCCTTACAATAGTACTATTTTAACTAGAGTACAATTAAGGTTAATTGTTCATAAAAGATTATGTTTTTGCATTATAACATAAAACAATAAATGGCAATACTTAGTTTATTTTCTCAATGTACAACCAATTGTGTTCTGTAACATTGGCTGGGAGAAAATTAATTAAAAGGTCCAAGTTCCCAGCCAAAAGGAACATGAATCACCATAATGGTGACTGTTTACACTATTATCTTGCAACGATGTGCAATATGGTCGTCTTTCGCAGTAATTTATTGTGTTACCACAAAAAAAAGACCTAGACTGCAATTGATTTCACAGTAAAATAAAAACAACAACAATACTATTTTATTGTAAGAAATTACTGTTAAATCTTATACAGAATTCTTTGTAATGGTGAAATTCTCATGCATGTCTCATAACATTGTGTCTGTTGAAATGTGAATGTAAACGAGTCGCACACCTGTAATGACGTGATGGATGCCGAGTGGCCCTCCAGTACCGCAAGCGGGGCGCAGGTCTGCAGGCACCACACTCTGATCATTTTATCACAGCTGCCGGCTGCCAGAAGGGTGTTCTCATAATTCACAGCCATGTCTGAAATCTCTGCCGCATGACCTCTCAGTGTCGCAAGCAAACGCCCGTTATCCGTCGCCCAGATCTTCACCAAACAGTCGTCCGAACCCTGAGGATACACACCACACACGGTAAGCCCTCAGACCCTGCCAAAGTCGTGCGTCAGAATGATTTTCAGACTCAGTCTTCCTTCAGAAGTTCTCTCCAGAAAGTTTAGTTTCTGTGCAGCCAAATAAAATCCACTAAAATTTAGTCAAGTGTTTTCCAAGTTAATTAACTCAAGCAGAGATTCCAGCCAAACGTCTGAAGTTAAACCACCCCCCCCCCCAAGCAGAATAGTAATTTCAATTTACTTTTATCATTACATAGGTACGTCAGATAACAAGTTTAGTCTGTGCCAAGAGAAGCACATTACCTAAGAGTGAGTAACAATAACCAAAAACAAAACTGATACCACCCTAAATCAACCCTATTGTTTTATGTATCCAAAACCACTTTGGAAATGTACCTTGCTCATAAAGTCGGCATGAAATCAAAATGCACTCTATTTACTTAATTACTTGAATTCCTGTTCCTGGTTTTATTGTGAACAACTCATCAGTGCATGTTATACCAATAAAACAAAAAACTAATACCTTCCCTCTTCCTCTGAAATAACTTTTTTATCTTTTAGATTTCTACATAAAATGAGCTATTGGATCATGTTAACCAATAGCCAAATAGCTATTTGTGGATAATAATTGAGAACAGACCAATCTTATATAAAAGCTATCTTATGCAAAATTTTACTAATATGCTTGTACTTTATTATTAACAATATCTAACTCTAAATATATTGATTATTGTTTTAAAAAGAATGTTTTTATGTATCACCCTGAATATTCATTAATTGTAAAATATGTAGTGGGACAAGTGTTACAGTATTGTTCAAAAGTTTGGGGTCAATAACAAATCTGTTTGTAATAAACTGAACATTTTTCAGCAAGGCCGCATTAAATTGCTCAAATGACTGTAAAAAAAACATTTACAATGTTACACTTTTTTCCCAATAAATGCTGCTTTTCAAAATTCCTGTGGCATCAAAGAATCCTGAAAAAACAAATTAATTAGCACAAGATTTATAATAATAATAAACAGATGAAATGTTCCTTGATTTAAAGGGTTAGTTCACCCAACATTAAAAATGAAAATTCTGTCATTAATTACTCACTAAATTAGATATTTTTGATGGAATCTGAGAGCTGTCTGACCCTGCATAGACAGCAATACAACTGAAATGTCCCCAAGTCCAGAAACGTAGCAAGGAGATCGGTAAAATTATCCATGTGACATCAGGGGTTCAACCGTAAATCAAAAACACAAAACAATCGTTATTTCAACGAATTGTAGAACTAAAGTCTTTTTTTTTCTCTTCTTTGATACACATAAAAGTATTTTAACTGCTTCGTTTAAAACTGCAGTTGAACACTGAGTCACTGGTTTGTTACAGATTCTCCTTGCTACGTTTCTTGGACTTTGGAAACATGTCAGGTCGCGGATTGCTGTCTATGGGCAGTGGGGGGGTCAGAGCAGCTCTCAGTATTCCATCTACAAAAATATTTTCCGTGTGGTACTGGAAGATGAATAACGTAAGGTCTCCTTACAGGTTGTGAAAAGGACATGAGGGTGCAACTAACCCTTATCGTGGCTCTCGACGAGGTTCCCCTGTGGCGGGTTACAAAATCAGCCATTATTATTTGTAGTATTAGAACATGTATTTCAAGGGTAGTTGTGGTTGTGTGACATACCTGGAAGACGTGGAGTAACCCTGCCTACCCGATGTTGAAAATTCAGCTTGCCATCACAGAATAAATGGCAGGACATTAAAGATTTCCAAAATAGAAATACAGTGTTAAATATGTAGTTAAATGTTATCAATATTAATTCTGGTATTAAATTGTATATCAAATATCCAACATATTTCAATATTTCATATAACAATATTTAATTTCACTGTTGAATTTTTCATTTAAAAAAATGATAAATATGGCCTTGGTTAAACGCTTAGGTGACTTCTAACAAAAAGCCTTAAATGTTTCTAACCCCAGAAAAACTTTTGAGTGTATATCATCCCTTTGTTTTCTGCATAAACATTATAAATGTCTTCCAACACAAATGTTCCTATTTGATACTAATACTACATTTAGCGAGTCCAATGTGAATTTACTGCAAGGTGAATCAAAAATGCTTTTAACCTAAAAATGCAGCACTGTGGCATTGTATTTCCATGACAACAGGCAGAGGACCATAAAAAAGCAAGCGCTACCTACAACAACTTCCCATCTTTCATTCACAGCTTGATTGAAAGATGCTTTTCCCCTAAGATAATCAGCTTGCCATTTTCCTCCTCTTTTCGTAAACGTGATTTTAACAACATGAAAATATCACAGTTGTTTCCAGAAACACTGGAATTAACTGTGATAATAACATTGATTTTAGCAGGCCACACATGCATATCAAATTGAGCAAAGAAAAATTATCCCCAAGCCACACACAGAGACGAACATTCCCGAAGATCTGTTAAACACAGACGGAATGCCAATGACACACTGGCTAATGGCTTAGGAATATGAAAGAGATGATTTTATTTGTGGCTCGCAGCCAATTCCATAAAAGAAACACTTTTTTCAACACGCATGTGCGCACAGACACGCCCCCTTCGCCGAGAGAAAAAGACCTATAGAAAGAACAAAAAGAGAAGGAGAAAACACAGAGAGACCCCGATCGAAAGAGGAAAAGACAAAGAGAACAGGAGTAGGAGAGAGAGATAGAGGAAAATGGGAGGGAGAGGCAGAAAGAGGGGGAGTAATCCTTGCTGTTCAGCCATTTCTGAAGCATTAAAAACTTGCAAAGTAAAATGGAACCCAAGAGTGCACACTCAAAAACACACACAAGCACGATCCTACAGAGCTCTGACAAACGTTAACTACAGCTCACGCCAAAGGCTGACAGTCAGATAATGTCCGAGAAATGCCTGAATCAAAACACATGCACTTACCCACACACACACACACACACATAAAAAATCTGTTACGTGTTTGAGGGACGTAATGATTGTCACCAAGCAACGTTGTGTTACCCAGACGAACCATGTTGAAAACAACCTTTGCCCTCTAACTTAGCCAAGAGTCAGAACATTAATCTGGACCGGAGATCAGAGGGCACTGTCTAAATATACACGGAAATTAGAAATAAGTTCCAGAGTAGCAAACTCTGTGAACAAAAAAAAAAGTAACTACTCATGGAAATTCCACCAAAGGGCCATAGGGTCGATTTATTAAGGGACACACACTACTGTTCAAATGTTAGGGGTCAGTAAGATTTGTTTTGTATATTTTTGAAAGAATCTCTTATACTCACCAAGTCTGCATTTATTTGGTCAGTAATACAGTAAAAACAGAAATAATGTATTACAATAACTTTTCTATTTGTAATATTACATTTTAAAGTGTAATGTATTTCTGTGATGCACAGCTATAGGTTTTTAGAATTCAGAAATCCATCGATTTATCTGATTTGGTGCTCCAAGGAAACAAATTCTTATCACTGCTGAAAAAAGGCTTAGAAATTTATAAAATTAAAATATTTATAACAACACTAATATTTCGTGGAAATCTTTTTTTTATGATTATTTGATGAATGGAAAGTTCAAAAAATAAAAAAATTTGTAACATCATGTCTTTACTGTCACTTCTGATCAGTTTAATGAAACTGATTATTAACAACAAAAGTATGAATTAAAAAAATAAATCTTACTGACTCCCAAGTAGGGCTGCAACAACTACATCGATTAAAATCGAATCATCGATAATGGGGAAAGTAATTAACCATAATTCTCATTATCGATTAGTGTGTCTGCCACAAGTGTACTCCAACTTCAGCCCACGTACACTTCAAATATAGCCTGAGACTACGCATTTCTAAGGACAAAGGCATCTAACAAATAGTAGAGGAAAATAGAATGAGATGCGGCCGGAGATAACACATCGAGCAAGCTGCCTAAAACATGAGAATTCTTTATTTTAAGGTTTAAGCTAATGCATTAGCGTAATCGCTTGCCATGTCAGGCGCTTTGACAGATTCGTGTTCATCATCAGTGCAAAAACTTTCAGTTTACGGTCATATACTTATCTCTAAATGTCTCAAATTCACGCGAGCATTTCCATTTTTCCATAAAGGTCCGTCCTGACAGTCTGTGTCGAGTTTTAATCTTTACTGAATGAGCGGCGGCCGCGAGCGCAGGACAACAAGTCCACGCCACCAGAGGGAGACAATATTCGGCGCAAAAACATTCATTGTGCTGAAACATCTGTTGTTGAACATTCAATTTAGGTTTAAAAGTCAACATGTAGTGAGAGTAGGAACTGCAAAAGGATAACAGCGTGTAATTGTCTGAATATAAATATCAGACACTTCATAGCCGCCTTATACAGGATAAAGAAATTAGTGGTCGACCGATATTGGTTTTTTGACAGCCGATGCCGATATCTTAGAAAGCAGGGTGGCCGATATAAAGCCGATATAATTTAAAATTTTTTTATTTATTTTAATTAATATTTAAGAAATCTGAAATAATTTGAAAATTTATTAAAAAATAAATGTGTTAAATAAACATACCTATACTTTAGATGACAAAGTATATCACAAATAAATAAATATTTAATAAAATATAATTAAAAAGGAAGTAAACAACACTGTACAGGGCACTCAGTATTCTGGGAAGTATGTGTGCATTAATCATATTTTTTTCAAATAAAGCCAAGGTAACACTAATTTTACATACAGCACACAGTGAAAATGACATGAATATTACAGTGGGCAAATGCATAAAGCGCAGCATAATTTAAAATCACGAATTTATAGTTTGTCGATTGCGCGTCTCCAGTGAAGCTGAACTCTACTCCTGTCCGCATTCCATTCACACGGATCGACTGTCACGCAGAGCACACGCGATCAGGCAGGATACAAATGCACACTTCACAAGAGCTCACAACTGGATCCGACCAAGTTTGCAAGGTTTTTGAAATTAGACGTTCATTAGACATTCAAAAATTTGTTTAAATTATATAAATGCGTATTTGCTGAATGCTGACGGCAAACAAGAAAGTATTATAATGTTTGCCTTTCTATTACTAATAATATAAAAGCAATCGTTATAATACTTTTTGTATACATTTTAATTCCTTTGTTTAACAGTTCTATCGGATTATTAAACAGACTTATATCCATATTAGACCGAACTGTTAACAACGACAGCGAACAAGAGGGAGAATGTAAGCACTGTGTGCTCAGGCGCTGCCGTTCTCAGCACCGTCAAAATAAAAGTCTGTTGAGCCGTCAAAATAAAAGTCCCGCCTAGAACGCATCGGCCAAACAGGAAAACTTATCGGCCAATGCCGATATTTAAAAAACTGCCAAATATTGGCCGATATATCGGCCTTTGCGATATATCGGTCGACCATTAAAAGAAATGACAGTAAGACGTGACTGTGATCAAAGTAAACGTGTGTTCCTGCAGAACATTACTCTCACCTATTGGTTACCATCCTCTACTCAAGTGTTTTTTTGTGACCTTTTATTTGTCTCTATCAGTCTAGATTATTTTATTAAAATTTCTTAATGTAGATATTTACAAAATATATCATTTTTTAGGTTATCGTGCTTAACAAAATTTATAAAACGCATTTATGTAAGGTTTTTAACAACATTATGTAAGGTTTGTTGCCACTGCTGCCTAAAACTAACAGTATTGGTGAATACACCAAAATAATGTTTTAGATTCTGTATTGATAGCCTCCAATTTGTGTAAGCTCTGTAGTAACAGAGTCATGGAGGCTATTCTCTAAACGTCTCCTATACACCTTATAATAGTGATGTTATTTATTGAATGATATAGGCGAAATTCAGAAATAGTCAATGCGCTTTATAGTGTTTTTTTTTTCAGATACCAAATTACAGTCAAAAAGTACTTAAACAATGTCAGCAAGAATGCAAGCTGTTATGAAAGGCACAGGAGACCATTTTTGTTATTATGTGAATAAAACTTTATTTTGTTTCAGTTTGTTATTTGCTCAGTAAATGGAAATAACATTTGTTAAGCACTGTATGTTCCGTTTGTTATAGCGCACATGTCCATCCCTGTGTTGGCAAAGGGTGGGCTCGTGTCCCGCGGCACGAGATCATGCAGCTGAGACATGACACGTGGAAGAGTTTTTCTTGTCAATAAAACTAAAAGAAACAGAAAGAAACATTTGTTATCGATTAATTCGAAAAAAATAAACTGCCACTAACGATACTTATTTAACTTAAATTATTGAATAGTTAGTAAGGTAGTTGCAACATTTCCATATAGGAGGATTAGGGCAGTGTCCATCTCTTGACCCTGCACCTTGTTGCAGTGGGTATAACATATCTCTTACCGTGTTCTGGGTTGTTGACCAATCGAATGCACGATGACGTAGTATTCTTTTATGGTAGTAGCTACAAAGCAAGTACAGAGTACGTAGACTCTTCCATTTCTGGCTTAGCTTATAGAGTCTATCCATTATATGGTGGAGTCCTCTTACTTCTGTTGCTTGTGTCGACACCGTCTCACCACTCGATCCGTTATTTATGGCATTCCCGTCATGATATGTTATCACCATCGGAATAGTTTCATATCTTGGCGGGCTCCGTAATGGGACTCGCATGATAAACTAGCGAAAACGCAGCACTTTCTGAAACACAGGATCCCCTCTTTTACTACAGTGTGAACCTCTGAAGCTTCTTTTCATCTAGCCCTTCGGGCCTAAATTTGAGTTTCATGCTGTGGGAGTATACTCACATGCGTCGTCATAAAACCACAGCTGCTTTCAGAACCTTTAAAATTATTTTTCTTCCGATTTTTTAACGCATACACGCACCGTGCAGCTCCCGTATACTTATGCCATCCTATTGGGCTGACCTCTACATGTGGCAGTTCTGACCATCTTGTTGTTTCATTTCTTTTAGGTGGGATAGCACTCGTGGTAAAGCTTTTGACCTAAGTGTTTATTGTGACTATGACAAGTTCAACTCCTTTAGGCTATCCATACTCAACCACCTTTATGGGATCCATGCGACCATTTACACGTTCGCGTACCTACTCTTGCCCCTAATGGCATTTTACCCTGACTTAATTAAGCGCCCCTCACACTGGCTTAAATCCGTTTAATAAGCTTATTGGATGATACGTTACTCTTTTCCTACATGTCACAATCAGTTTTGTTTTCTTACAGATCTGCGCGTTCGATGACAGGACTAAATTGACCGTATTGTTAACACATTGAGAGTATTTCAAGTAAGACGTCTTATGGTCTAAACTTCGTTTTAAATTTTTTTTACTCGTTGGATTATGGAGAGCCATACTCTCATCTAAAGGCTAATTCGGAAGGCATGCATATCAACCTCGAAAGCCGTCATTTGGTTAAAGTTGTTGGGATTGCTGTAAATGGCACATTTATAATTGGTGGGATATAGGAGTTGCACTACAACGTACCAACTGGTAATCATAGGGCTTTAACAAAGATTACTGTTGACACTAATCTGACTATTCCTACCCGCGTGTCATTGCGTGCCCGTTTGCCTCTTACTGACTGTTCTGTGAACCTTTTGCTGTCCCTTATTTCTTAATAGCCTTATTCTTGTTTGTCGCACCTCAATGTCGTCGTTCTATTTACATTTAATTTACTCTTTCCTATGCACTCCTATTTTTTTACATAGATATATATCAATGATCCTTACATAAACTATCTTTCGCTAAAGTAATAAATAAACAAATGAGCTTAGATTTAGTGCTAGATTTAATTTAAAATTATTTTTCCCACTCCTTTCCAATTTTTCGTACGCCCGCCTGCTTGGAAATAGGGATGTCAGCTTACACACTGGTTTAAGTCGCAGGTTTTACAATACGAAGTAAGAATTTTGAGCTCTTTCTCTTGTCCGCCATTCATCCGATACCCTATTACACCGGTAATACCGTGTTTTACAAAGTATTATTTTAATTATTTACCTTTTTTCATCGTAATTTTATCAAATATTTTTAAACAGTCTCGACGTCGGCATGGTGTACATAAAATAACGTCTTCCATCACATGCCCGCTTGTATTGGTGTATATAACAAAGAAATTCGCTCTCTGTTTCTAGGGGGGGAAAAAACATTAAAGTCGGTATAAGTCGCATTTTATTATTATTTCATTCAGCAATAGGCCTAAAGCCGACGCGAAAGATTTACAAAACATTAAAAAACACTGTAAACATAGAGAGGCTATTTAGTTCCCTCACTCCACCAACAAATCACTTTCATAACAGATTTAGAAACAAGAAAAGCAACAGAATTAAACATATATAAGAAGCTATAGCAATTATAAATGACAAGCCAGAAACGAATTATTGGTTAAAACTAGGAGTGCCCTCACGCTCAGGATTTTTGAGGCCGATCACAGAAAGCAGTATCTGCCGATACCATTCTTTTTAAAGCCTTTTTTTTATAATTTATAACTATTTATAGGGATACTCCAATCAGGATTTTTAGACAAATATTCAGGGCCTGAATTTCATTTTTGAAAATGGGGGGAATTCCCCTCTTAGGTGACTCTTGCTAGAGGAGAAGCAGTTTTCACACAGGAGTCCACTACTGATCCGTGGCTGTTTACCACAACAAAACATTATCCATTATTTTGATTTCAAATCCTAACATTGTCACTGAAAATGCTTTTTCCGCATTGCAATTCTTTTTTTACACAGTAATACAATCTTTCACAGACATGTTTAAACACAATAAATATAAGCAACACATCATTCAATGCTTTTTACTTTTGCATTTAATTCTAGATTTATATGTTAAGTTGCTCAAGCAAGTGGAAAACATTAAACTACTTTTCTTACGTTATCACAAAAATACCATTGACAGAAACAGTCAGCTCTACCGCCTCTCCTTTTGCATTGAAATCGTAATTACAAGCAATCCTGCGGTTCATAAAAAACTTTGTTTTCCTACCTCCACGAGTGCCATCTATTATTGCCTTTTTTATCTAAAAGTGCTCTTTCCCTTTTAACAACATAGCCAAGCCATAATGTGTGATGTGAAACACGTATACTTGTTCATAAATGCAAGTATGTGTATTACTAGAGCGAGGACCGACTCGATATAGTGTTCTTGCCGTCGTTAAAATCGTATTATCCATTGTTTGCTACTGGCGACATCGATGAAATGCTTTAAAGCTTAAGTGTATGGAATACCATTGAAAATTTGAACGGCCACATCTCCGTAATGGCGCGGCGAATCCGCAACAAATTCGGGGATCTCTCAGACTCAAACGAACCCTCCTTCGACGCAGAATAACGGAGGTTAAGTTCAGAAGGCACCTATTTCGAATGAGACCACCCTCGCGGTGGATAGCCCCCTGGGTTCGGGAGACGGGTGGTTAAAATTCACAGGTCCGGAGCAAGGACCCGACATAGCGATCCCGGGGGCTATCCGACCGCGCGGTGGAGGGTGGCGTTAGCGAGATCGGGCTCCTCGAAGCTGACAGGGGTGGCGAGGGGATCACGACCGAGATTTGGTGGGAGGATCCCAATTCCGGCCGTAGGTGCGTTCGCGGAATGATAGTGACACCAGTCAACACTTTTCCTTCAGTAAGGAGGTTTCTTGTTCAGGCAGAATTCACGCTTTGTCTTATTCTACCGTAAGTGCCCTGCGAAGTGGACTAAACACGAAATTCCGCCATGATTCCAGTTCCAAAGGAACATACACGTTACATTCAAAGGGCATTAAAGTACGCGAGACGTGAATTTATATTGTATTTATTTACAGAGGTAGGGGAGAGCGTGGCACAAAGTAACACTTTTTGACTTTCTCAGTTTGTGTAAATCCACATGGGGTTCAGAATATATATATTTTTTTATCCACAGTAATTTTACACTTGTCTATATCGCTTTGTTTCATAATTACAGTGTATACGCTTTTCTTTATTTACCCTAAAAAAATGTGAAATTTGACAACATGCCCCGTAGGTGGAACACATTGTAACATCTGAGGGGCACGTTGTAACATGACCATATATAACAGCTTAAAATGTTATCTGATCGAAGGAAAAAAAACATACAAGACAAACTAAAAGATTTGTATATATATATATATATTTTTTGTTTTGTTTTGTTCAAATAAAATAATGGAGTTTTTTAAGAATTAGAAATAACAATGGACACATTGCAACCATGCTTGGGACGGCCCACATAAACGAGCAAAAATGCTTTACAGGTCTTGAAAGAATCTTTCTTAAAAATTCTAATTCTAAATTGGCAGCCGCAGCAAAATAGACTCAGTGTGGAAACGAATATGCTGCACGCTGAAGACGCACCGCGCTACTGGAAACACACTGCGCCGGGACAGCAACCATGGCAGTGTGCAACGCTTATTAATTCTGCTAACTCTGAGCGGGGGAACAAATCTGAACACACGTATGCACTGCAACGGAGTAATGTGAACCTGGCATTAGTGGTGCGTCTAGGTCGAGTGTGATTGCTGTGCTGGACGGCTATCCAGCAGAGAGCTGTACGTACGAGTGCTCTGTTGTACAGAACTGGCGCGAGGATGGTTCACTCGAAACAGCTGGGCAAGAAGAAGAAAGTAATTGCCACTTTGCTTATCCAGTAAAACGTAAGTGACAATTTGACACTGCCTACGATTGGCAAGTGCCACAGTTCACATCGCTCGTCAACTGTGACCACGTGCACGAGCTTGCTTATAGTCAGACGCGTGTGGTGACTTTAACAGATATTGTGTATGTTTTTGAGTTGAGATGGATCCGCGCACGCGACTTCACTAAGCGGTTGGTGAATTAAAAGTTTCACACAAGTTATCACAAATTCCTTTATCATTATTTAATAAGACATATGAAGGTGAGTACCTCCAACTTCAGCATTAATCGATCTGCCACCCACGGCCCCCGGACACGAGAATTCAGTGAGACGGGACGCTGCACGTGGGTTACGTTTGTGCCCAAACCTCTCACAGGCAGCTTGCGGCGGTCACTCAGCCCTTGAGGCATCAACGTTGGTTTTGGATGAGCAATCAGGGACTTTTTAGGGACAACTGCCAAATTCCCATCCATTAATCACTGAACGTGAGTTCACTCGTTCCACATTATGGACCCTGTCAGAGTTGAGCGGTAAGACGATCAATCGGAGCACCCCTAGTTAAAACGAAACTGAAACCAACGTTAGGTCTCTCATTCCACACAAAATCAAAATGTTTCGTATTGTGCGAGTGTCACATGAATTCAGTCAATGAACTTACGTTTATTTACACCAGAGGTCACCCTTTTCCAAAAAAAATTTTTTATTTTTTTTCCATTGACTCTGCACAATCACAAACTGTGCCATAGCCACCCGGACTACACTATCCCATCATTCTGGCACGATTGCACATGCAATGATTGCACACAGCTGTTTATAATCCTCACTCATATATAACCCCCTCTAAATACATTTCTTCGGCACTGAGGATGTTTAGCTGTACCCCTTTCAAGTCTCAGTGTTTTGTTTTGCCTTGCCTTGCCTGTTTTTTGATCTTTGCCTGTTTTCTTGGATTTCTCCCTCTCGTCTCGCCCCTGTGATTCTGTCTGTTTATCGGTGACCTACGCTAGCCCTAGGAATATTCTCGTGTTTTTGCCCGCCATATACCTGTTTACCACTGTTTCGACCCTGCCTGTGTTACCACGTCTCTAAATATAAGCCTCTGCAGATGATCAACAGTTCACGTCGGTCAGCCCCGTTTACTAGCTGCATATTTGTCTTATTGTGTGTTTCGAACCTCAGTGGCAACCGCCTACTCATTTATTATGATTGTACTTCAAATTGCGTTCCAATATAAATCCAGTACAGACCCAAAAGTTTGCATAACATCACGAGGCGGGACATGTGAAAACACTTGACTCCGTAACGTTAGATGAGATTTTGACTACATATTTTTTTTCCATGTGACTGACTGTATTTTATTATGATAACGAAAAGGCTGCATTGTCAAGGTAGCAATGTTTAACTGCGTGTGCGCATGCGGCGCCGGCGCAATCACCTGAAGTTTTTCCTTCTAACAGTGGAAACAACTACACCTTTTAGTCATAAAGATAATCGGAATTGTAAAAGGTTTGGCTTTATTTGTGTACATTCAGCAATAAAAACAATTATTTGTGTTTCGTAATAATAAGCCTACAAGAAATATTAGGATGCCGCTTTCTGCGATCCGTTTCTTTTCACGCAGCACAAAGATGACCGAAACTCTGCACACTAGGTACGTGTTTTTCGCCATTTTCTTAAATTATAATTAAAGGCACAATATGTAAGATTTTTTTTTTATTAAAATATCCAAAAAACCACTAGAACAGTTTTATATACTTTGTTGACTTGTGTACTTACACTATCCCAAATGTTTCGAAGAATGCGGAGCGTGTCCATGTGTCATTGTGTCGCCTGCCAATGATGTCTTAACCCCTCGATTTCCGGTTTTGTTTGTAGAAAACATGGAAACACCAAAGACGCTTTAATATGTTGTGTGTTTTATCGCACCGCCACCCCCCCCACGGTGATGATGCAACGAGTAGCTGTTATCCCCATGATGTGTGTACAGAACTTTCAAATGTATCTATTATGATAAAACAGTGCTGCTTTTTTCCCCACATACGCACGACTGGAAGGATCGGAAGCAACTCGAGGCTTGTACGTACTGTGGGGTATAGATCACAAACGATCAGCGCTCGCTTGGCTCGCGACTTCGGCTGATCAGCCTCAACCCGGATTCATCTACTACGTTAACAAAACTCCATTAGCCATCCATGAACCTGACACTTCCTGACCCACGAGTCTTGCCGTCGGAGTTTGCCTACTTCGGCTGTGGGGAATGAAGACAGACGAGGATCCCATGACCCACCCAGGTGCTAATAGCGCCAGCGGTCAGTAAACTCACGCCTTTAGCTCTTTGTGTATTTTGATAATTATTGCGCGTCACTCCTCCGAGCGCCACCCGCTCCAGGTCAGTGGGCTGCGGGAAAATTACAGATTGTGCCTTTAATAAGAAAAGTTTTTTTTTATAAAATTTTTTAAAAATGTTTTTCATTATAGCACCACCCTATTCTATTTATCCCCCGCGCGCCCCCACGTTATTATATATATATAACTATAGGACCTAACTTTATTATGTGTTCTTAGCTCGGTAAAGCGCCTAATGCGAGTGGCATGAGTTTGAATATGACCACGTGAATGACTAATATCGTTCTGTTTGTTTTGCCGGCGTTTTGGCATTAAAATTAAATCTCCGGGAAAACACATGTTAGATATTTTTTAAGGGGTTCACAGACACTGTTATTTCCTTTTTTATTTCATTCAATTCTAAATTTTAAAATAATCTGTCGGTTAACGGTTTCTTTAACAATCGGTTACGAGCGCGCGGTTGTGTTTTTTTTTTTTTTCTTGTCGGTTAGAAAAAATAACCGAAATGAACATCCCTACTTGGAAATCAAAATCATGAATTTCCCTTATTTTTTGGAATGTCCTTGAGAACTTGGTATAAATAAGAACAACACTTCCTATTCCAAAGTGTTTTCAAACAAACTCAAAAGCTTGCAATCATTCTCTGAATGTTTTTTCACTTAAATAAATCATTTTCAACGTTTTTGAAATCTCTTTTGAAAAGCTGATATTGCAGCAAACTCTTCGAACCATCCAATTAACTCTCGCAATAAAACTCAACAATAAATTAATATGTACAAAACATCTTCTCCCTGTGGTCAAACCATTCAAATATGTTTCCAGATACACATGCAAGCACATACACTACACATACACAAGCACAACGCACGTTTAAAGTACACGTGTGATAGTGAATCAATATGAAAGCCTTCCATAACCAATATTGGTAATTTACCTCACTCCAAGTCGTCTTACAAGAAGGAAAAAACCAAAAGGGATGGAGTCTCAAATATATGTTTTTAAAAATGCAAGTCAGTGCCATACACGATACTTTACAGTTGGTCCATATCCTCAATTTCAGAAAAGGAAAAAAAAGGAGAGGGAAAAAAAAAATAAAAAAGGGAAGCTCATTTTCAATTTTTTTCCCATGAAAAAAAAAAAAAAAAAAAAAAAGCCTAGTCTAGCTCACACTAAGAAACCAGATTGTCTTTAATGTGAAGATCCCCCCGGCACCGCCCCTGCACCCCCCCCCCCCGCGACCGGTGCGTGGTGTTCGAACGGTGCAACCACCCCCCACCCACCACAGCTACACAGAGGGGACAGGTTGGACAGAATTATTCTTGGGATCCCTAATTATGTTGGGGGTGGTAAAGACAGCTGGCGGAAAACAACGGACCACCCAACCGAATGAGCCAGTCAGCACTTGTTCCGACCTTGGATCTATTGTTTACACTATACACACAAGAGCAAATACATTTCATTTCTCGTGAAAATCAGCTTCCTAAGGGTGATCAAACTCTTAATTATCCAACCAATATAATTACAACAAATACCGGTTTTTTTTTAATGGCCATGGTGCACAAATTCAAAATGTTCTTCACTTTCTTATTGGACATTTAAATTCTTATTTCAATAATCAAACTCAAGGAACACAACTTGTCCTTTAAAAGCACCCGGTCCCATCCCCCTCCCTCTGCATACTATGAGGGCTCCCCCCGGTGTGTATGAATGTTGGGTTCCTCACTGGAAATACATCAACAAAAAACCAATAAACAGAAGGCCTTCCAAGAGTGGGTCCGCGCTTCCTATGGGATGCAATGTTTGGGGGGGCGGCTCGGGGGACTCCTGACGCCTGCCACAGTGCAGGGCTGCGAGGGCAGACCCCTTCCATACCACGTGCTTACAACCTTGCAACAAAACACATGGGATTGTCACTAAACATACACTGTAGACCTGACTGAATCCCTAGGCACACTTACACAAACTGGTATTGACACACACATCCACTGCAAAGCAATATATAATTATATACTTTTGTTTTATTTCTATGAAGGCCAGCTGCAGTATTCTTGATAATGTTATAGACATGCTGAAGTTGTAATTGCTATGGAATCTGTTGTAATTGAAAGGCAGCATTATTTTTTATTAATCCCCCCCCCCCCATAGATCAATATCATTCCTCTTTCTTTCACTACTTGCGGTTTTATATATATGACTCAGTCGTGAGATGCCATTTGTTGACATTAAAAGACTAAATTAAATCCTTTAATGAATTTGCCTAATGTTAAGATTTTTTCCTGTCATCAGCTTTTTACATAGAAAAAACAGTGGCACAAAATACACATTTGATCAATTCATTATTACATTGCTTTACAGCAGTATGGTGGTAAATACTGTTAAAAAAAAAAAAAAAAAAAAGAATTCAAAATAGTTTTTCTGAAATTAGCTGTAAACTGGTTAACTTGCCTTATTTAAAAAATGGTTGATGAATCATTAATCAGGCAATAGAAACACTCACTCTTGTTTGTACGTAGCACTGACTGGCGTCCAGCTCCCAGCAGTGAGTTAACTCCAGGTACACTGGCTGGCACTTCTCTCTCTAAAAGAGGACTCACTCGCTCACACACCTGCAACAGGTGATCTGGAGAAATGTGCCTGTACAATTTGACCTATACACACAATCACAAAAGTGCATTAAGGCAAATTGATCTACATTTGTATTTAAATATATTTCTAATATAATGTACAATATGCTCAATTATTTTGTTGTAATAATGCATGCATAGAAATTAGATATTGAAAAAGGAAACAAAAATGCAAGAACATGTTTTTGTGCAAGTATCATGCAAACATTTTGCAACCTTGCAGTTCATTTACAATCTTAACGCTAATCTACATAAATACCTTTTTAAACATAATTACAGTTATATAATTCAATAATTACATTTTCTACTACTACTACATTCAAATTTAATCAAAGCATGTCATGTGAATGCTTTCGTTAAAAAATAACCAGTATCACAATGAAATTATCTTAATGAATGTGTATTTTAAAAAAATGTGATACAATAAAGGCATTTACCAGACATTGACAGTGCACACATAAAAAAAACGTTCAGATGATAGCATAATTACAATCTTATAGAGGACTATATTCGCCGTATTGCAAAGCGCTTTTTATCTTTCCATATTTTCCCAAGAGATGAATCTAATCTAACGTTACAGTGTAAAATGTTCTCCCCCCTGCGCAACGCGTCAGTCCGGGCATCTTTTATCAAGCCTGTTCAGCAGATCCAGCTTCTAAAGGCAGACCAGTAATTAATGTGGCTTTAATAGCATTTAGCGTCATCCTATTGGTCTACACACACACACACAAACGCGCACACACACCGCTTAGCTAATGACTGTATGAGTAAAGCGATGTTAACATTGAGTGAATCAGGGTATGCGTATTATAACATTAATCATAAATTAAAATCTAAATGCATCTAGTTTTGTTAATGAATCATCGTTCCTAATTAGTATACTGTTTTGCTGCTAATGTATTACATATTAATTACTTTGCGGACAACACGGTAATTACTAAAGACAAATTTGGAATAAATCATAAAAAAAATCTTATTTTAAAAGGCATAAATATATTTTTTTACTATTAAAATATAATTTCTTTTTTATTACAATTTTAATGCCATATTGTTATCATCATCATTACTTAATTAATCTTATAAATAATGATAATTAATGCAGATTGCATAGCTCATTAACATATTTATCTGGGGACTGGAGACCTGACCCAAAAAAAAATTTAATTGACAGCGCCAACATCAGGCGGTAAAGTCTCGTGCGCGTTATGCCTACCCACAATCTGCAGACCCCCCAAGGGCTTCACATATCCACAAACGGGCACGGACGAAATCAGCCCCGAACGGTCATCATCCAACACACACACACACACACACACAACACACACACACACACACACACACACACGAGTCACTACTATAATACGCTGACTGGGATCTAGTGGCGTAGCGGCGCGCGAGATCAGCCGCGAGACCATCGCGAATACAAAATACCAGATTATCGCTACAATGTGTGTGAATTTCACCGTGCAGAAGAGACGGCGATAC
Source organism: Sinocyclocheilus anophthalmus (assembly GCA_018155175.1). Classification (NCBI taxonomy): domain Eukaryota; kingdom Metazoa; phylum Chordata; class Actinopteri; order Cypriniformes; family Cyprinidae; genus Sinocyclocheilus; species Sinocyclocheilus anophthalmus. Next base: position 177,215 of record JADLZN010007294.1, on the reverse strand, counting down.
AGCAGTAACAGCCTGTGTGATTAACAGACAGTCGAGTCCATTAGTTACGCAACTGATATATATTGGGGGCTGGCCATAATAGGGGCTGGATCAAAACACACTAAGTTTTAAAATCAAAATATTTTTTGTATCTCTCACTTCGAAAGCGAAGTCAAACTGTCTTCTCGAGTGATATTTCTAAATGAAGTAGCGAGCTACTGGAAAACGCAAATAATCCGATGATTCGTTTATTTACCTTTCTAAATATCGTAATCAATAAATTAATCAATATGTACTCATTTCGATGTACCTCTCATTTGTATTATCGGCCTCAAGTCTCTCAGTGCTGTCTGTTCAAAAATCATTTCCTCCGAAGGAACAAATTGTCAGGGCCACTTCAAAAAATCCCCAGTACTCTGCTAAGATCCTCTACGACTCCGGCTTTGTTGCTTCCTGCTCCAAAAGCTTAGTTTAAGTGAAATAAACTAAGGTAAAAGGAGTATTTTACCCTGACTATGGTTGTATTACATGCAGCAGAGCGCCTCCATCCCGCCCCGCTTTCAGTCTCTGCGCACTGGTCCCTCCTCCCTCCGCTCCCTTCCCCTTATAGCACCACATTCATGACGTCTCTTTATTTCTACATCAATTTGAACATCTATTTACACCTTGCGGACAGCACTGTGACCAAACTCACATCCCCGAGGTCAGGCCAGGCTCTGGGTTCACCCGTTGACGGTCCTTTCTAGCCCCGAGGTTGGTTTTTGCCCGTGTGTTCGGGTTAAGTTTTTTTCCTGATTTAAAAATTGCGGGAAATTCAATTTCTTATTTTGCTCTCTAAAAAGTTTTCTCTCGGTTATAGGGATGCCTTACCAAATTTTCGTAACTCCCTGGGTGTTCTTTGCCAGTCCAGTCAATCCTTTTGGGTAACAGCTGTAACGGAAAAACAGTGTTAAACGGGTCTAGGTAAATTCCAAGGGGTCGATTTTGTGTTTTAAAGAATAAATATGAAATCTGCGTGAAATGAACAGCCTGAAGTGCAGCGCAGTGAGATGCGACGCGAGTAGGGCTCGCGCTGCTTACCTCCTTCTCCTGAACCTCCCGTATCAAGGTCTGAAAAAAGCACAAAAATAGCAAATTACGCTTCGATTTTTTCCAGAAATGTCGTTTACAGTCCTAAATGACAAAATCACCCACCTCTGCCGCGTCCTGACAAGGTCCAGCTTCTAAAAACCGGGCTATTAGGAAGTACAGTTCTGCGAGATGGGGGAGAATGAGCTACATTAGCTTTCAAGAAGGACGTGGTGGGAAAGGCAGATGTACATACAAATATTCCAACGTCACCTTTCTCAATCCCTTTTACTCACCGGATTTCAACTGCGCGATGTGTTTACGCTCAGCAGCCATGTTTAGGGTTGTTTTGGGGGTGAAGGAGAAGGTGTGTGGCCGTTCTGGGAAGCGGGTATCGCTAGGCTGCCCTATAGTTGTCAGTGTTTGTTCACCAGGAAGAGCTGCGCCTCCATTCACCCAACACACAGAAAGCAGATCCGGCACGTCGCGCGAGGCCTCCGCGCCTCGCAAAATAGTCCGCTCTCAGGCACAACGTGCCACGCGTCGATGCGGACAAACACCCCGAGAGCCGGGGCGTTTGGGGTGGACAAGAAACGATGTTTCTAAAACGTGCCGTTTAATGCACCTTACGGTGTTCGTGAATATTTTGGGTTTCAGTTTACGCTCCTCACCCCCTCCTCCCTCTAAAAAGCACAACCCCCTTTGCGCAGGAATACACGAGCAGAGTATAGTACGTACGCGCAGGACTGTGCTGTCAGGCAGGCTGCGTTGCTAACGCTTAAGGGGAAAAAGAAGGCAATGGTGGCTCATTTTATGCAATAATTTAACTGTTCATTCAGGCTACGGTTATTTGTCTAAGTCGCATACCCGAGCTTTAATGGCGCCTCTTGTTCCTCGGTTTGTCGACCTTGCAGGCAGCGAAGCTCGGATCTCACACCATGTTTCTCTCACAACAGCATATTGAAGCTTACTATCAAACACCTGAAAACTACCCCCGTATTTCTGTGATTGTAAAGTGTATAAAAGTCCATTCGTTTTCATCTTAAACCAGACTTATCCCAAGGAGCCCACCCCCACTTTCGGTAGTGATTTGTCCTCCATTTCTTTCCCAAAACGAGCGGGCAGTAAAATGGGGGAAGGGTTGTAAACAGGGAGAATGTAATGAATTAAACCTTGTAAATTAAAGGAATCCAGTGACTAATGGCAACACCAGACAAAATAGGACATTGATCGGTGATCTTATTTATATATTTATATGCCATAAGATCTATCTATTTTAAAGAAACAACATACAGACTGTGTGTCCATGTGTAGTTAAAGGTTGTGTAAAACAGTTATATAAATTGGACAAAGTGTTTAAATACTTCTATCCACAATACTATATTAATTACATATACGTATTATCAATTTTTCTTCTTCTTATCTAAGCAATCAAAGGCATAAGCAAGCAGTGAGAATGTCTGCTTTAAATGAGCCAGCTGAAGTTGTGCTTTATATGTTTACGGACTTAATTTAGATAAATGTATTTATGAGTAAGTCATGCGACATTGAAAAGGCCTGTTGAGTTTTCACCTTCTGTAAGGATAGTGCTGAGCAAAGTAGTTGTGGAGTTCATGATATAACCAGTCTTTACTAAGTTCCCTAATTAGTTATCCATGTTAAATAAACACCACCAGCTGTTTTACAGCCAATGCTTGTGAAGTTCAAGAGGCTAAACCTACTTTTTAGCTTTGACCGTATTTTGCAAGTGATGCAAATGAGAGTTCAAACTGAGGCTTAATATCCCAGCAACCATTAAAGAATATAATAACATACTTTTATAGACTATTTTTAACAGATTTTTTCATGTCGTTTTAAATATTTTGAATTTATTTTCATGTGCATATGATGCATATTTGCATATACAATTCACATATACAATAGTGTTCGTGAATTTTTAATGTGTGTATGCACTTATCAATATCATCCCCAAAAGGGAGTTCAATCTGACAAAACCGTTCTTTAAGGATATTCAAGGTGTCCCTTTTTGATAAATAAGTAAATTAAAAAAAATCAAAAACCGCAAAATAAATTAATAATTAAAATTGTTTTGTATATTGTATTTATGTATGTCTGCACACACTGACATTGCCATAATCACAAATTCAGATAGATTTACTGCACTCTTGTTTTAAGGGGTGAGGCATCAAAGTGAGGCATTAGACAAAGGAAGCATTTGAGGTTTGCCTTTCCTTTTTTTCTCTGAGCTAAAAAGGTGACTTTGATACAATCTGTGACTTTTTGTTTATAAAGCTGATACAAACTGCTTGCTAGGGAAATCCTGAGTTCAACTGTTACTTTTAGCTGCATTTGTTGGTGTAACACTTGCTAAACTTCTGACACTAGGAGTATAATAGTGTGGAGGAGAAAATCAGTCAGATACTTAAGAACTAGATGAATATAGCAGCTTTGGCTTCGAGGCTACTTAAGAAAAACTGATCCAACTTATCACACTTTTAAATAACGGTGGTGATCTGGTGAACTGGCTGAGTAGGCATTAAACTTCACAAGTAGGTTCTGACAATAGAAAAAACCCCACTCAAAGTGTGACTCATTTTGATCCAGAATACTAAAAATACAAATCATAAACACTTTTTAAAAATATATTGGAGTAAAGACTCTTAAAATGGAAGAATGTTGTTATTTTGTGATCAGTGGCGTGCAGTATTTTTTCTTGCCACTGGAGGTCAGGACTATCATTTCAGTTGATGAGTTCAGGGGCCAAACATGGGTCAAAGGTTATAGGGGTACATAAATCAAGTTGGAGGGTTTTGCCTCCTTGGATCTCAGTAGATTCAACAGAGCATTCCAGACTGTTATAGTTTGCTAAAATAATAATTATTAATGAAAGCGTGATCATTAAAAACATTTCACAAAGAGTAACCTCTAATAATAATCAGTAAATATATAAAGTGAGGGATACAATCATGTAAGCATCAACCACAACAATTCTGTATCAGAATCAATCAGTACATAAATCTGGGCTTAATTCTATACTTCAATGTATAATACATAATATATCTCTATTTTGTTGATGCATTATTATTTGGTCTTACATATAGAGTTTTCATGGTATGTTTATTTAAACTTAAGCAATGTGGTGATAAGAATAATGCGAATAAAGTTTCCTGTTCCATTTTATTTAGAGCACATTTACACTAATATTAAGTGCTGAAAAAAATATTTTAAGTGTCTGTTCATGAAATTCAGTGGGTCTTCTTTGTAAAAGCATCCATATCATAAACAACAGTAACACTATAAAATGCACAGCGTTCCTGACAAGCGTAGATCCTCTAAAACAACCCAATCACTTTTAAAAAGAAAGAAGCACTTTCATTTCTGTACTTCAGAAATATGTTGCCTGTGTGATCATTAAACAGATTTATTACTATATATGGGGCTTTTGGTCTATTGGCTGGGCCTGCAGAAAGACAGGAGTCCAGACCAACGAGTGTTGTCAGTCCATTCATTTCCTCTTCTCTGTTCCTGCCTCCCCGTGGCATTGCTGACCTTTCACTTTCTGACATCAGCAGTTGTATTTAGTGAGTGTGTGCGTGTGTGTTTAGGGTTACATGTGTCTGTGTATAAAGAACTATACTGAAAGGCCTTTGTAGCTTTAGACTAAACACCCTGGACCCTCAAGAGTTTTCCACAAAGTTAACTATGTTATAGTGTTGCCATCTTTTTTTTTTTCACTTTCTCCCTATGAATTGCATTTTTGGAATTAATAGCAGTCTTTAAAGTAACCAGTAATGTGCTGTTTTAAATCATGTGACATTTTATATCCTTTCTCAATTTTTCCTGAGGAACACACATGCTGAAAGTGCACTACGTTTCTTTTACATCTGGATTTCGGATGCATCATTGAGAAGTTAAATACCTGTTTTCGTTCACAGATGTTTATCTAACATAATTTTACAATTCATTGAGAAGATATGAGCCACAGCGGAAAAATAACCATGTTTTTATGTGAATTTCATCATGTGCAGTTTCATAGTGGTATCAATTATTACTGGAAAAAAGTGACTAGTTGTGTTTTTGCATAAATAACACACTTATGATTTGTATTTCATGCGTTCACAAAAAAAATAAAATAAAATTTTTAAAAAAATAGACAAGTTTCACTCAATTCTAATTACAAATGTATAAATAAATCAATTCATGAAAGACGACATTAAAGAAAGATTGGTACTAATTTGACCATTTTCCATTGTTGTTCCAATACTGTATTTAATTACATATTTACTTTATTAGATTAGTTGAGCTATTTTGGCAAAATAGTGTTTTTTTTTTTAATTCTAAAATTATTTTTTACAAAATTCTAAAATTAGTCAAAAATATTAGACCAACACTAAGCCTGCTTTGAACTTTTGTATAGAGACAGCCTAGTACTTGTGGAGCATTAAAGCAACAACTAGTAAGAAACACACAAGAGTCAATTGACCGTTTATTCATCTTTTATTTGAAAACATTTTACAGAGAGTATCTCTTAAACCAGTTCTGTGGACTTGTACATCTTTCTGAGATTGAGTTCTTATAGAGTTTTCCTAACCTTCTAGCACAAAGCACCACTTGTTTATTGCTATGGATTTCTGCCACTGTTAAGGGTCATGTTTAATTCAGCAATTTTAAAAGAACACACTAGAATCTCAAAATGCTACAAAGGAGTTAAAAAAAGTAAAGGGTTACTATTTAAATCTCTCGGCCCCATTTGCTCCTTCTTTCTGTATCTCTCGCTCTTTTTTATGATATTTAACCAATTAAATAAGACTCAAAGGCAATACACACCAAAGACTTGCACCTTAGTAACCATATATATGGAGCTAAGGATATGCGCTCTGGTGGCAAAAGATGAACTGGTTGCTTTTAACAGGTAGGATGTGACATGTTCCAAGTGGCTGCATTTGGCAGGCAAGCTGCTGGTGAAATTTTCAAGAATAACTGTTGCTTTTCCTTGAAATGAATCTATCTTTCTGTCAGATGAAAGAGAAGGAGACAGGTACGGTGCTTCAGCGGGGAGTGTGAGTCGACTTAGCTAAGGATATCTAGTACGGTAAGTCTAAAAAAAGTTTGCATTTTACAAAATACTCAATAGGAATAAAAAAAATGTTCTTTGTTATTCCAGAAAACAACTTCAATCACTCTTTCGCCTCAGCCTCAGTCTTGGGCTCAGTTTCCTATACAGAGGGGAAAAAAAGCACAGAAGAAAAAGAATATGATTTCCTAATGCAGGGAACGTTTTGATAGGACTTAAGTTTTTCTAAAACTGTTAGATTACCTGATGTGAAGTCAGACAGACAGAACAAAAGCCACTCAGTTAGTATGAGTAAATCCACATACAAATGATGACCACAACTTACCTCATATTGGGAATCATAAAATAATTTGTTAACGGAATAGTTCACTCAAAAATGAAAACAGCTGAAAATGTACTCACTCTAGATCCGTTTGTTTCTTCATCAGAACAGATTTGGAGAAATTTAGCACATCACTTGTTCTCCAATGGATCCTCTGCAGTGAATGGGTGCCATCAGAATGAGTCCAAACAGCTGATAAAAACATCACAATAATCCACAAGTAATCGGCAAAGCTCTAGTCCATTGATTAACATCCTGTGAAGTGAAAAGCTGCTTTTTTGTAGCATTAAGGTGTTTTATCTTTAACTGTTTTGAAATGTTGTCACTTGTAAATGGTGCTTGATCTCAGCATATTTCTCCCTCGATTCAGACGAGATGACTTTTTCACTAGAGAAAGTAGTATTAATCAAAGAGGACTTGTAATGGTTTGATGTTAAAAACGTCTAAATGATTGGATTTGTTTTTTTTACAAACATGCAATTTTACGCTTCACAAGATGTTAATTTACAGACTGGAGTCGTTTGGATTACTTGTGGATTATTGATGGTTTTATCAGCTGTTGGGACTCTCATTCTGACGGCACCCATTCACTGTAGAGGATCCACTGGTGAGCAAGTGATGCAGTGCGGAATTTCTCCATTTTTCAGCAATTTTTCATTTTTTTGGGTGAACTATTCCTTTAAACTCAACAACTTCCCTTATAATGAACAACAGGACAAAACCGATAAAAGAATGCATCATGTTTACGTAATTATAAGTAAATCAACTTAAATTTGAATTAATTAAATTCAAGGTAAAATGTGTATTTTTAAAGAAATACTTTCTTCTATCCTAGCCTTATGTGGATAGACTGACCAATGTGTTTATCTGACCATTGAATGTTCAGGAAACCTGTTTGAAAACAGTAATTATTAATGCAATTGGGTACACTCTGGAATATCACACTTCAAAATCCTTAAGTTGTGATCCATAATATCAAAATGAATGCACTGAACATTATGGTAACCTTGGCTACCAATCATTCACAATGTAATTAATTCTGTTTTTTTTCTTCTCTATAGTCTCAGATAAAGAGATGGTTGAATATATCTAGATCTGATGGTGAAGAGCACACAAGCACACACTGCACTCTATAAACTCTCATACCCTTTACTCTAACACTCTCACTCTGCCCTCGGATGGACAGGAAGGAAGGGGCGGAACTTCTCCATGAAGACACACTGACAGATGAGCGTGAGACACAGATCTGTGCATGTGTGTGAGTGAGGGTTCAGGCACATGCAGGTGTTTCAGAAGCCATGAAAAGGGATATATCAAAAGATGTTTAGACATCGGTCAATATAATGTAATTCATGTTAGTACAGAGCACTGAAAAATCTTGATGTGTAATGTTTCCTTATTCATATTGACACACGAAAATTGGAAAAGCAAAGAGGAAAAAAAGACAAATTATATTCGCTGTTTGTGACTATTCAACGAAATTGACCAAAGGTCAAAGATTCATGATTAAGATTACAAGAGTAACTGCTGGTTTACAGTAGTTAATTTGACGCAACAACACATTTAATACAAAAGAACAAGGAATATTATCCTTTGTTGCATTATTTTTAAAGCAATATTATAACCTCAAAATCAAACTTGCCATTGGCACTATCAGCCCATCTGAACTTTACATGAATACCACCAATTCACACCCAGTCATTTTAGTACAAACCTTCCAGAATACACTTCACCACAACATGCCTGTAACTAGGTCATTCTTTCCCACCTCACATATCTGCTCTTTCATTCTTGTTCACACAACAACTGTTCTATGAAAATCATTTTCATGTCCTAGAGGACGATTCAAGTAATCTCAGAGCATTTTGAGGAAGGGGAGACAAAATTCATGTAAAAGCTATATAGCAACTTGATATGCTATATGCAATATTAAATGACCAATGCTGAACTAAAAGTAGATATACACTTCTTTTCAAAAGTTTGGGGTCAATAAGATTTCCTTTTATTTTTTTTTTAAGAAATGTATATTTTTATTCAATAAGGATGCATAAATTCATCAAAAATAGCAGTAAGTAAAAGTACGTCCAGACCATTAATATTCTGCAAAATTATTGTATTTCAAATAAAATGCGTTCTTTTGAATCTTCTATGAATCAAAAATCTGAAAAAAAGTATTCGTGAATTTCAAATGAACATATTAGAATGATTTCTGAAGGATCGTGTGACACTAAAGACTGGAGAAATGGCTGCTGAAAATAGCCCCGCTATCACAGGAATATTTATAAAAATATATTAAAATGAAAACCATTGATTGTTAAAGTGTAACTAGGACTGTAGCTATCGTTATTTTAGTAATAAAGTATTACAGATTAGTCCATCGATTAAAGTAGTCATAATAATAAAAATAATAGTAATAATAATAATACCTAAACATTGCATTTTTGTTGTGCAACTTAACTTTCAAGTTTCAGCTTAACTACAGCTCAGGCATGACATAAGCCTTTACTGTCTTCTTAGAAGGCTTTGTGGCTTTTGTAAGAGGCAAAAATCAGTGAACAGGAAGGTAACTTGGAACAAGAACAAAAGACCATACACAATTTAAAAAAAAATATTCTGCAACATGAAATTAGAGTTATTTATGTCCCTATACGTCCTGCTGTGTGTGTGTGTGTGTAAAACTTGTTTTTGATATCCTTCATATTCTGTGTGCGGGTCAATTCACAGCAGTGATAGAAAATGAAGTATCCATAAGTTTAAATGGATTTTTTACGATTTATGGGTAATTTTACCTTTATAAAGCTTTTTTTTTTCTAAAAGTTGTGCAATCTATTGAGTCAAATTTATTACATTTCATCAGTCACTTCGAACAAAAAGCAGTTGGGCTGTACTAACCAAATGATATCAATATATCAAAAACTCATCTTTTGCAATGCAGAGGGAAACACAGAAGCTGCATGGGCAATGAACTTCCCACACAGAGGGACATGAAATGCATTTAACCTGCCAAGTTGACAAAGCATAAATACTATTTTGTTTATTTTAAACCAAAACATTGAATTACTGATATTTAAAATTTATTTTAAAAACGAAAGATACTTTAAATGTGAAATGAAAAGCGCCAGTAGGTGGCAGCAAATCACTGTTAAGAAGCGAGTCATTGCGATTGAACCGAAACATTTAAACGGTTTGAGGAACAAAACAGCGTCCTGTTGCTCAGAGACACAAAACAGTGCAGTGGCTGTGTTTTTGGGAAGGTTGTGTTGGCCAAAACTAAAACAAAAAAAACAGGCAATATAGTGTCGAAAAACGTAAGTTCTCTATTACCTTCTTGTGTATGAAATGTGTAATAAACACATTTGTAATCATGCTGATTTTGGAGGTGAAAACTGGCACTCTTCGTGTTATATTGACTAACTTTCTTTCTGTGGTATTTTATGCACAATGGCGTTTAGTCTTCCACAAAACATAGCTAACATAGGGACATCATAACTAGCCACCATATATTGATTTACGGCAAATCATTTGCCTCGATGATTTTGTATTCGAGTTCCTCAGGTCTAGAGTGAGTATGTATTGAAATTATCACAATATTGATTTTTTTACTGTATTTGTATGAAATAAATGACGCTTGGAGAGCACTTCGAAAAACATCAAAATATTTTACACACACAAACTTTGAACAGTATAAACAAAAGTTCGGAGAGTAAAATATCATACGTACTTAATTTGTGCTCTTTCATGAGTAATTTACTCGTTCTCTCTTGAGGCCACGTAGACATTCTCTCTATCTTCTCGAATGGCCAAACATTCATACGATCTTACTGCAAATGCAACACAATGGTATTAGCAACCAAAAAGAGTTAGCGCACCTCCTCCGGCTTGGTCTCTCCATTTGCAGTGGGCACAGATTCTTTCTCCTCTTTCTTTCCTTTGGCTCCGCCCTTCTTCTCCTTTACCGCTTTGTCATTGGATGGCTTCTGTGCAGAAAACACAAATGGGACAACGGGTTAAATAATTCTGTCCCAAACCATTTTAATTGCTCCAAAATACACCGGCCATCACCAGATCACGCCAGTTCTCTCTACTGTGGAAATGCTACTAAAAAGTTAATATCATCCATACAACACACAAACTTCATTAACATGCTTTCATATATTCAGGAAAGAACTTACCTACAATGCAAAGCACATGCAAAAACATGCTAAAATGTCACAAAGATAGAGACAGAAAATAAGAAAAGAGAGCTATTACCTTGGCAGCTGGCTTTTTAGCTTTTGGTTCAGGTTTAGGAGCTGGTTTCTACGGGTTGAAAGAAAACAACAGGAAGAAAGAAGTTAAAAACAGTGTAAGGATTTCAGAACCGATAACACAAAGGCCACAAAAAGTGGTACATTTATGTATAACACGATAATAAAGTAGTTAGGTACAAGTTCAATTAAAGCAAACACATCTAAATTGCATCATTGAATAATACATAGACACTATCAATGTGTTTGTAAGTTGAGGATACCTAGAGGGCATGTGATAGCACTATATTGCTCATGTTTATGGCAAACTCGTTCCTATAACTGGTTTCCACTGCTTTTTAACCCTTCTAGGGGATATGCAAATGACATCTGGGCATATGGAAAGAAAGAAAAGACACTTACTGAGGAAAGACGCTCTGACCTCCGAGTGGGCTAAGAGAAGAAGAAACATTGAAAGCGTGCAGAAAGTTGATCAAATTTGCAATAGCTAAAACACAATAATGACATTTTTAATCGATTTTATTGGCATCAGCAATGTCAGTCAAACAAATATGTACATAAAATGATATTTAGGGTTAAACTGCACTGTTAACAGTTCTACATTTGAAAAAGAAATGAATATGAATGGTAGCTTACCTCCTGCTTTGTAACTTTGGTGGCGTCTTTGGCCTCTGCTCCCTCAGGTGACTGTACAGACAAAACAAACATGCAAAATGTGTACATACAGACATTTCTTCACACAAATACATTTTATTTAATGCGACAGGTACAGATTAAATAAGATTCGAAAAGACTTCTGAGACAAAAGTACTTATCACCCTTTAGATGCTAACAGGTTATCTTTTTAACTGATAAATTGACACTTGCAAAGATAATGCTAATTCATCTCAGTTCATACACAATGTTCAGTAGCTTTTGTCTGTCAGACTTCACTGGTATAATCAGATACACCGCTTTGGTCACAGATGTTACATAGGTCTATGGTGTGTTTGGTAATTTGGCTCTGGTAGTTTGCTAATGCTCTGGGCACAATTTAATATGACACATCTTCACTCTCAAATAAACTGGTTGCCAATATAGATCTGTGTTTATTACATTTCATAATATACTCAAGTTTATATATATATACATGTGTATACATGAGAGAATTAGATACACAAATCTCATCTTTTCTTGGTGTGAGAACTATAGATATGTTATGAACCATTATTTAGTTCAGTAGCTTCACCTCAGAGGTCTACCCCTTCTCAGTTGTATCCAACCATTGAATCATACAACAAATGTCATTTTGACATAATCTGCTGATAGTCAATTCATTGTGATGAAATATTTTATGAGGTAATTATAACGACCAAAAACATACTATTTATTTGTGTTCTACATTTTAGCTGCAATATTGATACATACAACCTTACAAAAACACCTCCAAAAGATCATATTTACACCATGGCAGAAAAACGTTTAAATAATATAATTTAATTTTCAAATTTTTCTTTGTTTCAATACATTTTGACTAATTATATTTTGTTTATACATGGGGGGGAAATAAACAAAATCATTATTTTAAATCAACACTATAAACTGAATAGAAAATAAAACCGCTCATATAATTTGACCTTCTGTGGTTGAACTTTGTCTGGATGGTAGGCAGCTCAATAATAAAAAATCTTAAAACGCACTTAATTTTTTTATTTTATTTTTTATTTGGTGGAAAGCATTATTTTGGCGCCTATTCTTGTAACGTGTCCATTATTTGTTCAGCCTCACTAACTGAAGAGATGCTCCCCCTAGGGAAACTCACGCCTCAGTGCCTCTATCATGAACATATCTCTACTTGATAAAGCAGGAGTGCAATCTCGAGGATTTTTTTTCGGAAGACCCCCCCCCCCCCATGCTAGCCAGTATGCGACGTCTCCGTGATGAGGATGGTGAATGAAGCTCAGGGAGGTGGACCAAATAAAGCATCAGTTGAGCATTTTTAAAAATGAAAAATACTGTGATGTTGGTATGGTCATTGTTAATAATTTTTTCTCTACGAAGTCCACAGTTCAACAGTGTTTTTCTAACCGCGTTTATAGGCGAGAAAGAGTTGAGTGTGACTGAATAAGCGCTCGGTTACATACGGGTCTGCCGCTCCGCAATGGGGGTGGAGGAAGAGCCTGTCGGTTCAAACATGGCTATACAAAAATAATGAGGACCTCTATCGATCGACGAAAAGGAGCTAATAAAAAACGAACATCTCAAAATGGAGGTGAGCGAGTATCGTACGCATTCGGCGAGAGCAGAGCGCTCGGGTTTGATTCTAACCGAGAGCGACTGAAGCATCACCGCGAAGTGACATTCAGCACAAGTGCGCACAAAGTGGCGACTTCACTGCCAAAGAGGCATCGGGTTATTAAACCGCCAACTATCATGGAGGAAACCAGCAAGTGTGACGATGATCGAATGAAGACCGAACGTTCCATTGCTTCTGCAGGATTCCATAATCCAGTCCGCGGATTAGGATAGAACGCTGTTAAAAACTTAATCCTCGTTTTACCTGCTCGACGCTGCGTACGTTCTCGTCGTTGAAACGCGAGCCGCTATTTCTTAAAAAAAGCAGGGAAAATCAAGATTTTAAATATAAACTAGCTTACCTTCCTCTTGGGCATTTTTACAAAATTTCCTGTCACTTGTCTTATTAAATTAGAAAAGCAGGTATGGACCTATGAGGTGGGGAAGTGAGTTTAACTACGACCGAATACAGGATCAATATCTAAAACACCTCTGGTAATAACATGTTAATATTATGCAGACCTCAGACTCTACCGTCGTCTTTGTCCATTGGTCAGTTCGGTCCACACTTAACCGCCATTCCTCAAAGCGATTGGTCTGCGAGGGAAATATGTTAATATAACGCGCTCAGACATTGGTTCGACTTTAGGAAAGCTCTTCAGCCGTTCAACCTCATTGGTTACGCGCTCTCTGTATGCAAATGAGAGCGCTTTGTATTGGCTGGGTTTAAAGGTCCGCGTGAGAGGGGGATAAAGCGACGACACACCAATCCACGCTTGACACCGCACGCTCGGCTGTATGGGAAACGTATGCGCGGCCTCAAAAGAAATGCAACCATACACTGCAAAAGAGAAAAAGTGTCGATTAATGTGCTAAGTATCGAAGCCACAGAATTAATATTTTTTACTATATTAAATAATATTTACTTTACCTCAGCTGGGGAAGTTCTACGTCAGTATCAATCGTGGTAAATAAGCATGAATGAATAAGGGAAATAAATGTTGAAACTTGGAATCGTCCAACCTACAATTGATTAATCTCACAGGAAGGCACAGAACGAGCCCTCATTTCACCCCAAATCAGAGAAATTACCTTAAACCTTAAAAATGACTGGTAATACACAAGACCAAAAAGTCTTTTTGAAATAATCTACATTAAAAAGTAATACAATAATATACCATGATGTAATAAATAATAATAATTAATATATTGTGGCAAAACTATTTCATGCAGGGGTCATATTTATACGGCCTAAAGGTTGCCCAAAATTATAATCACCAAAAAGGGCCCAAAACTCAAACCTGTCTGAGGCCATTTTGCATATAGCCAATAATTTATAAGATAAGTAAAGAAAAATTTAAATATATTTTTATTTTACAGGGATTTTAATAAAATTTTAGTAATAATTGCTTTTTAACATTTCAATGCAAAAATCAAACACAAAAAATGTTAAAACCAAAATATAAACTATAATTGAATATATGCTTCAGTGGCATGTTTTTTTCCTTCTGTTTTGCCTGTCCTTGTGTTATGACATAGCGGGCTAAATCAAAGTTTATCATGGCCAACTTTGGCCCACAGGCATCTCTGATATATGGCAAAACATCTTTATGAATTGTTACATACAGAAATGTGACATTTTCTTGACAGGTGTCACAAGATTCACACTATAAACCTATAATTGTCTCATCATTGATATAACTGATTCACACGACAGTCATGTGATTGAGGTTAAATGCACAGAACCATTCGCCCCCAAGCTCACAATAGCATCCCTCCACAATGGCCACATCTCTGCCACGACCTTACAATGGAAAACATTCTATAGTAACTTGACAATGGTTAACATTCTACCATGCTTCACAACACACATGTACCTCTGGAAGCTTGCTGCCACTCCAGAGAAGACAATCAGAGGTTTCCTGTAAATGACAGAGGATGTTCACGTAGCAAACATACATTTCTAGGTCACACACGTCTATGGATCTGATTCTGTGCTGACTAATGGTTATGTGCATTCCAGTGTGTATGATGTTGATGACATCTCTCTTTCAAAAGCTTGTGGAAAGACGTAACAAACACACTTTAACCATAAAAACTGTATTTGAATGATCAGAGGATCACTATTTCAAAATCTACTATACAGTACAAAGTCAGATAACAAACAAAAAACATGCACAAAATCAACCTCAAGCCATTGTATTATCATAAATAATAGAATTTGCTTTCACAATGAACCATTTTAGCGCTACAGTAACATGCTACAGTGCTTTGGAAAACTGATGGATCACCATTGAAAGCATAGCAATTTATAGATCTCAGTCAGTTTGCAGTGAGAATTTCTAGATTATTGCCAGATTTTGTTCTTTTAAAAAAGTTGAGTAATGGTGGCCATGAGATGAAAAGTCTGGGAGTCTTTTGAAAATGAAATGTAGTTAAGTATTTGATTCGTGTTTACAGTATATTTCAAATGTAAATCTATCTTCGCTTTAAGTCCATGTATAAATTGTGACATCCCTCATTAAAAAGTCACGATTAGTAACATCAACCACATTATTTCTAGTATTTCACAACAGATGTCTCAGTACTTGAGAAACCCTGAAATGTTTGTATAGAGCAAAACATATATTCTAATTACACTGAAAAAATGTAACACAACCACTTGAAACATTCTCACAGATAACCCCGCATTTATAAAAATGAAAACTCATTATGGGAAAGCAGACCAACAAAGACACTGTATTAGCTGAGAATTCAAGTGCAAGTCAAATTACTTCAGAGTTTTCTGGTTACTAAATGGTTAAAGTAAAACGGACCATACCGCGTAACATAAACAAAAACATATACAGTGGCCCCCAAAAATATGTGTAAACGTACCACACATAGAATCACTGTATTAAATAATAAAATATCAAACCAAGAGCCATTTATCAGCACAAGTTCAATTTTCAATATGTTAAATAGTACAACAGAATCTCAAATTGGGACCGGTTTGTTAGATTTGAGAAAATGCCACTTGGTTAGATATTTTGCTATCTAATGCAAAGAAATTCACACATTTGTAACTGCCCATATTTTTGGGTGTTCTGTATAGATAGAATTTGAGAATTTGCCTCATTGTTTCATCTATAAACTGCAAACTTTACATTTAACATTTATCTAAAATGAGAGAAGGGGAGAGAGACTAAAAGTGCTGTGTGGGAGAAGACGCAGAGTAGCTCTCTTGAGAGGGCAAAGCTCTGTCACACTCATATCAGTAACCCATGACTGAAATCTTACACAAGATATAGCTAATGCCTACCCTCCGCCTAACTTGAAAAACGTCTTGTACCTGGTGATACCCCAAATACAAACATTAACTTGACTGTACCCTCTCGGTGTCGATTCGGTTAACTGGCCTCGCGTGTCTTTCTTAGTTGCCTTACACACGACTAGTGCGGCGACCGACGACGCTACGCCCCTGCTCCTCAGTGCCGCCAGCCTCCGTTCACGACGCACGGGGAGCACCCCCCCAGGACCCCGACCACACGCCAGCCGAGTCGCCGGGCGACGTTTGTCTCTGGCCCCCCCCACAAACCCACGCCACCCCGCACCCCGGGGGGCTCAATGTAAAGTTTTATAGTCCTTAAATATTACTTACTCAACATGAAAGTGTTTTATGAATTATTTTTATTAAACAAAATACCTGATTTTTTTGCCACCCACAATTTTCAAAACTTGTAGCCACCAAAACAAAAGCATGACCAGCAAGGCCACTATGTGTCAGATTTTTGACAAAAAACAAGTACCTAAATCCCTTTAAGCGTCTCTGATAAACTTCAGAATTTTCCACTGAGGTATAAGTTGTTTAGACGACGTGCAAGTCACAATGGATGTTTTCCCTATTTGACGGGTCGTACATTCTTGATATGAATCACTCTTTTTGATTACATCAGCAAGGGTTAGATTGTCATTCTTACAGTTTGACTTAAACCATCTATTACACTGTGGTTCCTTAAAAGTTACTTGCCTACAGGTGACATTTTTTACATTTAGGGCCAGATTTGCTAAAAGCTTGCGCCAGCGCAAACCCTCAGTTGGTGTAAAAAGAAATTACTGTGAAGTATATGCATTTGTAGGAATCTCCCTTTCAGATGCAAAATTTATAGGAGGGGAGTATTTAAATATATCATACAATGCGATTTCTTAAGGTTTGCGGAAGTCAAGTTTACCACTATTTGGGGGGGCCACCAATTAAAAACATTTTGCAATCTGACCATGGCAGCCTATAGGTTGCTAACTGGAGAAGCTCTTGGTAGATTGTTTTGGTCGATATGTAAATGAGATGTTGCGTCTGTTTTCTTTAATTTGCGCATTGTCAGTAGCTCATCCACAGAACTTTCCACTCCCTTCCATGCTTTTACAGCCTTTAGTGTGCAGCGAGTGTTAATATTGGACCCTTTGCAAACCTAACCATGAAAAAAGTATCACTGAAAAAGTCTTCCTCTGTGATTTTGCCGGAAGTGTTAGAAAACAGAGGCATATTAGCAAACTAAGCATTGTTTAATCAGCGATTACTTCATAAGGGAGCTCAGAACAAAATATCAGACGTTTCTGGATTCTTTCCTTGTGTTTTCAAAAAACTGATTCTTTCGTATTGGCTATAAAAGTGCCCTATTCAGAGTGTGACTTCTTCTATGTCATCATCAAATGACGTAATGGCCCTGACCGCAGGTCGGCTCTCAGAGACATGCAGAGTGCTCCTATTGTTGGGGAGAGAACTGATGTTTAGTACATTCGGTGTGTCTGTGTCCCTCCTGCGTCCACCTACTGGTCCTGATGAGAACTGACTTGTTAGAGGGGGGCTTAGGATCTCCATCTTGCTGGATGGATCTGAAGGAGGTGGTGTGGCTGAGGCACCAAAAAGCTGCTGCATGAGGTTGGACTTCCTTTCTTTGACCAGGCCACCCAGATCCAGCCCTTCATCTAGTTCTCGAGGTGGCTGATTTGCATTGCGTGCACCTAAACCAGCACGGGGGGCAGATTTACCAAAAGAAGGGGCGTAGCTGCCAAAAGCAAGATCAATATCCTCACTTGGTCCATGTGATCGGGGACCACCCGCTCTTCTCCCACTCGCCAATGTGTTTGTGTTCTCTTCTGGTTCTGTGAATTTGAAAATACCGTTGTGGTTCCGTTGCTCGGACAACCGCGGAGGAGAGCGGAGACTTCCTGTGTCATCGGAAAAGAAGTCAGAGTCCTGACCTTGAGTCTGCATGTTGATCTCACGCATCTTAGCCAGTAGCTGCTCTTTGTGCTGACGTTCCTCTTCTGCACTCTCTTGATTGACGGCCTGGATCTCCAGATTTCTTGCTTTAAGTTGTTCCTCTTCCAGTTCACGCTGCTTCCGGCTCTCGTCCTCCTTTTGAGATACAGACAGGCCAATCCTCTTCCAATATCTTTTATGATTGTTTTTTTTTGTTTGTTGTTTGTTTTTTTGTTTGTTTGTTTTGTTTTTGTTTTTTTTTTTCTGTCCAGGCCTATTTAAAAGAAACAGAATTACTGTAGATGCAAACATGCATTTCAACAAGTCCACTACTGTTCAAAAGTTTGGGGTCGGTAACATATTTTTTTAGCAAGGATGCATTCAACTGACCAAAAATGTCAGTAAAGACTTTTACATTGTTACAAAAAAAGTATTTAGAGTAATGTATCTGGAGTAATGGCTACTGAAAATTCAACTTACATATAAATATATAACAAGTATATTTAAATATATTAAAATAGAAAAGATATTTAAAATTGCAATAATATTTAACAATATTACTGTTTTTACTGTCTTTTGGTGAAATAAATGCAGTCTTGGTAAGCATAAAAGACAACTTTTGAACTGGTTGTGACATTAATATTTGACAAAACATCCAGCAATACTCTGCACGATGAAACTTTAGTTATTTGAGTTTCTTTTTAGTTATAATATTTTAACTATATTTTAGCTAACAGTATTTAATTTACTCAAATTGTTATGTTAATTATATAATTTATTTGTGTATGTCCATTTGACTGACTGAGACAGCAGGATGGCATCTATGACCAGTTACTTTCCTACCTCTGTTTCCCTTTGAGTTCTTCTCATTTGAGCTCTGCTGTTGATCTAGTCTTTGCCTCTCCTTGTCTTTCAGCAGCTCCATTTCTCTTTCTCTGTCATGCATTGCCTCTTCTTTTCTCTCCTTCTCCCTTGTTCGTACCATCTCAGATTCCATGTCTCTTTCTTTCTCTCTTTCCCTCCAAAACTCTTGAATCTTCCATTCTTTTGTTTCTCTTGGTCTCTGCTCCCTGCCTTGCTGGTTCTGCTGATATATTATTGAAGAAAATGGATGACAAACAAAGGACTGAAATAGAGTAAAACACAAAGTTCATAATTTCCGCAAAGTTTGCTCAGTGAAATATTATTTTAGTCTGCACAAAAATGATGGTGACAAAAATTTTCAGCATTTTCTCATCCTCATGATGTTTAAATTTGGCAGGTCGTAATCAGTTAAAAGACACACAAGAACCAATGACATTTGGCATCACTAATGTCAAAACTGATGCAACGTATTTGAAAATATATCAAGAGCAGCTGTTGCAGAGAATATGGTCTACTTAAATGATGCTCTATGGTGTTTTTTTTTGTTTGTTTTTTTTGCCATTTTTGGAGTTTGACCACCCCTGATCACAAATTACAATATAAACATTCTGTGCAACTTCTCCTTTTTTGTGTTCCACAGAAAGTAAGAAGTCATAGTCTTAAATGAATGAAGTGAGAAAGATAAATAGAATTTTAATTTTAGACTTTTTAAGATAGACAAAACCAGTATGTCTCCCAGAACTGCTCTTGAAACCTGACCTGAGATCATTCTTAATTCAGAAATATTATTATTATTATGTATCATGGACACTCATGCTGTAAAACAAATCAGCCAGGTTACTAGTGCTCTTCTATTGAGACTATTTGGTAGAGTTTAAGAGGTTAGCACTTCATACAGCAATGCAATGCTGAATTAAAGATGTGAAGATTTGCTTTGGGAGCCAGAATATGAACTACAGTCTATTCTATTGTGTGCTGCATGCTGGGATACAGAAGGACAGACATTCAAGGCCAACCTTTTTTACCCTGTGATTCACTGTAGGCTTTTGAACCTGAAAGTCAATAATTAAAAATTACTCAGATTAATTAACAAGGAAATTCACGGGTATGTGAGCTGACTAAAAGGATTGATAAAACTGTATGAGAAAGACAGAGAAAGGATGGATGTAAATTAAGCACTAACGAGCAAAATCAATCTATTAACAAAAGAATAACTACAAATATAACAGTATCAAAAAATGAAAGATGATGAAACACAAATAAATATATTCTTTTCTCATGAGTTATAAAATTTGAGAGACATTTTATTGTGTGCTGAGGTTTCTAGCTCAATATGCAGAAATATGTGCTCTGTTCCAAAACTAGTGAGGTGCATTTTAAAACGTCACAGGATCATTCAATGACAAGACGATTCCAAAGATTATTTAAGCCAAAACTAAGGCATCATTATATGGTATCATCCAACAGAAAAAAAAATACTGTAAGTTCAATGAGATCAGAAAATAAATAAATCAATTAATTAATTTTCTAAATTAATTTAAAAAAAAAAAATCCAAGATTGCAGCAGATTTGTCAATAATAAAACATTCATACAATAAAAAAATAAAATTATTCACAAGTTTAAAAAGCTTTATTTATATCTATTTATTATTTAGCATCATTCCAATATATATATAGATATATTATATATATTAATATATAAAAATGTTAATTAATATAGTTGGTAATTAAACAATGTATTACTTAACACAATATCTGTGTGTGATGTACTTTCATTCTCACTGTTCGAAATCTCCTAAATGGAGTGCTATTTGCGAGTTGCTGTCGAAGACAACAAGCAGCTCACTAGATTTTTAAACAAAGCTATATAGAACATTGGTCTAATTACAGTAATGACATCACAAACTGAAGCTAATCGCAATTTCATGAACTACAGTTATCTTATGTTTAATAAATAAATAAGATTCAGAAAATGAAATCCAAAAAGACATGTAATTTATAAGATCTCTACTGAGCAGATTATTATACATGCCTTCAGAGAGAGGTAATCATAGGTCTGGTCGTCAGGTGGGAGTTCGTTGGCAAGAGCTGGAGGTGGTGATGGGAAGTCCAGTGAGGACGCCCTGTCCTCTGTCTGTACTGATTTAGTGCTGGTTGTATTGGAGACTTCAATACATATACAAACACAAACATGTGGCAAAATACATAGGTTACAGGCACACAGATATACATAATGTAATACTCCACCCTTTAGAGCCCCCACAATATCTCTTCAAACACTCTGATTGTTATATGAATGTCAAAGTGATATATCTGATCCATAGAACCACTGTAATTAAAGCTGGAGTCACTAGTGAATCTCACGAGAATATAATCACCATAGGAAGATGTTTGTTGTGGAGTCATTACCTGTCTGCTAATAATAATTACGAACCCAATGTTAAAGTGTGTAAGAAGGCCCTGGGAGGAAGGTGCCTAGTACAGCTGTGTAATGGGACTTAGATCTACCTTTTCGCTTGCTGCCATTCTCAGCTTCTTTTCTGGAAGAAGCTTTCAGCATCCTGTTAGCGTAGATATTCCGAGCATCCAGTTCCTTTTCTTTCTCCTGATATAACAAGATGCGAAAAAGTAATTAACCTATGACATGATGGATTTGTGATTAAAAGAATCCAAATGTAACTAAAATCTGCATATGATTTGTGGGTGTTTTATGTATAGTATTTGGTACCTTTAGTTTAGTGCAAAGCCTCTCCATTTCCTCCTGTAGTGCTTTAACTTCCTGTTGTGAATCATGAGTTCTCTTCCTCTCATTAGCTAGCTGCCTCTGAAAGCTCCCACTACTCAGCTCCATGTTCTTCTCCAATTCCTGATGACACATTACATACATTACACACACAGAGCCATAAAACAAAAAAAACACATATTGACTGCATGATGAAGGATGAAGTCATTATAATCAACCTTAGCCCCTAAAAGAAAGTTAACTTCCTCTGGTAACAGCTGTATGGATATTAATGGCTCAAACTCATTTATCCAACAATATAAGAATGGTAAGAGTAAACGTATAAAGAAAATAAGAAGGTTTGCACAAGAAGGATATCACTTATATCTTATGGAAAGACATTATTTTAAGGTGCACACAAAATATTATAGACTTATAAATTTAAATCAAAGGTGTAAATGTTATATTTAGATTTTAAAAGTAATGCATTATAATATTTATTTTATTATTATTATATCTTCATAATATTTAATTAATTTAATGAAAATGTAATTAAAAATATAGATAAATTTATTATCATTCATTTCAGGACATATAAATACGAATTCGATAAAGTTTAAAGTTTTCTTTAAGTTTTAATAAAGTTTATTTTAATAAAATAAAGTTTTCTTTAAAAAGAAAAAATATATATACCTTATAATTATACAAGAAACCATAAATTTATAAACACTTCTGGAAATTATGACATACATGGTCAAATATCCCTTTTTTTAGCCAGTGGATAATTTGACCTTTGGAACAAGTTTGAAAAGTTGACAAGCATAATTCCCAACCAACTGTATAAGTTTGCAAGGCATAAAAATGCATAGACATGATCAAAACTTAAGATATAGTGCTAGCTCAACAAGTGACAGTTTGGCCTGGGACAGTGGCCCATCCTTATTGTTGAGCCCTGCACTGTGTGATTGACTGTAATTTTTTACCTTCACTCTGCGTTCACTTTCTTGCAATTTGCCTTGAGTGTACGTTAGTTTTCGTGAGAGTTCCTCCCTTTCTCCAAGATTCTGGTCATCTGCGAGTTGCTGCAGTTTCTGCAGCTGGCTACGACAGCGCTGGAGCTGGGCGTCCGTTTCCCTGAGGCTGCGCTCAGCTGTGCGCTGGTTCTCTTGACTGCGTCTCAGCCTCTCACGCAATACATGAGTCTCATTGTTGTGACGAGACAACAGCTGCGAGATCTCGCTATCTGTGTCATTGTAGCGATGCAGAGCTTTCTCTTGCCGCAGCTGCATCTGTCGCAGTAAACGGTTCTCACGCTGCAACTCGTCTGCATGCAGCCTCAGCTCAGACAAAGCGTTCTTCAACTCGTTGATCTTTAGCAGACGTGCAGACAGCATGCGTTTGGTGACTGGGTCCACTTCTTTGGATGGAGCATCTTTACTCAAAGTTTGGGATCGGATGCCTCCTGACCGCTGCTGAGGATGATGGGAGTGGGGCGGGAGACGGCGTGACACACCTTTAAGTACACCTGAAAAGAAACAACCAATATAGTAATAAAAGTAATTAAATAAAGTACAAAAAAAAATACATAAAAAAAAAACAAAAATATGTGCAGCTACAACCACAGATAGGAATACAAAACTTTCAAATGTAATTTTTGTGTCTTTAACAGAAGTCGCATATATATGAGGTGTATATATATATATTATCTATATATATATATAGATAGATATTATATATATATATATAATACATACATATATATATATATGAGACTTATATAAGAGAAAATATATAAAAGTGGGTATTTATTTTGTAATGGCAAAGCTAAAATTTCAGCCTTTTAGCGCCACATGGGCTTTCCACATCATTCAAATATTTATTTTGTGCTCAAGAAACATACTTTTTATTTCCAGTGTTGAAAATCAGTGTGCTGCTTAATATGTTGTGGAAACAACAAAGAATTGAAATTTTCAGGAGTATTTGATGAATAGGATGTCAAAAGAACAGATTATTTGTAACATAATAAACGTCTTTAGTGTCACTTTTGATCAATTTAAAGCATACTTGCTAAATAAAAGTATTAATAAAATTTTTTTTTTAAAAAACAGGATAGTTGTCCCTCACATGACACTTGATGCTAAATGTCTCTTGTGCAATCTGCTGGTCATTATTGGTACTGCAGAACACAACAGTTATTCTCTAATTAACCGATGCTTTAGTCAATTTAAAGGTTGATATCCACATTATATTTTGCTTCAAATAACAAATAAAAAAAAGAACAATAAAAAATAAATAATTAAATAAAAAAACATAGCTGTGAAGTACATTTTGCACAATAAACTGAAAACATATTGTTAGGATCAGTAGGATGCGTGGCATCATGCCATTCTATTTATGACAATTAAGCCCATATACATTTAAAGTATTATTATTTTTAAATGATATTACTATTTTATTTTAACATCTGTTATTGTGAGCATTGATGGTAGTAAATCGTTTGGAAATGGGCTTAACTGTGTAGAATTGTATAAGTCAAAATTGGTCATCAATTGGCTGTATTGTTTAAGCAAAATATTAATTTATATATCTTTTAGTTTTTGGAGTGAAATGTGAGCTGGCCATGTCCTTCACAGGTTTTGTGAGATATATACAGTACACCAAGGACTCATTTATATGATTGCACAAATGAGTATCTTTTGAGTGAGAAAATTACACTGCCGCCCATCCCTCAGATCCTGGGTTGAATCACAGTAATCAAAGAGTCTCAAGAAACTTGATTTATATAAAAATAAATAAATAAAATAAAAAATGGCCATGCCCAATCACCACAGGATTCAGTTGCTGATGGCCTTGATCATCATGTTAATTACATTATACCTGTAATTGGTGGATAAGAGGAGACATCTGACTAATTTTATGTGATTTAGAAGATGTACACAAATGATCTGAGCTTCTGAATTGCAGATGAATTTGCTCCATTATGATGTGTGAAAAGAGAAGTAAACAAGATTTTACATAAATATTGTACAGTGCTGAAGTTATATGTACTCAACAAGTTTGTTCAAATTGTGATGATCATGTTAAGGAGTTCACATGATCAGTGTTACAAATGTACTTATAAGATTAGTGACCTAGATATTGTGCAGAATCTTAAATATTTATTAATCATTGTAGATCATAAAGTTTCTTTTTAATTTTTCAGAATTTCTTAAAAGTCCTGCTTATTTATAGGTTTGCGTTAGATTTTTCTACATAGATTTTCAACATGATTTTTCAGACTTGTATGTTTACATATAACGTGTGCACACACCTGCTCGATGTAAGGGGCTGCTGGACACTCTCCTAGACCTTCCTCTTCTTTGTGGAGATGGAGAGGCTGACGGCGAGAGAGACCGATCTGAGTGTGAGACGTTTTCATAATCATCCGAGTAGAAAGAGGGACTGCTACGCTCTCCATCCGAACACCGATCCCGGTCTGGGTCTCCGGCCGGCTCTCGCGTTCTGGTTCGTGCATGATCCCCAACCGAGCTTTCAGTGTCTTTCCGGCATTTCTCCTGTTTTCCAGATCGAAAAGGAGATTCCGAGATCTTCCCATCACTGTGGTGAGACAATCGGCTGTGCTCTGATTCCTGATTATCCCCATGCAAGTCCATGTCTCTCCCTGCAATACAGTTCACAATGATCGAGACAGATCAAACTGAGACTGGACTGAATATGTGCTTCACTCACAATTAATAAGCAGCACACACACATCCAAACACACAAATCAGAAAAGGAATGATTGCTATGGCACGGTATGTTTGCAAATTTGATCGTGTGTGAGCCTTCAGCGAATCGTGACATAAAACCAGACACTAAACACTCAAGCTGTCTGAGAGGCTTCATCAAGTCTGCATCAAGCCACTGTCATGTTTGTTGCTCATTAACAAAAGTGACGTGTTATTAATTCTTATCTAGCAATGTGGCTGGGGATACAGTGTCCAGCCACTAACACATATAATGTATTCAGCCATAAAATTACGTACATTACTATTATTTAGTCACAACTGAGCAAGTCTCGAACACTAAGCCATTTAGACTGCATATTCAACTTGTATTATGTTCTAACCAGTCTTATCAAATCAGGGCATATATTATGTTTGTGAAGTCCAATAGTTGATAAAGATCAGAAGTACAAATAAGGAATCACCAAGTGTCACAAAGAACAAAAAAAATAGAGCTGGATAAAAGACAAAAATGAGCTACAGGAGATTGGTTGTATCCTCATAAAAATGTATTTATGACCCGTTTGTAAGGCTACTGGCAAGTCCTCCTCTTTCTGTGCCTGAACCTGCAGAATCCTGATATCCTCTCTGGTCACCGTCACCATGGAGACTGAGTCTGCCCTTTTGTAAGTGGCCAATAATATCATTCATTCATTCCTTCCTTCCTTCCTTAATGGCATGCTAAACACATTCAGTTACTGCCTGACCTTTCACCTCCCTCTTTTTTGGTAAAATGTTTATTAAGACACCCATTACGAAGTGCCATAAATCGAAATTTTTGCAAAAAGAAACAAATTCTTTAAAGTTAGGATCAAATATTTAAAGTTAATATTAAAATATCAGAATTAAGGAAATCTTGAGTTTTATGAGGCCTTCCCCAAATAAATATCAGCCCTATTTGCTACCTGGGGGGGAGAACAGACCTATTTATAATAAATATATATATAAATTAGATTTTCATTCATGTCGGTGCCGATAGGTTTGCGGGCAGCATGCCGGCATACAGTGCTGTTGCGCTATGGGTGTCCCGAGTTCGAATCCCGACACAAGAACCTTTCCCGATCCCGCCCCATAATCTCTTTCCTGCTTCTCTTCTTGTCAGTTCTGATCTTCCCTATCATAATAAAAGCAAAAATGCCAAAAATCTAATAAAATTAAATAAAGATCTGCATTCATTAGTAATTGAAATCCATTTTTTCTGCCAAGGACCCGTCTTGCCTTTAGGTAAGGAATTTTATGCAAATGTAAAACTGATACAATACCACAGAGGTTAAGAGAGTTTTCTACGCATACAGTCTAATGATAAAACGTTTTATATTGCCATTGTGTTTTGGATATATATGACATGCTGGCATCAAGAACTGAAACCATCTGCACTTGACGCACCAGTTTGAATGGACTTAGTAACCATAACAGCAACAAATGTCAATCAATTTGGTTGATATTACTATATAAAATTGACTTATATTCCGAAATATATAAAATAATATTGTGATGAACTTACAATAATGGAGTTATTATAGTTGCTGTTGCCAAATATCATAACAAAAGAGATTTTCAAAAGCAGAATTGTAAGTCATATAACGTTACCAATATAACAGTAAGTCCGACTACAGGTGTCCTTAAACAATAAAAAAAAGCAGTCACCGTGTCTTCGTTTAAAACAAAACTATGTAAGGCTGTATCTTAATACGTGTCTGTATAGCTTAAGAAGCTGCTAGTGTTTCTTGTTTACAACCTGATTGCTCGTACTTTGTGTTGATGACAAAAGCAATAACAAACGCTGTACGTACACTGCTGCAACAACGCGCGTGAAATCAATTTAAAAGTAACGTTACTTACCAGTTTCTTCCCTTCTAAGTATCCATATCTATACAGTCAGTTTCTTCATAACGTGGCTCGGTTAACGGCTCGCAAACTCGCTAGCCAGCTACATGAGCTAGCTGGCTAGGGATTATATCGTGCAACTAGGACAACACACAACACACTCTACTGTAGAGACGACACCAAACGATTAGCAAATCCTTATTCGATACGGTAAACAGGCGGTTGTTTTGGTCGTCTGTCCTGTAATCAAACAGCATCTGAGGTCGATTATGGCGGAGATTGTAGCTTTTGAAGAGGAATATATGCTTTACTGAAGGAGTTGGTGAAATCTCTGAATCCGCGCCTCGCCTTCTGCTACCGGTGTCATAGTGACGCTTCGCCATGGCAACGTGCGCGCCCTGTCCGTCACCACTTGTTGAGCACGGCTGATGTTACGCTGACAGACAGGCGTCAGGCGTCAGGCGTCGGTAATGCTTTAAAAGGAGAAAAAACCCTTCAGAAATATATTTAAAAAGCGAGTTTCGAGTCTGATTGGTGTTACTATGATAAAACTTAGTGATGATAACACTCACATGATAGATAAATTATAGATGGTTAAAATATCTATTTTCAATAGAAACAATGCTAAATGAAAATGATAAATATCTAAATAAAATCCAAACGAGTCCCATTGATTTAAAACATTTTTTATTTAAAATATATTTTTGTCTTCACAGTAAGAGCAAACATGCAAATTACCAAATAAATACCATGTAAATATGATAATAAATTTAAAAAAATCTTTTTAAAAACGACACAACCACAAGTGTCTCGTTGATTTAAAATATTTTTAATAAAATCAAATTAAAGATGGAAGAAGGCATGTTGGTGGTCCTATACCGTTCTTGTAATATTTATAAGTTTCAATGTTTTAAGAACATTTGGACATGGTGGAATGACCTGCCCAACTCAATCCGAGCAGCTGAGTCCTAGCCATCTTCAAGAATCGACTAAAACCACATCTCTTCCATCTTTAGTTGACCCTCTAACTCTAGCACTCTCTATTCTAATTCTATTCTTTATTTTTTTTTAAACTTGCCCGTTTTAGACTTGCACTCTATTTATTTACTAACTGCTTGTTTTCTTTAAAAAAAAACTAACACTATAGCTTCTCTAATCTTTTTGTATTCTATCTATTTGTTTTCTTTTTATTTATTATAGGCTACAATTAACCATTACAAAGCAACTCGGCCCTCTAAACACTAGCTTGCTCTATTTTCTTTTTTTTTTCCTTTTTTTTCTATTCTATCTGTTTTCTTTTTATTATATGTTTTTTTTAAACTTGCTACGTGTACTGCATTAAACTAACTGAGACTTGTTATAGCACTTGTATATCATTGCTCTTTTGTTGATTTTGATTGCTTCCATTGTCCTCATTTGTAAGTCGCTTTGGATAAAAGCCTCTGCTAAATGTCTAAATGTAAATGTAATGTACACATACGCATAATGGCAACAATGTTTTTCCTATATTTCCTTATATTCAGTAGTTTGCCATATCATTTCATTATGATAACACTTCGCAGCAACATCCTAACTATGGCAGTAATATACTTGCTTGAGAGGAGGACTTATGTAGCTTTTCAGGTATTTGACATATTATAATCGAAAACATAATAATAACACAAGGATAGCCTTCGGGGTTTTTTTTGTAGGAGATGGAAACTACATTTCCCATGATTCACGGCTTGAGCTGGAGCCAGAGGATAAGCGCTCCCGAGTGAAGTGCACTGATGGAGCACGAGCGGCTTTATTATAGAACACCGGGCGCGCGCACTCACTTTTAATTTCAAAGGGTGGCGTTGACGTCACCGCAGGTCCAAAGAAGTCTATAGAAAGGGAGAGCGCAACACTTCCCAGCCTTCATTCTTCCGCGAGAGGGCAAGTGAGGATTACGATGGTCATCAGAGTGTTTATCGCGTCCTCCTCCGGCTCTGTCGCGGTGAGTAACATGTTTACATCGCGCATTTCAGAGTTGCGTGTTGTAAAACTGGAGACTACCAGGAATGACACCAAACGACAGCTCATTTTTATTCTGTGATCTGTAATTTTATAATCTATTCTATATATTAAATATGTTAGATGTAAGAATGTCTTGTATAGATTTATATGAATAACTTCGCTTCATGATACATTTATGGCACTCGGTAAGGTTTTTATGTGCACGCGAGTTATATATGAATATGTCAATAAGAGTATCGTTGGTTATTTTTAAGTAAGCCCGGGCCACTTCATGAACTTAACCCGTCCTGGAAAACCCACCCTCTCTTTCAGGCGATACCATGGTACAGTGACTGATTCAAATAGCAATGTATGGTACCTTTAATAGCCTATAAACCATTAATCATTGCTCATGGTATTTACATGCCACTCCAAGAATAATTTCCCAAAAAAATCACATGGTATTACCATGGTTTCAGGGTATAACTGTGGTACGTTTTGGTATTTTACATTTACATTACATTTTGGTGTACCTGTAAAACTGGGGCTGTTTTCAAGCCACACATTGCAGAACATTCTGGGTAGATATGACTTATTGTGACTCTAAAATGTATTAGTTATATAACCACTGGCAAACTCAGTTCTGATCTATATATTCAGAAACAATTTCTATCAAATGCTTTTCGGTGGTTATGGTTTATGCTGTATTTGAGATAATCCAAGCTGTTGTCCACCTCGGCGCACTGCAAACAGCCATAAAGCTTAGAGGTTGGACAAAGTGCACGTTTACAGTAAAAGCCAACCCCACTGCCAACTCCAATGCCACAATCACTGGCGTGCAGATCAGCTCGGTTTTAATCGCTCTGTTTTACAGCCTGTAGGGAAAGCACAAGAAATGTCCTGATTCATTCAGGGCTGGGATTATATTTCAGCCTTTTAACAGGCTGGTCCAGTGACATTGATTTTTAGTTCTTTAAATGAGGAGATTAGTGGTCGACCGATATTGTTTTTTTGACAACCGATGCCGATATCTTGGAAAGCAGGGTGGCCGATATAAAGCCGATATACTTTAATTTATTTGATTTAATATTTAAGAAATTTGAAATCATTTGAAAATGGATTAAAAAAATAAATGTGTAAAATAAACATGCTTATACTTTAAATTACAAAGTATTTTCACAAATAAATATTTAATAAAACCATAATTAAAAGGGAGATAACCTGGGAACACAGGGCACTCAGTATTCTGGGAAGTTTGTGTGCAATGGTAATCACATTTTTTCAAATAAAGCCAAGGTAACACTCATTTTACATACAGCACACAATGAAAATGACATGAATATGACAGTAGGCAAAAGCATGAAGCGCAGCATAATTTGAAATCACGAGTTTAAAGTTTGTCGATCGCGCATCTCCAGTGAAGCTGAACGCTCCTCACTGTTAACGGCATCAGCGAGCAAACCAAGTGAGTAATGGGAGCACTGTGTGTTCGGAGCAGGCGCTGCCGTTCTCAGCGCCATAAAAATAAAATTCCGGCGCCCCATCAAAATAAATGTCCGGCCACGAACGCATCGGCCAAACAGGAAAACTTATCGGCCGATGCCGATATTTGAAAAATTGCCAAATATCGGCCGATATATTGGCCTTGGCGATATATCGGTCGACCACTAGAGGAGATCACAGTCTCTGAACAGAGACTGGGGGGAGGGAGGGGCGACTGTATTCATATTTTCCTGTGATGTCATTCATTTGGTGTTTGATGGTTATCAGATTATGTTTTTGTTCAGTGATTTACTGTGATTTGGATGTTAGAGAGGCAAGTACACGTTCAGCACTGTAACCTAATAGTACCAGAATGAAGTAACAGCCTGAGTTATGCACCGATTTCCGCTATCTCCTTATTTCTACAAGACCCGGATTGTTTACCCAAAAAGAGCTATTTTGAAGTCTCCGTGGCCTCAGCACACACTGCTCTCATAAATAGGCAAACATCTCTTTTATGCTGACATTCTTGCTGACAAGATAATCATTAGAAAAGAAAAATGAAATGTTTCACTTAATAACTGCCACGGATGGACAGACTTACTGTGTGTGTGTGTGTGTTCACTCAGTTTACATATGTGTTTGTTATATAACTTGTTTTTTGTAAAGGATGTGAAGCAAGTGATGGCTGATGAAAACAATCTGTACTAAAAGGTGGCCGATTTTAGGATCAAATGAGTGAGGGTTAATATTTTAACTTACATCTACACAAACACACGTTGATTCACATTAGCTCTCAAGCTTTGGTCAGAGGGGAATTATAAAGGTCATACCCTGACTAACCTTTTCCACTCGTTACACTCATCCACCTCCAACCGTTGCACTTTACACATACATGTGAAAGACTGAGACTAGCGCTCACTGAGTGATTTTCAGTCAGCTGAGCTTAGTGGAGAGACAGGTTCGACAGTGATATAGGCTCAGTAAGTGTGTTAAGAAAGTCTGAGTGGTAAGGGTGCATTCAGCTCATTGATTCAAAACAGGATGACACACACTCATGGGATTTGTCTTTCTTTAAAAGCGCACTACATCATTTAATCGAAAGTTTTACACATGCAAAAATTCTATGTAGTAAAAATTATTATTTTTTTAATTAGAAAACGTTAAAAAGAATGTACATTCAAAACCAAGTCATATCAGTAGCCTAATAAATGTAATTTAAATGTAACAGGTTGCCTCATAATTACATGACCAACCAAATACTGTTCAAAATCCAAAATCCAAAAGTGCTGTATATCCAAATATATCAGAATAGCTTTGAATATGCCTTATTAGTCAGGAGGCAGCATGGTATATTAGAAATAACAGCACAATTATAATATTGCTTTTATACAACATTTCAATAAAACAGATTTTAATACAGAGTAACTTAAGTATAAACTGTTTTTTAAGTAAACAAAACATCAACAGAATCGCTGTGCGTCTCACACAGTAGTGACATTTTATTCCTTAATGAATGAATGAATCCGCGTTTTTGAACGAATCGGTTGAACGATTGATTCAACAATTCGCACACAAAGACAGGTGAATGCTGGTTTTCCTTCCTGAACAAATTATTGAACGAATCGGTTGAATTAAGAAATGAGTCACTAAAAAAGACAAAAATGACCAAAGAGTTTCTATATTTTTTACAGGGAGCGTGCTGGGGACTATTTTCAGGCACTGCGTAATATCATTGCGCTTGCTGCACCCATAGTACGGCAGCAAAGTTCCTTGATTATTACGCCAGAATGAGAGTATAGTTCCTAGCCATATTGGCCTAGAAAATTGCAACTTTTCACTTGGCCTTCCGGTCCTTAGTACACACGATGTAACACATAAGAGGCCAGTTTTAAATGAAAAATAGAACATCTTTGGACCCCCTCATTTTTGAGCGAGATGCTAATGGTCTAATCAGATTCAATGATCTATGCTATGCTACAGCTAAAAGTGCTACCGCCAGACCCGGAGATCGGCTGAATGGATTCGAAAACGGTAAAACTCAACTGTTTAACACTCTAGGGGAGTTGGAAAATGAGCCTATTTTCAAAAATAGTGGAGTGTTCCTTTAATGTTTAATGGAGAGCTGCTCTACCTTTACAAGGAATCTCACTCTCTTTCTTGGCAGTCAAACATGCGCATATGTGTGTGAGAGAGAGATGTGATTCACTCATCAACGCATCACTAAGTATCAGTCTGTATTCACTTGTGCTTTCTGTGTGCACGGGTGTGTGTATGTGTGTGTTTAGTGACAGAATTCATCTAAACAGCTCTGCATGCAGTGGCCGCCCAGCAACATGCTCTGCAAAGTCAGCAGAGAGAGGGAGAGAGAGAGACAAAGATAGGCAAGGCGAGGTGAGATGAGGCAAGGGACTTTTTGTACTCCATCTGTCCTCCTCCACAATGTGGATATGTCCAAAACCTCTCTCTGGACAACACACTTTAGTACTGCCAAACTAGGGTGTGTAGGTGTGTGTGTTTTTGTAAGTCACGCCCTCTCAAACAGCTGTTGAAACTAGGCCTCATTTTCTGTAGTTAGGTGCGCAGACAAGTTTTAAAAATTTTATTCAAGTTCATGTTTGTTTTATTTCAAGTAATGACTTTATAGTTTTAGTTTTAGTTCAATCTGTATTCTTCTGTTAAACACAAAAGGTGATTTAGAGAGAATATGTAAAGAAAGAATATTATATTTTCATGTAATAAAAGTTAAAGTTCTTTAAACGTTAAAACTGAAGCATCAGTTAAAGGGATAGTTCACCCAAAAATTCTGTCATTAATTACTCACTCTCATGTCGTTCCAAACCTGTAAGACCTTCGTTCATCTTCAGAACACAAATTAAGATATTTTTGATGCATTCCGAGAGCTCTCTGACCCTCCCATAGACAGCAAGGATCCTTACACGATAAAGGTTCAGAAACATAGCAAGGAGATCATTAAAATAGTCCATGTGACATCAGTGGTTCAACCGTAATTTTACGAAGTTATGAGAATACTGTTTGTGCGCAAAGAAAACAAAAATAATGACTTTATTCAACAATTCGTCTCCTCCGCGTCACCCTATAGTGCCATTTTGGAGCGTATCACATACTTAAACAACGCATGTACGCGGATACATTGTTTACGTTCAGTTCAAAGCGTAACAACGTAAACAGCATATCCGCATACAGTGCTGCTGACACAGAACAGCATTAGTTGTTTATGTATGTGATACTCTCCAAAATGGAGCTATAGAGTGACGCGGAGGAGACGAATAGTTGAATAAAGTCGTTACTTTTGTTTTCTTTGCACACAAAAAGTATTCTCGTAGCTTCGTAAAATTACGGTTGAACCACTGATGTCACATGGACTATTTTAACGATCTCCTTGCTATGTTTCTGAGCCTTGATCGTGTAAGGATCCTTGCTGTCTATGGGAGGGTCAGAGAGCTCTCGGAATGCATCAAAAATATCTTAATTTGTGTTCCGAAGATGATTGAAGGTCTTACAGGTTTGGAACACATGATTACTAAATGAAAGTTAATTTTATTTTTGGTTAAATCTATCCGTTAACCTACTGGTGTTTGTCTATTTGAGGACGGGGTTTTAAAAGGAATGTTATCATTTTGGAAATCTTTTCATCTCTGTGTGCCACTTCTTAATGCATTCATTAACTACAAGTGCTAGGAATTTAAAGAAAGACATGTTTATTCTTTGGAAAATGTACTTGGCATTGTTGCACTGGAATGGAACTATTGAGTTTTTAAACAGTACAATGGAGAGCTGAGTGCAGAGGGTGACAGACAAGTGTGTAAGATAAGGACAAAATGTTTATTCAATGTTAATATGGGGAAGGATTCAGAAACACAGGACGCCAGACACAGAACAGATGTTAAATAACCTTTTCACCATAAAAATAGACACTCAAAAGCGCAATGAAATATACACACAAAGTCTTTCATTGTTTTCTGTGTTAAATTTGATGTGCTTGAAATGCATAATCATATTCTATAAAGTTTTAGGGATTTTTTTTTAGGTGTGTCTCAGCTGTGTGTTTTACATTTGGTTTCAAATAAATCCCTTTTTGCTGATCAATACTCTCCTCCTACATCTGACTAATGGGAATTTCACTGAGTGCTTTCCATCTGTGTGTTTTCAGAAAGGACATAGACACTAATGCACACAGAAATGTATAACAGTATATTAATACTTTATACTTTTACTTTTTTTTGCCAGCACTGTTAAATTCAAAATGTTTCAAGGCTGACAATTACAAGGTTGATGAGTCCAAAATTTGTTAATAACACTTTTAATTAGTTAATATCATTGCACCACATATTAATTCCAATCAATACTATATTTACTATTTTACAATTCTGTTAAAGTTCATAAAGCATTTTAGAATCAACTACATACATTAGTATTTATATTTTATAAATATCAATTAATACTTTAAATAAATAGTTGAACATTAAATATAACATTAAAAGCAATAAATTGGAAAACACACAAATCAAAACAAATGCAAACTATTTCATTTTAAATTATTAACATGTATTTTGCATGACACAACAGAGATGGATGTAAACAAATAATGTGACAGTTCAGTAATAAGATTTCTGGGACACAAACAGCAGTTTTTCATTACGATTACACCACAACCACGTTTCAGTTGTCAATGAATAATTACTCATACACTCATAAATGTTAATACATAAGTTTGAGAGTAGCCTTTAATAACTTTGATAACACAGATCATTTAATATCTATCACAGATTATTGACCAAAGAACTTCATTGTGTGATTCCTCAGGTGAAGAAACGTCAGCAGGCCATCGTGGGCTTTCTGGAGGCCAACCGGATCAGCTTCGAGGAGATTGACATCACCATGCTGGAGGATCAGAGGCTCTGGATGTACCGGAACATTCCTGAGGAGAAACGACCTGAAAAGGGCAATCCTCTCCCCCCTCAGATCTTCAATGGAGACGACTACTGCGGCGTGAGTCATCAATTCTTTTCATTAGAAACTAATTCATATGCTTGATATGTCGCACACTGGACAGGTGATGCACCCTCTCCTATTAAAACATGTTCACTTAACCTGTTCAATAATCTTCATTCAAAAGCAAATTTATTGTTAGATACTCGCACATTGGTTATATCTTCATCAATATACCACAGACCTCAATTCATGCGTATTAATTCGTTCTGTAAGGGATTCTGCTGAAGTAATACTCTGTTTCTCTCAGACACTTAAATCAATGATAAGCTAAAAGCTCTCTGTCTGGCCAATGAGTCCACATTGGGTTGGTGGTTTGAGAGGATGTTTATTAAAAATCAATACACGTATACAAATATCCATGGTGTTAAGCTGTGTGGCACCGTTCTCTTTTTCAGCCAATTACATTCTAGTGTGGTATTTATTGTGTTTTCTCTAGCCAGTCACATTAAAGCATGAGATGCCCTTTATAAGGTTGTGAAAAGGGAAAGGCATTTTCATGCCTCTGTTCTTCCAAAAACAAATCTTAAAGTTTCAAAAAAGAGATTTTGCAGGCAAAGCACACCCTAATACTTACATTCACACCTTCACACTCTCTATTTATCACCACTGTGACACTCTTGCCATAAATGGCTAAAGAATCAGAAAGACATTTATGAGTTTGAATCTTAATTTAGAAATGATTCATGGCTTTAAACTTGAGTTATGGTAAGGTTTGTATATTTCGTGACTGACTCATGGAAGTATCTGGATTTTGCTGAGTGCCCAATTGATGTAATCTCAGAATAATCCTAATTACTCTTAGACACCGCCTCCAACAACTCTCTCAGCCAATCAGAACAGCAGATCCGCTTCCTTCACGTCACAGCGATTAACTGTTTGACACTAATGCAGAGCAAGACAATTTGATTTGAAGTAATTAGATTTTAGATTATGTTAATGGATGTTAAATAGCATAATTTATATAATCTGAATAAGCAGGTTCTCTTATTTAGTTTGGTTTGATATTTATGGCAGATAGATATCAGAGGTGATAGATACCAGAGGTGGTGGATTGTGTTTCTACATCAACGAAAGTTGGTGTTCAGATGTAACAACGCTGAAAAAGGTATGCTGTCCTAATTTAGAGGCACTCATCATAAACTGTAAACCGTTCTACTCGCCGCGGGAGTTTTCCTCTTTCATTCTTGTGAATGTGTACGTGCCTCCGGACGCGTGCGTGAGCGCCGCGATGCAACAGCTGGCCGAACAAATAACTGAAATGGAGCAAAGGTACCCAGACTCTATTTTAATCATTCTTGGAGACTTTAACAAATCAAATATCTCTTGTGAACTGCCAAAATACAAGCAGCACATTACGTGGCCCACCAGAGACGCATTTGTGGATCACTGTTAACCGCAAAAAGGATGATATCAATCGGTCCCACGGAGCAGCTTTGGCTGTCTGATCACTGTTTGTTAATCAATGACCGAACTACGGCAGAAACTGAAAATCAGCTAAACCTGTATTAAGGACTGTAGAAAGATGGACTAATGAAGCAGAGCAGTATTTACAAGCCTGTTTTGACCTCACTGATTGGAGCGTCTTTGAAGCTGCTGCCACCGATCTGGACGAGCTCACAGAGACTTTAACATCTTATATCAGTTTCTGTGAAGCTATGTGCATTCCTACCAGGACATTCTTACCATTTAATAATGATAAACCGTGGTTTACCGGAAAAATCAAACCGTTTCGTCACGCCAAAGAGGATGCTTACAGAAGTGGGGATAAAATATTGTACAACCAGGCCAGAAACAGACTAACAAAGGAGATCAGAGTGGCTAAAAAAACTACTCAGAAAAGCTGAGAAAAGAGCTTTCAGCAAACAATCCAACGTCAGTATGGACTGGTCTGAGGAACATAACCATGTACAAGACACCACCCCCACATCTTGCGGAGAATCAACAACTGGCTGAAGATCTGAATGTATTTTATTGCCAATTCGAAAAGCCCAGTCTCACACCCCACACCCTCTCTGATCTGCACTTCACACATTCACCTACCACCCCTGCAACCCCCTCCCTCCCTCCCCCACCATTCAACCTTAAGGTCTGTGTAGAGGACGTGAACCGGGTCTTCAGGAAGCAGAAAACTAGAAAAGCTTCTGGCCCAGATGGTGGTTCACCTGCCTGTTTAAAAGTCTGCGCTGAACAACTGGCCCCCATCTTCACACAGATATTCAACAGATCACTGGAGATGTGCGAAGTCCCTTCATGCTTCAAAATGCTCCACCATCATCCCCATCCCAAAAAAATCCAAAATTACATTACTTAATGACTACAGGCCTGTGGCTCTAACATCTGTGGTCATGAAGTCACTTGAGAGACTGGTCCTGGCCTACCTGCAGGACATCACTAGACCCTTGCTGGATCATCTTCAGTTTGCATACAGAGCAAACAGGTCCGTGGATGATGCAGTCAACATGGGACTGCATTACATCCTGCAACACCTCGACAGACCTGGGAATTACACAAGGATCCTATTTGGGGACTTCAGTTCGGCCTTCAATACTATAATGCCTGACCTTCTCTCAGACAAACTAACTCAGCTCTCCGTGCCCAACTCCGTCTGTCAGTGGATCAACAGCTTCCAGACAGACAGCAGCTAGTGAGGCTGAGAAAATACACATCCAGCACCCATACGATCAGCACTGGCGCCCCCAGGGAGGTGTACTCTCCACTGCTCTTCTCTCCTATAAACGAATGACTCACACTTTAAAGGACCCCTCTGTCAAGCTCCTGAAGTATGCAGACGACACTACAGTCATCGGCCTCATCAAGGACGGAGACGAGTCTGCTACAGACAGGAGGTTAAAGAGCTGGCTGTCTGGTGCAGTCTTAACAACCTGGAGCTTAACACGCTCAAAACTGTGGAGATGATCGTGGACTTCAGGAGAAACCCCACTGCACTCCCCCCACTCACCATCATGAACAACACTTTGGCTGCAGTATAGTCATTCAGATTCCTGGGCATCTCTCAGGACCTGAAGTGGGACAAACACATTGAGTCCATTGTCAAAAAAGCCCAGCAGATGTTGTACTTCCTTCGCCAACTGAGGAAATTCAACCTGCAACAGGAGCTGCTGAAACAGTTCTACTAAGCCATCATCGAGTCTGTTCTGTGCACATCAATAACTGTCTGGTTTGGTTCAGCAACCAAATCAGACATCAAGAGACTACAACGGACAGTCAGAACTGCTGAGAGGATTATTGGTGCCCCTCTGCCCAGCCTCCAAGATCTTTACATCTCCAGAGTGAGGAAAAGGGCTAAAAAAATAATCTTGGACCCCTCACACCCAGCCCACTATCTCTTCCAACTGTTGCCTTCTGGTCAGCGCTACAGAGCACTGACCACCAGAACAACAAGGCACAAGAACAGTTTTTTCCCACAGGATATACTCAGTCTTAACAATTAAGCTTTCAAAATTATACAACTAACATAGTATATTTATATTAAACTACACACTTTGTAAATAACATATCTATCTGCACACTAATAAACATATCTGTACATTTATCTAAACAATTACATTTTTTCCTATACTTCTATTTCTGTATATAGTACATTCAATTTTTATTTTTATTTTTATTTTTTATTATATTAGTTTTATATTACATCCATACTGTGTTATTCCTATGTATGTCTGCACTATCATGTATGTCTGCACTATGTTTGTACTTTCTTCTACACTGGAAGCTCCTGTCGTCAAGTCAAATTCCTTGTGTGTGTAAACATACTTGGTAATAAAGCTCTTCTGATTCTGATTCTGATTCTGATTCTGAGATAGAATGTCAGTATTATATCCAATATTAAAGACAAACAGGTACAGTTGCTAAAAACTCTCCTCAGTCATTTATAATTCTATCATTTTGCAGGATTATGAAGATTTCTTCCAGTCTAAAGAGACGAACACAGTGTTCTCATTCCTCCGTTTGCCCCAGTAAAGGTACAAACACACTCCGGCTTGTCTTTTAATTAAAAAAAGGAAAACGTTTTTTAAAACAAATAATAAAATGGTAATAAAACATGTTTTCGGAGAATATATCTTGAATATATTTTATTCTTCCCTCCCCTTTTGGCTATTTCTGTTCTTGTTTTATGCATTAACCATTCATTTTGTTAGATTTATGCTTAAAAACACAATTTGCCAATGGAATAAGAAAAATAAAGTGAATTCAGAATATATTCTATGAAACACATTATGCAGTTTTCATAGTGGATGTTTAAATAGTTGTACTGAACAGCAAGATGAAAATATCGATTATTAAGATACCTTTTTGTCATATTGTGTTACTGGCTCTACACTGGTTTAATGTGATATTGTTATGGATTACAGAATAGGATTAACATCTAACTGAATTAAATTCTGTTCTCTGCAGGACTCTGAATCCTAGAGCGTGTCATTGACATTTGCCTAGACTGAAACACTGTGGTTTTGCCTCTTTTTCCTGTGATGTAACTTTCGTCCCCTGGTCTGAAGCCCTCACTGCCAGCAATGCTTTTGCCAAACACACGCTGCCCTCCAGCTAACAAACTTCTCCTTATTCAAACACACACATACACAGGGTGATTCATGTTTTCTATGGCCTAATTAATTATTTATGTGTTGCTGTTATGTTTCATTTGTTGTACGTGTGTTGCATGAAAAACCAACTCTGCTTTTATAACATGATACAGGGATAGAAAGTGATCTTATGTTTGTGTGCATAAGACTTATATTGTTAATCTACACAAAGGGAATAATAAGTATGCAAGGTTGCATATACATCTCTTGTAAGTTGTTCTTTGTTAAGGAGCTCAAACAGATAGCCAAAAGGAAATGTAGGGAAACAGCAGAAGAATTTGGTATAATGTTGTCCTTTCCGCAGGCTTTGATCTATTTGTAAAAAGAAGTTCAGACCAAAAGCCAAAACAGCCTCAAAACAGGAAATAGAATCCTGACCTGAATTAAGATCTCAGTGGAACAGCGCTGATCTGAGCTCAGTGTTTCCACGACACATAATGGCTCTTCAAAGCTTTTCTGAGTGTAAAACTGGTCCTGAATCAGTATTTGAACACCTTGTGCTTTATTATTGGAATTTCACATCTCATTCCTAAAGCCTTTTGTTCCTTCTGCTGAAAAACATGCTAAAGAACTCAAATCTTGTTCAGTCTTTTCCTCTTTAATTGTGTGTTAAAGTGTGTTTTTCTTCTCAGGGGTATGTTAGCATGTAGCATGTAGCACACTGTGATGCCTCAACTTTCAGCTCACCCATTTATGTAGCTTATATAGTGACTTATATCATACAAAGCTGGGGAGAATAGTTGGTTTACTCACAAAGCTGGTTTTGTGGAACATATTTAATGTTTACACACAGTCTACTCTAGGTTTTTTTCGCCAATCTACTGCCACAATCAAACCTCCCAAACAAAAAAACACTCCCAAACCTACATTCTCTGCATTTGCATTTACTATTCATTGTGATAAGCGCTTCTTGCTTCACTCCTCCCACCCATTCATTAAATGATTCCACATGAATAAGCATGTATGTTTACGCACACATACACACACCATGCTCAGGACACAATTATGTTTTCACACAAATACACACATATACACACATTCTGTCAAATGGAATCATTCCTCTCTGTACTGAATGATATGTATGAAGTTACTGTTGTTTACTTTCATAATCTAAATGAATAATTTAAAAATCTAATTTTTAATAAAGTATATTCAAAAACTGCTTTAATGATTGTTTCTTGTGTTTCTCAAGAGTCTCAATGTAGGCAAATATTGCTTCTAAAATAGAAAAACCAAAGGAATCCTACAATTAAAATTAATTTAAATATATATATTTTTTTCTTAAGTGTGCTGTGCTGGATTAATTGTCCAAATATAGTATAGTGTGTGCATACAACATACTGTAACTTTTGAAGAAGTCCAGTGGAACACTCCAGATATCCCAGCATGCCTTTGCATGTGGCAGTTTTGCATTAGCTAGCATAAGAGGCTGATGTAGAGAGCGTGGGAAAATGATACAGATGTTTGCTACACGAGTTGAATACTAATAAAATGGATAGATACAGTGTTCAAATAACAAACAATTTGACATACAGGACAAAAGTCTTTAATAAAGGGTCCATGACCCCTAGAGGGTCTGCCAATTATTATTTGATTTCAAACGACTTTTGTATAAATAAATAAATAAGCATAAACAATAATATATTAGTTAATTTCAAAGCTAATTAAGAAGCTAAAGTTCAGGTAAAACATGTCCTCCAAAATAAAAAAGGTCCAAGTATTTGACTCCATGTTCAATCAGTGTCTATGTCTTACTACTGAAATAATTAAGAGAAAAACTCATGAATAATGTAATAATGTAAAATAAATCTATCAGACTAGCAAAATTGTTCATCTGAATCTCTGCCAGTTTAATGTTTGCATTTGATACCATGACATTTTTTTTCACCCCAAAATTTCTTTATTAAATTTTCCTGCATGGACCATCAAATCAACAGATAACAACATGGATTTTATGAAACTATCATTCCATGCTATTATACCCCAGTAAACACCTCCCTCAATCAATTAATTAACTTCCCATGAAAAAGAAAACACAATCTTAAAATTCTAACAAACAGAACACAAGAGCCATTACCTTTTAATTAAAAAAATAATTCTACCTACATTTTTCTTTTGATATTTAAATGTGAATACTAATAATAGTGAATAGTAATTAAAATATTAAAATTAAATTTTGATAATGACATCAGTTATGATTATGGTTTTTAAAGATATGTCAGAGCAATGAAGGCTTAATATAACACTACCTGGAAACTATAATTAATAAGCTATTAAGCTACTGTCATGGGTTTAGAACTTTTAAGAAGAATCACTGCTTAAAAACGCATCGGGGGATTAAATGCACCAACAGTTAATAAATTGTAGGTACTCGAGACATTACTGCACCCTAGTAATCCTTTTTTTTTTTTTCATTTAATGATGTAAAATACTGTATGTATCTTCTTAACATATATCATTTTAAAAAATACAAGGATTTAGTATAGTGTGCCAATAGTAGTTCAGAGTTTGAAAAATGTCTCTGGTTTCCCATCCTCCATTGCATCAGAAAACTTCTGATAGTCCTATAAACACAAACACAGATGATAACCAGCTTTATGTAGTCTTTACAAATAAGAAATATGAGAAAGGAAAAATAAGATTTGAATATCCTTAAAAGCATTTAGTCGGGCATTACTGGTAAACTGCATGTGTGGAATTCTTGCAGATTTGTAAACAGCGCGTACTGTTCTGAGCATCACAAGGCAATCTCAAGATGTTTCCCAGAGTGGCAGACTATCACAAGAAAGCACTGGTGCATTCCAAGCAGTGGAAACATCTATAGCTGATAGGAGTGTTTGAACGGGTGTGTAAGAAACTGAACGTGCCTGACAGGTCTCCTGTGCCTATATACAAACTCTTATGTTTCAAGTGTTGTTTGCACAGCAAAATTAATAGCATTAACATACACTACAAACACTTACGTTTTGTATCTCTCAGTAACTGACTCAGCGTTTCAACATGCTTGTTGCAAAACCCAAACAGATACATTTAGTTCATTTCGAAGATTTCCATGTTCTGTTTAAGCTTTATGACACATCATAGCCTGAACGTTATGTGCTTTTCCTAATAACTGCAAAAAAACATGGCTTAATACTCATAATTAACAGAAAAACACGTGGATACTGAACTTAACTCACATTATTTGATAGATTTAACATGGTTTAGTGTGTAATGCAAAATATTTCAAATTAAATTAATAAAAACATTCATTTGAATGCCAGCATGCAGCCTATCGGTTTTTAGAAGATTAAATCAACTGACCATTTCTGACTTGAGGTTGATTTGATGCAGGTAAAACAGAAGCAATATTTCTCTCTTGATCTACAGACCAGTATCAAAAACAAGGCTACAAGATGAGACTTACCCCACAGTATTTGTCTCCATTAAAGACCTGAGGGGGCATCGCTGAGGGGTTTCCCACTTTCTTCCTCATCTCCTCCTTCAAGTCACCGCTTCCTGCGATGTCCACAGCAAAGTACTTGATCTTCTTGGCATCCAGAAACTGCAGCATCTCAGACTGATGTTGCTTCACCTGAAGAAACAGAGATGGAAAATAATAAACCTTTGACAACTCACAATGAACTCTGGTTTCTCTTCCTTTTTTAAGACATGCGACAAGAACAACTAGTTATTTACTTCAGATTTCTTGTAAAACCAATGTTTTTCACCAGCTACAGTAGGATTTTTTAAATCCTTCTGCAGACACAAACACAAACCTCTGTGGAGTTAACTTCACTAGTCTAATTTGACATAAGACGACTGTATAGCATGTAAACGAATAATAGGTACTCTTAAAAATATCAGTTTATATCATATAGTTTCAAAAGGCAAGTAGGCCTATCAACGGCTAGACACATCCTGAGCAGTCAGAAATACAGATACACACCTCTCTAGAGCCACTCACACTGCTGTAATACACCGTGATGGACATCTTCTGAAA
Organism: Sinocyclocheilus anophthalmus; assembly: GCA_018155175.1. Classification (NCBI taxonomy): domain Eukaryota; kingdom Metazoa; phylum Chordata; class Actinopteri; order Cypriniformes; family Cyprinidae; genus Sinocyclocheilus; species Sinocyclocheilus anophthalmus. The sequence goes on along the minus strand of JADLZN010007294.1, from coordinate 132,774 downwards.
GTGCTAAAAGGTTTGTTGGGAATAAAAGTGGCTGGAGGAGCAGACTGGTATTTCAGTAAGCTGTTTGAACCTTTAAAACAAAAGTAATCTCAGCCAACTCAAGGACCAGGAAAGCAAGTTTTGACAGTACACCTAACAGCCCCACCTACCACAACAAGCACAGACTCTCTCTCTCTCTCTCTCACACACACACACACACACACACATCAAGACATCAGTGTGGCATGCCTAAACTTGCATGGGGGCGGGGGGTTTATACCGAAATTGCACATTAACGCATTGATTGCAGTGCGTACCAAAATGTATGATAATCTCACTGACACTAACATTAGCTGTTTAAAAAATAAATAAAATACCAATTTTAAGAAAAGCTGTAATATAATTTGTTCTCAGATCATTTCAAATTTTTTTATTCAATATTTTAAAATTCATTTTTTAAGTCTGAATGTCCACATACGTTTTGGCGGCAAAGGCTATCTAGTACTACTGACTGCCTGAGGCACAAAATAATGTACGGAGTGGACAGCACCACCTAGTGGTGGATTGAGATGTTTGCGCCATCGTCGTGGATTAGGCAGAAATATCTTAAAATGTTGTTGTTCAGCAATATATTTTCTAAATAATAATAAAAATCAATAACAATAACGCACAATAAGTAACCGAAGGTCATTAAAAAAAAAAGAGTTCCGCGTGGCTGTCCATGCAGGCAGTGAAATGGACACCATCGGGTCCCTTTTGCGCTTAAAACAATGTTGTCGACGCTATGACGTCCTCTTTACTCGCAGTCAGAGGGAAGGTAGGGAGAGTCTCTGTAATCTCTGACAGAATCGGTCTTAAATGTCCAGCATCCTAATTTTAAAGTACTCAAAGATGTATCCTAAGAAATGGATATTAATATATCGATTATATTATGCCTTTATTTCAGAAATTTATCCTCTCATCCATCGATAATCTACAATGGCCGAGGAAGGGTGAGTGATTGTGTTCTCACTATGCGAGTTACTGATGGTGCATCCACACTTCAGTATGCAGTCGCTGCACAATCTAGATTTAATGGGGAATGTGTTCTGAATGGCTTTATTTAGCTGTTAAAATTCGTTTTACTCACACTAAAGGTTAGGAACCATATGACTTCTTTTCTCCCCATAGATTAATAAGAACGGCATGTCTGAGCTCTGTTTTCAATACAATGAAATGAAACGGTGACCAAAAGCTGTCAAAGGGGGGCAAAACTCTTAATAGTAGCCCACTTGATTATTATTTAATTATTAAACGTATTTTGAAGCCATATGAAAGTTTTGTGCGGAATTCTTTAAGTTGTTCACGGAATACCTTGATAGATTCCTATTCACTTTCAATGGAAGTTACCGGAAAGAGAATATATTGGACATTATGCTATATTTATGAACGTCTATCTACACGTACATTTATACTCGTGTGCCACAAAACGAAGCCATACAGGGTTTGAATAGTTCTATAATCTCTAAATTAACTTAATGTCTGTCCTTAAGTGTATGACTTGTTAAAGAATTTAAGTTTTGTAATTGATGGTGGTGATTTCTTCTGGTGACCTCGGCTATGATGAACTTTAAATCTTTAGTCGGATACCCCTTCACTCTAATCATGAGTGAGACATCCAGTCTGAAAAGCCGCAGGTTGTTAAATGCATGTGCGCACACCTGACTCTTTACACCCCAATAACATCCTTTTGTACAATTAATAGCATTTCTGCTGGAGGTGTGATGGATGTCAACACCGCTCTGCCTGAAGTGCTGAAGACCGCACTCATCCATGACGGTCTGGCCCGTGGCATCCGTGAGGCCGCCAAGGCCCTCGACAAGTAAGAAGTGACTACTTTAATATACTGGAAGATGATGCTTTGTGTCTATGATGATAATTTGGCTCCCTCTACTGAAGTCTCTGAGGATAACTGCCATTCGTTACCCAATTTCTGTCTGAGATACTGTTGAAGCGATTGGTCATACCTGTTGGAGGAGATTAAAGGCTCATCATGGTCATTCTTTGTTTGACAGGCGTCAGGCTCATCTTTGCGTCCTGGCAGCAAACTGTGACGAGCCCATGTATGTCAAGCTGGTGGAGGCTCTCTGTGCCGAGCATCAGATCAACCTCATCAAGGTGACGAGAGGCTATAAGAATAACATTTTAATACAACATTTATCAGGATTTATGAAAGCTTTATTTCAGCCATAAAATAGAGAAAAACTGCCCAAGTTCTGACTCTCTCTCAATTGTTTTTCTTACAATTTGGACTCGCAAACTCAACTGAGAACAGTCTAAATTGTATGGTATAATTTCCATCACAGAAAAAAAAATACATTAGGTGATCATGACTTATTGTGCACCTTTAATGCACCTGATTCTGATAATCTCATTAGGAGAGCCTTTTGCAAACTGAATTGGGTGTTTTAGAAAAGAGGGACATATGAAATATGCAGTGCTCTGGGTCTCCAGTAGCAGGATTTAAAAACCCCTGTCCTGGTTGATGATAAAATGGCATTGATGGTGGTAACCAGGCCGTATCTAGAGACCTGGTGGTGGGCTCTTGATTCTGACCATGCTGAACAGCTTAACTACTGCAATTAGCTAAAGGGTACTCTTGTGGCTGGCAACACTCATGTTTACTTCAGAAAATGTTGGAAGTACTTCCTTTTTATTAGCCATTAAATTCTATGAAAGTCTAAAATGCAGTGTTCTCTTGAATATTGCCAAGAACTTATTTGGGACTTATAAGCCTGATTTGAACTAAAACACCCAAATCGCTGCTTAAAAGTGTAGAGTCATAAAATTATAACTGTCTCTGTGCTCTCTTGTAGGTTGATGACAATAAGAAGCTTGGTGAGTGGGTTGGTTTGTGCAAGATCGACAGAGAGGGCAAACCCCGCAAGGTGGTGGGCTGCAGCTGTGTAGTCATTAAGGTGGGTGTCTGACTGTAGTCCTGTTCACACGAGTTTTTAATTTTGCGTTAAGATTTTACAACTAGTGATGTTTTATTAACAAATTTCGGGAGGAGCACGCGCAGATAATCAATGCGGCCATTGGTGGGAGCGCATCAGTATTGGGCAGATGCGGAGCTCTGAGCCCTCTCCCTGGATGGCAGGGACAGCAGGCCAAATACGCATACTATTCTTCTCGCTTAATTATCTGCAAGGCGAACTCGTTTAATGTTTATTAAAAGAATATTAGGGCTTCAGATTTGAGCCAAGTCGAGTCCAGATGCTGGCTCTCCGTGCCCTGTGTCTGGTTTTGAAGTCTTGGCTAGATTGAGCGCCTGGACACGAGCCTCTTGGTCCTGTTTTGATTCTTGAGGTCCCTAGAAGGGCAACAAGCTAAATTTACTGAATAGTGGAATGATATTTTGTTTCCTGTGGTAATTATAATAAGTTGAGTCATGTCAGTTTTAAAACTGAATAAATGTTAAAGATGTAACATGCATCTAATGTTTTCATGTCTCCATCTGCAGGACTATGGCAAAGAGTCCCAGGCAAAGGACATCATTGAGGAGTACTTCAAATCTAAGAAATAAGGTGCCAAATAAAAGATCTTTTGGAAATATAACTTGTTGTGTTTTGTTTTTTTTAACTATGGAAGTTGTAGCAATTCATGCAAGTTCTGAATTGAATTCAGAAATGCAAGGCTTAAAGTTATCTGGCACCGTGCCGGATCTCCGGTGTGCAGTTTGGCTGCAGAAAAAGATAGTTCTACATTTAAATAAAATAAATCTTGTTGAATCACTTTCGAGTCCATGAGTTCACCTACCAATTGTATTAGAGGAGCACAGCTTTCACTCTCAACCAAACTAACATTACTAGCGACTCAATGTTTTGCTCTTATAAACATGAGACGCGCATAATAGTATCCAGTTGCGGAGTCGCAGCCCTGATGAATGGAGAAGCATGACAAAAAGCTGCGAGGCGCAATGTTCAAAGATGTCCATCTAGTGCAGGGGTGGCGAACGTCAGTCCTGAAGAGCCGCAGCCCTGCAGAGTACAGCTCCAACCCTAATCAAACACACAAGAACAAGCTAATCAAGGTCTGAAGGGTTTCTAGAGAGCTACAGGCAGGTGAGTTTTAATTAGGGTTGGAGCAGAACTCTGCAGGGCTGAGGCTCTCCAGGACCGGAGTTCGCCACCCCTGATCTAGTGCATATTAATATGAATAACTAATTAAAGCAGCGGAGCTTTGTAACGCTCCGAGTAATATGTCAGCTGCATAAACGATATGATTGCCAAACAAATTTACCCGGATTTTTTAAAGTCCTGTTAACACATGATCTATAATGGTAACCTTGCCTGTAATTACCAGGAAAGGACTGTGATGTGTGAAAGGGTAAAACTATTCCTCTGCATATGCCGTTGCGTGATTGCATTGCTAAAGTTTATCCGGGAAAACTGCGCTCTCACTAGATTGGTACAAATCATTTATAAACTTTTGCCAACACAGGAGAATACATCAAACTATGTATAAATATGCCATGTATTGTACATCACAATTTCAAAATAAAAGTTCCTGCATGTGGCCAAATATTAAAATTAAATAGATTTAAACATTGTTTAATCACGCTGTAAAGTGAAACGTCACCAGGCCGTTGGCGCCCTCTGCATGTATTTGTTCGCCTACTCAACTCGTGTACTTAAGTTATGTTCATTATATGTATAGGCATATTACATTATGTATTTTAACGGTGTTGTTCAATAAAACCATGTAATTATTTGGTTTTGATATTTTATTTGAGCCAAGTATTATTGCCTCATCGTTAGTTTTTAGATATACAGTGCATCTCAAATTAGAATGTCGTGCGAAAAGGTATTTCAGTAAGTCACTCAAATTGTGAAATTGTGTATTAAATTCAATGCACACAGACTTAAGTAGTTTAAGTCTTTGGTTCTTTTTTGGCTCACATTTAACAAAAACCCACCACTTCACTATCTCAACAAATTAGAATATGGTGACATGCCAATCAGCCAATCAACTCAAAACACCTGCAAAAAGGTTTCCTGAGCCTTCAAAATGGTCTCTCAGTTTGGTGCACTAGGCTACACAATCTGGGAAGACTGGTGATCTGACAGTTGTCCAGAAGACAACCATTGACAACCTTCACAAGGAGGGTAAGCCACAAACATTCATTGCCAAGAAGCTGGCTGTTCACAGAGTGCTGTATCTAAGCATGTTAACAGAAAGTTGAGTGGAAGGAAAGAGTGTGGAAGAAAAAGATGCACAACCAACCGAGAGAACCGCAGAACCTCCTTTATGAGGATTGTCAAGCAAATTCGATTCAAGAATTTGAGTGAACTTAACAAGGAATGGACTGAGGCTGGGGTCAAGGCATCAAGAGAGGAATTTGGCTACAGTTGTTGTATTCCTCTTTTTAAGCCACTCCTGAACCATAGACAATGTCAGAGGCGTCTTACCTGGTCTAAGGAGAAGAACTGGACTGTTGCCAGTGGTCCAAAGTCCTCTTTTCAGATGAGAGAAAGTTTTGTATTTCATTTGGAAACCAAGGTCCTAGAGTCTGGAGGAAGGGTGGAGAAGCTCATAGCCCAAGTTGCTTGAAGTCCAGTGTTAAGTTTCCACAGTCTGTGATGATTTGGGGTGCAATGTCATCTGCTGGTGTTGGTCCACTGTGTTTTTTGAAAACCAACGTCACTACACCCATTTACCAAGAAATTTTGGAACACTTCAAGCTTCCTTCTGCTGACCAGCTTTTTGAAGATGATGATTTCATTTTTCCAGCAGGATTTGGCACCTGCCAAAAGCACCAAAAGTTGGTTAAATGACCATGGTGTTGGTGTGCTTGACTGGCCAGCAAACTCACCAGACCTGAACCCCATAGAGAATCTATGGGGTATTGTCAAGAGGAAAATGAGAAACAAGAGACCAAAAAATGCAGATGAGCTGAAGAAACCTGGGCTTCCATACCACCTCAGCAGTGCCACAAACTGATCACCTCCAATGCCACGCCGAATTGAGGCAGTAATTAAAAGCAAAAGGAGCCCCTACAAGTATTGAGTACATGTACAATAAATGAACATACTTTCCAGAAGGCCAACAATTCGCTAAAAAAAATTTTTTTTATTGGTCTTATGAAGTATTCTAATTTGTTGAGACAGTGAATTGGTGGGTTTTTGTTAAATGTGAGCCAAAATCATCACAATTAAAAGAACCAAAGACTTAAACTACTTCAGTCTGTGTGCATTGACTTTATTTAATACACGAGTTTCACAATTTGAGTTGAATTACTGAAATGAAATAACTTTTCCACGACTTTATAATTTATTGAGATGCACCTGTAAATATAAATAGAGAGAGTCGTACTAAAGCCTGTTTTTCCACTTGTTACTAAAAAATATCAGATAACTCCGTTGTCAAAATAATCAGTAGATTACTTGATTACCAAAATAATTATTAGTTACAGCTCTAGATGAGTTTAAATATTTCTAAATACAACTGCATTGTTTTACTTGTTGTAATTAAAAGACAAATATTTTGTCATTGAAATTTCTTAAAAATAGTATTAAAACATTGTCTCGTTCTAGTGAACCAAGTTATCTGTATTTTGTCTCATCTCGTGAGCCAAGTTTGTCACAACCCTAGAGTCTAAGAGCGTGAGAAAGCTCATAATTATACAAGTATATGATAAAGCTTTCATTCTTCAGGTCAACCATACATTCATGAAAAAAAAATCAGTTTGAATAAAGAAATCAATAACTTTGCCATAGTATCCTTTCAAATGTTAAAGTTGCCACAGTCATTGCATGCTTTGCATGTGCTGACCCGCCCCCGGAAACTTTTTTTTTTTTTTTCTTTAACCCGTTTCGTAGTTTTGTCTGTCTTAAACCAGTTTGGTACAGAGTGAAGTTCAAACACTTGTCCAGCATTTTAAGAAACTTCAGTCAAGTTAAAATAGTTAAATTTGGCGCTTTATGGAGTGTCAGGGCGGGTTTATATTTATCAGGTTTGGTTTAATTGAATCCTTGTGCGGTTCATTTGAATAAGTGTGAACGCTGCCATCCAGACTTTGTTGCGCACCAAACAACCGCAAACGATTTCTAGTGCGGTTCGACTAATTATATGACTGATTATACAGGACGTGCAGTCTTAAGACGTGTCCCTAAAAAGCACAAAATGCTCCAGCGTACCTGGCTTTTCTCCTCATAGAGCCATGTAGACAGTTCGGTCCAGTCTATTTACAGCACATCTTTGTGTGTGCAACGGAGGAATTCCTGGCGCCGTTGTGATTCCACGCATTTTATAAGCTCTTAATGAGTTATAAACTGGTAAAAAAAATAAAAATTCCCCCATATGTACACAAACAACGAGCGCATTTAACCAGTCACGCGAGAAGGGTCTTGAGTCACGCAGGCGTTGTTTTGGATGTTCTGCAAGCTCGCAAAATATACGTCATAAAGGATGGCCAATCAGGTTGCGACCTCATCCTTATGTCTTGTTCTGTATCTTTAGGTTCGGCGTTAAAAACGCAAAATGAACCAGGACTAAAATGTATATTTTTGTTTTTAAATTTGGTGTACAAATTTTTTTACAAATGAATTGAAAGCAAGATCAGAGTCTTGTTCCATTATGACATAGCTATACTTATTTTCCAAATTGTATGGCTTTAAAAGTTACAAATGTTTGTCACTAAGAGGTTTAAAATGTACACAATTTTTATTTATTTATTTAAAAAAAAACAACAGGTGTATTTAAATTTGGAGGTGCATTCTGTGAAGAAAACTCAGCACTATTCCTGCTTATGGCTTTGCAACTAATGGTCAGTCAGAATGAAACTACAGCTTTATTAAAGCTTTAAAAAGTGTTCCCCCCCCTGATGCTCGACTTTTATTTTGCTGTTCTTTCCAACTGTCATGACTTACACCAAAATACAAATGAATGTTTCCTCACCAAAATAAAAAAAACATCTTTTGATTTCTTCAGAGGCACCAGTATTGAAAGCAATTAAATTTTTTTTTTTTTTTTACTTTAGAAAATAGACAACACAAATTTTTACATTTTTTGTTTATCTACATACATTCTCAAAATAAAAACTGACACACAAAAACATCTTATAAGGCACAACAAATTATACACAGACTTTTTTGCCAAAAACTTACAAAAAACACAAAATCAAACCGATACCATGTGAGAAAACACAGCGTCCTTTAGTGTTTAATCTAGTTACTGTAAAATAATTTACATGAGTTATGTGTCTATTCTAAATGATCCTTGATTAGAGTACAGCGCTTGAGTCATTTAAGTGGAGATGAAGTCTACCATATAGACAGAGATAATGTAATTCCTGTAGATGAGTGAGGATATATGTGGTTTCAAGACGAAGAACTCACCTCATTCAGACATGAAATGCAGTGTGTGTGACGTAAGACCTTAGTAAGCTCTTTACAAGCCTGGTTTAACCATTAAAATCCCATTTTCCCTCATCCTAGTCTGTCCTAGTCTTCTTAAGACAGTGCAGAAATATCTTAAAAGCCAGAGTTTTCTTAAAAATAATCAAAAAGACAACAACAACATAAAAAGAGATTGCAGTGTACTCTTGTTCTTAAATAGTTGTACAAAAAAGGCCTATGATACAGGTGTCGAGTGTTACAGGTACTCGAATTCCAGTGCTTGATGGAGGGCAAGCAGGTCAGAGTGGCTGGATATCCGCCAGAAGGGCATGTTGTGCTGTGGGGAGAAACAGACTGACTGTGAGTGCGTCTGAAAACAGAAAATAGCATTTGCTTCAATGCTGAACATTTTCTAGCAATATCCATGCAGGCATGTTAAGCCACTCTACTAAGGCTTGGTCTAATATTATTGTTTGTTAAAGCTCAAGAGTTCTCTTCATTTCTGAAAATGAGGTGAGAGATCCAACAACCAGATCACACAGAGAAAAACTCATAATACAAAACAACAGCCTCTCATTACTCCCATTATTATAGTACAGAGGGGATATAAAGAGTTTAGTAAAGCATTTACAAACACTTTTTTATCAGATCAAACACATTAACACTTTACAAAAAGGTTAAATTTGTTAACATAATTATACATTCTTTTTTTAAATTAACAACCATTTTTTACAGCATTTTTAAATCTAGATAAAGGTTCATTCTAATTACACTACAGGTTATTGTTAATCCATGATTGCCCGTAATACATGAATACATTTTATTTTTATTTTATAATAATGTTGTTTTAATATATGTAGAAATGCAGAATCTATTGCAGTAATTAATGTTAACAAATTTTAAGTTTATTGTAAGTGCTATAAGTAAATTAAATATTGTTATATACATTTATATATTAATATAATTACTAATTTTCTATAGTGAACTTTATTTAGGAAATTTCAAATAAACCCTTGTACAAATCCTTTCAGCTTAGCACTCGAAAATCTTGCAAAAGTAAAAACATTTCGCCCAAATATATATTTTTTAATATATATTTTTTGTTTATTGATCTTTTGCCTGTTCAAAAGTTTGGGGTCTTTAATGTTTTTTAATAAAGTCTGTTATGCTCCCCAAGGTTGCATTTATTTGATCAAAAAAAATAGGCAAACGTAATTATTGTGAAATGTTACAGTTTAGAACAAACTGTTCCTACTTGAATATTTTTTTTAATGTAATTTATTTCTGTGATGACAAATCTGATTTTTCAGCAGCCATTACTCCAGTCTTCAGTGTCACATGATCCTTCAGAAATCCTTCTAATGTGCTGCTTTGCTGCTCAAGAAACATTTATTTTATTAATGTCGAAAACAGTTGTGCTGCTTTATATTTATTGTGGAAACTACAACATCAGAATTATTTGATAAATAGAAAGCTCAAAAGAACTGCAATTATTTGAAACCGGTATCTTTTGTAACAATGTATACAGTAAGGTTTTACTGTCACCTTTGATCAATTGAATGCATCCTTGATGAATAAAGATTTCCTGACCCCAAACATTTGAACAGTATTGTACACAAACTTTGTTTAGAATTGCTGCAGAGTGGTTTCCTAGAACACAAGTATTCAACTGGGTCTTTAGGTTCAGCATCTCAGCAGATCATCTATAAGAGTTTAACTTGACTGATCTCAGACCGCGGGAAACCACGGGATGCGATTAGATGCCTGAGACCTTGGAGAACCTCAGTTGAATAGCTCTGTTCTAGATGGCTTGGGATCTGAGAAAGAAAAGCTGGTTTCAGATGATCAGAGGGAAAAAGCAACCGCTATAGACATCCACATGGAAACTACAAAGGAGGAAATAAATGAAGCGCACAAGCTGCCGATCAGTTTCATCTAAAGCTCTACAGCACACACAGGTAGGAAGCCCAATCTGAGAAGTCACACACTGCTTCCGGTTCACCTGCGGGTCGTTACCTTGGCAGCGGCCTGCTCCTCTTCTACACCATCCCCAATTACAACATACACTACCTTCCTGCCAAACCTCTGCATTATGCGCTCAAAGCAACCCTCTTTGCCTGCAACATAAACAAGGTGACAGGTCAGAGGCTTGGGGTCAAACGGGAGATTTTACCTGGCTGGCTGCATGCTCCTCATCGCGCCCATCGCCAATCACAACATACGTTATGTTAGTGCCAAACCTGGATACTATACGTTCAAAACAGCTCTCTTTACCTGCGGAAACAAGGCATAGAATTGAACCTTAACAAGCTCAGAACTCACATGGGGTGAACAAGCCACATGATTATTGAGTATTATTATTTGACGGCAGAAATGAAAAGAAGGTTCCATTTGAAGGTGAAAACGGCATGAATTCAAAGCGAGAGTCGCTCTTGCACACAGACAAACCCTAACCTCCCAAATATTTTGTTCTTGCTGTAACCATGGCAATGAGCATGGGTTCTGTAACTGTGTGGAATCGGGCTTTAGGTCAACAAGACAACTCCACGTTTTTGAAACATAAGCCCCTCAGTCATAAAACTCACGCTTTCAGATGGTAATCTATCTATCTATCTATCCAAACATCTACAGTGCTGTGAAAAGGTTTTTGCCCCCTTCGGGGTTGTTTTTTTTTTGCATATTTGTCACACTTAAAAGATTCAGATCATCAAATAAATTTTAATATTACACAAAGATAATGCAAGTAACTACAAAATGCAGTTTTTAAATGATTAATTATTTTATTAAGGGAAAAAAGCTGTACAAACCTACCTGGCCCTACGTGAAAAAATAATTGATGGTAATACAAAATAATAATAAAACTGATGGCCGGACCATATCCTCAGGATTTCGTAGAGGTGCCGAAATTCAGGATCTATCAAATATGGCAAGTCTTCCAGGTCCTGAAGCAGCAAAGCAGCCCCAGACCATCACACTACCACCACCATGTTAGGCTGTTGGTTTTACGCCAGATGTAACGGGACACACACACACCTTCCAAAAAGTTCAACTTTTGCTCATCAGTCCACAGAATATTTGCCCAAAAGTCTTGGGAAATAATCAAGAATTTTTGGACAAATGTGAGACGAGCCTTTGTGTTCTTTTTGGTAAGCAGTGGCTTTTGCCTTGTAACTCTCCCATGGATGACGTTTTTGCCCAGTCTCATTCTTATTGTTGAATCATGAACACTGACCTTAATTGAGGCAAGTGAGGACTGCAGTTCTTTAGATGTTGTTCGGGTGTTCTTTTATGACCTCCTGGATGAGTCGGCGTTGCGCTCTTGGAGTCATTTGGTTGGCCGGCTATTTTTTATTTGTATTTTCCGGGGAGGTCACTGTTTTTCCAAGTTTCTACATTTGCCCTGATAAACGGCTCTGACAGGGTTCAAGGAGTCACAAAGCTTAGAACGTGCTTTATAACCCTTTCCACGACTGTTTTGCAACTGTTTGTTTATCATACCTGTTCTTGAATTTCTTTAGATACGCGGCTCGATGTGTTGCTCTTAAGCTGCTTTCGCTCAGACAGGTCTATTAAGTGATCTTGAGTTCAACAGTCTGGCAGTACGAGTAATCAGGCCTGGGTGTGGCTAGTGAAGTTTAACTCCGCTTTCTAAAAGTATGTGGTTAATTGTAGTTCTTTCATTATTTAACAGGAGGGGGCAATTCATTTTCACGTAGGGCCAGGTAGATTTGGACAACTTTTTCCCTTAATAAATGAAATCATAAATTTCAAAACTGCAGTTTGTATTTACTTGCATTATCTTTTTCAGTTTGCTGTGTAATATTAAAATTAGTTTGATGATCTGAATCTTTTAAGTGTGACAAATATGCAAAAAAATTTAAAAACAGGAAGGGAGAAAAAACCTTTTCACAGCACTGTATGTGATTGTTTTCTTTTTCTTCTTGTTCTCTTCTTCTTCTTCTTCTTTTCTTTTTGATCCTTTCACTGTAGTGGATCAATGACGTAATATTATTCTAGTAAACAGTTTCCAGCCTTTCAGCAGTATCGTACAGTACTTGGCAGTGTTTAAAAAAGGATATACAAAAATTTTAGATTTATCCCTTCTTGTAAACTTAGAGATGTGGATTCGCATGGTAGTTGAATTACCACACGACTTGGTGTTTGTCAGAAAACAATAGGTAATCTGGCCTGGAATTTTTATGCAGGTGCTGGGAGAAAAACACTGACATTTTGGATTTGGACAGCAATAAAATCATCAACTAGCCCTTGCAAATGATAAAAATACCTTATATTCCCGTGAGAAACAATTACTGTTTAAATAGGGCTTTTGTCTCCCTCAGTATTTTATTTATTGTTTGTTTGTTTGTTGTAAAAATGTGTGTAGTGTAGTAACTTAAAAAAAAAAAAATAATAATTTGAATTGTATTTTATGGAAAAAAATAATTGAAATATTAAATTATTAAATTAGATCTTCTCTTTTCTTTATTTAATTTAAATTGAAATTCATTGTTATATATTTAAGTTTTAGTAATTTTAGTTATGGAATCACTTGACGAACCAATTCACTTGGCCAGAGTTCAGGTTTACATTTAAAACGAGGCCTTGAAGAAAGCAGTTGTAACTGTATTTGTTAAGCAACATATCAGCTCAAATAGGGTGTTTCGGAATAGAGAGTGGAATAAACTCATTGTGAATGAAGACGGCTGTTTATAAAGGAGCGTAACGAAATAATAATTTAACCCTGGAAGATGATGACAGATCAGCCAATCAGAATCAATTCCACTCAATTCCACATGATCAGACAGAGTGAATGTGGACGTTATGACCAGGTCATCCTGATCTGTTTTGATTTATGATTTAATGCAACAATGTGAGCCAAAGCATGTTCCACACAGACTGAACTCTACATCACCCTTGATTTCAGAAATGAAATGAAACAGTTCAATGAAATGGAAATAAACAGTTCAACACAATTTACATGATGAACTCAAGGCAAAGTCTGCTGTATGGACCTGTATCTGAACTCACCTATTTTGGTTGCGCTGTAAATGTTTTCAATTGGAAACGCTGAGCCCAGGCTATACAACAGCACTTTAGCCAGCGCAGGTATTAACTGTGTCGTTGTCACTAAGACGTTAACACAGTTACTCCTGGGCAAGAGAGACAGAGATTGTGATTTTTTGCTGTGTTAAGCTATAGTCCTCAATGACGAAGGCTGATGCTGGAGACAGACCTGGAGCTGATGATTGACAGGGACTTGAGCGCAGTGGTCAGCCAGGAGTCTGTGAGAGCCTCAACTTCTGCCCTCAGCTGGAGCCACGCCTCCCTCTTAGCCGGTCCCAGCAACCCTAAAATAGATCATAAACAAAACGCCACATTCATAAATGTAGCATATATTATTGCATGAAACTGGGGTTACTAATGGGCACAATCTAGTTCATTAATTAGGCAGAATTTGAATGTTAAACCATAACAATTAAAATATCACTTTAGAGAAATAACAAGGATTTTACAACATTTAAGAGCATTTTATTAACACAATGTATAAAAGCACTGTACTTACAATTAGACTGGGAAATCACTGCCGTTTTGGTAATTTTCTGTCTTATTAATAGCGGTTTTTCGGTTTTGCGTTAAAATAATTTCTGCGTTTTTTTATTTCTCTCAGAACTGGCTGTGTGTTGTCCAACAAAAGAGAACATTATAACTTGTTTTTACTTAACAACATTAGTTGAGTGTTTGAAGAAACTTCTTTTTGTGATCTGATGTGGCTTCTTATCACAGAATGAAGTAGAAAATATTAGGGATGCATCGATCCGATACTCAGTATCGGTATCGGCTCCGATACTGGATTTGCACGGATAGATCGGTCAGACAAGACCGATCCAAATCCAATACCTGTTGGGCGTTTATACATTCTGGTTACGTGCCCACGAAAGGCACAAAAAATTAATACGGGACCATAAAGTTTTGGGTGCCACTATATTTCAAGTGTTCTGAAGCCGTTCCATAGTTTAATGTGAAGTATAGATGAATATTTAAGTCAAGTTGACGTAAACTCTTCTCCCCGCTGTGTCTGTCTGTCATCCTCCATTCAGCATTCAAACTGTGTGTCGCTTTCGGTTACTACAGTCAAAACGATGAAACTCTCTTCAAGAGTGCACAATAACTGATATTTAAAACTGTTAAAAGAAAAGGCTCAATAAAATATCGCACAGATATAGTACACTACGCATCAAAATCATCTTTCCTTTTTTATGCAGAGCGCTGCGCACTGTAACGCCGTGTTGCTTCAAGCGTATCATTCTGCACACGGGATGCGCATAAGCGCTTTGTGTCGCATTGTAGTGGAGCCATACCCTTTCATATTATACTTTTGCGCAATGAAAGATTATCAATAGTCGTTTTTGTTCTGTTCTATCTATCATATGTTGCTGCCTCATTACAGTGCTATACATTTAAAAGAAATGTATTTAAATTTTATAGTATATACTTGTAACGTACATATTTAGGCTACTTGTTTTTCATGAATTTATTTTACAATACAAAGAGCAATGTTTAACATTTTACCAGATTTAGTCCTACCAGATTTATTCACCTTTATTTGTTCTCCACTAAATAATGTTGTTTCACTAAATGTTTAGTTTAGTTTAATGTTTTTATAAAACTATTGTGCACTCATGATTTTTCTAGAATAATTATTGCTGCTAAATTATCCACTAACCTAATTTATAATAGTATTTTTCTCATAGATTATAATTATATATTTTTTAATTTGTTATTTTTCATTAAAATTAAGTTGCCTGTATTTTGTAGATCGTGTTTAACACAAAAGAGTGACGATCATGTCAACACACAGAAGCATAGAAATTCTACACTGATAAAAAAAAATTATAAAAAAACTGCGCTGGTATCGGATCGCCTCAGAATTGGCTGATACTCAGAATTTTTGGTATCGGACCGGTTCTGAAAAAATGATATCGTTGCATCCCGAGAAAAATATGTATACCTGTTAATAAAAGCTATGGCGTATTAGAAGGGCTTAAAAATATACTTAATCATTATGAAAATTCCTGAGATGGCTTGAAGAATACAGATAAACCATTTATTGTCGAGGCCGAGTGTTGATTGTCCTTACATTTTATCATGTAAACGTTTATATTCTATCTTCTTGTATTCAGTTACAGCTATAGCATGCCTTTATCCATATTAGGGATTTCCTGGAATGTCATCAGTCCTGTTATTTTTGTGATGCATAGGTGGAATTTCTGCATGAGGGTGCCCTCTGGCGTCCAGTATGAATGAAACACACAGTACATGTGTTTATATCGCTCAATAATTGCCAATCCATCCAATTTTGGGTAAAAATCGGAAAAATAATACCTCTCTCAAAAGAAATGTTAAGCAAACATATAATAATCCATGCTTTCTCCAGTGTACAGAGGTTTACAGGAGTTTTTTGTTGTTAATTTGTTGCAAAAAAACACTCTGATGTGCCAAGCCATCAGAACCGAACCGAAAACTGTGGTTAAAAACCGAGGTATGTATTGGACCGTGGACTAACTGTATTGTTGCATCCCTAATAAATACTATAATAGTGTATACAAATAATACTAAAAAACACAGCTATGGAGATTTAGATCTAATCCTGTAAAAATTATTGTAAAAGATTTCAACTTGTAATCAGATCTTACCTCCCACATTGTTTTTGTAACTGCAGTACAACTCTTTGACTCTTCTGTATCGGAAAGCTAACTTCCTCATCCAGTCGACTCCGCCCCTAACACCGGTTGCTAGGCAGAGACTTGCGCTTGTTGCAGCTGCATGGAAGCCATCAGTGGCAAAGCTGTAAGTACTGTTGATAATAACAATAACAATCTTGTTTTACATACAAGTAAAATACATATTCAGACATATTTTAGGGCATATTTTATGACTTTTTTTGTTACAGCTGAATGAGTAATGGGTATCTTTAAAATAATAATTTGAAATCAAAGTTTAAATACTGTTAATTCAATCAAATCATTCAGATGATAAACTCACCTGAGGTCCTGTCCGTTATCATCTGAAGAGGCGTCATCAATGTGCACTTGGTCACACTCCTATCCAAACACAGTGGGTTACTATTGTTAACCAGCAGGGGGCCACACAGTCACATAAACACACTCTGACTGGAAACAATTAAGACAAAGGGGACAAGAGGACAGCTGTTTGCTAACCTCTAAATCATTAAAAAATAGATGTGTATCGGCAAGATTGAAGATCATCTCCTCCATTCTTAAACCAAGAGTCACAGCCAAAGGAGGGTCCTGAGAATTCAAATGATAATTGTTAGGATATTTTTATTTGACAACTATTATCATCATCACCAATAACAACCTAACATAGTTAAACATTTTCCCAACTGTTGTTTGGACACTCAATATGCATTTTTTTTTTTTACATTTTAAGGCATCATGGAAACTCCTAATGCAGAGGCTATTCCAGAATTGTGGTAAATCCATTATATCTGGCCATATTTTAAGACAGCTTTGAATGTATTGCAGAGAAGGCAATCCCAGAATGCACTGCGACAAGCTCAGCTCAGTAAAATATTTCATCTAGATGGCAAATGGAGCCATAGTCAGTGTAAAGGCGGCTATAAATGTAAATGATTAAATATATGCAAAGAACAAGTTAAGACGGAAAATAACCTTAATATGCGAATAGAAAAAATCAGTATACAAAAATTACGATTACATCATTGCATCCATCAATAACATCATTTTGAAAGCTGAATATTCAGTGTAAGCCAATGAAAGAACTAATAACATAAGAACTTTAATTTTAAACCTCATATTGGGAGTTCAAAAGATACATAAAAAAATTATAATTTTTACTATAGAAACCAAACTCCAAATGTGCAGACTATCAAATTACACATCCTTCTCTTTCTTTCGAAATTAATATTTCTGGCTCGATATGAATATTTCAAATGCACATTTTGCCCAGTAAATAAAATGTTCCACGTTTCCATCAAATGATGACAGATACTACACTTGTCTCAGAACATTAGACGCTCTCACCCTTCAAACCACACACACACACACACACACACAGTGAAAGAACGAGAGAGGGGGAGGGCACCCAGCTGTAAAAATCATCATATGTGATGGAGTTTGTTGGCTCAGAGGTGATTGGCTGAGACAGCGAACGAGAATAGAAAAGCACACACACACACAAAGTTAATGGCGAAACTGACAGAGATTGGAAATGATGATTCAACTGTTTGAAAATGTTTAAACTTAATCTAAGCAAACGTTAAAAAATTATTGAGGCAATTTTTTTTCAATCAAAATAAACAATTCAAGACATTGGCGTAGAGCTGCTTTTCCCACTTTTGAACTCGGAGGTTCGGTAATTTCACAATTGTTTCGGTAATTAATCTATAGATCGGTGTGTGCTGGCACTTGAGCTTGACAGCATGTGCAATGTCTCTGACGAGAGTGCCTAAGAACGGAGGGTTTTCATCGTCACAGAGCCTGCAGAAATAGCCCCAGAGCCGTGAATAGCCACAGCTGTCTCTATGTCTCTCACCAACTGAAGGACAAGAAATGAGGGAAGGTGTCAGAAGATGTCTGACGCTTCACACTCCTTGAATCCGGCCGTCACAGTGCCGAATCTAACAACTCCGTTCTTCTGCACTCTGCCTATGATAGAAGTGCACAGTTGTTGTGGGAGTCCTAATATTGAGTCAAGATTCAAAATTTACTATTGCATTCTGGAGATAAACACACAAAAAAATATATTTTTCAAAGTTGTCAGTGAAAGATTATTGGGAGTATGTTTTACAAAAAATACTATTTCAGTATATCTACTTCAAACTTTCATGATTAATTCAATGCGTTACTTGTCATTTATTTGTAATTGTTTGTGAAATTCACTAGCAATTTCTGATTAAAAATTGTAAATAGTAAATCTACACCTTTTTTACTGTGTATGTCGTAGTTTTTTTTGGAGAAAAAAAAAACAAAACGGTGCATTTACATGCACTTCTAAATGTTGCTCATTATAAAAACACAATTATAGAATAAAACTGAACTGACATGACACTTAAAATTAAGGTTATGTCATGTCAAAATGTAAACCAACACGCAACACCAATTAGGCCACCAGAACACTGCCACACTGACAGAAAGATATCAGGGTAAGAGGCAAATTTGTGTGTACCGATCAGTTTTGCTTAAACTATTTTTGACTATTATCAGATAAAACAATACTAATTAAAGCATTTACATAACCTTCCACATTGTCTGCTTACTAAGAATAATCAGGAATCACAGGTAGATGGTCACTGTCACTATAGTGGAGGGAAGTGTGTTTAATATGTGTGCATAGTACGTGTTTGCACTCACCTTGCCGTACTTCTGTGCAAAAGAGCCTGTGAGGAGTGAGTGAAACACAATAATAGTCTCATCCAGATCCCAAACAAACACCCTCTGTAAAAACACATCAGACACATGTTTGGTCTCAGTAAACAAAGTGATGACACAGGGATTGTGTAGTGAGAGGACGTTAACATTAGATGATGCAAGCATCTGCTTCAACTGTCTGTGCATTTATGAGATTTATGTATGTCTATCTATCTATCTATGGTACATAATCAAGGTCATGTCAGGTGGTGGGGATGGGTGTTCTTTCTGCCCGACCCCTGCTTTAGCCCACATCTCATAACCAGATATTAGGCCGCGTCCTCCATCTCCTTGATTGGGGGATGGGCTCCTGACCCCGACTCAACTCCACCTGCAAACAGAGAACCAAGAAGAAACAGTTGGGACCACATCAAGCTTCTAAAAGCTTACTCATGGCTTGAATATGTATTTTTTATGCCGAAATCATGAACCTTTCAGTTGAGATTGTCAAAATTCACCCTAAAGGCCCGTTCACACCAAGGATGATAACTATAGAGATAACGATAAAGACATAGTTCTAAAAAATCGTATAATGTTTAAGAATAGTCATACCATCAGTTATAACGATAAAAGGCACTGAGAAACGGTATCTTGGGAATCACTTTCGCGGAACAATTTTTTTTCCAGCTGTATGAACGAACAAACATTGACACGCAAATCAGATTTTATTCGAGCGTGCACTTAGAATAAACAGAGATATCATCAGCTGGGGGATGATAGAATATAGTTATAGTTCTGGGTTTAAGGGCCCAGGGCTTAATACTTTTAGCCTGAAAACAAAGAAATACAGACTGCTTGTGTAACATTATTTTTTATTAATAGGGATGGTATACGTGAATCTTAAAACAACAAAGTTTGGAGTTTGTACATTCTCATGCTGTTTTTTATTAACAACAACATGTTTTTAAAAAAGTATTGAAAGTGGGAAAGTGGCACATCTGATAGAACATAATCTTTGTGTGTCTATGCGTGTGAGCAAATTTACTGTAATGAGCTCTGCTGTACTGCAGCCAAGCTAAATCACTGAGAAATGCAGCTTTAGGACCCCACTGAATTTTGGGCCTGCTGGACAAAACCCCCAATCACCATCGCTCTACTAACATAATCAACAACTACAGTACACGACACCTTCGTGCCAAAAGCCCTGTAACAGAACATTCTAACTTTCAACTGCGTCATTTGCTGCTCTATTGGAATGATTAACTTTAAACTACAATGGCAATGATCCCATTTTTGACATATAACAGACAACAGTAGAGATGTTTATGAGGTAAAACTTGTTTTTACTGAAGAACACTGCCTAGGCATGGGCTGATTACCGGTTTCAAGGTATACCGCGATTTGAAAATTCCACGCTAATATTTCCCGTTATACCGTTCCTGCGGTATGCGCTGTTTTTCATGTCTCCTCAAAGACTGAAAGTGTAGGCATCTTTCAAGTTGAGTGCCGTGTAGAGAGTAACACGACCCTCCTCCTCCTGTTGATGCGAGCGAGCTGTCTTTTTGCTCGGTCAGGTCACGGGTGTGTGGTGTGTGTGTGTAGGATGGACGAACTTAAGGAGCTTCCCCTGGAACTTGCGCGATCGGCAACCGGACGTTTTTTGTCTTATTGCAAGCAACTCGTCTCTGTTCTGGACTTGCACAAACTGCGTTGCAATGCAATCGTTTTCCAAAATGTAATTTATGTGAAAATATGTCTGTAAACGACCGTTAACACAGGCCAGAGACGTTGAAGACGGACGCACAGAGAAAAATACTGTAGCAGGCAGATCACTCGCTGTTCATGATGCACGAACTATTGGAAGAAAATCCTCAGTATGTATTTGGGGGTTTATATGAATGTTTCTTAAAAAATGTCTGTCTTCAGAAAAGTTTACGTGGTAATTTCTTTTAATCTCGTCTCTGTATAGTTCATATTAAAGCAGTGTTTCAGCGCAGTGCTGCTTTGTTTACAGCGGTAACCAAGGAAACGCCGTATCTGGTGTTCCAGAAGCGCCTCCTGCTGTCAGAGAGTGAATCTGCGTCTCATTCAGAGCTTCTGCTGTTTGCTTCGTTCAGGCATGTAGTATAATTTCACAAAGCTAGTCAGAACATTCTGTTTTTGCTTCAAATTGGGTTATTATTTAATCAAATTATGTATACGAAATTATATAGCTAAATGATATGAAATTATATAAATGATATGTATATGAATTATATAACTAAACTTAAATAATTGTAATTACAGATTTAGGTTAAATAAAGATTCTACTGTTCCTAATATTCTGTATGTTGCTCAAAAACAAAATATTTTGTGTTCAGCGAATTTATTTTAATTTTTACCCAGTCATTTAAAAATAACACATTTTAGAGCTGTAACGACAATACCGTGAAACCGTGACATTTTTGCTTAAGGTTATCATACGTCAAAAACACTGCCTCTGTGCAAAAGTTGCTTCCATGATGCTAGGGGTTTTTGCTAGATTCAAAACAAGGTGCTTTAAGGAGTTTTTAGCTCACTGCTATGCGGTTGCTAGGATGTTCTGGGCACTTACCTGGATTCAGGTCAGCCGCTTGTCCTGTCATGATAGGGGTGGAGTCTTGCAGCTGATAGGTGGAGACTGAAACTGTGCCGTCCAATGAGCTGTTAGATGTCATGTAAGAACCGTAGGAGGAGGTGGAGTAATACTGAGCATACTGATTCTGCCCAAAAGCTGTATAGGAGGGATATTCCTGCTACAAACAAACAAAATCAAAATAATAAATATTTATTTATTTATTCATCGATTACAAAATATAAATCCAACTCAAAACCAAAATCTGACCAGAAAGCAGACAGGGTATTTTTAAGTGATATATAAAAATATACATGATGCAATTACATATAATTATGCAGTAAATGTAATAAAAAATTTTGTTGAACAAAACGGCGGTTTGATGTCACCTTTTACATTTTTGCTTGTTGTTTTATAACGTTTGAAGCCTGCTATTGGGGGATGTTGTCACAAAAGGTCAATGTATGTTCAATGGACTCTTTTTTTCTTGATCAATAACAGTGGAAATAATCAATAGCTTTTTTGTAGCCAATGTACAGTAGACCTACCCTAAGAAATAAACACTGGAGTGTGACAACTTGCCCCACTCCCCTCTATAATTTAGTAAACTGTGGAAAGAATATAGGTTTTATGTTCTTAAATGAATGAATAAGAAAGGGAGAGGGGGTTTATCAGGGGAATAATAAAGAGAAAAAAAGATCAAGTAATAGGACTGGAACGTACAGATTTCTGGCTCATCCACACACAGCTTTTTATCACTCCCTGATTTCTCTTGTATCTTTGAGAGAGTTTTATATGCGCAGACACTGTCGGATCTCTTACGGGAGATGACTCTAAAACTGTCACTGACTCACTCGCTCAAGAACATGAGCGCTGCAGTAAAATGCTCTCGGCGAAACTCCACTACTGCTTTCACGCTGTCATTTCATCCTAATTCCGCTTACTCCTTAATTTCAACCATCGCCAGAACCTCACTTTGTTTACACAGCTAAATTCATCAGTGGGAGTCTAAGTGTAGTTGGGTCCTTTTCTTTGGCAGCACTTTTAATCATAAAAGTTTAGGGAAACATTAAGTCCTAAAAGCATAAATTCTCTCAGATGAAGGATGGTGATCTGTTCTCTGAGGCCTGGGCTGTTTTAAAAAGACTCAGTCCTTTGCTGAACTTTGACATTATTGGTGCATGTGTGTGTTCATCTGTGCACGTGTGACCATACCTGTTGTGTGGTGAAGTTGCCTGGATTGGAGTTGTTGGATGTGTAGAGACCAGGAGAGGTTGTGAAACCTGACCCTGCTGATGGAGAGAAAAGCCAGTGTTAGTCAACCACTAACAGATCTCACGAAAAAGTAAAATAGCCAAATAGTAAAAACACAAAAGTGAAAATACTATCCTTAATTACTATCATAATGTTCAAAACCTGTATGCTGTTATTTTTTCTGCAGTACACAAAGGCATTTTTTTGAACAATTGACACAGCGCTAGCCATACAACCATAGTTTATAGGGACTATAGGCTGTCAAGCATAAAAAAGAACAGGAAAAAGCACAGGTAATTATTTTAGTATTATTTATACACTATTGATTTTTGGTTCTTTTTACATGTTGATTATTTTGATATAAGTTATTTTCATTTCAGTTATTAGTTTTTATTTAATTCCAGGTAGTAATTTTTTTTGCTCCAATTTAACGTCTTACTGTCAATGGAAACTTTCAATTTTGTTTAGTTCAAGTTTCCCCTATAATATTTTTATTTCTGCTTTATTTCAATTAACAAAATGTTTAAATAGTTTGTCAGCGATAACACTGATAATCTCATCCAGAATTCAAAATAATTTCACATTTAGTCACATTTGTTAGAGTCAATCAAATGGCATCAAATCTGAACTAGCTGCAATCATATATTTTCAAAAGACTTGAAAACTCGTATGGACTACTTTTATTGCTTTTATGGTGTTTTTTCAGATTCTGGTCACTATGAACTGTCGTTTTATGGCAATAAACAATATTTTGTTCCATAACAGTTCTCTAAAAATGCTTAACTGTATGTAACTTAAGCAATTCAGAAATATATCATGTAAAATACTGACAATATTTTAAAAACATTTTTGGTGAACTGCTCCTTTACATAATTTTAACAAGTAATTAGTGGCTCTTACAAGTGATTGTTATTTTTGTCGCATAACAACTGTATCTTCTACTGTGTACAGCATTTGAGGCTGTGCAGTATTATTAATATAGTTACAGACTCTTATACTTGGTTGCATAAACATATTCACCTGGCATCTGATAGGGTGAATATGCTGTCTGTCCGGGCTGAGGAGTGGTAAATCCAGCGCTATAGCTGAGCCCTGATTGGAGGGTTGATTGGGTTTGTGTCAGCCCTCCTTCTGTCTTTATGCCTGGCAACATCACCCCCAAATCTGTAGCTCAAGATCAAGAGAGTGGACCTGTCAATCAAACTGGATTGATACTAAAGGCTCTTTCACATAAAATCGCATATTCTATTATAAATACTAGACTATATTATCATCTCACACTGAATAAACAACACACATATATGCCATCCTTCAGCATGTTAGCGAAGGTAAAGGACCTACCATAGGTGGAGAGGCCGTAGGGTGGAGTAGTTTGAGAGTAGGGTGTGTAAACTGTGGACTGCTGCATGCTAGTGAACTGTGATTGGCCCGTATAGGCCGACATGGGAGGAGCCACGGGAGTAGAAAGAATGTGGGGGTAAGGCCTGCCAATCAAACACAAAATCAAAACATTCAGCTTTCATTTGATTAGATCAAGGGTCAGCTGCCTTTTTGACATCAACCGCCATTGTTAATTTGTCTGGTTCAACACTGTGATGACCCCAGTGAAGATGGTTAAATGTTTTTGCATTTACTTTTTTTGAATCATATTGTGTCTGTGTCATACTTTGAGGGGTAGAGAGGAGGTGAATACTGGTGAGCTGGCCGAGGGCTGAATCCACTGCTGCTTATAACTACACAAAAAACAAAAGAAGAAAAAAATAAAGAAATCAGCTAGACAGACTGAATCGTTTTCACGCACAATGGCGCACACACACATACACTTTACTAGGATGTATCAGCAGTCAGTACTGCATGTCAGTTGTCATTGGACTGAATGTGTAATTTATTACATATCACAACCATAAAATAAAATGTGTGCTGGACTTCTTCCATTTGAAGAGATTTTGCCAAGAGCCTTCA
The DNA here is from genome assembly GCA_018155175.1 of Sinocyclocheilus anophthalmus. Lineage (NCBI taxonomy): Eukaryota > Metazoa > Chordata > Actinopteri > Cypriniformes > Cyprinidae > Sinocyclocheilus > Sinocyclocheilus anophthalmus. Next base: position 108,217 of record JADLZN010007294.1, on the reverse strand, counting down.
ATTTAAATCCACACACACAAACACGCAGCTCACAGTTTTGATTGACAGCTCACAGTCTTTCTCACCAGCTGGATTCAATTTAAGAAATAGCAGAAAAAACAAATAACAGGAACTATTCTCTCAAAAATCTTCTTTCTACATCAAAGAATGTCCTTGTTTCCTCCTCCTGCCTTCCCTCTCTTCCTCTTTTCTCCTTGAGATGCAAAATCAAAAACAAATTTTGGCATTTACTTGTCATAATTCCCTTCCTGAGCTGAAACATTTCTCAGTCCCAATCATTTTCTTAATCAGTATTTGTCTTATTTTTCAGTAAAACACAATTTCTGAGGCTTTTTTAGTTTTAGATAATATTATCTATATTAATATATATATGATAGATTATATATATTATAAGTGAATAGTATATATATATATAGATATAACCCACCACACACCACACACTACACACACACACACACTATAAGTATTTCTTAGTGTTTTTGTCTTATTTGTCAGTGACATTTCTAAAGTACACACAGTGAAGTCATAGATATACTCTTTAGTCTATATAGATATTTTATAGATGTAGTCTCTGAAAACAAGCCTTTATAGAGTATATATTTATTCAAGCCTCATTTATTTATTAAAAGATTTATTACCAATGGTAACTCATGACTCATGACCTTTTTATACTTAAAACAAGAAAAGAATATGGAATATTATATTCCCTGAAAACAAGTCTGACTTACCTAGTAAATCTTGTCTGAATTCTTTTTACTGGAAAATAAGACTTTTTTTGCAGTGCATATAAACGAACATGCTGTTGTCTTCTCTATAGAGACATCACACTGTCAGCTCAAGCAAGGGTCTCAACCTTCTCTGCAGGGGAGCGCATGGACAGAGGGTTTCTCAGTCTCTGAGTGTGTGTGTGTTTGTGTGTGAGCACATTGATCTAAATAAAGAGTTTGTGGCTCTGATGACGTTAGCTCAAGGGCAGTACAAAGATTGAGGGCTCAGAGCCTTCAGCAAGTTCCCAAGCGGGATTACAGCAGGCATTCTGAATGCAGCGCATGTGAGCGTGTGTGTGTGTGGATGTCTTACCTGACCCAGTGTAAGTGTCCAGCCCAGTGTCTCCTGCCGAGTTCACAGCCTCGCTGCTGTTCAGAGGCTCAGACTTAACTTAAAGAGAGACCAAGAAAGATATAAGGCATCCTGTCTGCTGTCAAACTCCTCTCAAACCTCTCAAAATCAAACAAACTCTAAAAGTACTAAAGCAAACCCTCCAAAGCACTGTACCCAAACACTCACACACGTGCTATCATATATGTACACTCCACAAACACATGCAGTATACCATCGTTCTTCATACTTGGGGCAGTGGGCGGGGTATTGCAGCCCAGCAGCCAATCAGCCGTGTTTAGAATAGTCATGTTCTCTCCTAGGGGCGGAGTCAGATGTATAGTGGACTGTATTACCCAGTTATTTTTTTAAATTATGAATTTAGTACATACAGGTAGACTCAAAAATATATGGACACTTACATCACACTTAAAAACACTGAATGTCACTAGATTGCATTTATTGTATAGATTGGTTTATATTAATATTAAAAATAAATAAATACAATTTATAATAATATAATGTATATTCATATGTAAATGATAATTTATACTGATATATTCACATTACTATGAAATCATTTTTAAATAAATATTTATAAATATTTTCAACACTTTTCAAGCAAAACTATAAGGGATTTGTTAGGTTTTAAATGATAAAAACAAAGCTAAAGTGTTCAAAATGAAGAACAAAAATGAACATCGGATATTACTTGGTTGTCAACCACTGGTGTCAAAAGTATTCACATTCATTACTCAGGTAGAAGTATAGATACTAGGGTTTAAAAAGACTTCTGTAGAAGTTGAAGTATCAACTCAAGCTTTTTACTCAAGTAAAAGTGTAAAAGTATTGGTTTCAAAACTACTTAAAGTATAAAAGTAAAAGTAATGTAAGGAAAAAAATACCATTAAGGACAAAAGCTTAGGACGCGCCACAGGGGCCTATTGTGCACTACCCCACCTCCTCAAAAAAAAAATTTTCTAAAGGCCATAATGACTATAATGTTATATTAAAATGATAATGTTGAAAAATGTGGGATGCACTAGGCTACCTGTTTCAGCCGCATATGTGCCCATTGAAAATGAACGCATTTTAGTACAAAGCAAATACATTAAATAACCATATATGTGTACTACTGAGCATTAAAATGTGTTTCATGGAGCGGAAGATATGATGACTAGTTGCTTATAAGTATTGTAATGGTGCAAAAAGTCAAACTTCAGAGGCATGTCATCAATAACCTTTATTGGAATGTAAATGTACATCCAAGCTTAGCTGCAGGAATCTGTGAGGGCAACGGACAAGAAAACTTGTGTACTCAGGGCAGGCTTAGTAACAATTACCCTTGCATGGTTGTCTATATACAATAAACATTAGTGCTGTCAAAATGAATGATTAATCCAAGTGATTAATCAACAAATAAAAATTAAAAATAACTCATAATCCTGATACCTTCCCGGTATGTACTATGCTCAGTTCTATAGCTAATGGCAACAATGTCACATTTAACTAGAAGATCGCGTTGTCAATCACAAATGCTAATTTATTCAAACGTCTCTCTACCGAACTACATACTGTAGCTTAATTTGCGGAGGACGAAGAGAAATCACCCGTTTGATAAATGAGCCAGTAGTGACGAAATAACTTTTAAGAAATAATCTTTTTTGAGTAACAACCCCAACACTGGCTATGTACTTGCTAGAGTGTGACGTGATTTGTGTCATGTGCAGGTGCGATGGATCGCGTACAAACCAATAGGGTGTCGGAACGGTATGTTTATACTTCTCATCCAACCACAATCAAATTCACTCTTTCCGGATGGCGCGATTTATCTGGATAGGTTTTTTTTTTTTTAACAATGACAAGCCGGAATGAAATAGGAGTAACGAGGATATTTTTAAAATGTAAGGAGTAGAAAGTATAGATAATTGCGTGAAAATGTAAGGAGTAGAAGTAAAAAGTCGGCTGAAAAATAATTACTCCAGTAAAGTATAGATACCCAAAATTTCTACTTAAGTAAGGTAACGAAGTTTGTACTCGTACTTGACACCTCTGGTTGCAGAAACGTTTGTGAATAAAAATGTGATGTGATGAACTACACCTGTGGTTACCCACTGATTTCTTACATTAACTAAAAGTTGGTTAAAAGTAATTGCAGTTGAAATAGTTGAGAAAAGAGATCTGAGAAAACAGCATAAGTTTTTTTTACAAATCTCATTTTGATAGATGATATTTTGTTATCTAATACAATGAAATTTGTGAATTTTAAATTTGACCTAAGTGTCCAAATAGTACATTTGGTGGCCACTGTAAAATGTAAGATTCTATGGAAAGTTCTTGTAAGAACTGATAACATTTCACAAATAGCAAAGAGTACAACCATTACTGAAAAGTAAAAAGTTGATCAATTCCCACAGAATTCCATTATAATGAAATTCACTTTCATTAAAACAAACATTTACCAATAGTACAGCCATCATTCCTGGTGTTCCCATAATAAGAAATGACTTCATATAAATCATGCAAGGTTTCCAAAACCATATTTTGCCACACTGAGTTTATGACAGCTCTGTCAAAGGCGCATTTGCAGAAAAAACGCCTGGAATCAGTGTGCGTGTGTGTTAGTGAGGGAGAAAGCGAAGTCCTCTAAAGTAAGATGAATGAGGCTTCACTGGCAGTGGGATTCATGTTGGGATGTGTGTGTGTGTGGGCGGTTTGTGTGTGTGTGTGTGTGTGTGTGTGTGTATGGAGGGATTCAGTCTAGGCTGTGAGCTGATGAGGTAGACAGAGGAGAATGTTGAATATGTCGTTGTTTTGGCAGAAGCACAATCCCAGTGTGTGTGTGTGTATGTCAAGCTGTTAAAATCATTAGCTGAGCTCTAATCTAAATGATTTACTGAGTTCTGCTCCTTTTACTCTCTCAGTCTTCTGCTATTGTTTTATTCCGCTACATGTTAAAAACAGATGAGCTTCACCACACACACACACACACACAACACACACAGGGTCCCTTAACTTTACTTCCTCTCTTGTGTACCACACAGTCATAGCCATACTTCAAACGCTCGCTTGCTAGGGTGTTGAGAGTCTATTTAGCCATGTGTATGTTTGCTTAACGTTCTCTCTTAAAACGTTTGTTCAGCGTTTTCCTCAAGGAGAGAAAAGCAAGCGAGCGTGTGTTGACATCAGAGAGAAAATGAGAGTTTAAACGCAGGAAATAGTTTGCTGTGCACCAGGCTCTTGCTGAAACACGCACGGAGAAGTGCTGGAAAACGTTTCAGCACAAAGACACTTGTACACATACACGCTTTCTTCTGTTTTAATTAGGCCTGTATGCAGCGTTTGACCTTTGAGGTTAGTGTGAGCTCAGAGCATCTCAACACACGACATCGCCACTAATCCACCAAACCCACTCTGGACGGCACCAAAACCACCAGAACAAGAAACACTTTATCCTTGCAATCTGAGCATCACACACCACGACTGAACCCTGCTTTCAATTACAGCAAGAAACTCTACAGCGATGAACGTGGAGTGCACTGCACTAAAGCTGATTTCCTGTATTCAAAGCAATGTTTTGGTTGAAATGCCCTATTTATCAGCTAATATGTCACTCGCTCACTCATGTACGCTCGTAAGTTCTTGCTTGCTTGCTCTTTGATTTGTCGTTCTTTCATACCTCCAGTTCCATTGGTCGTGATGTTGTTGCTGAGGATGTTTTTGTCCAGTTTGGACGTGCCGTCACTGCCACTGTTAACAGAGTGCTGCAGGTCTGTTAGATCCTGCATCTCCAAGGCCCTGTGACAGACAAAAATAGATGTTTAATACATTTACACTAACATTCAGAAGTCAGGGGTTGGTAAGAACTCTTCATATTTTTGAAAAAGTCTCTAATGTTCCGCAATTCTGCATCTATCAGAAACATGTTAAAACAGTAATATTCTGAAATATTATTACAATTTAAAATAAACGTTTGCTCTTTGAATATATTTTAAAATATCATTTATTTCTGGGATGGCAAAGCTGAATCTTTAATGCATCCTTGCTAAATAAAAGTATTAATTTCTTTCAAAAATGAAAAATCTTACTGACCCCAAAATGACCGTAACACTCACTAACCAGAAAATGTGAGCAAAACCTGGCTTTTCACATTGTAAGAATGATAATATGACCCTCAAGGTTCAATGTTGTCAAACCATGGACTAAAGAAAACATCCTGTCCCAAACTGTGCATCTTCTAAGCGTTTTTTACACCTCAAAAAGCTGGAGAAAGCAGTTAATCGTAGGTCAGTTATCTAGGATCTATTGGCTCTTTTCCTCTAGAATTTCATGTAGCGACACATATATGGAATATACTTCACATTAACTCACCCATATGAAAATGAGGAACCACAATATATCTTCATGTTTCTATGTTAAACAACCTGCAATGTGAATCAAAAACTGCCTAATGTTCTCACTATCATGGAATATATTATTTTTGAAATGTAAATTTATAAACTACACAAAATACTATTGCAGAAGTAAGATTTTTTTTTTTGCATTTGGGCTAATGAAATATGTTATATGAAGTAATTATTGTATTTCAATACTATGGCCAAATATGAAATCAAGATATACAATATATAACCAAACAAATGTTTTTTAAATGCATATGTTTTCTTTGACCATATATATATATATCATATATATAAATAAATAAAAAGAACTTCAGTGTCAAATTTTATGTTAAGTAAAAAAGTAATATTAGTATTCCATGCATCCATCCATCCCTGAACTACAAAAATGCCAAAAAAAAAAAAAAAAGGGTTAGATAGTTTTGCATTGAAGCATTTAGCAGACACTTCATAATGTAATGTCAAACAGTAACAGAGCTGCTCCTCTTTCTCTGTTTATAGCATAAACATCTGCATGAAATTTCTGAACGCATCCCAAAGTACACAGAGCTCTAACACACGTTTTATCCAGGTGAAGCCATCTGCTTTACACCCACTCACACGCAATGACTTTACCATCCCTCTTTCTTTATCTCTCCCTCTGTCTTTATGTGTACAAAATCACTCACTCCCACAGTCCACTTTCTCATAAATAATACCCTAAATGGATTCCAGGGGAGAATATGGGTGTTCACTTTACCTGTTGCCTACTGGGTCTGGAGCATGGGAATCAGTGGTAGATTTCTTCACCTGTGCAAAGACCAGAGGAGACAGTTGATGTATTAGCTTCTCATTCAGTGTATGAAGAAAACATTGCAGTCTCAGTCTGAGAGTGATTTTTCAGGTATTTGACTCAATGTGATGACCTCACTGCCCATGATTTTTGAAGCTACTGTTGCCATTTCAGCATGATTATTTGCTCCACTGCAGATGCTGTCCACTGAATGAGGAGAATATGAATAACCAAAAACAAGTTGTAGAATGGAAAAATCACAATGTACACTACCGTTTCCAAAAAAATATCAAGCAGCATGACTGTTCTCAACACTGATAATAAGAAATGTTTTTTGAGCGCTAAATCAGCATATGATTTCTGAAGAATCGCGGTCAAACTGAAGAATGGAGTAATGGCTGCTAAAAAGCTTTACTATTAAAGGAATAAATTACAATTTAAAATACATTTACAAAATACATTTTAAAATCTGAAAGGATGATGAAAGTCACACCTACTAATATGCATTGTTTTGAGATTGTGCCATATTCGGCACATTCAATATTACGAGTTTACAACATCCTCTAACTCGTCAGTAATATACATAGCATAAATCTTTCTGTCTCTTCCCCCTACACCAGGGGTAGGCAAGTTCGGTCCGAGAGCCGCAGTCCGGCAGAGTTCAGCTCCAACTCATGAAAAAAAAAAAAACTCAACTGCCTATAGCTTAGTAATCCTGAAGCCATTGTGGTGTGTATGTTCTTTGTTCAGGTCTGTGTTGATTGGGTTGGAGATTGAACTCGCGGACTGCGGCTCTCTAGGACCAAACAGGGCTACCCCTGGCCTACACACACATAAAATACATTCTTTCCCATTCTGGCAGTTTATCTTGGTTCTTACTCTCCATCACACTCAATATTACTCAATACTATGGAGTTAATAAAACCACGACTGCAACTTTCCTCTTTGAATTTGTCCTTGTGATCAACTCTCTCCAAATCTACTGTTTCTTTCTTTCTTACTGTCAAGATCACCAGCCAAAACCACCAGCCATTATTCCTACTATTTTACATTCACACAGAAACTTAACTTCATGTATATTTTTTTCATGCTTTACATTTGAATATGTATATGAATATTAAAACACAACATACTGTAAAACAAAAGGAAGGATCAAAGAATGCCACAAGTCTATAAACTTCTCACAATCAATTTACATGGTCCTCCCCTCCTAAACCTGCTCGTAGTCATCTGGGTCTTAATTGAAAACACACATGCAGACCTGTGTGTGAGTACACATGCACATATATACATGTGTGTCAGATGTAGCGTGTGCTTTTGGGGAGAATGTTTGGAGTGTGCAACCAGCAACTCATATTCACACACATACACTACCTTTGATAAGTTTGGGGTGAGTAAGACGTTTCAGTGTTCTGAAAGAAGTCTCTTATGCTCAATGAGGAAACATTTATTTGTTTAAAAATAAAGTAAAACTTCTAACAAAAAAAAAACAATCTACTGACCCAAACTTTTGAAATAGCTAACTTTCCCCTTTGTTGAGTTTTTTCTAGTTCTTTCAGTATATGCTGATTCGACAAATGAACTTGGAGCATTAAGTCTCCTCTCAGAAAAGTGCCTGTGGTTTAGGCTCATCTCTCTGGTTCTGGGGTTTGATTTGTGCGGAGTACGGACACACCCATTATGGTCTCCTCAAATTAGCCTGACACATTCAGGGACAGCAGGTGAACGGTCGATCGTACACTGCTCTAAGCCTACTGTAAATCTCTCTCGGACTGTAACTACTTCCTTGTCCCAGCAGCATCTGTGCTCTTAGAGCTGTTAATAGCGCGTTTGAGAGCAGCCCAGCAGGATCCAGCTCCCAATGAGGCCTGATGGTGAGCAATGATCTAAGACTGTTTAACTGTGCGCCGTTTATAGATTTATGAAGTGAAATTAGTCATTCTTTGGGAGGCGGTTTGAAAAGCAACAAGCAAAGGTCACCCTGCTGACCTTCATAATCTATAATACATTTCATAATTGTTTCACACATATTGTTTTCCCCCCAAATTTAGAAGCATGAATCGCCAAGTTATTTATATGACATTTACATGACCATTCCCCATATTGTGAATAAAGCCAAAGCTAAATGATATGACAAACAGTAGGATTTTTAGAAAGGTAACTTTAAAAGATAAAAAAAAGAAGAAATATTAGGGAGAATTAATGAATTATAAATATTTTACTGCCATTGTGTGAATAATATGTAATCATGTAATCCATAAAAAAGTAACTGTAATCTGATTATAAGCATTTTAAAATGTCTATATTAATAGATTTACAAGTAGTTAAATTTTTGGAATCTGATTACGTAATTCAGGTTACATGTAATAATATTAATTAACCCGCACTGTAATAGTAACATTGGTTTGTTCAGTTTTTATTTATAAAAAACTGCAATTGGAAATTATACAGATAGAATATTTATTCATACATTCATGAACAAATATTTTTGCCAAAAATTATAGTATATGGTGCAAAACATTACTGTGTTGAGCTTGTTGAAGATGGTCTGCAGGCCTAACCAGGTGAAATGTGGCCAAGATACCTCTTAAACAGTCAACAGACCACCATGACCATGTTGAGAGACCAGCTAAGACAAGAAAACCAGTTTAGGCTGGTTTAAGGTACTTATATGTGAAGTGTTTGTAATTAGTTGTGAAATTGACTAGCAATTTGATGCGAACTTAATTTGTTTCCACACCACATTTTAAATGTAGCCAAAACATTTAAGAAACAAGCATGCAAGGGCATTTCTGCTTACTTCTATATGCAGATTCTGGCCTGCTTAGGGTACAGATCACTTTCACACACACACCCACACACACACACAGAAAACAGTCCCCCTTTTCTTGTTCTTTTTTTGTGCTTTCAGTATTATGGTTATCAGCGCTGTAACTTTATACTCTTCCTTTCATGTAAAATACATTGTTACCTGTGCCCCCACCCCTACGTCCCCCAACACACACACACATTTCAGCATATGCCCCTGGGAGGTGTAAGATTATCTGATGTGTCCCCTCCCTGAAACGCTCTTCTCTAAAGGTAGGGGAAGGCAACAGAGAGAGGAAGAGAGAAGAAGAAAAAGGAAACAGAAAAGAACAGAGAGTGTGTGACAGGGCTAAGGGCTGTATGTAATGCACACACACACACATGTAGTGTTTTTTCAGGGGTATTCTCGCATCAGGGACAGTAGTTTAGTCGGTATATTTCGCGGCGTAGAACATTCAAACTCCCTGAGGACAAATCGAAAATAAGCAAAGTGAAGAAACTAATAATTAGAACAAGCACATCACACGAAACAGGTTCACTCTGGACAGTTATTCAAACATCCGTGTTCTCAAGTAAAAACTAATAAATTCATTCCCAACAAAGATTGGGTTTTTATCATTTTATTGTGATACTGGGTTTTATATAATTTATGTAAAAAAAAAATGTAACATGGTAGTAAATGCAATAAAATTCTCTATCTCTGTATATAAATTTAAAATATGAGCCTCTGCAAATTTTTTACATATACAGTGGGTACAGAAAGTATCAGACCCCCTTAAATTTTTCACTCATTTTTTTTTATATTGCAGCCATTTGCTAAAAATCATTTAAGTTAATTTTTTTTCCTTCATTAATGTACACACAGCACCCCACATTGACAAAAACACAGAATTGTTGACATTTTTAAAGATTTATTAAAAAAGAAAAACTGAAATATCACATGGTCTAAGTATTCAGACCCTTTGCTGTGACACTCAAATATTTAACTCAGGTGCTGTCCATTTTTCTGATCATCCTTGAGATGGTTCTAAACCTTAATTTGAGTCCAGCTGTGTTTTATTATACCGATTGGACTTGATTAGGAAAGCCACACAACTGTCTATATAAGACCTTACAGCTCACAGTGCATGTCAGAGCAAATGCGAATCATGAGGTCAAAGGAACTGCCTAAAGAGCTCAGAGACAGAATGTGTGCAAGGCACAGATCTGGCCAAGGTTACAAATACATTTCTGCTGCACTTAAGGTTCCTAAAAGCACATTGGCCTCCATAATCCTTAAATGGAAGACATTGGGATGACCAGAACCCTTCTTAGAGCTGGCCGTCTGGCCAAACTGAGCCATCGGGGGAGAAGAGCCTTGGTGAGAGAGGTTTAGAAGAACCCAAAGATCACTGTGGCTTAGCTCCAGAGATGCAGTCGGGAGATGTGAGAAAGTTGTAGAACGTCAACCATCACTGCAGCCCTCCATCAGTCAGGGCTTTATGGCAGAGTGGCCCAACGGAAGCCTCTCCTTAGTGCAAGACACATGAAAAAAACACCTGAAGGACTCCAAGATGGTGAGAAATAAGATTCTCTGGTCGGATGAGGCCAAGATAGAACTTTTTGGCTTTAATTCTAAGCAGTATGTGTGGAGAAAAACAGGCATTGCTCATCACCTGTCCAATACAATCCCAACAGTGAAGCATGGTGGTGGCAGCATCATGCTGTGTGGGGGTGTTTTTCAGCTGCAGGGACCGGACGACTGGTTGCAACGAGGGAAAGATGAATGCGGCCAAGTACAGGGATATATTGGACGAAAACCTTCTCCAGAGTGCTAAGGACCTCAGACTGGGCCGAAGGTTTAACAAGACAATGACCCTAAGCACACAGCTAAAATAACGAAGGAGTGGCGTCACAACAACTCTGTGACTGTTCTGGAATGGCCCAGCCAGAGCCTGACTTAAACCCAATTGAGCATCTATGGAGAGACCTAAAAATGGCCGTCCACCAACGTTTACCATCCAACCTGACAGAACTAGTGGAGAGGATCTGCAAGGAGGAATGGCAGTGGATCCCCAAATCCAGGTGTGAAAAAACTTGTTGCATCTTTCCCAAAAAGACTCTTGGCTGTATTAGATCAAAAGGGTGCTTATTCTAAATACTGAGCAAAGGGTCTGAATTTTTTTTATTTCAGTTTTTCTTTTTTAATAAAATCTGCAAAATTCAACAATTCTGTGTTTTCTGTCAATATGGGGTGATGTGTGTACATTAATGAGGAAAAAAATTAAACTTAAATGATTTTAGAAATGGCTGCAATATAACAAAGAGTGAAAAATCTAAGGGGGTCTGAATACTTTCCGTACCCAATGTATACCTTAGGTTACAATCCAGCCTACAAAAATTGCTGAATATCTTGCACTTTATTTATATATTCGTAATGGTTCCTTATTAATTATTTTACATACAAAATTATATGTAAAACACTCACATAAGAGTGAAGTTTTACCAGTATATCAATAAAATATAATTTAATATTAGATATAACTTTTAATTTTTAAAAGTTATAAACAAAAGATTATTGGAGGATATTTTACAACCACTTCAGTCTTCAAAATTCACATTTGATTCAATGTGCTACTAACTGTTTATTATTATTTGTGAAATTTACTAGCAATTTCTGAGTGTAAAATGTTTATAAATAAATTTTTTTATAAAGTTTATACCACTGAAAGCGTTTTTATTGTGCCTGGAGTGGGTCACTTCATGGATGCAGACATGTTGAGATCACATGACCAGCCAAATACTAGTATCCTTATGTAGACGACCTGTTAAATAAATGAAAGAATGATTGAATACAAACAATGCATTTCTGCAATGTCATTAGTAAATGCAAATTTTAGCATGATGCCTCCATTACACACTAGTATCTGCAAAATATAATAATACAGTCATAGTCAGTCATACAGCAATGTTCTAGAACAAATATGTTTTTGATCAGTCCGATCCACTAAAATGACCAGTTACGGCAGCAACCCATATGTTGGACTGCTCCATTTGCATGTCAACCTGGTGTATAAAAATTGAAAAGGTAGCCTATATTTCGCCAGGGGAAAGGGGTCAGAGGGAAACTGGACACCAGGCCAAGCCCTATAGACAGACACACCTTCGCAGCTTTGAATGAGTGTGTGTGTGTGTGCAACTACGTGAGTGACGCTGTCTTTCTCTTCCACTAGCTCATTGATTCATGTATCTTTGTACAGCAACCAGAGTGTTACACACATACACACGTTTCTATACGTGTGCATTGGAGTGTGTCTGTATCATCTTAAGAAATGAGCTGAAACTTTATATAAAAAAGCACTCTAGCATTAAAGTGCTCCCTTCCCCTCTGATTGCAGCAGAAGAAATGCTGCTTAATTATTCATGAGTTCTTGTGCTTGTGTCAGCTTTTCGTTAATTATTTAAATTAATCTCATTAGCGAAAGGCCAGGTTTCAGGAGCATTTAATTAAATGATGAATTGCTTCCCAGATGTCGACGTGCTTGTTAAATAATGTGCTCAGGCTGGACCCAAAGCTGTCAGAAAGACTCACCCAAAACTGCACACAAGGACCACCATTGCGCACATTAGTGAAATTGTACTCCACAACTTAATGCAGTTTTTAAGATCGCCAGGAGAACCGTCAAATAATCTCTGTGTTTATTAATCAATGACTCTGCATGACTGTAAAAACATCATCTACATCCAGCTTCAGGAACGAATATAGTCTGCTCAAACCTGCAGCTTTGTTTTGACAGCTTGTACTGATTCAAACGTGATTGGAAACAATTTAGTATCATCAAACTCAACGTCAGTACTGGAATACCTAACATTTGTATTAAAACTTAAGATCTGGAAGGATCTTGAAGAAAACTTAACAGCTATGCCCTTACAGTGGAAGTCGACGGGACAACTTACAACGACTGTCTTATAGACTTGCACTGTATGCTGTCAATGCTTTTTTTTTTTTGTTGTTTCTTTCTCAAACTAAGGGGCATAGCCAAATTATTAGACTTGATTCAAAAAGTTTAAGGTTTTAATGTTTCTTATGCTCAACAAGGCTGCATTTATCTGATCAAAAGTAAAGTACAGTAAAAACAGTCATATTATTACAATAAAAAAAAAAAATTCTATGTAAATATATTTAAAAATGTAATTTATTTCTGTGATAAAAGATAACTAGATATGAAGAGTTCAGATGCAAAAGCTCTAAGTGCATATGAAATATTATATTATATATAACAACATATTATAATATATAATATATATATATATATAATATAGAAGTATTTAGTGTACACTTGTAATCAATTAAGTGCTTGCTTGCTGAATGAAGAAAAAAATACTGACCCCAAAACATTTGAACGGTAGTGTGTTTTCTATAATTATAGAGCTGAATTTGTGTTTAACCATCCTTTTCAAACCCCAATACCCAAACTTGAAATATCTTCATTCATTGTACATAAAGCATCACTTGCTACACTAGTTTACAAAGCTGTTAAATGTGATATGTTTTAAATTTATGTGTATCTTCTACACATGGTCAGAACAAGTGAATTAAGCCTACTAACTCAAGTGAGATGCGTGTCGATTTACAGTGTAAAAGACAAGCAACAGGTGTAAATAACCAACAACCATCAGGTAAATGATAATTTTGTAACGAGTTTAAAGAGAAAAACCTATAACAAGCCTTTTCACGTCAGCGAGATGCCAAACTTCAGTTCATATCTGCGTTTCAGTTGCTGTTTGTTTTGATGTTAAAGACAGTGTGCTTGTTTTGCTATAAAGCAAGACCTACTTTTTTCCACAGTATACAGAAGATTCATAAATATTACTGTGTCGGTTGTTAGTGGTTATTTGCTGATTACACTTAAATTGGGAGGTGTAAATATGTGAACGTGAAGCCGTGCTTTCTGTTCTCCTCTCTCTGCCTCGTCCCCTCTTCCTCCCTCTCTGTAGGTGTGTGTGTGAGTGTGTGTAACCCGAGTCCTCTCTCTCTGTCTGTGGTCTCTGCTCTGGGGCTCTGGGGCACAGACTGCACCAGAGGAAAAGGCTGCAGCTACACCCCCCTTTTCATTTTACTCCTCTGCTATTTTCTTCCAGAACCAAAAGCATTGATCCCCTGAGTCACAAAATACCCCCCTCCCTCCCTCCACCCACACCTCAATCTCCCTCTTCCTCTCCTTCCATTACCCCAAACACCCCCAGATCGGTATCCATCCTCATCTGGATTATGGACGCCTGTCTGTCTTTCCCAGAATGCTCATGCACGCACGCGTATGAAAAGCACAAGCACGAGATGTTGCAACACATTTGCAGGACTGTTTTAATCATTAATCGAATGTTACTGAAATATTATTTTGCAAACAAATTTAACACAAATGCATTGAAAACAGGCCGAAATGGTTTCAGCGGTGTGTGTGTTGTACTGTCTCTATGTGTGCGTATGTGACTCGTGGTGGCCATATGGCTACTGTGCTTGACATTTCAGCTCACATCTGTTGTGTATTAAAGACCTAATGCTGCTCAGTACACACCTGGGTGGCATTTCCGCACGCACTCATTCATGCACACAAACACTCTCACACTTCAAACCGCACGATCAAACTTTTCAATTATCGCGTAGTGTAGACCAGTGTTTCTCAACCTTTTTTGCCTTAGATACTGCAACACAGCAAAACTAAACCAGAAATGTGATCCTCAACTGATTCTTTACTGGAAATCATTCAGCATTATCATTCATTTTACTTAAGAGGGACCATTATTTACTTTTTTTACTATTTTGGAGTAACTTTCTCGAGAAACAAATGCAACGCCAGTACGTGAATACATAACATTTGTATTGAAACAAAAGAAACCTACAAACACCCTTAAGAAACATATAAACACACATACAAAGACTTTTCTTGTCAATTTCTGCCAATGCAATTTTTGTTTCTTCCTCAAACAAAGGGACAAGACATGCTTAAAAGACTAGTGTAAGATTTTTTTTTTTAAGAAGTCTCTTATGCTCACCAAGGCTGCATTTATTTGATCAAAAACAACAAAAAAACAGCGATATTGTGAAATATTATTACAATTTATTACTTTAAAAAAATAAATAAAATGTACTTTATTCCTGTGATGGCAAAGCAGAATTTTCAGCAGCTATCAGTCTTCAGTGTCACATGATCCTTCAGAAATCATTGTGCTGATTTGATGCTCAGAAAACTTCTCTTGTCATTAGCAATGTTGAAAACAGTTTTTGTTGAAACATGATACATTTTTTCATGATTCTTTGATAAGCAGAAAGTTCACTTTTGGAGACACCTTCTTGAGAAACACTTAACAATAAATGCTTTAAGAAATGTTATCCAATCAAGTAATGCATAATAAAAAAAATTATAATATAATTGATGCTACAGTTAGTTCTGGTCCTTCAATTTGATTGGCCAAACAACATTCCAAGAGTGCTGATATACAGTAAATATTTAGAATAATTCCTTATTTTTTGACGTGGATGTAAGCTATTTCCTGCGAATGAGAAAGACTTTGATTCATTAGCCACTATATGTAAATAACAAAGAATAATAGTGCAGTAGATGGTAAAACTATTTGCACTACAAACCTGTGTGTTTATCATTACAGAAGCCTTGCACATTCAAGTTACAAATCATCACGCCTGCACTTTCATTAAAAATAAAGTGGATAGGTTTAACAAAGCAAAATCAATATCTTCCCAAGTGCCTCCAGGGATCTGCACACCCCTGATTGAGAATCACTGGTACAGAGAGTCAGCTGGATGGGATTTTACCCACACATATCCAAATATACAACACATACACACTCTTCAAATGATACTGCACAATACACTGGCCAATTCTGAATTTTCTGAATTAGCGGAGTGATGAATTCAGTACACAGACAATGAAAGAGAAGAATATCATCTTAAAGCCATAATGTTGTAAAACACATCTGAATAGTGTGTTGTAGTTCACTTACGCTCTGTTCATTCAGCTCCTGTGTATTCTCCATCAGTTGTACTTCCACTCCCCTCGACTACAGTCCAGACACCTGCAAATGAAGGATGCTTTAAAATCGCCATAAACACAATAGAATTCATAGGCATCCCTCTCTCGTTTCTGTCTCTCTCTCTCCCTTTGTGTCTGTGGGTATATGCGTGTAGGAGGGGAAGGAAGAAGTCTGGTAACTTCACTGTATCATAGCCAGCTAGGCTGAAGTAAATATCATTTACAGAAGTAAACATTAAACAATGGGTTGAGAGAAATGTAATCAATGTAACACACACACACAATGCACTCATACAGTACACACAAAAAGCCAAGATGTCCAGGTTACGGCGATGCTAGCATGGCAGTAGTCACTAAAAACATTGATGATTTTGAGTCCCCCGTTGAAGCCCCTTCCACCCCCATCCCAGCCTTCATCTTTATCTTTCTCTCTTCTCTTCCCATCCTTCCCCTGCCATTTAAAAGCTTGAAACTTCTGTAAATTGCTTTGAAACCTCCTGAGGCCTCAGTAATGAAAAGCACTTTTATTCAAAAACTCTTTGTAAGACCTTGAAAGCCTCAGGATGCGGAGAATGGGTTTATTTTCTGTCCTGCTGCAGGTTCCAGACCTGTGATTTACAAACCTGTCTACGATTTGCTGTATTTTTAACATTACATTTGTTTACATATCTCAAGAACAACAAACTGTAAAGAAAATAAAGAAAATAAAGAAATAAATGAAATGCACAAAGAAAAGATTCATAAATTGACCAAATAAAATCTTGAATTAAAGTCTAGAAATGCTATTTTTGTTTAGCATGAAAAGACACCAGTGTTCTAATGCTGAAAGTATATCACATTTTTTTTATAAACCAAGCAAAACTGCTTTTTAACTTGACAGCCAGCATGCATTCTTCTTGTATGCAACTCGGCTGAACTGCCCAAATTTATGTGAATTGAAGACTTCTGCCAAATCATTTTATACAAACACCTCTAAACACAAAAAAACCATCTTCATTGAAACAATTTTTGACTTTGCTCAAAAACCCGAAGGGTCTTTTTGAATAGTCATGATGCGTCTGTTTGGGAATATGCTTTAGTTTATGGTAGCCTATATCCATTACAATGACCTAAGAACAATGGATGAAAATGGGAAGTCCCCACAAGCATATGTACTGTATACAAGCTTGTTTGTGTGTGTTGGATGTGCCTGTTGTGTGTGTGTGTGTGTGTGTGTGTGTGTGTGTGTGTGTGTGTGTGTGTAAGTGGAAGGGAGAGAAAGAGTTGAAGGGCACAGTTTGAAGAACAGATCATTTGAATTTTTCATTTGCTTGGTGAAGCTGTGTTCTGAAATTCTAGCCTTTAATGCTCAGGCAGGGGAATGAGCTGAGCAGCATTGATTTTTACTGTTATCACTCTGTGCCCTCTGAGCCCACTGTCCTCACACACACACACACACACACACACAAAAACTTTGGGTTTTTTTTTTTTTTCCTTTATTAGCCTGGTGCGCGCACACGCAGACACACACACAATGAACAGACGGACAGCCAGCAGAGGACACATTACACTAAGCATGTAACTGAACCATTGAGCTGAAATGATGTCCCTTCTGTCAACACAAACATTTTTCAAAAAAAAAACACTGATTATGCAACAACGGTCCCAGACCAAAGCATTTGATTAAGTCAAACAAGGAAAACAACATTTAAGGAAACATTCTGGGGATTGTAAACGGTCCAATTAGAGAAGATCATTCCGTCTCAAAATAACAACGCCAACGCGCTTTACTGCTATTGTCAAGAAAGCACGCGGAGCGTTTAGTGGCGCGGCATTCTGCGCGCGATTCGACAGAGCCGCGGCACGAGAGCAGCGCACAGGAAAGCCAAATACGCCAAAGCTTTCGTTTTCCTCCCTTTAAATCATCAGCGCTCACTCCATTGTCAAAACACACCGCCTATTACTAAACAAGCTGGACCGGGAACAAATGGTTTTCAATTGAGCAAAAGAGTTTGTCTAAAGGGATTTTTTAAATGAACGCATAGATTCATTATTCATTGTTATTAGAACGGATTTCACTATTTTATTTATATAGACAGGCCTCAGGTTTAATGTCATTGCCTAAATGTCTTCTCCTCCACCACGTGAGAAACTTCTAACTTCCAAAAGGTTCCAGCTAGATTCATTTCTTTAATTCTTCAGAAAACCATCCAGTCTCTGCAAGATAGGTTTTCGTTTCCAAAGAACCACAGCTCAACTTAGGAACTGTACGTAGTGAAAAATGTTTTTGATACTTTAGATGCCACAAATAACCATTTATGAATCTTAATTTTCAAGAGTGTACTTTCCTGACAAAATGTATGCATTATTTTATTTATTTATTTGACTGTTTACTGGATTTACTACATAGTAGGCTAGTTGTAGTCGTTAACCGTTGTGAAATTTAAAATGGCATCCAAGTGCAGATCTTGAAAAGACATTTTTAACAATTCAGGGTGTGATGTTACATAATTCTACATGACTACCCTCTTATATATATATATATATATGTCATGTTTTTTTTTAATTAGGCTAATGACAACAAACGTTCAATATGGCTGACGAAAGCAGTAATGATGCCCATTTACAGATGTGTAACTCTCAAAATAACATTCAGGACAGATTTTTTTGTCAGGACAGCAAGAAGAAACACTGACTTTTTTTTGCAATTGAATCATTCATCCACTAAAGAGAACTGTATGAGATCAAAACAAAGGCTAGACTCTACAATCTACTTAGGAAAAAATGCGTTTAAAATGATGTCCCACCAAAACTGTGCCTCGTAAATCCGTCAACCAAAGTGTCCTACAAACTTTAAAAATACATGTAAAACAGTCTCGAGTTTTTCCCCAAAATTTGAGGCCTGGAGTTGGCCAAAGAGGAGGTCACTGATGTTCTCTTATGTAATTGTTGGCTAGTACACTCCATCATATTACCAGCCACCAGAGCGACCTGTGTGTTGTGAATTATTTCGTGTTAAGTGTGTAATCTAATCCGGTCTCCTTCTCCGGTATCGGCTCGAGCAGCTATCGACAGCGCGAGAAAGCGACCAATGGCCAACGCGCAGTGAAGCGGCTTCAGTGTCGGGATGATATTCCCGTTTCCTCCGTATCAGATACAAACACAAACTCCACGTGCATGGGAAAACGGACATGGACGCGCGATTCAAACGGATACGGGAATCACCCAACAAACTCAGAACCACTATTCAGTAGGCTTTCAATAAAAAAAAAAAGTTACAATAAACAAATAAATTAGTCTACTGTTCAAAAGACCTCTTGAATATATGTGAATATAATCACTGCACTTCGTCCATAAAGTACAATAAAATCAAATAATAAAAATAAGAAGCCAAAAATGGTGCGCTTTCTGGAACTCAGTTTGAAACGGATTAATGTAAATCCCTGTAATCGAGAATAATGAACATGTTATAATGTGCTAACACTGTAAAAGGCATCACTGTCCAAACATTTCCCCCATCCATTTAACTTTGTCATTTCTCGAGTTTTCAACGTTTCAAATCTATTTTCTTGATCATCTTAATCAAAAAAACAAAAAGTACAATAAAAAAGTGTCACTTTGGAACCACTTTGACTATTTAATCATGTTCAGGCAGCAGTTTTCATTTCGAATGTTGACATTTTAAAGTGATAATTGGTAAAAAATAAAATAAAAAAATAGTGCCCATAGGTTTTATAGGTGGTCTAATGCGGAATGCAGAAATTAGTCTACTCTGACCTATAACTTCAAATTTAGTTCACCTTTTATGAGCACCAATTTTCTCAGACGTTTAAATCACGTGAAAGTATCAGGCTTGAGCAGGTGCTTCAACAAACTGCTCTTACGCTTGTAAACTGCTACATAAAATATTCAGCGAAACTATTCAACTTTTCCAAAAAAAACATACAAACAAAACGCTATTCTAAATGGGAACTTACTCTTATGAGTTGTGCGTTGCTACGATTTCCAAACTCTCCAGAAGGTCCGTTCGCATTCACTCTGTTGACATGCTCATCCAAAAATATTCAAGTGGTCGAGCTGCGTGAAGCGCGAGAAACAGCTCGCGCCAGTCAGTGCACGCGCTGTCAGTGAAGCTCGCGGGGAAGTCCTCCCTAAGTTCATGAGAGCTGCACCGGCCGCACCGGAGCGGAACGCTCCAACCGACAGATCACCACTATAACCCAAACTCCGAGGAACGCTGACTTGCACTAGCCGTGTTTTCCCCTTTAATTTACGCTCCTGAAGTTAACTTGAGCACACGCGCACTCCGTGGTCTACTTCATTATTAAAGTTCTCTTGCAGCGGCGGAGCGATAGCGCTCATTGATGCGCATGCGCGCAGCTGCCACGCGTGGTGCTGCTGTTGGCTCGCACCCAAGCCAGTAATGGGGCACAGCACAAGGGCCAGGACGGGGCTCTTATTAATAGTTTCGTCCGAGTGATCAGCACAGTTTTATTTACCACCACCACACAACAACAACCAAGTCAAACCCTTGTCTTGGGATCAGATTCACTCTAGTATTGGACTTCCACTTCCGCGATAAAAGAGAGCTCCTCTAATGAACATTTATCAACACTTAGAGCAGCCAAACCACTAAAATAGCTCAGGTTTATTCAGTCAAATATTTAAAACTTCCTAACATGAGGGTGGAAAAAGTCACGCTAAAATTCAGCGTGAGAAAGAAACAGGAAAACATACACAGCAAATGACCACCCTTAGCCACAAATTGGCCTGGAAAAAAATATTTACATAACGGCCAGGTAGTCTCTGTGAATGTTGTGCAGAAAAAAATAGCAAAAAATATTTAGAGAGTCTAAGTATTGGTTTAAGAGCAATACACCTCAGAGAGCGAACAGACTGTGGGCAAGTAACAGATTTTTTTTCTTTTTTTTACATCTGACCTCTAAAATCTGTAGTTTGAGCAATGAGCAAAGAAGAAAGACTAAAAGAGTGCAACAGAAAGCAATAAAGCTCCACTATGAAGTAAATCGCTGCTTGAATGTGCTCAGTGATTACTGCTATATTAGCCAGACTCCTCCTCAAGCACTGAAAAATGATGCTCCTGAGGGCCACGTTTGACTGACACACTGTTACAGAAAGAAAACAAGAATTTCATGCTGTTGAGTGGACTGTAACTAGCAGGGGGCTGCTGTTGATCTGCAGGCTTAACTCCACATGCTGCATGAGAATTTGGCTCCATAAACATCAGCAAAGAAACAACATTTCCCCATTCACTCAAAACACAAGGGAGACAAGCACACACCTCTGCTCGTCATTTTAAAAGCGCTTTGTATTCAAGCGCAGTTTAGTGGAATCAAAAGTCCGTTCAAAGGAACTGGATGATTGAAAGCTACTAATTAAAAGAACAAAATTAAATGAGTAAAAAGGTCTTTAAGAGCAAGTGCAGGCAGGCCGTACTTTTTGGGGCGTGTGCTCAGCGGGGTCTTATTTATAGACCTGTGCAAAACTTTTGGCTGCACACTGCACTGTGCTGACGCGGTAGAACCAGAAGATGCCTGTCAAACAAAGAATAAAAATACACCAAGAGGGGCGCTAAATGGGGTGGCGTGAAGATGCACAGTTTATGCCCCCCCCTCCCCCACAGCGCACATAGGCCCATGTTGCCCAGATATTGCGCAATAAGTGCATGAAAAACAACAAGTGCAGCATGAAATCTTCATCTGTAGTGTACACAAAAAAAAAAAAAAACGAAAAAATTCTGTTATTATTTACTCACCCACATGTCGTGCAAACTCTTATGGCTTTGTCGTTTGTGGACCACAAGAATATGTGTTTTGAACAATGTTTCAGCTGTTCTTCAAAGAAAATTGATCCATACTGCTCAATTGGTATACCCAAAGTCTAAAAGCCCGTTCATATCAAGGTTGATAACAATAAAGAACACTTTTCTGAACAATAGTTTTTTTTTTAGCTGATGAATGATAGAAGCATTCAGAATCAGAACAATGGTGAGCAAAAAAATTTTCAACAATGTTGAAAACAATGTTCCACAGAAAAAAGCAAGCATTCATGTTTGGAATGATATGAGGATGAGTAAATGATGACCCGGATTTCGTTTGCTAATTTATGTTTTTCATATTTAATGAACTTAATTTTAAACCAAGTTGTAGCACAGAGAGCAGCAGGTTGACATTTATTGAAGTCTCTGTGGTGACAGTGATTAACTTTGTATAATTAAATATGACTGTTTATCATCTCTAAAGGCTTGTTGGTGCTCTGCACGGCCAACATCGTCCGAGTTCCCCCTCCCAAAAATTTGTAAAGCGCCAGTGTCTGTTATTCGAGTGTAATTTATGTACTGTGGCTTGACAGTGCAGTAGTTCTCCTCTGCATTTTCAACAGTGATTCATGCATCAATGGCGGACTGTAATGAAAAGACATTATTTAATAGATTTCATTAGTATTTGAAGTGCTGTAACCGTACTCTTGATAAGTGTAGAGAAGGGCGGCAGGGGAGGACTGTGGTCACTGAGCCCCAGAGACAGGCTCCTTAAGTAGGCTAATGAACTCGGCCTGGCCGTGTGGGCTCTGATGGTTCCAGCAGCTGCCTGCTCGGGGAACAAAGGAAATATTTAACACCTCATAAATTCTGCTAATACCTGAAGAAAGGAGCCCAGAAAATATGCTCACGATCCGAAGCACTTACAGAGTGAATTCAGCGAGTCGTAAACAATCAACAGAGGCAGAGAGAGCAGAGGAGAGTGTGACAGAAATACTTCTGACATGTTTGTTATTTTAGAATTGTCGCTGATGTAGACGTCTTGGTATCAGGTTCCATGGGTCTTTGAATGTAAGAGAGAGAGTGAAGTTTCCTCTGGAAATTGTTCACGACATTTCCTCATACAGTACAATGCAGATGTTTCCATTTGACTCATTTATTGTAAGTGTCAGTTTGAAAATAAGCCGACATGTCTATGTACATGAGGGAGAGTGTGTATTTATGTGTTTGTGTACTCTCTGACTTCTGTTTTTTTGCAAAGACTGGATACTCTGGGTCTAATCATAAATATTTGGAACTAACAGAGCAGAGTTTCATTTCCCATGCTTTAAATCCCACTGAAGCACTTCATCCTTCATTAAGGCAGCAGCAGCAAACAAATAACACAGACAAACAATCTTTTTATCAAACTTGGTATAATCGACTAAAAGGGCAAAGGTCAAATCATTTAAAGACTTTCACCATCCTCCCTAAACTAACAGAAATGTGGAAATAAAGTCTGTGCCGGCAATTAAACTAATTTTATATGTGACTATGCGCTGTCTGGAGGTCACAGCGGCGATGCATGATCTAAAGTTGCACATAATCTGAGTTTAGAGGGCACATCACATCTGAACAGCTAGACAGAGAGAGAGAGACATAGGGGAAGGAGAGCGACAGAGAGGAATTGTGTCTGTGTGCGTGTGTGTGTCCTGTCCAGCACCATTGTTATTTCATTAGGGTGTAGGATTACTTCCATTAACTCAGCATGTGTCGGCTGGACCTAAAGAACCTCTCTCTCACATGGACTTTCCATTAAAGTATCACAAGGCAAGCTTAGTGCTAAATGAATAAAGAGCTTGACATGTACCTTAAAGATGCAGCAGAGCTCCAGACCAAAAAAAAAAAAAAAACGTACATAGGGACCCAGGCTGGCGCTGGTCCAAAGTAAAACAGGTGACAAGCCAAAGGGTCCGAACTACTCTACGCATGCTCCAAGCCCGGCTTTTGTTGGCAGGAAGACCTGGGGGCCACATACCGATGTCCGACACTTGTTACGTCGTCTTCTCGAAACAAACGATTCCATGACACGCTGGTGCAACTCCTACTACTGTTGAGTTCACTCCTGGTGAAACCACCTACAAAGCATCGAATTGGCGGTCGTGGAAAAAGGGCCACGTACCGTAAGCGCGGCATACGGACACCAGGGGAAAATTCCGTTGGGCCACGATAGAATGAGCGTGTCGCAGGCGTGGGGTGCGGTGGTGCTGGGAACCTCAGCCGCGAGGCGTCGCCCAAGAGCTGGGCCACTGGATGGGGTATCATAAAGACCAAAAGACAGCCAAGCTACCGGTGTGCCGAGGGAAGGGCGGGACAACCAACAGCGGCCCACACAGAGATGGGGAAACGGCAGAGGGGAAAGCGAGGCACAACGGGGGGGGGGTGGGAGGGCACGCGGGGACCAGGGGGGAGCTCGCAGGGGGGGAGCCAAGGGGCGGGGCAGCAGGGATGGTCCGGGGGGAAGGCAGACGGGGGGGGGGGGGGGGGACGCAGGGGGAGGAGGCAAGAGGACGGGAGAAGCAGGAGGAGGGACCAGACCGCCTGGCGCAACAGCACGCCAAATCGCCGCGGGCCAGACGGGAGCTCGACGGGGGCAGAGCGGCGCTGGAAGAAACCCTCAGACACTGGAATTACACTGGCAATTGATATGTCTCTGGAAAGGTAGCAGAAAGGTTATATACTAGAGAATGATGTCTTCATAAAGCATTAGTATGTTTGTGTAGGTGGAGAAGAAATTATCTGACATAACCAACATCTGTATACTGCCATTTTAATGACTGCTAGAATATGAATGCATTCAACTATGTTAGTCTGGTGAACTGAACAAAACCACATCTTTGGCTGCCAATAGAGTTTGTGTCTGACTACTAACTTATTCTCTGGTGACTGAAGTCAGAATGTGCGTGTCCTCACAGTATATACAAATTAGCGGGCTACCACAATTTAAAGTTTATGAGCAGTCATGGTGAAGAGCTAAAAAACTGAAAGTGAATTAGATGATTTGTTAACCAATGAGTCATGATCAGAAAGTGAACCCATCTTTCCCACAACCCCCAAAATAATGTGAATACAGTGGAATGCATGCAACTCCCAGCATGCTTTGAGACTGTGGCCCTGCGTTCGACATCCTGGCAAATAGTGACCATCTCTAAGGATAATATGCGACTTGCTGATCTCAAACTCTGCCTCTTTCTGATAGAACTTACAAACACATACAATGCTCTTCTGTCCAAGACCTGCGAGCAAAAGCGTGCACAATGTTTTCATTGCTAATGAGCGCATGAGGGGAAATAAACACTGATGGTTATATTAGCAGAGACATGATCAGAAAATAACTGCATGAAAGAGTGAGAAAACAGAGTGGTTCACATGTTTCTATTTTCCATTAGAGGCACATTCCTTCAACATGCCTTAATAATCCAACTAATTAGCCTTCCGAGCTTTAATTATAAACTTCCAGCACGAATATCAACAGAAATGTTTTCATTTTGATTCTAGGTGTGGTATATCTCCACTGCTAATGACCTCATGTTTGAAAGGTCCCCAATTACTCTCAACTTCAGAGTTCAGTGCTGGCAGTGACAGAGAACAGGTCTGCCCGACCAGCTCAAAAAAAAAAAAAACATTTCATACCAATGACCTGCACCTGCAAATATGACCGTAAATATTTTGTGAAATGTCACTGTGAAATTAAATTGACAATTACGAGCCCGGCGAGAGTCTTCAGACACCAAATTAAGACAAAGCCAGAGCCCTCAATAAATCAGTCTGACTAAAACGTACAAATTTTGGATTCAGCTTTATATCATGATCAGCTTTTGTATGTCTTACTGGCTTTTTAGCTGCACAAAGTGGGAAACTGTGAATCACGATTATATATAACATTAAGTATAAACAGCATTAAATTGTGCTCTGATTAATCAACACAGCAAAACTATTTTTTAGTTAATCAAAACTTTCAAAAGACTTCTCCAGATGTTTCATGTTCACTCACTGTCTTGACAAGGGGTTAATACAAACTCACCTTTCCGATTTTACAATTTTTTTTTTTACAAGGCATATCAAACTTGTCCAAAATGAAAGTAACTTGGCTCTTCTTCAGAATTACCCTGACACGAACTGGAACTTTATATGCTTTTTAAAGTCAGGACAGCCTAGAGGGACATTGTGCAATTTCAAAGATCTCTTTTTGGTGGTGGTCGGCTTTACAGAGATGATAAGAAATTATGGGGTAACAGTCAAATTGGGATTAATACGCAAAACGAGCCAGAATCAAACTCGTGACTCCCACTCCTAGAACACGGATCTGACTTTGGTGAGATCTTTGAGGCACTTTAAACCATATCAGATTATGCACATTTATTGAGCATGCATTGGAAATGCCTCTCAAATATCACTTTCTAATTATACCTCCTGAACTCAGGCCCTCAAAATAATGCGATAGGATCCTAATAAGTAACTTGCATGAATTGCTAAATCTGAAATAACATCATTGCATTAGTACAATTACCAGCTCCTTTTATATATTTGGTGGTCCTTCTATGCACAAATACACATTTGAAATAACTATTTGATCTTTGGTATAATCTTTTTTTTTGGTTTGCACACATGGCTCTTGGATATCCTTTCTTGCGCCACAAAAATGTAAAGATTATTACCTTTATTTAAAAAACGCAACCCAGCAACTTAAAAGTAATTTAAAGTTGTGAATGATTCATTCTTTAACATTTTTTTCTGACCTTGTAACTTTTAATTAAAATATCAAAACTCGATCTTCCGGTGAAACTGACTGGTGATGTATACCAAACTTAAATCCTGCTCCTTTCTCACAATGGACTGCAAGTTCACATTCACATCTGCCTCAATTCAATCAACAACCGATGGATTGAACCAAGTCCCCACCCCCACCACACATTTCTCCTCTTTTTTCATATCTTTTGTTTTTAAGAATCAGCTGGTTTGTTTCTCACTCTCTGCTACTAGTTTCATGTATTAACTTTCATTTACAATGATCAAACTACACGTTGCCGTAATGGTTACACATAAGCTCCAAATCTGTCAATGAGCGCAAAACGACCAATTAATTGTTCTGAGCGGTCGAGGTTCCAGTGTATAGGATGAGCACACAAGCGGTTGTTGCGGGAAGCCACTACAATTAGAGCCACTGGGTTAGCTGGGAATACTGTAACCTCTCTTCTGACTGACCCTTGGTTAACTATCTCACCGTCCTAGACCGTAAGCCAACCATATACCGCTGCTTGACACAAATAAAAAAAACTGGAACCACAAATAATTCATTTCCTGTGTTTCATGTGTGTGGGTATGTTTGTGTGTATGAAAGAGTAAGAGAAACAAAGATCAAGAGACAAAAGACTGAAACTGAGGATATCAACCCTTTAATTTACGATGACATTAAGATTTAAACAAAGGGAAGGTTTTACTGGGAGGGTTGGAATCTGCTAATTTACCATTTCAAATACAAAAACCCATACTGCCCTCTCCCTGACTTGCACACATATCTAAACACGCATACATACACAAAACCAATCCCCCCAGCATTGGCGCCAGCATTGACACACAAACCAGAGAGGGAGTCACTCTGTCATCAGAGGAGCAGACCGCTGGACAAACACTTTTGTGGTACACTGACCACTGATTTGATTGATAACCTTAACTACAAACTAGTGATGTCCGATTGTTATTTTGAAACAGATCTTTTTAAAAATGATTCAAGTTTTGTATGTCGCTTGACTGTAAAGAAAAATTTGGATAAATAACTTTAGATGGGAACTAATAAAAAAAAAAAGCAGTGTTTAACTAAAATGTATTTAGACCATGTAATCATTTTTTCCTTCAAAATACCATTGCTTATACAGTTATTGTTACTCATAAAAACTTGTTATTCATCATAAAAATAAAAAAATGACAAAGACTCATAAAACATTATTATTCTTTTGGTTTTACAGTAAAAGCAAAACTGTAGTGACGTTTTCGTATTTTGGTGGAAACTATGGCTGCCATGGACATTTTGTCATTTTTAAGTGGGAGACTCCAGAGAACAGAATGAGTGTTGATGTAATAAATTAGTAAATCATATTTTGAACCAGTTGAGTTCACTGAAATAAACAGTCTGAACAAACCAATTCACTAGAATACATTTTACTTCCCTAGGTTACAACAAATGCATTATCAATTATTGCCAAATGCCTGTAATAACTTAACAATATTGTGATAAATGAGGGAGTGCAAAATCTGTTTGAAAGCCATCATTATTTTTGCAATGTTTGGTCCCTTTATGTTCATATGGTAACAAAACAGATTCCGTAAAAATGATTACTCGAGTACCGTGTACAAATAGTTTCACTATTAGCCTAACTGTTGTTTATCATCAAACAATATGAAATCCTTCACTATTCAAGTGTAAGGGTGTTTTAACCACACGTACACAAGCCATTTAAGCTTAACATAAAAAAAGAGCTAATTGTGATCTAAAGGCCACTGTAATGGTCAAGTGTGCTAATAATGACAGAGTTGGCTGTTTTAACCCCAGTGAGGCAGTCGATGCACAGGCTCATATTTCAAATAATGCCCTCGCTTCATTAACAAGGCTGCAACTGAACAAGTGTGACCTGAAGCTGGCTGACTAGGACCAATACATATCCTTGATTCAAGAGGTCAAGGCTTATGCTATCAAGGGAGTGCTAATGATTTTTTCATTAGCTAATAGAAGCTCCAGTTTCTTTTATGCCTGTGTGTTTGTGAGTGAGAATTTAAAAAAAAAACTGTGTAACTTCTATTATTATTACATTTTATGACGATTATTATGTCCTGCAGCAAGTGGAATGTCTATGACTTAAAGGGTTAGTTCATCCAAACATGAAAATTTGGTCATCATTTATTAACCTTCATGTCATTCCAAATCTGTAAGCAGTGTTGGGAAGGTTACTTTGGAAATGTAATAGCTTACAGATTACAAGTCACCATATTTAAAGTGTAATAAGCAGTGTAACTATTTCAATTACTTTATTAAATTAATGCAACTGATTACTTTTTACAAAAATCAGACTTCAGCACCTCTTTTTACTTTGAGATCGTTCTGAGGTTAAATGCTGATTTCAAATCATAAGATATAGTTTAATAGCTATGATATTGTTTTTGAAATCAAATCTTTACATAGCTATGACAGGAAACACTGGCATCTAATTAAGCATATACCCTTTGTAATTGTTAACATTTTCATAAATAACTAATTAAATTATACATTTTTTTTTTTTTTTTTCTCAATAAGGTAACAAAAGATTTACATTATTTTCATTTTGTTAATAAATTATTAACTCTGTCAGGTACTAGGGTCCCTTTATTTTAAGTTCCTTGTTTACAGTATAATTACAACTGTAAGGACTGGTAATACTGATAACGACCTGTATTTACTTTTGTTAGGTTGGTCTTAGGTTTACTGCATGGAATGTGTGCCTAATTTATTGTTTTATTATAATAGTACGTAACATGTGAACGTGTACCAAACACCGTAGTGTACATATGTTACCATAACTATTTTCTCCCCAACACTGTCGTATGACCTTCTTTCTTATGCAGAATACAAAAGATGATATTTTGAATCACACTGGGAGTCTGAACAACACTGTGGACCCCCAATGATGTTCAAGAATGGACAAAAAAAAAAAAAAAAAATGTTCCACAAGAATGGAAGTCTAACAAGACTGGGAAATGCAAAGGTGAGTATTGATGACACAATTTTCTTTTTAAGTGATTATCCCTTTATCAATATATTCAGAATTATAGCTAGTTGATACACAAGCAATAATGCTATTCCATCCAAAAAGGCGAACTGAGCTGTTTCCTTTTTGTATCTCAGAGACATCACATACTTGTCGGTCACAAGCTCCGACTAATGTTTTATGACATACACCTGAATTTGATAACACTCCCCTACCCTTTCTGATACCTCTTAATTCGCGAATTCACATATCCGTCATACCCACTCGCCCTTCTGCTTTAAGAAGTATATGTTTCCTGTATCATTTTTTTTTTGATTACGTGCTGCGAACGCTCAGAATCAAGTCGAAAGTCATGTTACACCTGACTTCCTCAAACCCCAAAACATGGTCCCAGGCACAAACAATCACCCAGCCCACCACTCCACACTGTCTCCTCTTCACACACAAATCATGCCCTATTTCTAACCATGCAGTTCCAAACTGCATTAACTTGTTTACCTCTTTTTGCCCCTGGAATTACCTCTCTCTCTCTCTCTCTCTCTGTTAATGCATTCTTTTATGTCATCTCGAGTTTCCTGGATTCTGCCATCACCGTGGTAACCCCTCCCTCCTCTGGTCCCTCAGGTCCAGCCGGATGGGATGCTTTTGTGTAGCTGCCACATTTTTGGGGTAAAATGATCCCGTCCCCTTCACCCACACACACATACACACTCACACAGTCTGAGTATTTGCACTTGGCATCACTTCAAAATTCAGGATTTAAAAAGCATAGAGAGAGACAACCTCTCACTCATGAATACTTCAGGCTTCTGACCAAATTCATACGTTTAAATATAATAAATCATTACTTATATTTATTCAACCACGCTTGCACCATCTGTGTTGCAGGACATCCTGGCTCTGACTGCCACAACAGCTGCTAAGCACACTCACGGGTACGAACAGGGACACCAGGTGTGTGAGAGACAATATGTATGCCGCCGTTTACAAGGAATGTTTGTCTGTTGTGTCTCTTTCTCCCCTTCAAATGATAATCGCCATAATCTCAGAAACCTCATTGTTATAAATATTGTGTTTCAGCACATTTATTCCTGATTGTGCACATTTGTTTTCGTGCCAGTTTAAGAATGTAGGTGTGTGTTTGTGTGCACATTTGTGAGCATCCCTGGGGGGGTCATACCGTAATCCTTCGGTGTGTCTCTGGCAAACGTAGGTCCCTGAACATCTCTAGTTTCTCTTAGAAAATGATCTGATTAAAAAAACTCCTTTCAGTCTGGCCCGTCCCAAAAACAGACAGCTTCAGAGAAAAGAAAAGAACAGAAACAAAAGAGAAAGAGCGAGTGAAACGAAGACTTGGAAATGGGACAGAATAAGCCATACCAACACTTAGCTAGAAGCACTTTCAAGCTAGAAACCACTAGACAATGGAAAAAGCTGCAAATAACATACACCCACACACTAATGTTTTATTTTAAGTAAACGGGTCATTAAAGAAGTGTTCATAAACAATTATATAAATATATATTACAACTATATAATAAATACACCTGTATTATGAATAATTTGTATATAGAAGTACATGGAATTACGTTTTTATATCTATATTTTTATGACGTGGATACTCACATTTCAGTTCGGTATACCTCCAGGCCATTTTGAATAATACAGATTTTTCAGACCTACAGAGTAGTGCCAACAGTAAATACACTTTGTTGTGGCGCATGTTGAATATTAGATTAGATACCGGGAATTATACATCAAATAAGTCCTTGTAACGAGATACTTTCCAAAATGACACCTTTCTCATTAAATTTGAATTGGTGAATATTTTAGTTATGTGCAACAGGCTGATCTGATATGGCACTTACGAATTACTGTTCCCCGGCCAATAATCCAGGAGTGATTTGTACCAGGAGACTTCCCGAGTTGTGACCTTTTTGTCTTTTGAGGCATCATGGGATGGAGTCTTTGAGCAGGCAATGTGTGAATGACATCATCATTAATCAAGATATTTTTAAAAGTTGATAATGTGCCGCGTTATAATTAAAGCATTCTTACTAAATATCCTCAAACAAAAAAAGTTGTGAAGAAGTCGTGGGCTGTCAAATATTAATCACGCATTAATTGCTCCCAATAGGTTTTTGTTGACATACGTGTCTGTATATTTATTATGTATATATAAATACAAACCCATCTGTCTCTTTAAGAAAATTGTTACTTTTATTCTATATCAATTATATATCCATATAGACATTTATTGGATCGATTAATCGCAATTAATCATTTGAAAGCACTAGAATCTTGATTAAAAAATCATGTCACGTCCTCACCAATCAACTAGTTTAGTGGTTTCCAACCCTGTCCCGGAGGCCCCCCCACACTGCCTTAGCATGGTTTCCTTCTCTGCACACCAACTACACACTAACGAGCTGATGACCTGAATCTGTGTTTTAATGCACATGCAAAAAGTGCAGTGTTTGGGTGCCTCCAGACCCAGGGTTGGGACCCTAACTAGTTGATTGGACTAGTTTGTTGGATGCAGTGTTGCCAATTTAGCTACTTTGTAGCTAGATTTAGCGACTTCCCCTTTTGAGACTTTTTTCAAAAGTTTATGGACAAATATAGCAACTTCTTGGACAAACCTTATCTAATTTCTCATCTTGCCCACTGATCTATATTCATCTTTTTATAGATCAGTGAATTTGCCATTATGAAGTCATCTAGCTACCAGTTTTAGCTACTTTCAATTGAAAGCAGTTGGCAACACTGGTTGGACGTTTTACCTCTATTCCTCCTCATTTTCCATTTTGTAATATCGATAAAGTACATCCTGACTTATAGGGCCCATTTATGCCAGCTGCCAACGATTAACACGGCCAATTGACCTCTCACAGATTTCTCTACACATCTCCAATGTCAATGAGCAGGCAAGAGGCAATAAGTAGACCTAATTTAATCCATATAAATTAGACGAAAAGTCTCCGTAATCCCGAATTAATGAAACTGTCGCGGCCTCGTGCTTGCAGCGCAACGCTTGATGGGTTTTGGCGGCAAGCGCGTGCACTGGCGTGAATTATGTGCGCCGTGCCCGAAGCTCGTTCCCGCGTGACGCGTGTAACTCGAGCCCGCGCCGCGGCCGCCGTCAGTCAGAAATACAAAATCATTTGTCCGCAGCGAGCGCGCTGCTTGATTAAATATTAATAGCGGGAGGGAGACTGTTATCCGGTGTCGCGTGAAAAGTGATCCTTGGCCGCTCCGGAAGGGCATCGTGGCCTCATGGGTGGACAAACGGAGACGCAGTGAAAGAAGCAAGTATGAATACTTGAAGCACTCAATCGAGGAACTAATAATGATAGTTTAGTTAGTATAAAGTCATGTTGCATCATTTACAATGCATACAAACATCAATACTAAGTATAGGCTACCAAGCCAACATAAACATGTAGTATGGCTACACATATAAATTAAATATGTTTTATTTTATATTTATAATACATTTTTAGAATATTTAAGCATAAATTTAACCTTGTGATTAATTAAGTGATTGACTAATCAGGGTTATCTCTCTCATTTATCCAGGTACAGTGGATAAACATTCCCATCCCACAAAGGATCAGAAAGTCCATCTGAGTTTATTTTTCACTCATTTTTTCTCTTTTCCTTAGTACCTCACCTCAATCGAGGAGCTAATAATCATAGTTTAGTTAGTAAAAAGTCATGTTGCATCATTTACAATGTATACAAACATCAATACTAAATATTACCAAGGCAACATAAAAGCCTATAAATATATTCTAAAAAAATGTATATAAAATAAAAAATTAAGCATGATTTTAACCTTGTGATTAGTTAAGTGATTGACTAATCAGGGTTATATCTCGCTCATTTATCCAAGTACAGTGGATAAACATTCCCATCCCACAAAGGATCAGAAAGTCCAGCTGAGTTTATTTTTCACTATTTTTCACTCATTTTCTCCTTTCCTTAGTACCTCACCTCACTTCCCCTCTACCTCTTCTTCGATCTGTCTCTCTATTGTCCTCCTCCCTCTCTGTCTCTCTCACTCCATCCGTCTGTCGCTCTTTCTCTCTCACTCACTCCTGTCACTGTTTCCTTGATTTGACCTTCACCATCTGTTTTGAATGAGAGCACTGTTCACTTTTGTTTAAAGGAACGCTAAAATCAGACATTCTCCCTGTCTCAGCCCAAACACAGTCCGTTCATTGCTGGAGAGTGGGAACCTCACCCGCTCTCAATTATCTTCAGAATTCCCCTCACACACACACACGTTGGCATGCTTATGCAAAAGTACTCTCAAACACATGCAGACTTGACGCTTCTATGCACACGTACAAACACAGGGCACATGATTGGGGACACCCTGGAATATCACGGAGGTGGAGACATGAATGATTCCAGTCTTTAGGTTGGGAATTCCAGCTTTAATTGGATCCGTGTGGCTATCAGGGAGGTGTATGCTTGGGCAGAGAGCAGCACACATCGTAACATATGCACACACACACAGCTGAGCTTCAGTTAAAGAAAGTTGGTGCAGAAACAGCAGTGGTTGTTATAGTGCTGGATAAAGTCATTTGTACAAACGTAGGCAGGCAGACTGGACAGAGTGAAATGAGAAAGACAAACAAGCATTTAAAGGAATATTCTGGGTTCAGGCCAGTTGGCACCAAGACAATAACTAAAATGATAACGATAAAAATATAGTCTTAATTTTTTTCTACATTTAAAGGAACAGCAGAATCCACACCACAACTATAACAATGCAGTGGAACAATATCATTGGAATCACTTTCAAAATGATTTTTTGATGCATGTTTAAGGAAGTATTCTGTCATCATTAAGAGATGAGTGTCAAAGTAATGTTCATAATATACAGCTGTACAATAATTTGTAAACATGTATTCAGTTAACGAAGATCCTGAGGTAGAAACAGGAAGGCAACAGCTGAAGAACTATTTGATCAGATATAAATGTAGTAGGTTTATGAGAAGCATTATGTGAATGCTTAGCTAAGAAGATGTGTATTTAATTGAGATTTAAACCAAGTGTGTTTATGAGAAAAACTTGACACCTCAAATAATGCACAGAAAAATTAATGTAAGCAATTTTATAAAATGTATAAAGCCCTCATTCACTTTTATTTTTAAGTTCCTCACTGTAACCTCAAATTTGTGTATTTTTAAAGACAATGAGGGACGAGTCAAAACTATTTTTGTGGTAATCAATATTATGCCACAAAGGCTGTCAGCTGAACTTAACTTGTATTGAACCCATAATATTCCCTCAAAAATATTTCATACATTTAAAAACACCTGCTTATTCTCAAAGGACAGGATTCGCAGTGAATTACTCTTCTACCGCACCACTCAATCAGTAATCACCCCCACCTGGACAAACATTTCACACCCTGTACACACGCTCACGGTCGTGTTCCTGTAACATTTACCTTGTGTGATACTTTGAGCAATTTATTCTCTGCACTTTCATCATGGCAGAGTTTACAAGAGTTCATGATCCACCCCTGGCTGCACACTTATCCAAATGAGTCAAAATACACAGACACACACACATTTACTTCAATTTAAAATACACTTTCTAATGAAATACTTAAGAGATGAAGGACAGTCTTTGTGTGTTTTTAATGTGCAGTAGGCTTCTGGGTTGAATTTAAAGCTCTTGAGTCTGTGCATATGGTGGCGGGGGCAGTTGAGAAGCTGGTCAATTTCACTCAAATGGAAGTAGTTTAGCTTTGATTTACCAGACACAGGCACACACAAATGCATTACTAACACACTACAAATACAGACTCAGCTGTGGGACTAGACTGGTGGTGGTGGGGGTACATACTTCTACAAGCATGTACTCATGATTTTTTGGAGTGTGACTTTACAGCTTTATCTTAGTTTTTAAAATTATTAATTTAATAGCTGATATGCAAATACGCATACATGCACGATTGCCCTGGAAAGCCAAGCTAAAAGAAATAAGAGATCATACTGTAGTTGACTGTCTGCAGTCTTACTGCCACCCAACGGCCATTTTCTTGAACTCTTGGTGACACAATTTAGTTGTACTGTGAACAACTGTATTATAGCTCCCTCTGCAGGACATCCAGCACTGAACGTTTCACGACACATTGCAGTAAGGATAAAAAAAAAAAGTTAAAATACAAGTTAAGAACGAAAATACATGATTAAGAGTTGTTTCAACCCAACTGTGGGTCAAATGTGGACTGACCCAACTTTTGGGTTACAAATTTAATGTAAAAATTTAACCCAACGGTTGGGTTAGTCCATATTTGACACAAAGTTGGGTTGAAACAACCCAGCATTTTTTAGAGTGTAGTAATTTTTTACAAATAATTACAAAGAAGCGGCAAGTAACACTTAATTTCTTTTGTAAAAGTA
Organism: Sinocyclocheilus anophthalmus; assembly: GCA_018155175.1. Taxonomy (NCBI): domain Eukaryota; kingdom Metazoa; phylum Chordata; class Actinopteri; order Cypriniformes; family Cyprinidae; genus Sinocyclocheilus; species Sinocyclocheilus anophthalmus. Next base: position 72,153 of record JADLZN010007294.1, on the reverse strand, counting down.
CTCCAATTATCACTGTATTATTAACAACTTTTTTTAAACAGTGTAATATACAGTCACTCCAAAAATAATCCCAATATTATGTAAGAAGTGTTTGCTAATAATTAATAGTCATTAATAGGTCATATGAATTAATTAATTAGTGATCCCCATGAATTCAAACACCACTAACATTGGATAAAAAAAACAAAAAACAGGATATTATACGTCATAAACTTTATTTCGGTTTTATTTGTAAATGGATGGAACAATAATTTATATGATTTTTTGAGTTTACAGAGTTTAAATCTTCATCAGTAATAATTCAAAGTGGTCCAAAAAGGGCCAATCAACACATTACTGCAGGTTGTTAGTTTGGATTTACTTAAAATGTAGGACAATTAAACGTCTCATTTTAAAAGCTTTTCCGTTTTAGTTGGTTGAATATTTTTAGTATATGCTATAGGCTTCTCTTGCACAAGCATACCTACAGTGAAGCAAACTCTTACATTTGTAAGTATTTGTGACCCTGGACCACAAAACCAGTCTTAAGTCGCTGGGGTATATTTTGTAGCAATAGCCAAAAATACATTGTATGGGTCAAAATTGTTTTCTTTTAGCAAAAATCCCTAAGGATTAGTAAAGATCATGTTCCATTAATATATTTAGTAAATTTCCTACTGTAAATATATCACAACTTAATTTTTGATTAGTAATATGCATTGCTAAGAACTTCATTTGGACAACTTTAAAGGCGATTTTCTCAATATTTAGTTTTTTTTGCACCCTCAGATTCCAGATTTTCAAATAGTTGTATATCGGACAAATATTGTCCTCTCTATCCTAACAAACCATACATCAATGGAAAGCTTATTTATTCAGCTTTCAGATGATGTACAAATCTCAATTTTGAAAAATTGACCCTTGTGACTGGTTTTGTGATTCCAGGGTCACATTTGTGCCTTCATTACTCTGCGGTGCACTTGGTCCTAATCCAGCCTGCAAAATGAATACATAATGCTGTAGTGTTGGTTTTCACTTCTCTGATGTAACCTACAGTAGTGAGACTGATTGAGCTCTTCAGTCGCTGTTCAGTGTCTAGGTGCTGAAACCTATTGTGTCATGATTGATGCATTTCTCCCACCGTACTCACAAAAGAACATTTTAAAGGGTCTTGGTCATTTAGTTTCTGTGTTGTTTCATGTCAAGTATAAATAAAGTTGTTAAGCCACTGGAAAAACTATTAAAGGAACGGAGTTTTGAGTGAAGGGTGACATACCAGCTCAGATGCAATCCAGGCACGAGCGGTTTAACATTAGCCATTTAAAACCAACGTCTAAGACTCATCATAAACTTTAGCTGACACACACGCACTCTTATCTGGAAGTTTTTAGTTATGTGCATCTAGACTACATGCCAATGTTCCCTCTCAAGAGACTTTAGGACTATAAAAGAGAGTTTTGGGCAGCCGTCCAACAAAACAATTAGCCATATTCTCGCAGCGCATGGGAATCCAGGGTCCACTTTATCTTTCTAATGACCGACCCTCCCTGCCTCCTCCTCCTCCTCCCGCTGCCGGGCAGAGCGCAGCTGACCCGGCCAGTGTTCAGTGTTCTCTGCGGTGGTCTTGAGGTGATGGAGCGCCTCGACTTATCCGTGCTGATATATATACGATGAACGTGCGCTTCGCACAGGAAATAAGGGAACTCCTTCAAATTAAGAAAAAAATGCTTTCTTTTGATTTTCAGATGATGACAGAAAAAGAAGACGAAGAAGGGGCGAAAGAAAAGATCTTTCTGTCTTATTCTCTGAGGGGAGGTGAGGGGAGCTTTCCAGCATCCGTGAGAAAAAGATGTCCAATAAAACTTATTAGCGTGAGATATAAATATTTTTTACATCCTCTGGAGTGCCTTTAAAAGTCTACACAGAAAATACCACTTTAATTTTCTCAGCAGATTTAGAAAATTTTATAAAAATAATGCTAAAAATAAATAAATAAAAGTATGGTGTAAGAAAAGTCTCTAAAAAATATTGGCGATATGAAAAATAGAAATCTCGATTGTCACAGAAATATTCAAGTTACTGCTCCATTTGGTGCTTAAATAACAGGCTACAACTAGCCTACACCTGTATTTGCCAATGGATACGATGATATTATGACTGATGAACAATAATAATGTATTAACTACCTAAATAATCCAAAAATTATTAAAAAAAATTTGTGCTAACAACACTTGAAAATATTTTTGTTTTTTTTTACAATATAAATTGCACAGTCAACCATACTTCAATTTTAAAAGCTCCTATTAAGTAGATAAATACGGACTACAAATAACCACTAGGCCTATTGAATATATTTTCTTGACGAATTGCTAGCAATTTATGTTTTTTGCGTTTGATATATAACCTTGTGTGATTTAAGTGAAATTGAACGCAAAATCGCATTAATCATAAACCACCATGCATAAAAAGCAAAAGGATATTTCTGAGGGAACCCAATTAGACTTCAGGATAGGTCTTCAAATTGGCGTCATGACAGCTCTATTTTAATAGGCTAATAAATGTTTTACGTCAGTCTGGATTTGCCATTAACATATGCTCAAATAATGCCGAATATTACTGTAGATTTAAAAAAAATAGTCAAAACAATCATTAAAAAAAAAGCATAAGCCTATAACTAAATAGCATAACCGAAACATCTCATTTAAAACCATTAGGCCTAAAATGTGTGCGTATAAAAAGTATTCCTATAATCATATCTTATTTTAAGACTTAATCAGAAGATTTCACAATGTTTAGATCTGCTTTATTGCCCAAGCGCGCGCGCGCGCGTGTGTGTGTGTGTGCGTAAGCCTCCCTCTCTCTCAGTCTCGCACAGATCACCCCTCAGCCTCTCCTTACAATAACAGCGCGTGATGGATGATGGCGGCGGGCTTGTTATTGTCTTGCGCCACCACCGTTTTGTGTCTCCGCGCGGATTTCAGTAATTCTGCGAGAGAACAGTGATGACTAGTTTAATGTGGAATACAGTTATATACGCGGGGACAGTGTTTTTCTGAGATGTGAGGCCGCGGCGTGGCTGTGACATCGGGCGTCCTATCATCGGTAACTCGTGCTCTCGCGCCCCTCAGAGGAGTGACGCATAAATATCTGTCCGCGCGCTATAAACATAACGGTCACAACCCCGCGCGAAATTAAACAACGGCTGCACAGCGAGATTAAGAGCCGCGCGATTTACTGGTCTAAAAACAACTGACCTTAAACACGGACCACGACAGCCTACATTTTTTCTGGCCTGACTACTTAAAAAAAATTCAGAGTCGGGGGAATTAAAAGAGTTTTTGGAGAAGTTTCTCGATCTCTGTTAACTCAGAAGCGCTCGCTCTGATTTCCAAAACGGTTAAAGCCATGCTTATCTGATGACAGATATATCATGATAAAGAGAAGCTTTACGTTTCTTCCGAATAAGGGAATTAGTCATGTTATCTTCTGCAGGCAGGGTGACAGGGTGACATGTCTTCTCGCCAGAGATCTTGAGAGAAAAAGGTGGAGCGAAATGATAGCAAGGTTCACACAGATCAAAGCAAAGTGAATAAACATGAACTCTGTCCATGCTAGATCAAAGAGGTAACTTGCACCACTTGAAACTATAACATATTTATTTACAATTATTTTAATGCCAACAGCAAAGGCGCGTGATGTTGTGACACTGCGTCACCAAAGCCATATGTATAATGATTTCTCGTGTTTTTAATAAAAAAGTGAGGACGGAATCTTTATAAAAACAGTTGCATAAAATCACACACTGTTGCCTTGAACCAGCAAGGCCCACGTGTGAATATTTAAATAGATATCAATTTCTCTTTACAGGAATGCGAGTGAGGATGTTGTCCCCAGGTCGTGTTATTCTTTTTTTAATTAAAATATTTAAAATCGGTCCATGTTTTAAGTCCATCTGGTGTCTCAGGAAGCTGTAGTCCCACATAAACGTGTAGAATTGAGCATTTCTTTAAGTTCATTTTCTGGTTTGCCCGCCACCATAAATGGCCACGTCTGTGGAAAAAAAATATGAATGAAAGTTCATTTAAAATCGGTAAACACACCAAATAACTGTGAACTGATAACTTATGTTTGCTTTTAATATGTATATATGGTAAACATAACCTACATAAAGTATACACTGAGGATATTCCATACCACTTTGTCAAGTGCTACCGTCTATAAACTATTGAAATAAAAAGCAAGATGGTATCGGTCAGGTAGCATATCATTTCTGAAGGACTAATAATTTCCAGAACATGTCTCAAGTATTTAAGGACTGATATTTTACCATTTATACTCTAAAATTAAAATTCTGTCTCCAATTCGTTTGAAATACATTCAAAACAACTCAACGCACTAAAACTTAAAATGAGAAAAATTTGCCTCCATTTTGTAAGTACATTCAAAGTGTTGCCAAAGTCAACTTTTGGAACATTGAAAATCGAACTGAAATTTTGAAAACTCATAAAAACGGACAGAAATTGCTGTTAAATGGCTGGAAACAGAGTGTGTTACATTGTAGCCCTACATACTGTATAGACCATAAACGCATCTTGCTTACTGGGATTTATTTTCTTTTTCAAAAAGGTTTAAAAAGTCCCTCACCAGGTTGACTGGATGTATGTAGCCATTCTCGTATTTGTCGTTGGCGAGTATCTGTCGCAGGTGCGCAATGTAGCTGGAGGCCAGCCGTAGCGTGTCCAGCTTGGAGAGTTTGGTGTCCGGCGGAACCCACGGTAACGTCGTCTTCAACCGGGAGAATGCTTTGCTGAGCACGCGCATCCTTGCCCTCTCGCGTGCGTTCGCCGCGTTCCTCTGGACCTGCTTGCCCTCTTGGGCCACACCATTAGGCGCCGATTTACGCATGGCGGCTGATTTGCGCCTTTTCCCCGTGCATTCTGTAACCGACGCCCCTTCGCAGTTGGAACTGTCCTCCGTGCTCTCGTTTGATGTCCCCGGATCTTTACCGGAACCGAATTTCAAAAGACCATCCAGCAGCTCAGACTCGTGAAATTCATCCACATCGCTAATGGAGCCGGTGGACATGTTGAGCTGGAGACGAGGATGTAGAGGAGAAAAGTTAAGTCTGAGGAGATGCGAGTTTGTAGCTCTCTAAAAGGACCTGGAGATAACGCGACTTCCTTCGGAGCAGAACCGCGTCATGCGCGAGCTGAGTATGAGCGTAACTTAACTCACGAGCTAAAGGATCTTACCATTTATCTCTTGCGCTCAGGGGCGTAACCCCCGCACGCGGCAACATACTCCATAGTGGAAGCAAACACTAAACCTGCACAGATAATCACAATGGTGCACCAGTTTTGCAGTGATATAGTGTTGTGTTGTCATTTATCACGCATGCATGTATACAGAAACAGAAAGTGGTAGAAATTGTATGATTTAATTCACGGTGCATTTTTAGGCCATTCTGAATAATTTGGTGCATTAGTTTATATTCTATTCTATTATAGCATAAGCATAATTAAAATTGTACTTCATTTTTAATAAAAGTATTATTTAGCATATTATAGTCTGAGTGTATTACAGTTACTCAATGGCAATAAAACCACAATAAGCATACATTCATTAAATAGAATAATACTAAAAAAAACAGTTAAAAGCATTGTAAATGTTTCCAATAAAAGATCAAATGAGTGTTTTTCAGAGCATAATTCAGCCTCTTCCTTTCTCAGTATTAGTAAAACATTTAGCCAGAAACGTAATTTTGCCAAGAAATGTAAATTTTATATTCTTATTTCCAAAGAAATGTCTAATCATCAGAACTAAAAAAAACTGTAACAATTGCTTTCCTTTTTTCAGTATATCCAATTCAGATTCAATTATTAAAGCAACTAGCTATTTTCTTTTCCAAAAAAAACGTTTTTACTTAATGATGATAATAATAATTATTATTCAAACGTTACATTAACATTTAATTCTGCATTTTTATTTTTAACATTTTAATTTTATTTTGATCTGTTGGAATAGTAAAATAGCTACACATTTATATATTTATAACTACTGACAGAAGTAAATGTTTGTGTTCACGCTGAGCATCATTTGCACAGGCTCTCTAAATTCCTTCGAGTTGTCAGGTGGCATTTGACTGAGGATTGTAATGGTGGGTCAATAACGGTTGTGCGCGCACTGCAACAGTGGGATTCATAAAATGGTACAGTGGTGACCCCACGCGTAATCGCGCATGGCTCATGGGAGAGTCCGTGCAACTTTCAGCACCGATGCCCTCTAATGGGATCCCACAAGAAGCGTCTCAAATGGCCCACTGGCGCCTCCGGAGGGGCACGTGAAATGGATACTCCGCGTCCCCAAACCCCATGTTTTGCTTTTTTAATGCTACCCCACACCCGTCTCTAATACAACCGACTAATTCAAGCCAAAACATCCCGATCTGTGCGAGCTCTAAGTGGCGCGGCTGAAGGCGACTCAAGAGTGGTTTTAAATCAGGTGATGATTGCTACGACACACGCGGGGCATCTGCTCTCCTCTCAACATGTTAGTCAGTGCCCATCATCCTTAGATGCCCTTAGTTATAGTAACGCACAGATTAAACGAATGTGTAAAATTACAAGAAGAACGAGACGTCCACGTGCTAATTGCAAGCTTAGAGATCACCAAAGAAGCAGAGAGAATCTCCAGAGATCTGCCCTCTGACACCTCAGAGTTCCGGTGTCTCCCAAACAGCATCCCTCCTCTCTCTCTACCACAGCAAATTACCAAACGTATTTTAACCTTGCCATAGTTTTTAACCTGACAGATGAATGGACAGATCTTGTTTCTTGCAGTGGCATATCAGGTTTTACAGAGATTACAGGTGTGATAAATCAAAGAGAGTTGTTTTCAGTTATCTTAAAATGAAGTAATTGAAAGAACCTTTTCAGATGCTCAGTGCAGGTGTATAAAAAGTATGAGGATATGGCAAAAGGGCCAAACAGTCTTTCTGACTGAGTCTCTCTCCCTCTCTTCCTCCATGATGGGTGGGCAGGTCAAAAGAAAATAAAAGCGGGATATAAGATTAATTGTCCTGTCTTGGTGCAGCATTATGTGAAGAGCTTAAAATAGCCACTGTTTTCCACATCTCAGACTGAGCTCTCTCATCTTTCCTGACACTAAAACCCAGAAAGGTAAACAGACAGCCTAATACAAAACAGTTCATATACTGTATTCAATAACATTATAAAAGAAACTCAGGCGTGACCTGCAGAAATCCTATTTACATTTATCATTTTTGAAACATTATTATTATTAGTCATATTTTGGAACATTCATAATCAAACATCTAGAGTGAAAAAAAGGGGGAAAAATAATATTAATGTTGTTGTAAACAGAGACTGTATGGCCATAACCACATACTGCTGGTTTTTAATATACATGCAATCAACTATAAAAATCTGTAAATTATTTTTGCTTAAAATAACTGAAAACAATTAATAACAATATAACAAAAAAAACAAAAAAAAAATCATACACACACAGACATATACACACACACATTTTGTAATGCTGAGTGATATTTTTAGTTAATTCTTATTAATAATATAAAATATAAATATCTTAATTATATAAATAAAAATGACAGCACAGGCATTACAAAATACACATTTTATAGTATATGGAAATAATGACAATGATATTTATTTCAAAAATCTTTTGTAATCACTAACTGCATTTCATTTGTCTTTCAGTTCCTCTGGTGTAACGGTGACAGACAGCAACAGGTGAGCAGCAGTCTTTGTAAATGAAAAATGGTTGAACAAATGCCACAGAATGTGATTTTCTCAGTGGTAGTGGGGATATCACTAATTAGCTCTATAGGGTCAAAGGTTACTGGAAACTGGACACTCACATGTCCACATCCGACTTAGAGCTCAAGCACGCACGCACACCAACACACAACCAACAACAAACACACACCAACACCACACACCACATCAATACACATACACATACACACACACTCACAAACAAAAAGGAGAGGCGGTCACCCAACTCGCAAGATGACAGATAACAGCAACTGCACACACACTTAATCTTACATGTACTTCAACCACACGCTCTCTGCAACGTGGCATCTAACAAATGGCAGTTCTAGGCCAGAACTAAACTTTAGGACGGGAAACATTTTTAAGTGACGACCCTGGTAAAAAATAAAGAGATGAATTAGAATAACAAAAGACAAAAAAAACTATGATTTACTGGCTTGAATACAAATTATCCAGTTAGGCAGCTCTTGGGTCAAACATTGTGGAGTCACTTAATAAAAACAACACCTCATGAAAGACTTTATAACTGACAAACTGTTTAATATAGACAGATGGTGGGGTTTTAAATGCTGCTTAAGGAAGGGTTTTTAAAAGAGGAAGCCTGACACATACAATACATTGGAATGTACGAGACAAATCTGTTGGTTAGTGAAGATGAAGCTTTTTATTTAGATAATCATATACAGTTAAGTCTGTGCATCTGACCTGTAGGATGATTACTGTGTCACCAAGGACACGGACGCAAGCGAGGACAGAGACGAGGGCATGGAGTGCAGTCTGGGATGAACACTGACCTGGAATGGATCAGCTGTCCGATATTATCAAGATGTCTTGCAGCTGTATTTGTATTTGTGTTGTATTTGTGGATGTGTGTGTGTGGCTTGTGTTTAGGTTTGTGTGTGTTTTGGGGTAGGGAGGCTGGGAGTGGCGGTGTTACTCCCCTGCATTGGAGCTGCAAACTGCCAAGGTCAATGTCCATAGTCGGAATGCACAAGTGTTTTGCCTTGTCGCAAAGTTTTAGGGAGGACACAACAACGCCGGACATGAATACTTGCAAAGAAAAATCACTTTAAACAATACAAGGGAGATGCTGTCTTGCTAGGTTCTTTGGCAGGTGTTGCTCAAAACAAAGTCAAACCCTTACAGTGTTTATCAATGGTCAACGATACAGTCTTTGTAAGTTATTGTACAAAGATGGAAACAATAATTAATCTTTGGAGTGTATCTATTGTTGTAAATCTGTGATGCGCTGAATTATTCCTTAGAACAGTGCATTTTTTTCAAGCAGACACAAACATAAACATTCAAAATAATGTTCTAATAAACACGTTCCACATTCAGATGTTAAAGTGCATGAAGCCATGGAAACACACACGCAAACATACACATATCAGGGTCCAAATATTGTCAAATATGTATCTGTTTTTCGGTCTCCAAATTAATATAGCATAATGTGCAATGTGGCTGGAATCATATATGGTTTTCCATTTTTAAAATAAATACATAGAATAGTTCCAATAACGTTTTAATATCCCTACCTGTTTTTACTATCCATACCTTCAATTACAGAGTCAGTGAGGCCAAAAGATTTGAGGGTCTTTCTTTTATTCATTTTATTCTTAAAAAAAATATATAGTTTAAAAAATTATTTTTAAAAATTAAATATATTTAATTTTTGAATTTGTATTATATTAAAAATTTAATTAATAGATATCATACAACCACACACACACACAATATTTATATTTTTTTTTTTAAAACTTGGATACACACAATTAACGTATATATATAATAATATTTTTTTTTTTGTTGTTTGTTTGTTTGTTTTGTAAAAAAAAAAAAAACAAAAAAAAAAAAAAAACCTCTGCATTCTAACAGTCTAGGCAGTTCTTTTAAAGGAGTATGTTGATATAAATGGCAGGCAGGCTTTCTTACACTCACACACTCTGGGTCATCTTAAAGTTGTGCATGTGGGGACGGCCGGACAGATGTGGGGTCACCCCAAAGCTGTTTATGGGAGATTGAGCCGAAGGTCTGATAAATCGATCGTGTGAGGCCGAGGTTATTTACATTATATCTCTCACACGGCCAGAGATAAACGACTCTCTCCTCTATATGTGCTTCATCACACTCAACCTACTGCTCCTCTTCTCATCGCTTAAAGTCTGCTCACACACACACTCAAACTCACCAGGTGCATGAAACTTCATTACTGTGAAAACTATGATGGAGACAGAGCGGGACAGATAGGAAGAGAGAGGCCAAGATGGAAGGATGCAATCTTTGTGCATGCGAGTACTGTGGGAGGGAGTCACATGGGACAGCTTTTGAAATGAGCAGAGCAAGTACAATCTATAAAGCTAAAGGTTTCTGTGTCCACAGAGAGCGTGTTATCATCAGGATGAGAGTACAGACCAGTGAGGACAGCTCAGACAGCTAACAACCCCCAAACTTCCCAGCAAAATTCCACTGTCCAAAAGATTGGAGATATCCTGTCTGTGTCACTCTCTTCAGCTTCATGTCTTCCCTATTAGGCTGTGGAAGAACCCTTTGGTTCAGATATATCTAGTCAGTGAAATGCAGACTAACTGTTTTTAACAACACCCTTTGCAACCATCCAAAGCACCCTATTCATTCGGAATACCTTAGCAACCACATAGTAACACCCTGGGAACCACCCACACCATCATAGCATTGCCCTAGCAATCACTGGGATTATTATCGTTAACTAAGCTAAAAAAAAACTATTAAACATTTTTGATACTTAAAAAAAAAAGAATAAGTTGAAATAAATAATGACAATAAATGGACAATTTATATATAATTATATTTAAAATTTGTTTATTTTTAATTATATCTTATTTGATTTTTTTTAAAATATATGGTGTACTAAGCTAAAATTCAATTAAACCGTTTGATAATTTGAGATTAATTGAAATTGAAAACTTTTTAAATAAAGCTGAAATAACATAATTAAAAAAAATAAAATGTAAACATTAGATGAAAAACTCAACTGACAATAACTTGATAATAAGAGAAAAAAAAACACTAACGGGAAATAAATAAAACTAAAGCTGAAAACTCAAAAAAATAAAGATTAACCAAATTGTAATATTAAAAAATAGATAATAAACACTGAAAATATAAATGAAATCATATAAAAGTTTAAATTGAAAATATAATAAAAACTATAATAGTATAGGAAAGCTCTTGGCATCCACTCAGACATTTTTTTTTCTTATAGAAACAGTACACAAATTGAAATAAGCTTGTATAAAAAGAGACTATATTTGACGCAAATAATCCTAAACTACAGTACTAACACTGACAAACTTCTGTTTTCCTCTCACATATACTGTACGTCTGATATTTCTCAACATTAGTGGCTGTGTTTTTGCCAGTCGGCCCATTAGCAGGATAATGAGAGGAAGAGAGCTGGTAGTGTGCGGCTCCTTTCATAATGCTGCATCTGTGACTCATAGCTCAAACACTACAAACACACATTCTAAACTCATACTCCAGCATCATACTTCCATCAGTCTGTTTGACAAGCCTGACACCACTTGTTTACATCTACAAACAAGAATTAATATCATGCAATAAAAATGAGAGGAGGGAGATGTTAAAGTGAAAGATTTGGATAGATAGCGTTTTTGCTCCTCATCAGAGGTCAAGGGTCAGGTTTCCGATAGAAAAGTCATATTTTGATGTCTACCATTTAATGTGACGGGTTCTGCATTCATACATGTGTGCATTTGCTCCTACATTCACTCCCCACACTGTCTTATCACCAAAAATGATTCTGAAAACTGCCTGCCAAACAATGTTATGGTAATGAGCGGTTTTGAGGTTGGTTCTGACCCACTCCCAGGATGCCTTGATATCAGTATGGCTCAGATGGAGCTCTCTTGGGCATCTACAGCACTGAGCTCACGGCGTGGAGCTGATAACCAGGCGGAGAGGCAGACTGGAGTTCGCCAAGTGTCTGCCCAGACGGAGAGAAGCCCTATCGCAGCAGTGATAGCGAGGACATGGTGACTGCCTCTAATGCAATATGTCTCATACTCCTACGTTGTGATACCGAGCATGACTGCCTCCCTATTCTCACACACAAACGCACATGGCTTTCTCTATTTTCTATAGATTTCCATCCACAGAGAGGCCTATCAGTTCAGATATGGAGTCCCTACATTAAACAGTGTCATTTTACAAATCTTTACTATTTGAGTTCTAAAGAAAACCACCATGTGCTGGTGTTAAAGAATGGTCAAATTGTTCACTTTTTGTGAAACAGGTTTCCTTTAAAAACCTAGAACCAACACGCATCTCTAAAAAACAAACAAACAAAAACTGTAATCTAGCATCAAAAAAAAAAAAAGTGTCAAGAAAAAATGATTTTAAGTTGCCATCCAGTGAAAATTTCAATATCATCCCTATTTCTCTATGGTATGTTTATGAGCGTTTGTGAGAGAAATGAGTGAATCATTCATTAATTATTTGTTAGTAAATTATTTTGTTTCCAAATTAATCAGTAAATGAATCATTCATAAGTCAATTGTTCTTTTGATTTAAAACTTTTCAATGGATTCCTAACTTTTCAAACTGGAAGATGCACTTCACTAATCAGACTGATCTGGGCCTACTTTTTTCAAAGTATAGAAGCCAATAGGGGCTTTCGTACCGTGTAGTTCTAGGAACTAGCCAGCAGGGTAGTTCCTAGAGAACCAATTTCCCCCTCGGGCCGTTTTCCTGGTTGCATTCGCACCGGCAGCAGGAACTCTGAAGCGGCCGACAGCGATGTCTTTTTATAATGGAGATGGAGATGTAAACGGACGATTTACGCGATTGCAAGAGCAAAAAGTTGGGCTAAGAGACAAACATTTTTATGACAACTTGCAGTGTTACATATCATCGTCGAAGCTGAGAAAAGAACACAACACTGCAGACAACAGGTAAATGCCGTTATCGCTGTTTTCCATGTTCATGGAGTAAATATGTTTATGTGGCTTGTTAAAAATGCCGGGTGGCCAGTGTTTCGCGTGCGTTTGGCCAATCAGCATACACTTACGTCACTGATAGTTCCTATAGAAGTGTTTTAGACCCTGCTCTGAAGTAGGAGCTAATTTAGTTCCTCAAAATGGAGTTCCTAGAACTAAAACTGTTCCTAGTTTCTGCGGTGCGAACACGCCAAAAAGTGGGTAGTTCCACAATTAGTTCAGGTACTATGAAAAGGTTCCCGCGGTGCGAAAGGCCTTATTGTCACCAGTGTTCTTTGTGATCTATTTAGGCTTACGCTGCTTTTAGGAAATTCAGCCCTGGTTCAAGAACAAGAATTCAACAAGAACATCTGCAACAGACCACTGGAAAGGATCAGTGAATAGAAACTTATATTTCAGTCTGTTCCTCACATGTAGCTAATGTGTTTTTCGTCACAAGAATTGGAATATTATTACACAAATTACATATGATACTTTAATGGTGCTTTTGTGCCCTCATTCATACTGTAGTAACCACATGGAAGAAAAGTAATTCTTCAGAACTTCTTTTGTGTTCCACAGGAGAAAGAAAGCCATGTGGGTTTGGAATGACATTAGGGTGCGTAAATGATGACAAAATATAAATTTTGGGCTGAATTATTCCTTTAAAATGGCATTTAAAATGGTCTGATCTGAATTTGTGGCTTAGAGTTCTTGCCCATGGACTGCAGTATTTGTAAATCTTGGAGGGAAATTAATTGAGGGTCAGAGCAGAGACTGAACCCCCAGAACTGCCACTTCAAAATCCTTCACTGCTCTGTCAGATGGGGTTGGTCTAATGCGCTCTAATGTCTTTCAAAAGGATGTTACTACAGGAAGGAAAACGAGGAGAGAGAAGTGGTCCCTGGGGTATGAGTGTGTGTGTGTGAACCTTAAACGTGTGCATCAAAGCAGGCAATGGTTCAAGGAGATGTTACAGTAAGTGCCGAAGTCTCAATCAGTAACATACTTCATTACATACCACACACATTTACCTAAGACAATCATTCAAACATTTGAGGTTGGTAAGATTTGTAATGTTTTTAAAAGACATCTCTTTTGTTCATCAAGGGTGTATTTGATCAAAAATACAGTAAAACAGCAATATTGTGAAATATTTCTGTCACGTGTGTTCCTGTTTAGTTCCTGTTTGTCCTTATTTGGTCCTTCCAGTTCCTTTTCCCATTATTAGTAATCATCTGTTCCTTGTTATTAGTTATCCTCATCACCTGTCTGCCCCTCGTTATCTGCCCTATTTGAGTTCGAGCCCGTTCTGTTCTCCCTTGTCTGGAACTGTTCATGTCAACCTTTTCCTGTTTCCTTTTGATTATTAAAATTCTCTTACGTCTCCACGCTCCTACTCAGCAGCAGTACCGTGACAGAATTCCAGACTGAAAAAGTGAGCGGCGCCTTTCCTCCCTGTTTCTTTTCCGTTTTTGAAAAGTTTTGTTTCTGTTTTCCCTGGCGGCAATGGAAACCGCCGCACAATTTTCGGCCCTAGCCCGAAGATATCTCCCGTTTGTGGAGTATGCACGGGAGTTCTGCGGGCTCGCCGTGTATACGACGCTTGATGATGCGACGCTCAACTCTTTGTTCTGGATCGGGGCTAATTACCATCGACCCGTGAACCTCCCAGACACTACTTGTCTAAGCTGGAAGGATCCTCCGGTGTCTGAAGAGCATCCGGCCCCGATCCAGAACCAGGTCTCCGTCAAGCCCGCCGGCCGCCGCTGACTCAGCGCTTCTGGACATGGCACTGCCTCCGGAGTTCTTGGCTCCTGTCCGCGCCCCGGAATCATTCCCCGAAAAGTTCGCCTTCGTCTCCGCTGGTCCCGTCCAGCCCTCCTTCGTGTCCTGATTCCCCCGAGTTAACCAGTCTTGCACCTCCAGAGCGCCCTCCAGTGTCCGCTCCTCGTAAGCGCCCTCCAGAGCCGGCTCCTCGAAAGCGCCCACCAGAGCGCCCCGTACCCGCTCCTCGTAAGCGCCCTCCAGAGCCGGCTCCTCGAAAGCGCCTTCCAGAGCGCCCTCCAGTGCCTGCTCCTCCAGAGCGCCCTCAAGTGCCCGCTCCTAGAAAGCGCCTCCAGTGCCTGCTCCTAGAAAGCGCCCTCAAGTGCCCGCTCCTCCAGAGCGCCCTCCAGTACCAGCTCCTCGTAAGCGCCTCCAGAGCCGGCCCTCAAGTGCCGCTCTCGTAAGCGCCTCAGAGCACCCTCCAGAGCCCGCTCCTTGTAAGCGCCCTCCAGAGCGCCCTCAAGTGCCCGCTCCTGCAGAGCGCCCTCCAGAGCCCACTCCTCTAGAGCGCCCTCAAGTGCCCGCTCCTCGTAAACGCCCTCCAGAGCGCCCTCCAGAGCACGCTCCTCCAAAGCGCTCCACAGGATTCTTAGTTTTCCCCAAGTTTTTTTTTTTTGGGGGGGGGGGGCCTATACCCGTGGCCAAGCCAGCTAAGGCCACGGAGGATCTGCCATGGCCTCTTGAGTCCCCTGATCCGCCATGGCCTCCTGAGCTGCCAGCTCCGCCATGGCAACTTGAACTCCCTGATCCGCCATGGCTTCCCAAACTGTCTGCTCCACCATGGCCCCCTGAACTGCCTGATCCGCCCTGGAGGCCTTCCTTGTCCCCACCCTGTTCCTGCCCTGCACCACCTCCAGAGCGCCCTCCAGTGCCCGCTCCTCCAGAGCGCCCTCCAGAGCCCGCTCCTCCAAAGCACCCCCCAGGATTCCTAGTTTTCCCCAAGTTTTTTTTTTGGGGGGGGGGGGCATATACCCGTGGCCGTTCTGTTCTCCCTTGAGGACACGCCATGGCCTCTTGAGTCTCCTGAGCTGCCAGCTCCGCCATGGCAACCTGAACTCCCTGATCCGCCATGGCTTCCCGGGCTGTCTGCTTCGCCATGGCCCCCTGAGTCTCTTGATCCGCCCTGGAGGCTCTCCTGGTCTCTGCCCCATATTCCTGTCCTGCACCAGTCTCCAGGGCGCCTGCCCCCCCGAGGGCGATATCTGTCACGTGTGTGTGTTCCTGTTTAGTTCCTGTGTGTCCTTATTCGGTCCTTCCAGTTCCTTTTCCCATTAGTAATCACATGTTACTTGATATTAGTTATCCTCATGACCTTTCTGCCCCTCGTTATCTGCCCTAATTGAATTGAATTGAGCCCATTCTGTTCTCCCCTTGTCTGGAATTGTTCATGTCAACCTTGCTACGTGTGTTTTCCTGTTTACTTTTGATTATTAAAATTAGTAAAAGTTTCCTCGCTCCGCACTCCTACACAGCAACAGTACCGTGACAATTACTGCAATTTAAAATTACTTTTCTATTTGAATATATTTTAAAATGTAATTTATTTCTGTGATGGCAAAACTGAATTTTCAGCAGCCATTACTTCAGTCTTCAGTGTCACGTGATCCTTCAGAAATCATGGAATGCAATATCATTAACAGTGACTATGAAAAGCTAAACTGCTAGATATTTTTCTTCCTTCAAACATATTTGTTACTATTTTGTTTAGTTGGCGGTATTTACGTTTTAATCTTTGTTTATTGTCTGTCTAGCACGGTGTTAAGTGTGTGTCTGCTTCACAAGAGACCAGCTGCAGGCATTCTACGACACTTCCCATGTTCACAAACGCTCTCTCTATGGAGCTGAAGCTTCATTAGGTATTTAAGCTTTGTTGTACAGAGATGAGGTGAGCAATGACTGATGATTGAGGCGTTTTATTTAACGCCAACACTTGGGGATAGTCAAGACTGAGTGATTCATGTATAATGAGTCTTTCTCTCACTCACTCACACATGCACTCACATAGTCAGACACACACACGGATACATATAAACACCTTATACATTTTCCGATTCCTCCCCATGGTTCTTTCATCCTTCTCTCGCTCTGTAAACATGACAGAATTTAGCAGATGAACGAAGTTGAACTCATACAGTGTGGAGTAACACTCATGCTAATGACATTCCTGTACACATACACACACCTAGATAGTTACTGCTGTCTCTCAAAGCAACAGTTCACACAAAATTAATACATTTTGTCATTTACTTACCCTGCTTTCATTCCAAACCCACCTGACTTTCTTTACTGTAAAAATGTTGCTGCAATTAATTACAACTTAAAATTTGAACTTAAATAGCCAACATAACTAAACTAAAGATAACTAAATTTATAATTTTAAGTCAAGCATGAACACTTTAAGTTGAAACAGAACATTATTACTTACTTTAATGTTAAATTTTAAGTTGTGATAACTAATCACAGCTTTTGTTAAAAGAAGATATTTTGTAGACTGTCCATGCTGCTTTTTTCCTTAACTGTATTTTAAAAAGTCTTTAAAATCACTATAATACCTTTGTATTAGCAAAACTCTAAAATATTCACTATTTTATTTGCTTCGGTGTTCAATTCAAACATGACATGTAGACACATCTAAGAATTATATCATTTTTCCTTAAATAAAAATGAAAATGTCCAGTATTTTTCTAAAAATGAAGCTACGAAATTAGAAACAAAATATTTTAAATTGCCAAATGCATCAAAAGCAAAGGAAGTCCTTTTTAAAACCCTTAACAGAATATATCCTTCCAGAGAATTTAAAAAAAATTAGTCTAGATTTTAACAAAAGCTCTTTTTGTGATAAATGGATTGAAACAACAGAACATTTATTTTATGATTGTAAATTTGCTTATGCTGTTTGGGAGGATTTACATTACTGGTTATGTCCTACGTTTGTCAATTTCTCTGAATTAAAAAAGGAAAATGTGATCTTTGGTATATTTGTGAAAGATGAAAACCATGATTAAGCAAAAGTAACAGCTATTATCCTTAGACAATTATTTTTTACATAAGAATAGATTTCTGAAAACTTTACCAAATTTCTACATATTCCACAAACCGTATCATTATTTCTTATCGTTGAAAATGAAAAAGAATGCCTTGAATTGCTGTAATTTAATAGAGGAACTAGCATAAAAAATTAATCTTGACATGACTATTGCACCAGGTTGAAGCCAATGACTTAACTTCATTGGTTCTCAAGTCTTGTAACCAGTCATCATTGATGTTAAACTAGTTTGCATTAAACTCAAACTCAATGGAGATTCAAGAGCGACAACCTGCTCCATTCCAAACATAATCCTGAAATGAATCCACAAAAAATTGGTCAAATGTCTTTCCAACACGTGAATTTTTCCCCTTAAACATCACTCCAGTTTCTCTTCAGCATAACCTCAGTATCCACTATGAGCTCCGGCCAAATATTTTGATAACTGTCAGCGAATAACTTGCACAGTAAATCTGCATCATGGCCAGATTTCAAACTTAGTTTATCTGATTAATCCACATATTTGCTCACGGTGCAGCCGGTCAGAGTTTTTCCAAACAAGCACAAAAATGCTTTATGTCTCCAAAATGCGTCAAGTCTTCCTGTCAAGATGGTGGACAGAGTTCAGTCCGAGTGTCTGTGGCGGAAAGAAAACAAGTTGAGTGTTTGAGCTACACTTCTTAGGAAACCTCCTCGAGTCAAAGGTCAAACTATCTCTCAGAGCATGTGTCTATTCCAGTCCCTCTGTAAAAGTTCTGTGGATCTTTTGCCTTGTTCCTTTTAGTTGCTCTCTATTAATCTTGAAATAATTAAATATTAGCTATTTTAATCTAATTAAATGCCTCATAGATTTGTATAGATGCATTTGGCACACAAGACCTGTTTGACACACAAGAGAAGTGTTTGAAAGGAAATAAGGAGTGTTATAAAGTTGGAGTGGATGTGGTGTGTGTCTGCATGCACGTGTATTTGTGTAAGAAAGCTTTCAATCTATCATTTTACTGACAGTATGATGGTTCTTATCTCTTTTCCTCGTGATTAAAGATAATAAACGCATATGCGCTTCCCTTGTGTCTTTTTCCTTACAGTCTCTCATTCATCTATCTGGTCTACACACACACAGGTGTCTGAGAGGGGTTAATGCATATGTGCAGTCTCTCATCCATACACAGCTGCGCAGATAACTTTTAATCCACACTCTACACACACACACACACACACACACACACACTCAGCATGATGGATCAGTTATCAGAGGCGGTTGGCGGATGAAAGTGCAGTTCTTCTCATTTTAAAGACGACGAAAAGCAACTTAAATATGAGAGAGAAGGTAAAAACGAGGAGATGTTGGATAGGATGACTGCTTAGGCAAGCACAAATCTGGCTTTGATTGAGGCCAAATTGGAAAATCCAACTTTTATAATCATCTTTTCCCATTCATTGCTTTCTAAACATCTTGTTCTCATTGAGAAAGATTTTCCAAGGGAAGCAGAGAACATGAATCATTTATTTAGCCTATTTTAGTCACCTAAAACAAAACCATTTTCTCTCCTTGTAACAGAGAAGAGAAAAAATGGTATTGTATCAAGGCTTGTAAAAAGAGAGTGCCGTTTTCCATCTTTTAATGACATTTACATAGGCCTAGGTGCAGTAATCCAACACAATTTAGATAAAACAGTTGCTCAAAATGAAAGTTATTTACCCTGATTCTGTATGCCTATGCTGTAATGCAAATGTACATTGTTTAATATGCCATTCAAGACAAATGTGAAACCAAGGAGGATCATTGGGATTACATTCAAAGCCTGTGCAGTTATTGACAATGTTTAAATACATCACAATACTGATGTAGTAAAAGAAACAATTTCTTATACAGTTTCGAACGTTTGTATTACAGCATAACTATGGGATGCTATATATATATATATATATACATACATACACATATATTTTTAGAACAGTAATTTATTAAATATACTTTAATAACAAATATATTGTTTAATAATTATATTTCAGAATTTTAATTTATGCAGTTCATGTATACAGTGCATCCGAAAAGTATTCACAGCGCTTCACTTTTTCCAAATCTTGTTATGTTACAGCCTTATTCCAAAATTGATTAAATTCATTATTTCCCTCAAAATTCTACAAACAATAACCCATAATGACAACGTGAAAGAAGTTTGCTTGAAATCTTTGCAAATATTAAAAATAAAAAAATTCACATGTACATAAGTATTCATTGCCATGACACTCAAAATTGAGCTCAGGTGCATACTGTTTCCACTGATCATCCTTGAGATGTGTCTACAACTTGATTGGAGTCCACCTGTGGTAACTTCTGTTGATTGGATATGATTTGGAAAGGCACACACCTGTCTATATAAGGTCTAACAGCTGAAAATGCATATCAGAGCAAAAACCAAGCCATGAGGTCAAAGGAACTGTCTGCAGAGCTCAGAGACAGGATTGTATTGAGGCACAGATCTGGGGAAGGGTACAGAATTATTTATGCAGCATTGAAGGTTCACAGAAGCATGTAGTCTCTGTTACCCTTAATGGAATAAGTTTGAAACAACCAGGACTCTTCCTAGAGCTGGCCTCCTGGCCAAACTGAGCAAATGATGGAGAAGGGCCTTGTCTAGACTGTGACCAAGAACATGATGGTCACTCTAGGTGAGCTCCATATCATATGTGCAGATGGGAGAAATCTACAGCAGGACAAACATCACAGCAACACTCCACCAATCTGGGCTTTAACGGCAGCGTGGCAAACTCAATCCTCTCCTCAGTGAAGACACACGAAAACACACTTGGAATTTGCAAAAAAGCGCCTAAAGGACCCTCAGACTCTGAGAAAAAAGATTATCTAGTCTGATGAACCTCAATACCAAACATCATGTTTGAAGGAAACCAACTCTGCTCATCACCTCCAGAGTACACTCTTAAAAATAAAGGTGCTGTAGCAGCATCATGCTATGGGGCAGGGACTGAGGGGACTCGTTCAGGAGTAGAAAAAAGCTCAAGCACCAAAAGACTGAGATAGCCTTAAAGGGGTCATATGTTGCTAAAAAGAACATTTATTTGGTGTAATGCAATGTGTTTATGGTTAAAAAAAAAAACATTATTTTCCACATACTATACATTATTGTTTCTCCTCTATGCCCGCCTTTCTGAAACACGTTGATTTTTACAAAGCTCATTGGTCTGAAAGCGAGGTGTGCTCTGATTGGCCAGCTATCCAGTGCGTTGTGATTGGCCGAATACCTCGAGCGTGTGACTGAAATGTTATGCCCCTACCATATTGTGATGATGCTTTGTCCGGCCGGAGCGATGAGACAAAATCATTAAAACCCATTAGAAACGAGGCATTTGTTTTTTTTTTTTTTTTTTTGCAGCCAGTGGGGACATAATTAGGATTATATTGACTTATACTGTCTTTTTAAACGTTGCATTGCATCGCGCCGCGTAAACATAAAACCATTAAGGCAAATTCTTTAAATATAAAAAAAAACGTACTTACAGTCTGTGAGTCAGAACAGCCGGCATTGTAGTCTACTCTACCAGGATCAGGAAACAGTCTCCATAAAATGCGCTGGACACATCGGAAATATTTGGGTTGAACTGTTATGGAACAGGGTTATAAATACAACTTAACCACTGATTTCTAGGCGTGTCCATTTTTGGAAGACCAAACAAAATAGTTTAGCTTTCACAACAAAACACACGGCGGCTAGAGTGAGCAGAGGCTTGACGTCCCACGGTGAAAGCCATTCGGGCGATCCACAGCGCGAAGTTGGATGCATTCCTCAGTGACCAGCCACGGATAAGCTGATACACGCATTGCGAAGCAGATATCGTCTCATTTGGAAGGCCAAACAAAGTAGTTTCGCCTTTCTACAAGGAAACACACAGCGCCTTCACGACATGGCGGCTGGGGCGCGGTGGCAACAACAGTACTACAGCGAGAATAAAAGTCACGCCTCCTTTCTTTGCGTGAACATTAGGGCGGAGTTATGCTAATATTTCCACATAGTGACGTAGAAATGTGGGGGCATGTTAGAACGAGCGTTTTAGGTAGGCGTGGCTGACTCTTAACTTTTTATAAAGAATATCTCTTTGGATTGGAGACTTTAGTCTTTGCAACTTACAGATCTTCTTTATGCACAATCAGCTTGTAACACTCCAAAAAGAAAGGAAAAAATGAAAGGCAATGATAGGACCCCTTTAATGAAAACCCAGTCCAGAGCATTCAGAACCTCTGACCGAGCAGAAGCTTCACTTTCCAACAGGACAATGAACCTAAACAAACAGCAAGAGTGGCTTATAGACAACTATAGACAACCCAGCCAGAGCATGAGCTTGAACCCAAACAAATAATTCTGGAGAAACTTGAAAATATGCTTTTGCTCCCATCCAACCTGACAGAGCTCGAGAGGTGAAGAGGTGAGGAGAAGAATGGCAGATAATTACCAAATGATGATGATCAAAGCTTGTCGCATCATACCCAAAAAGATTTGAGGCTATAATTGGTGCTAAAGGTGCTTCAATAAAGTATTGAGCAAAGGCTGTGAATACTAATGTACATGTGATTTTTTTTTTTTTTTATAAATTTGCAAAGATTTCAGGACAAAACTTCTTTCACATTGTCATTATTGGGTATTGTTTGTAGAATTTTGAGGAAAATAATGAATTTAATCAATTTTAGAATAAGGCTGTAACATAACAACATGTGGAAAAAATTAAGCGCTGTGAATACTTTCCGAATGCACTGTATAATATACACTACCTATATATAATTAGTTCTGTAATAATTTTTGTAAAGAAATAAACATTGTGTTAAAATATGGGTTATTGGTATATATACTACACATATATATATATATATATATATATACACTACAATTATAATTATTGTAAAGTGTGTAATTAAAATTTGTATAAATTTTAAATACTTTATTAAATGTATTAATTTATTAAAAATCTGTGTATAAATTTATAAAATGTATAATACATTTTTAATTATTTAATTAATAATCCAGACCCATACAGAAGTGCTATCTTCTTAGCTGGTCAAACCATCTGTCAATAACTCCATTAACAATCAATCAATATAACAAAGGACATTATGTAGTTGGTTCATATTATCGTTTAATCATATTACAGATTTATTGACTCCACAGCAAAAGAGCAATTTTTTCTTACTGTCCCAATAATGATGGACGGGCACTGTATGTATATAAATATTGTTTAATACAATTAGTTATTTAAAAATATATATGAGATATTCATAATTAGATTAAATAATTTTAAATCGATTAAAAGATTTGTGATATATTGGCTAATTCATAAAAATACAGTGAGAGAGAAAGAAAGAAAGAGGGTTGCTGAACTCATGCAGTCACCCATGCATTGTAACAGGATATGAAACTCAAGAGGAGAAATATAACTCTCATGTGAATGAGTCTGATGATTAATCTCTCTCTGCTGGGGTCACTCACATATTTGAAAGATTTTTATTGGTTATGGTTTTGAGATTTAATAACATCCTCAGATCTAAGAGGTGAATTGTTGTGTCATCTTACTGTTATGTTCAGTATCCTCTGGATCGTTATGATTTAAAAATGAGGGCTGCCATGACAATGATAAAGGATTCTTTTCTAGGAATTCTTTTTCTAAAACAGTCCAGCCTTTGGCTGACTTACACAGGCCAACATTAAAACACACACACACACATATACAAAACATATAAACAAACACAGAGAAAATATAAAGGTCATACAATGGAACAAAAGCTAAAAATAATCTTTCAGAAATTAACCAAGTATTGCCAGCATAAACTGCATTATAACTTGAGTTGATGTTTTTTTGGATAAAACTCCAACTCACTACCCCCTGAAAACACAACATACTCTCATTACATGTGCACTTTACCGCAGCAGACAGCGACGTATGTGTCTGAGGTCAAACAGTCATTCACCGTCTTATCTGTACTGTCTCACCACCTCGGTCACTCACTGGGGTTTACCAGACCACAGATATTTTGGTACTTCCAGTACAAAGAAAACAAAATCTTTTACAATCCCAGCCAGGGAAAGCTTACACTTCATATGCGTGATGATGGTCACTGACGGCAACTTGTATTATGTCATGCCATACAAACCACCTTTCTTTAATAGTGATTAAAACAGAGGTTGCACACTGGGCACATACACACACACTATACTGCTAAATACAGTCATCACTCTTTTTCTGACTGCTTAATCACAATCTGTACACACAAACATTTTTCACATTACATTTAACCCAACATTCGGATATAAGGCCAGGGTTAGCGCAAGGTAACTACCACTTTACCATGGGTTCTAAAGCATAACAGTGTAAAACAATGATGTGCGAGACTATTACAGCGAGTCATTTAGCAAAAAACAACTAATCATAAACTGCCTTTTTAATACGATTTATTTTTTTTATATTTTTAAAAGAAGTCTCTTATGCTCAACAACGCTGCATTTATTTGCTCAAAAATACAGTAGAACTGTAATACTGTTACTGTAAAATATAATAACAATTTAAAATATGTATGTACATTTTATTATATGTTTTAAAATGCAATTTATTCCTGTGATGGCATTTTTAGCTTAATTTTCAGCAGCCATTACTGCTTAATATTTTTGTTGAAAAGATTATACATTTTTATAGGATTCTCTGATTAATAGGATCTTTTGTAACTGTAAACGACTGTTACTGTCACTTTTTATCAGTTTGTGTCCTTGCTAAATAAAAGTATTAGTTTTATACAAACAAATTTTTTTGAACAGTAATGTACACATGCAAATAAGAATAATAACCATTGTTTACAAATGTACACTTTCAAATAACAAAATCTGAGGACTAACTACTGACTAGAGCTTATTAAAAGCAGATATTGCCTTTTTATGACCAATACAAAAATAATTTTAAGTTTTTGATAAACAATATGTGCAATAAGTTTTTAATTAGGCCTAATTGCTGTAGTATAGTACAAAGTATTTATTGACAAAATACAATAAAAACATATGCATTATGAATATTTTACTAATAATAACAATTGTTATTTATACAAAGCTTTTTGTGATCTGAATACTTACAAACTAACTGTTAAGCTACACATTTAAAATGCAATATTATTAAAAATATTGGTCAAATCGATTATGGGTTTATCTCTACTACTAACTAACTAGCATCGAACAAGATAACCCAGGATACAATACATTTAACAATTTAAGATGTGAAAGCCAATAAACTGACCACAACAATTTATACCCAAATTTACTCCTGAAAAAAATAATCAGATACTGACAACCAATTTTTTTCTACACAAAATTTATTAAATGACTATAGAACAAGACTGAATAACTAGCTCATAAAAACAGTGATTTCACTCTTTTTTTGGGCAATGACTGTTCTCTTGAGGCACGGTGCTGTAAAATATTAAACAAACCGCCAAAACTTTGCGAGTTTGGGAAAGTAGGAGTGACTCCTGCAGTCCATCCACACACATTCAGCATTAACTAGCCTAATGCGTTTGTCACTCGCAAAACTTTGCAGTGCATACGTGGCACAAACTAATGTTTAGTTCCACTGTGCAAGATGTAGTAGATTTACAAAAAGTGTCCAGCTTTGTTATTTTTTGAGCAGTTGAACTCAGAGGAGAAGCCCTCACATAAAAACACTCGAGCCTGAGTGACAGCAGAGGTCAGGGAGAGCTGTGACATCACTCAGTTTTAGGGGCCCGACTGACGTCATGGCCTTTTCCTCCCGCTTTTTATCAGTTTATTTATCTCAAGGAGAGGATGAGAGAAAGATAGAGAGGCAGAGAGGAGAAGAGAGAGGTGTTTGTGATGAGAGAGGCTCGTCTTTATAAACACATCTTCATTGCCTTTCTTGCTCAGTCCACACACAGCCAGAGCACCACACCCAAGCACTCCATCGCCATAGAAACCAGCTGACCTCTGACCTCCATCCTCACCTGTGCCAGCTCCTCGACCAAGCCTGAACTTCCTGTTTATGTGCATTTAACAGAAATGCCACAGAGAAGCAGGACAAATATTCGTAGTGGCAGGTAGTTGAGGAGTCAATGGTGTTCAAATGGCTTACAAAATAGCTTAAAAATATTCAGTAGTTATTGAATGTTAAAATACTTTCTTCTATCCTAACTTAATATGGCAAGACAAATATAAGAAATTCAAAGGGTGATATCCCGAAACGTGTAAATACTGTAGTGCCATAAAAACACTGCTCTGTTTATCTGAACATCCAAAACCAACAACAAGACCAACAACAGCAACACTGGCATTAACCAATGGTGTGAGTTGGGGGCGGTGAAAATGCATGCCTCGTCCAAATACCCACACTTGTGGTCTTGGCCACTTGAGAGAGCGTGCGCGCGACAGGAAGTAAGTGCGCAAGACTATCCCAGGTCTTAAAAACGCCAAAGTGCAGTGCCCTAAACGCACACTAAATCCACAATATCTTGAATACCGCTCCAGAGCGCTATTCGTAGCTTAGCGAATCCCATCATGCATCATCATTGGGTTTTGAAACTTGCGAGAGGTCATGGAAACCTTTCCAATGTAAGTTAAATTAAAAATTAAAAAATAGATAGTACAAATACTTTGGTAGTAAGACAAAGTGTTGCATGTTTTATTGGTGCAAAGAAAGTATAATTATTTTGTACAACATTTGCAACTGCTTTTTAATCACTTAAAGGGGTCATATGATGCGATTTCAAATTTTCCTTTCTCTTTGGAGTGTTTACAAGCTGTTCGTGAATAGATAAAATCCCTAAATTTGCAAAGACTAAAGTCTCAAAAAAGAGATATTCTTTATAAAAGTTAAACCGTCACGCCCTCCTAAAACGCCTCGTTCTAACACGCCCCACATGTCTACGTCACTGTGTGGGAAGATTTGCATAACATCGCCCAAATGTTCAAGCAAAGAAAGAACTTTGATTCTCGCTGTAGTATTGTTGTTGCCGCCACTGCCATGTCGTGGAGATGCTGCATTTCATTGTGAAAGCGAAACTACTTTACTTTATTTGGCCTTCCAAAAGAGGAAACAACTAGAAATCAGTAGGTAAGTTGTGTTTACAACACTGTTCCAAAACAGTTAAACCCAAATATTCAAATGTGTGCAACGCATTGTAAGGAGGACGAGGACTGGTTTCTGGGAAAGTAGCCTTACAAATGTACGTTTTCATTATTTAAAGGATTTGCCACTGATGATTCAAACGCGAGTTTGGGCAGTGTAGAGTAGCGCTTGGTGTTTGTCGTTTCTCCGATCACAAATGCAGACAGGGTTTATGTTTACGCGGAACGATGCAATGCAACGCAACGCGTAAAAAAACAGTACAAGTCATTATAATCCGTAATTATGTCCCCACTGGATGCAACAAATGCCTCATTTATAATGGGTTTTATTGTTTTTGTCTCGTCGCACCAGGACACGGCATCACAATATGGTAAGGGGCGTAACATTTCCGTCACACCCTTGAGGTATTCGGCCAATCACAACACACTGGATAGCTGGCCAATCAGAGCACACCTCGCTTTTCAGACCGATGAGCTTTGTAAAAATCGACATGTTTCAGAAAGGCGGGGCATAGAGAGAAACAATAATGTACAGTATGTGAAAAAAAAAAAGTTTTAACCTTAAACCGCATAAACACATTTCATACACCAAATACACAAAATAATGTACTTTTTTAGCAACATCATATGACCCCTATAATAGAAGCACCACAAATTAAATTGTGTCATCTGTTATAGGGACTACTGAACAGACATTTAGAATTTTATTTTTAAATGCAAAGTACTGAATCTAAAAATAAATCTCTGTAAACACTTGCATTTTTACAACACTATAGTGTGTCCCATCAGGTAATGAAAAGTTCTACACACACTTGTGGTCAAGTGCAAAGACTGCAAGTGTGGGTATTTGCACAGGGCGTAAGTCATTATTTTGACATTTGTGGCACACAATTATTTTTTTATTATTTTATACATTTTGGGATTTAATAGAGTAAGAAGCTGATTTCTATGTAAATGATTGAACTACATTTAAGCACTGGTCAGCAAACTTGAGGTAGAAGTAAGCAGTGTGTGTCGATGGTCATGTGTGATCTGATTTAGCTGGTAAGAATGGATGATGTGAACACATTGAAGTTCCCAGATCTGTGTTTATGGCTGAGACATCCTACGTCTGCTCTCTTTTTACGGCTTAGTGCTGAAACACCAGACACTCCAGTGTGCATAAATCTACTGCCTTTAAATCACTTGTAGAAAACAAACCAGTGCATAGAGCAGGTGTGTGTGTCTCTCTTTGACTGTGGTTGTCTCTTTCTTTTTTATATCACTTTATCTTTATCAGTCCTGCACTCTCTTCCTGCTTTCTTTTCTGCTTTGCCAGATGTGATAAAGATGCAGAGATCTGAGAAGTCTCGCTCTCTATGAGTTTATGGCACAACTGTTCACAAAGCTGGGAAGGTTTTCCATAAATTGCTTCTTTATTTACAAGCTATCAGGAAACATCACATTTTGGCTGATTTATACTGTATATATTTGCACAAAGTCAAGGAAAGAGGAAAATGTAGTAGGAAATTATCAAACTGTTAAAAAAATTAAAACATTATGTGAGATTAAGGTAAACGGCACTTTTTCAAGCGACGTAGGAATGTATAATTTGTAATTATATAGAAAATGTATGCATAATAAATTATATTATTATAATGTAAAAAAGTGTATATTCTGATGATTGCATCCAAAAAATTATTTCACATCTATTAAAATAACAACATGCACATTCATTGCAACCTCTACGCCACAGTTTGAGAATCTTTTCCCATTAAAAAAATTATAAAATAATGTCACATAAAATAATTTCACATCAAAAGAATTCAATCCGTTTGGGGAAAAACATGGCCTAGAAATAAAATAAAATAAAATAACGTAGAACTAAATATGTGAAAACGCACTACGCCCATTCCTGTTCTGGTGGCCTGAGGAAGACCTGATTACTGGAAGTGGTTTTATGCACATTACTTCATTTATTTACCTGAAAGCCTTTGAGATAAAGCTGTAAAAACAAGGCCAAAATCATTTTCATCGGTAAATAAGAGAATATCTGAGATGGCTGCTCCCCAATGCGTATCATTACCCAGAATGCATTACTGTAGCGCAGCAATCCCAGTGTTTGGTTCCTGTGATTTCTGCCCAATGTAAACATGGAGTGGAGGGTCATGCTCCATCCCTCCTTGTTTACAAATCGCCCTCATTACCTCAGCAACACATCCAACAGCACAAACAATGTTTAATATGACATGGCGTATCAGCATCTCCGTCTTCAAACTAGACAAAGAGGCATCCAGATGCATTTGATTTTACTTTTACAAGAGTTCTAAAGGGATCCAGAACTCACATCCTCCTGCAAGCTTACGCCGTCCAATGCCCCTCATCTAACCCCAAACACTCTCCAACGAAACTGACCCTTTCTTAACCTCCGACCCGAGTCCTGCGTGACCTTTAACGTCCTCTGTACTAGCGCAATATGCAAATGGTGCGTCATGCTGGTATTAAGCCATCGGGCTGTGTTTATGCTGTTTGGCAGAGTAGATAAAAGCGATAGCACTTCCTTTTTCTGACCTCCAGTGCGGTAAACAAGAATGATGGTTCTGGAATCGACTGGAGTAAAAGCAATGGTTAGTTTTTTCCCCATCCAAAAGATGAGCGGATAGGAGAACAGAAGATCCGAGAGGATCTTGGTGGTCGGGGCCGGGCAGGGCTCATGGAGGAGCAAGGGAGTGATGGAGAATGTGTTTACTCTGCCTGTTCTGTCTGTTTATGTATCTTCTATCTTAATGAACAATGTATTATTTCTCTCAGGAAGAGAATTTCAATGATGCTAAGGTCTATTTTATAGTCTATAAACACACCCACAAAGTCCAAATGAAGTTTGCACAGACACGCCGTAGGGGGCGTGGCCGACGTCGCTTGTGGTCTGACACTGCGCTAACCTGCTTTAAATCTCAAGCTTTATAGTAAACAGCTCTGGACATCTCTACAGGGCTTTCCACACACAATTTATTTTATTTACTTCAGTATATTTCTGCCAGAGAGGCCCTTGAGATTTCACAAAGCCTATCTGGTAACCAAGGAGGAACCAAACAACAGCACTGAATCACTCTGAAGCTATTGTGCTGTTTTGCTTGGGAAACATCCAGTTTGGAGTCTTAGAGTGCAACAGAGTTCAGGCGAGCCCAAATGAGCCAAATCAGAATGGCTTGGAATGAAAAATTAGGGAAGGATGAAAGTAAAATTGCCTTTGGGGTTTAAACAACATTTAAAGGAATAGTTCACTTAAAAAAAATACAATTTGCTGAAAATTTACTCACCCTCAGGCTATCCAAGATCAGTGTTACTTTTGACAGGCATTTTGGATTTAGTCTTAGTCTTTATCTTTTAATAGTCACATTTTAGTCATTTGAGTCTTTCATAGTTTTAGTCGACGAAAAGTCATTACTTTTAGTCATTACTTTTAGTCAAAATGCAGTTACCAACATTTATTTTGGAAGATATTTTATATGTAGTCTTCAAACAAAAAAATAGTCATTATTTCTTCTCTCTTTAGACCAAATCAATATTAAGCTTAATGAGAAATTTGAATCAAGATTGAAGTAGGAAAAACTTAATAATGATGACAATTCAAGGTTTGGTTGCGGAATAATCCCTTTAACAGTAGTGAAAAGGGAGAAACTTATACAAATTATAGTTCTTCATATATAATTTATAATTTTTGAAAAAAGCAGAATAAGACCAATAAGACAAAACACGAAAAGGAAAGAGATCAAATTTAAAACTCGTTTCAGATGCAATAGGTGTACTTAAATATTTGTTTAACATTCTTTTGTTGATAAAGTAGTAATGACACAGGTAGGTTTAATTAGGAATGCTGGACCTTTAAGATGGAATGCATGCATGGATGACACATGTTCAGTTTTCACCCACCTGTTTACGTTCACGTAATTCATAACCGACTGTTATGTACGGAGATATCTAAACGATAGACACTGGCTGCTGTGTGGTTGAGCCCTGAGAAAACTGATCGCGCGATGTATATGAGAACTGAAGAGGAGGAGCGTGCGCGAGAACTGTTTTCAATTGTAAATATTGCTTGTTCTGTGCATATTTCTCTCCTGATTCAGACGAGACAATTTTTCACTGGAGATAGTTCACTAATATTTAGCAGGGAGGAAACAGTGGTTTGAAGTTTAAAATGTCTTAATGGTGGATTTGTTTCTTATAAACACACAGCTTTTCACAAGATGTTAAATGATGGACTTTTACTGCACTGGACATTAACTGCAGAGGATCCAATGGTGAGCAAGTGATTAAATGCTAAATTTCTCTAATCAGCATCAATTCTGTTATCTCCTGTTCTCCGTGAATCTGCTTGAATCAATCTGTATTGTTTAAAGCACTATCAAAATGAAGGTAACTTGACTTTGGTCCAGAGACTTTACTGTTAGTATCATATCAAATAAATTAGATTTATCTGAGGCTGGTTCAGCACATAATCTAGGTGTCACGAGTTAATTCACTAAAAGTTTTGAAGGTCCATTCAGACAGCTGAAAACCCTCAGTTATATCCTTTTCTCCTAGCCATGCCAGAGTGGCTACTTCAATTTTGCTGTCACCTTTCCAGAAACCGCAAAACCGCTAACAATGCTTTCTGTCCAGATGTGTCCACTTCAGACAAAAGCTGCTGACCCCCTTAAACCTGGACCTGAGACAGGACAAAATAAACACAGCCATGGAAAGCTGTGAATAATATCTCAGAAAAAATAGTGTCGGACACACTGCAGTGCTGGACGATACCGTCAGACAGATGGCCAATGTACAATTTTTACTAAGTATAGGGGAGATTGTAAGGGCAATTGTTTAAGTGTTAAGTAATTACTTTGGATTAACTAGTTCAACATGTTCAGAGGTATTCACTTATGCTGGAGTGCAAACTCCTGCTTCCTTCATTTTCTTACAAAATGTGTTTCTCCTTGTCAATCACTTGATTGGTTCAACATGGTTTAACAACCTCTGGTACGAAAGAAGTGTAAAATATTTAATATACCCATTGACAAATAGCAATTACTTCGGTGGACGCATGAAATCATACTACACTTCAAACTGATAGTCAGCTTCGTCTAGAGAACTCTCAACATAGTCTGCAAATGTGTTTACAACAAAACCATATTTCATATGTTTCATGTTACCCATATTCATATATTAAATGCAGCAGCCCTTTTGTTTTTCTTGAGTAATTATAATAAACATAAAAATCCCAGTGACATGGAATTCATGTATCAAGATTGTGACAGAAAATAAGCACAGTGAGTTAAAATGATTTTTTTTAAAACAACTATAACACTCACTTGTATCTTTGTAATGCTGTTTAACTCCTAGCAGGTGAAATGGAAAAAGGGCCTTTAGGATGAAGTCTGACTTTGATACTGTCTGATAAAAAAAATTTTTATTAAATTGTGTGTCTGGACAAAAAGTGCTGACAAAACATAAAACATTATTTAAAAAGTCTTATAGAAAATACCTATTTGTTTTGTTATATTTGTTTTGGACATATATGTACAGTTTTTTAAGGATTCATAATTATTTTCTGTTTATTTTAGTCTATCTTCTGATTCAATACAGTTGAATTTACATGAAATTTTGATTTCAGGCAGAAATGTTGCTATTTTAACAAATGGCAGGTAAAGTTGTGGGACATATTTGGCCCATGAGAGGTGTATTTTGACATTCTGATTATTAAATTCAACATCAGGATCAAGTTTTAAAATATGCAAAGTATATTATTATTATTGGCACAGACTAATGTTTCTTTTACCAAAAGATGGCACTAGTAGGCTGTCAGTTATGAAGGAAAATGTATGTTCTACATTAAAACTTGTGTGAACATGGATAATTCCTGATGTTAAAATTGATCTAGAGATATTGGATAAGAAAATAGAATGGGAGGAAATGGGTAGTATTAAATATAATGTAAATAAGTATATACAGGAAAGATTTTATGCAAGTATGCACATTTATACTGATGGATCTAAAGACCCCAAAACAGGGCTTACAGGAGTAGGAATATATATTCCAGATTTTAAAATATCCATAACTAAAAGATTAACATCTAAATTGTCAATATATACTGTTGAAATGGTTGCTATCATAATAGGACTAACATGGGTAGAGGAAGTAAGACCAGACAGAGTATTGGTATGCTCTGACTCGGCTTCTGTTTTAACATCATTGATTACTCTGCAATCTTCTAGAGAAGATTTGATGTGTGAAATATTTACATTATTATGGTGTATACAAAGAAAAGGAGTGGTAGTTGGATTGAACACGCAGCGCCAGGTGGAGCCTGGGGAGCAGGAATGGGATGGAGCATCGAATAATTATTTAAGTAGGAATATTTGTGTATATAGGTGTGTAAGAACAGGAAAAGCAAAAACAAGGAATAAATCGATAAATAAACCATGACTGCGTAACAGCAAAAGTAGGTGGCGATATGCACACAGGATGTAACACGCCAAAAAACGGAAGAAGAAGAAGAAGAAAACTTGTGTGGCTGATTTTCTCCCATCCGTGTGGAGGCGCTGTAGCGTGTTTGAACGGAACCCCCCCCGCCCCCAGAAGTTATATCGCGACGCAGGAACTGAGGCATCCTTGACAACAATCGCCGGTTGTCTGTTGACGCTTTTGTTTACTTTTGGTGTTTCTCCGACCGTTAATTTTATTCATATAGATTTTTAAAACATTTAAACACTTGTTTTAAAATCGTCTCACCACGTTTTATAATAATAAGATTCTCTCGGACGCACTGTTTGACGCCCATATCAGTCAAGTAAGTGAAAGTTTCTTAGCTCAGTGTGCTTGCCATTCATTTAGTTATTAACTAAACGTCTCTGTGTTGTTTAAACTAATTTATGGTCGCTTTTGCATGCATATTGACATTTATTTCTAACGGTGCAGCTCTGTTATTTAGTGTTTGAGCTTAAATAGTTAGCATGCACGTTTAATGTTATTGTCTCCTGCTGATGCCTGTGTTGCCTTCAGTTGTGATGAAATATAATATTTTTTACAATGAAATGTAAATCAGTTTGTTAGGAGTTGCTGCGTTATTGGTTTGACATTTGATCTGTTTAAAATGTGTGCCAGTGCTTTGTGGACACAGCTTGAATGCTAAAATAGAGAATGTAAAATAATGGCTGCTTTGATATTTTTCAAGTAGGCATCTCAGCAGCTAAACTTGCGAGTTATTTCACTTTAGTACGTAGAAGTAGTCATTTTAACAGGTGCTTTTATTCAAAGTGACTTAGAGTGCATTTATTACAGGGATCATTCCCCATTGAAAGGCTGGGGTTAAGTGCCTTTGTTTCAAGCACAGTGGTCATAGTTAATGAATCACCACTTATTGTGGGTATTAAACCTTGATAACATTTGGTTACCAGTCATTTAAGGCAGGTATAACTTAGCTTCAGCTAACATCAAAATGTAACGTAAAACCACCCAGTACCTGGAGAAAAATTCTTACGTTTATGTGTTTTGCAGGTTTTGTTTTGTAACGTGACATGCATCTGTAAAAGGGTTGTCAAGCTTAAAACATCTACAGCGGCTCCATGGAACCCAGTAATGATGTGGCGCTTGATATCATCATTACCAATGTCGTATCTGTCTTCAGAACCAGGTGCCATCTAAACCTGCGTACCATCGGCCTAGAGGGGTCTAATGTCATCTACAAGCCTGAAATGGGAGTACGTCTAGACAATTAGACCTTTGGAGAGGAGTTGATATACTTAAGCACCTATATTCTGGATTTACGTATGTTAGTATGGAAAGATTTGTAACTGTATTATTATGACCTTAAACTCTTAAAAAAAAAATGTTTTACTCATTTTGTCATCACTATACATCACTCAAATGATGTACAGATGTTATTGTCTCAAAACCTACTTACCAAAATTTGTCATGTCTAAATGCAATTTAAAACACTTTTTACATTTGTGTGATTTTAGTCTTTTCAATCTTTTCCAAAAAATGAAGAATTCAGTCGGCGCGCTGAACAACAGAACCCTGCTGTTTCAGTGATGACTCATCTGAATGCCTGATTAACCATTGCATTCATAAGCTCAGCATGATCGTGTGTGATTGGTTAGAACGAGCAATAATGTAAAAACGCGGTAAAAGAAATATAGGCCTAATGCAACAAATAAGCCCTAATATTAATTATAGTATTACTAGCCTGATAATAATAATAATAATCTTGCTATCGTCAAAGGCATCAGCCACAGGCGATATCTCTGTCTATCATCGATACACAATACTATCGTCTATCGGCACAACCCTAGTGCGAATTATGACTAGTTTTGTGGTCTAGGGTCACATATTTGAGAAACAAAATGAGAAGATTTGCAGGAGAAAGGGTCCAACTGATGTTATACATTTTTTGAAGACTAGCAACTTTTCCTGTTATGTCAGTTGTGTTACATAATCGTTTAACATGTCTAGTGTTTTTATTACAAAACATGCATTTTGTCCCTTACAGCTTAAAAATAATGTAATGGGACACCAACATGTACACAATTCATGGAAAGTGCCATGTTTTCACCTTTTGCTCAAAATCATCAGTATCAGCATTATCAGTATATGGCCAATCATTAACGCATGTTGTTGCTTATGTTCTGTGGATGTTTTTCCAGAAAGTCCTGATGAAGCTGCGGAAACCACGTATCACTGCCACTATATGGTCATCAGGGAAAATTATTTGCACTGGAGCAACAAGGTCTTTCTAAAATCTGCTTTTCAGTTCTCAGAATACTAATAAGCCAACAGTTGTTTGTGCTACTGAAATTATCAATGTCTTCTAAAATCCTATCTTTTTTCTATCTGGTGAATTTCATGCATGTTTATTTTTGTTTAGTGAGGAAGAAGCCAAACTAGGTGCTCGACGGTTGGCCCGCTGCCTGCAGAAGATTGGATTCAAGGTGTCTAAATTGATTAATAGCTACCGTAAACAGCTTTGTAGAACTTCTGAATGATGAATTATTGTTATAATCTCATCTGCAGGTGAGGTTCTCGGACTTTAAGGTTGTCAATGTGTTGGCGGTGTGCTCCTTGCCTTTTCAAATCCGTCTCATCGAGTTCACTAAGAATAACCGACCTATTGCCAGGTAAGACATTATCAGGGTTCCCACACCTAGGTTAACTTAAAATTCAAGGCCCTTTCAAGGATTTTCCAGGTCCAATACCCTCAAATTCAAGGACTTAATGTGGGGACACATTTCAAGTGAGAGCAAGGTTACACCGTGTTACCTTGTAAGATACATTGTTACAGTTTTCCATGTGTCAAACACAACTATGCAAAAAAAGCATTTTATTTATTTTTTTGCATTTATTTTTGGCCACATGACAGAGATCTGATATTCTATTTGTCGTATTTCTGTTTTGCATAAAACTGAAGAATATTCGGTACATCCTATACTGTATTCTAAAATTACCTGATATTAACTTTTGCATGGATTTTATTGAAAAGAGCTTAGGCTCGTGTAATCAGAAGTTTTAAGATATATGAATATGCTTTTAAGTTTTTCTTGCCTCATGGGTTCATATTATCTTAACAAGCAAAGCAATTCAACATTCATTTCACAGTGTGTCTGTGAAACGTTAAGGTACCATTGTAGTAGTTTCGTGTGCGCGTGAATGTCATGACAACGTACAACTATGGCAAGCCAAAAGAGTAAGAATTATGCTATAGATAAAATTTACATACAAAACGCATTTTTTTCCGGCGTTTAAAACCGCATTAGCGCCGTCAAATACGCCGTCCTGATAGCAGACGCTGTAAAAAAAATGGTAAAAAACGTGGTATTTAACAACATAAATTGAATTCCGACTCTTTTGGCTTGCCATATACAACACAAAGTGTCTCAAGTGGGAAACACTTAACCTAACGCATAAAATGCGCATAACTAACGTAAATCAAGCAAGCTAGTTTGCATAGGCCATGAAGTGTTGGCGAAATAACACGTTAGTGGACCAGAGGGAATAATATGTAATTTTTTCCACAAAACTTCTTGCACAAAATAAATTCAAGCACTTTCAAGGACCTGTATCCATGTACGTTTATTTTCAAAAACTTTTCAGGGCCTTGAATTTTTTTTTTCAGATTCACAAACTTTCAAGGACCCGTGGGAACCCTGCATTATATTTGCTCTCATGGTGTTCTCAAACTCCACAGAAATGTCATTATACCCATGTATTTTAATAGTATGTGCATTTGTGTTGTGGATGGCTAGTATTAATGAAAGCAATTAAGAGACAATAGAGGGGCTTTGTAAACGTACAATTTGTGCTCATGCTCGTTTACATTTGGTATTAACATCCGTTTTGGGCCAATTTGACAACTGGTCAGAGCTAAATACAGGTTTAAACAGTTAGTGATGGATGTAGTGATGAAATCTGAGACCTTCCCTTCAATGAAATCCAGTCACAAGTGGTCACAGGAGGCACATTTGAGATGCATGTTAATACCAGCTGTGAACAGTAATGTGTCTCGCCTGACCACTTGTGATTGGATCGCCAGAGACGGATGTTAACACCGGCTCCAAGGGAACCTTAAGGGTCTAAAAAAGGGGAACAGTGCTCTCTAGTGGTGAAATGGTGAATGCGGCATTGAGCAATCTCGAAACATGCCAAGGAACATGTTCTCCTACAGCTGGATTGAAGGTCTCATCACTATATTTGTGTCTGTGTGTATTTTTAGCTATGAACCCGAGCTCCATCCTGCTGCGTCATACAGAATTAAAAACCTCAGGAGTACAGTGCAGGTGTTTTCCACAGGCAATATCACTGTTACAGGTAAACCACTCACACAGCATTCGCTCAGTATCATTTTCACTACCATAATCTGGGTTTATCTGGAATGTACTGCAAGTATCTGGACAGTTGAAGAACCTTTGAATACAATGCCAGTCTGTAATATTTAATGAATTCGTATGAAAACTACCAATAAAAATGACTTCAGTGTCAAGTTACTTAAGCATTTTAAATTACCAAGACTTCAGTGCTTGCCTCCATAGAGCTCATACAGATTACTGCATTAGTAAGAATTATTCCCAGATTATTTAGCTACATTACATTAAAGGCAGCCCACAGGACTGAGTAAAACCTGAAGGTCTGGATATGAGCAAATATAATGTAGTAAGCTACAATGAAGCTCTGGAGTCTTTTTATTTGTTTAAGATTCAAAAGTTTTTATTCATCAGTGATATTAATTAATAATTGTCTTAGTGTTTTTATATGTGCAGAAAATATTAAATAATATTGTAGCATATTTTACCTAATATAATAATAGATAAAACATTTCGGCCTAGTGTTTCTAGGTCTGATTTTTAAAAATCAGACTTTTTAAAATTATTAATATTTTTGCATGGTTTGAGTTGGATCAAAATTGTATTTTATATTTAAACGTAAACCTATTTAAGAATTTTTTTCATGATTTCTGCATGAAATAATTTTTACACAAATATAACCATGAATAATTAAAGGGGTGATTCATTGCAATTTCACTTTTTTTAATGTTAGTTAGTGTGTAATGTTGCTGTTTGAGCATAAACAATATCTGCAAAGTTACGAAGCTGAAAGTTCAATGCAAACGGAGATATCGTCTTTTAAAATTCTGGCAGTTTAATGCCTACAAAAACGGCTGGTAGGGACTACAACAAGTTACTTCCCGTGACATCACAAACCCAGATAAACCCCGCCCTCGGGAAAAGACAGCAAAGGGTGCAAGGCCATGCTGCGCTGCTTTAGAGAAGAGGAAGAGAAAACTAGAGGTGCACGTAACAATCTATTCATATATGAATCACGATTCTGTCTAACGATTCATGGATTCACAAGTTTCAAAATCAATGTTCTAAAGCAGCGGTTCTGTAGGTGTAGGTGACTGTTTCTTCAGAAGAACACAAACTGAGATTTTTAACTCAAACCGTTGCAGTCTGTCAGTCATATAATGGAGGTGAATGGAAATCACGGCTTAAAGAGTAAAAAAAACAAACAAAAAAAAACATACACAAACAAAACCAAATTAAACCCTGCGGCTCGTGACGATACATTGATGTGTAAAGACACAAAACGATAGGTCTGTGCAAGAAACTGAACAATATTTATATCATTTTTTACCTCTGATGCACTAAAATGCCTGAACTGTACTGCGCGTCCACGACACAGCCTGCGCGTGAGGCGTCTTCTTCTGACAGACTGCAACGGTTTGAGTTAAAAATCTCAGTTGTGTTTTAAGGAAGAAAACAGTCTCCTACATCTTGAATGCCCTGGGGGTAAGCAGATAACCATTCAAATTCATTTTGGGTGAAAGCATTAAACACATGTTAGACTGCACCCCATAAACACAATCAAGCCTAGAAAAAAAACACTGAACCACCCCTTTAATGCAACCCACTGTTTAGTACCTGCTTTCTTTTAAAACAAAAACCTGAACTAATGTTAGATCTTATCCTATCAATAACCGTCTTTCCCTCTCTCTAGGACCAAATGTGCAGAGCGTGGCGTCTGCAGTGGAGCAGATTTATCCTCTGCTGTTTGAGTGTCAGAAAACTCTGTCATAAACCACACACACACACGTAGGCACCAGTTTGAAATGAAAAGCACCTTATCATTGAATGTTTTAAGGCTTGTAACTGTTGTACTGTATGTGTCTCCAAGGCAGCTTTTGCCATTTCACGTCCAAGCGGGTCTGGGTCGTGTGTTTTCAGTCATGCCTTTGAACCTTGACTTTGGTGTTCGGACCCCACATTGATTAATGACGACCTCTTAAAGCTCAGAAGAGGACCGTTAGTGCATTGGCATTGTGTTGCTGACATTGTGTATATATAAACACTTGAATTAACTGTATTATATAATGCATGAACACCAAAGTAAAACCTTGTCAAGCAGTGACATTTAAGGATCGCGTTTTACTGAAAACTTCTTGGAAATTTTAGCTAATTTGATTCTAGTGACATTTTTGGAGCTCTTTATTGATACTGTATGTCAGAAGCGATAAGTTAAAGGACAAAGACTTCACATTTAAACAGCAGGTGATGTATATCTGGTGTATACTGTGGACAAGAACACTCTGGGTTGTGAATGAGTTGTTGGTTCATATGTTTATGTAGTATGTGAAAACTTTTGTATTTTATTATAAACAAAATAAAATAATCCCTATATTAAGTCATTGCTTCTGTGTCTGTGCAAGAGGAATACCCCAGCATTACTCATATTTAGGCCCACCACTGCATGTCCACTGCCTCACTTAATAGTTTTGTAACTATTTTATGTTTAATTTGATTATTCTTTTATGCTATTATCACGTTTACATTCATTCTTTCATTTCATCGTTTAAATTTCATCCGCACAAACAAGTTTAGGCCATTCATATTCTAACTATGCGCCGTTTGAAACGCGGTTATAAGCTAAGTAAAAAAGTTTTCAATGTGTTGGTTATACTGCGAAATTTTAACAATAAATGTCGTTTTGACGCTCTTCTGTGGCGTGACAGATCGCTGTAAATTAAAGTATTTGGGGCGAGTAAACCAATCATCTTTTCCTCTTTACTAAATACAGTGCGGGAAAAACATGGATAAACTTTAGAGGGTCATAAAAGATAAAATGCAACTTACTGAAACGTATCATGCCTCATGTATTCGCTCAATAAGTTTGAACCACACCGTCGATAAAACAGCTTGTGAACTACAAGTCACGTGACGTCACATTTACCTCAGGGAAGTCGTCTATGATTACATTTACATAATTCGCTGACTTACTGGGAAAAAATTAATTTATAGAAAAGCATATCGCTGCAATCTTAACTATATTTACATGCATTTTATTTTTGTTTTATAATTATCAAATGTGTTTTTAATCTAATTCAAAAATTTCAATGTAAACAAAACAAAATGTGTTTTTAAGTCAAAACGACTTGGAGCAAGAGAAAAGAGATGTGATTTTTGACTATAATCACATATATTTTTGAATGAACAAAACTTCAGTTTGTAATATTACACAACATGCCGATTTGCAGTTAACCTGATTACATGAAGGCATCTCCTGCCAGAGAGACACTTTCAGGTGTTGTCTATAGTAGTGCTCAGCACACAAACACTGACACAGAACTTAGCTTTGACTTGTCATGGCATGATTATGGTCATGATTGCACAATTTCCAAAGTGTTTCATACCAGTAAGCTGTAAATTCTCCATATAAATCTCAATCAGTACCAAAACTACTTGTAAAATGCATTTAAAAAAAGAATACAAATATATCAGATTGACATATAAACTCTTCTCAACTGACCCATCATGCCATGGGAAGGTTTATTAAGCTAAATTATAGCCATGACAACATCAATCAGTTATATCTCTTCAATACTTTGAAAAGTGCAGTCACAGGTTTGTCTGTCCTGTAAGTTGCCAGACGGCACCAAGAACAATCGGTTGTTTGCAATACCCTTGTGCTCTTCCACTCTTCATCTAGGCAAAAAGTCAAACAGTTGTGAGGGCTTTTTCCTCCTGTGGGGGCTGTGCTGCAGCCTCGTGTTTTCTTCTGTCACACAGAAGTCTGCTGCTCAGGTGATTCCTGCAGAACAAGACACGTGTCTGATCATTACAATGATGCACTTTAAAACAAAAAGTCACTGACACATGCAATGTGTATAATAATATAATATATATAATATGTGTATAATTTATTTCATATATAAATATATTTGATATATAAATGTTACATATTTTTCTTTAATATATACAGCATGTGTGTGTATTTATATATACTAATAATATACATAGTACACCAATATAGTATTGCAACAAAAGTTTTGGATGCGATTATCGCGAGTAATCGGTTGACCGCACTATTAAACATTCCCAATAAAATTAATTAATTTCTAAT
Source organism: Sinocyclocheilus anophthalmus (assembly GCA_018155175.1). NCBI lineage: Eukaryota > Metazoa > Chordata > Actinopteri > Cypriniformes > Cyprinidae > Sinocyclocheilus > Sinocyclocheilus anophthalmus. The sequence continues at coordinate 30,488 of JADLZN010007294.1, read as the reverse complement.
ATCTTCGCATGCCAATTTTGTATACCTTTAAATGAGGCATTGAATAACCTTAAACCACATACTTAAATTTAGGGTGACTATAGGTCATCATAACTACCTGCTTAATATGAGAACAACACAGTCGGGGATCATTACCGAGAGGCATTTGCAGTTATGTGTGAGTGCACTCACCCCATTCAACATGGCAGCTCCTTAGAGATCTGTCTTCCAGATAACTCCGCCTTTCGTCTCTGCACAAAAACTATCACAAAACACCACCACAAAAAGCTCATAGCATCGTAGGAAAGATCACCGAGGGCAGCCGATCCTCTTACAACCCAACACATTTCAGTAATTAACCTCTGAAAAACACTCCGTTCCTTTCTGCTACAAAACCTCTAATTTTTGTTTATTGTTCTGTGCACATTTGTAAGTTTGTGTTTTCCTTTGTCGTTTTCTTCCATTCTGCAGGAACATCCCCCAGGTGCAATGGATGTTTGGCAGACTGAAAGCCTCAACACATCCTAACTCCACCACTTTGCGATCAGTTTCTGTAAACAAAACCATGCTTATTTGTTTTGGATTACTGATATTGATATTTACCTGTTTCAATGTTATATCATTTTCTTGTTTTTAGGTTAATGCCATATATACTTGAGTGTAAAAATGCTTGAATGCTATGGAAAGTACTTGCAATACGTCCTTTGTTTACTTTGTTTTACCTGCTAAAAAGAACATTATTTTGTGTAAATTGGTGTAATGAAATGTTCCTTGACCAGTCCATTGCGGTTTAAGGTTAAAATAACACATTATTTTCCACATACTGTACTTATTGTTTCTCCTCTATGCCCCGCCTTTCTAAATGGTATTTTTTTACAAGCTCATCGGTCCGCAAAGCGAGTGATGTTCTCTATTGGCCAGCTACTCGTGCGGTTGTGTATTTGCTGATGGCCTCAAGTGGTGTGACTGAAATGTTAGGCCCCTTCTACTATTGATGCCGTGTCCCTGGCTCGCGGACAAAACCATAAAAACCCATTAAAAAAAAACAAACGATGCTTGTGTTTCCCCAGTGGGACTATTACTGTTATAATGACTTATATGTCTTTTTACGCTGTGCGTATCGCTCTGTGTAAACACTAAAACCTGTCTGCATTTGTGTCAGAGAAAACAGCGCTTACTCTACACTGCCCAAACTCCGTTTGAAATCGTCCTGGCAAATTCTTTAACTAAAACTGACTTACGGACTGTGGTCCGCAAGTGGCGCCAGACTGGTCCTTGCAAGTTATATTGCCCACTTTATAAACTCACACCGGCTTGTAGCTACCTCCCAGGATACAGTCCTCGTCCTACATAAAATGCACTGGACACATCTGAATATTTGGGTTGAACTGTTTTTGAACAGTGTTGTAAATACAACTTAATTTCTAGTTGTGTCCTCTTTTGGAAGGCCAACAAAGTAGTAACAAAACCATAGCGTCTCCACGACATGGTGGCGGCGGCAGCATGCACTCATACTACAGCGAGAATCAAAGTTACGCCTTCTTTCTTTGCGTGAACATTTGGTCAGTGTTATGCAAATCTTCCCACATTGTTTAAAAAACAAAAAAACAACAAAAAAAAAGCATTTGGGCGCGTGTAGAATTACTTTTAGGTAGGGCGTGGTTGAACTCTTAGCACCAGGCTTGTACACTCCAAAGAGTAAGGAAAAATTGAAATCGCATCATATGATAAGATAGGATGAATATCATTTTGTGAAGTAGGTTCCTGAGGTTTGATGCTTTTGTAATCTTGATAACAAGAGTGTACAAAGAGGTGAAGAGAGCGAGCTGCTAGTCATCTGATATGTAATGTAAATATATATGATAATATATATGAAAAATAAAAACATTGTACTAAGCCTATCTTTTTTTCTACCCATTATTGTGTCATGTTAATTTATTTAAAATGTATCTGTAGTGACCTTTTCATAACAATTATAGACACTGACATGCTTAATTTTTTAACTCAAATTTTTCTCAGACCCCATTGTGGACCCCCCCTCTTGCAGGCCCCTTGAGGTCCCTGGACCTGTTTGAAAACCTTTGATTTATATCATTTTAGGCTAGCTAGAGCAATGCTTGTAGACTATGGGAAAAACATGCTGGGTTCAATTCTAACATTAATAATCAATCCACTGTTTTTACAGAGTAGTAATTGAATCAAAACAACTTATCCTTTTTACCTTGTTAGTTAATGATCTATGGCAAAATTAACTGTGCTCTTACATAACTCCTGAAGGGACATTATGGTGTCTGGCTTTGTCAGACACTTTTTAGAAATTTAATGACATTCATGTCTGTAGCACAAACAGTAAGAGACAGATTTTGTATTTAGGCTTAGGAATTTACCACTAAACCTAAGTTTGAGAAAAAGTAACATTAATTGTAATATTTTCCTCCTAACAGTGACAGATCAAGCACCCAGAGTACAAAAGTGTCAAATCAGCAATTGCTTACCCCATGAGAACACACAAATTAACTACTTATCTAAATAGAGACAGCCTCAATCTTCTTGGTTTTATTGGATGACCTTCAGAACACAGATACTGATAAATACACTGACTGCATCCTGCAATACAACTGGGTCACCATGATCTACTGATCTCATAGCTGTAAATAACCCTTCACTCTGTGTTTGTGTGTGTTACCTGTCAGAGTAAGGAAGGTCATCGATATGAGCAAATTTGTGGCCCAGTTAAAGGCAGAGATGACGGACACAGCCTTTCCACGGATGCCAGTCGGGAAGATCGCACTCAAAACCACATGAACCACTGCAGATTGATGATTACACAAAGGCATAAATAAATTTAGTTTAAAAAAGACCTTTTTAAATAAAAAAACAACAACAACTTTCTTTTGTGATCCAAAGAAGAAACAGGCGATTAACTGATGACAGAATTTAATTTTGAATGGACCACTAAAGGAATAGCTCATCCAAAAATGTCAATTTTCACCCTCAGGCCATCCAAGATTAGTTTGTTTTTTCATCAGAGAAAGCAATATTATGAATAGAGGATTCATATTTTAACCAGAAGCAACAGTATAAAGTTAAAAATGCTTTAATGGTGGATTTGTTTATTACAAACATGCAGCATTCTGCTTCACAAGATGTTAAGTGATGGACTGGAGTCATGTGGTTTACTTGTGGATTATTGTGATGTTTTTTATTGGCTGTTGGGACTCTCATTCTGACGGCATCCATTCACTGAAGAAGACCCAGTGGTGAGCAAGTAATGTAATGCTAAATTTCTCCAAATCTGTTCTGATGAAGAAACAAACTCATCAACATCTTTGGCCTGAGAGTGAGTACATTTTCAACAGTGTTTAATTTTTGGGTGAACTATTCCTTTAACGGGACATTTTTGTTTTATGTGATAGTATGAACAGTGACAGAATCTTACTTGGTCCCAAGCTGATGGAAAATCCAGCTACATATACCAGCAAGCTGACCAGAGAGATCCATTTCAGAGAGGGTGACACTTCATTAACATGAAGAGATTGAAGTGCAATTTTGGAACTGTCTTTCTCGGAACCCTCAGCCAGTTCCATTAATGCTGTCCTATGATCAGGAGTGTAGTTTAAAATCCATTGGTCCTTAGTGTCATTAACGCTAGTGAGGAAAGCATTTGTTTTGTGCTTGTTTTGAAGTTCATGGTAAGAAGGCTGGTACAAACCCAGTGGAGTGTTTGTCTGGAAACCAGTCTCTTCTCCCGTCCCAAAACCTGTGAGGTTTACTTTATTAACGGGGCCTCTGCATAGGCTAGAAACATGTGTGCGGCTTTGCAGAGTAACAGCCCCCAGTGTTGCTGTTGACAATGTCATAACAACGGCGCCAACACATAGTAAGGCTTTAGGCCCCACTTTGTCCACTAGAAAGACTGCAGGAATGGTCCCGCCCACTTTAACCACACCAAACCCTGTGGATGCAAGAGTCGCTGCCTCATTCCCATGGAAGCCCACGCTGCTGAGAACAGTCGACGCATACGCTAAAATGTTGGGCTGTCCCGTAGTCTGCTGCAAGAAAACTAGCGCAGCGCCAACAAGCAGTCTCTGAAGCATATTGTCACGAGAACGGAAGAGGTCCAGGAATCCGTGCAGGCGCTCTGCCCCCAATGCCATGCATATCGCCCGAAGTTCGTCCTCCACTGCGTCTACTCCTTTGATTCCAGCACGAAGACGGAGGAGAGTTGCGTGAGCCTCTTTCTCACACTGCTGGGCCAGCAAAAAGCGCGGACTCTGTGGCAAAAGCGGCATGATGCCAGCTTGCAGCAAAGCAGGGAACAGCACACCACCAAACGTAAACCTCCATCCATCCGAGACCCCTGCGAATGCCCAGCTCATTCCAAAACCCAACAGCATCCCTAAAACTACCATCAACTCATACACACACACGCACCTCCCGCGCCAGGCAGCCGGTGCCACTTCTGCAGCGTAAAGACATGACGCTGTGCCAGACAGCGCAACCGCCATGCCGACAAGCATCCGCCCGACTACCAGCGCCCAAAATGACACCACACACACGCTCAGAAGTGTGCCCAATACACACAGCAGTGCCGTGAGGATGATGGAGAACCGCCGTCCGTAACGGTCCAGGATGGTGCCACCACCCAGGGAGAGGAGGAAGGCTCCAAACAGAAGAGAGCCAACAACTTGCTCTTGCTGTGGGCAGGAGAGAGTCAAAACGTCCCTGAGTTGAAGCAATGCTCCTGATATCAGACTCATCTCATAGCCCATCATCAACCCACTCAGGCAGGCCACAGATACAGAACACAACACCAGCGCTGCACCATTGCCTACAGAGACAGAGAGAGAGGAGAATACAATATATGACATTTTAATATAAATTTATAAATCATAATTTTATAGATACATAAATAATATTTTAAAATACAATATTATATAATTACAGGATAGTACACAAAACATGCCATGTAAGCACCATACCAAAGTACGTAAATACATTAAAATGATTCTCAAACTACTACAGTACAGTACAACCAAAATAGCTAATGAATATGGAATGTTACAGTATGTAACAAAAAACAAAAAAGTCATCACAGAATCGCTTGGTTGATTGTGTTCACAGCAATTATTGCACACACAACCTCACATGGCCTTGGTTTTCAAGGTTTGTTCCATGCTGTCCTACACTGTAAAAAAAATCTTTAAATATAGGGCACATATTTTGAATTTTGCACCTGCACTGCATTGTGTTTTATGATTAACGGAAATGTCCTCTGAAAATTACCAGTTTTTTTTACAGCGTACAAACAATTTCACATTAAGCACTGGCAAGTGTTTGAATTGCTGTATTACAGACCTTATAATCATCCCAGATGAATGACAAAACAGTCTGCACACGAATCACCTTTAATTAACTCCAATATACCTTACTGTATATGACTGCGTAATTACAGCATCACAGCTGTCACAAGAAATTTACAACATTAATAACAGGGTTCCATTAAGTTATGATTTGTATCACATAACTGTTACACAACTATGATCAGGTGAACATGTTTTAGATTACATTTCTAACCAAGTTGTGAAACACACACCACAAACACAACAGATTTAATTTTTGAGTTATAATAATCAGAAAAATTGTGAGTCATAGTCATTTCAATTATTTGCATTGAAACTTTATAACAGAGAGAGCTTCTAAATGTAATCTATTACCACACAAAAAATTACTTATGAAAAATAACAGGAAAATGTATACTATATATCTCAAAGATCTGTTTTAGTCAAGTTTAACTGGATGCGCAGATTTTGACATCAAAAAATACAAATACTGGAAGTTTTTTTTTTGTTACCTGTGTGACGGAGTACCTACCTGATTTTGCAGATGGGCTTTTCTCTTGATGTTTGTGTGTGTCCTGATTCTGTACACATGTTTTGCTCTGAGAATCAGAAATCATTCTTATGGACTCTTCAGATGCGTCCATGTTCTTCAAGGGTTGTGGTACAACTGGAGTAGGTGGACATTAAACAACGATTATTTAAGAATAGGTTCATAATAACCTATCAGGTGATCATACAGTTCACCAGCAATAATATTAGCAACGAAAAGAACACAGATGTGATTGAACACATTTGAAACTAAGGAACCTTCATCCTCTCTCTTCCCTCTCCACCCCCCCACCACCTCCCACCAGCCTCTCTCCTAGATCTCGACCATGACACCTCCACAACACTGAAGGTATTCATTGGGATTAAACCAATAGAAAAGCTAGTTTTTGCTTCGTAATAGACATCAGCATTCCACCATCCTAACTACATAATAACATTCAGTACCACTGAACCTTAAACACGCAAACTCTCCCAAACAAAGCTACCAATGGGTACACCACGACATGCATAAACAACTTTATTCGCTGCTGTTAAAACACAAGTATAACAGCATGTCCCAATGCACAGCCATTGACCATCTTGGATTTCTCAGTGCCATTGCTGTTGGCGCGGATCAACTAGAACCGTTTTAACTATCAAGACCATTCAAACAGTACGTCCGCGTTTTGATGCCAACGTTACCTTTTTAACGTCAATAACGTGGAAGGCTGTCTATGAAATCATCGCAGCTCTTTGCCTCTCTCCTCCCGGTGGCAGTAACTTATATGTCCTTGTGTCGACACATGCACGTTCCTTGTTTTGGAAGGCACTGTGACTAAACTCCGCCTACACTGACCAAAGCTAAACAGCGAGACTGAAAGTGTCAAGTAAGCAGAAGGGGTGTCCCGCCGTACCTACCTACCACGAACGATCTCATCAACTCCTATAACTCGTGAGACACTCCTTGCGAGCTCTCATCAGCCGGTATATATAGCTTATACAGCTAAGGGGAAATTACCCCCCTACGTACTTCAATGTTTGACGGAAAGGAAATATATGTCTCCGAGATGTAACAAAGCGCTGCTGCCAAAATCCGTTCCATGTATTTAGGTTTGCCCGGCCACCCCCCCCTAAACTGAAGTTTTCGTAAAATTTGTACTGTTGCGGTGTCTGATTCATTCAGAAGTCGAGATTCGTTTATTTGATTTGAATAATGAGGTATCCTTCGTGTTCAATGGCGTCTTGTACATCCACCCCCCCCCTTTCACCCACACGCCAGATTAAAACTGCCGAAGAGGGCTAAGGAGTAAAAATTGAATCCGTGGGAGAATGGAAATCTACCAACGATAACATGGGTTAAAACATGTATGGTGTGGTCTTGAGAAGGCGGACACATGGACCTTATACAAGAAAGACGCGTATTGCTCGAGCCCGTGGAAACAATGAAATAGTAATACGGGTGGTGGAACAACCCATCGCGTTAGTGTAGGTTCGTTTCTGCAAATTGGTTACAGAACGTTCTGAAACCAAATATAGCTGAGATTGCCATTTCAGGTTAAATCTCTGGAGGAAAGTTTGAAGAAATATTGGAAAATAATGGGAAGATGCTGACAACCAAGTATAAAGGGGAAAGGAAAGAGAAGATGGTCGAAGTCGCGCTCTTTCCTTACCTCCATCTAACTTGTTTCGTTTTGTATGCTTTTGTGGGGGTGGTTTGGGAGTTTTCTGGGGCACACAATAGAAAAGATAGCGAGATGGATAGAATACTGGTAGGGCGGGGGAACCAGATTGCATAGATACTGGTATGTTAGGGTTGGGGGTGGGTGGACATAAAAGGGGGTGAATCTTGGCGACAGCAGCAAATGGTACGGAGGACGGATAAGACGGTAGTACTTTTGTTGTGCGAAGTGGTACCTGTTGGTAAAACTTATATGGGGTAAAGGAATGGGGTGAGGTACTATAGGGTTTAGGTGGGGTATGGTGGGTCAGCACGTGAAAATAACACAAACATTAATTCGTACTGGGCTAAAGTATATCAAGGCCCCGATTTATTTACTATAAATTAGCATAGGACTGCAGACCAACGCAAGAACGCACATCAAGTATGTTTCGGCAGAAGAAATGTTGTAAATAAAACGTTCTGTAAGTATGTTTGTGACTTGTATATTGGACAGCCGAATCAATTAACACGCATACAAACAGCTGTCATGGCCCACTTCATTGAGTTAAAGAATCGGCGCATTGTTTTCTCGAATCACTTCTTTGAAACGAACTGTTCAAAAGATTCGTGGAAACGAGTCGGACTGATCAGACCGCTGCATGATTCACTGGATTATGCAAGTGGTTTCCTTACTTCAAATTACCACACCCTCAAATGTCGAAAACACCGGGACAAAGCATGTATCAGAATAAGAAAACTGACTGCATCTTAATTTGTTCAGGTGACTCTAATAGCGGGTATACAAACACTTCCGTTGTGGCTTCACAGCTGCTCAATAGTTCACAGCATACCGCGAGAATTTACAATATGCGCCTAAATCTTTTCTTTTCCATTCATACATAGTCGAGAAGTTTTGCTATATATATATATATAGCGTTTTCATTGTTACCCATTTTGTACTGTAATGCGAGTTATATAATGGAATATAAAAACCCTGATAACAGATTCGCATTCATGATGGCTGCAAAATCCATCTTGTGTTTAACTACTACACATTAAAATAGAACTCTGAGATGTAGCTATCTTCAGTAGGTGAATTAGGGTACATTTAGACAGTCATCAAGTGGACAATTTTACTTAAATTCACCTACATATTTTAATCTTTGAGACACTAGACACTGTGTAAACTGCTGTGGTGTGAAATACTCGAGTAGCTGAAGCTGTGGACTTTCCGTGGCCTACATACATAACTATAGACAGATAGACGTACTGTACTGTTATTGCAGTGCTAATGAAATCGCATGACATGTTTTTGTAAAATAATCACCAAGGACAATTTTTTAAATTTGTATTAAAAAAAAAGATCCCAGTGTTATTTCCAGAACATCTTCTATTGTAATATAGTGCCATCTACTGGCCAGATAATTGTAATTACATTGTAACTACATTACAATTAAAAGTTCTACGACAAAGACTGTGCGTGGCTCGGTTTGACAAGGTTCTTTTTTTCTTAACTGTGAAAAATGTAAAATCTTCATAAACCACCACAACTAGTTTCAGCAACAAAACAAACAAAAAAAGAAAAGAATAAAGAAATACAAATTCTGTCACACCAAACAAAGTGAACAGAAATTAAATTATTTATACACACTTTTGGTTTATAATAACTTCATTACATATACATTTGCATGTATTTACTGTAGCAGCACATTTTATTGCATTTTGTTGAAGGTTTGGTTTCAGATCATGTTTAGGAGAAAAAAAATAAGTTCAATCGTTTCAAAAGCAACATTGGGGGGGCGCTAGTGGATAAGATATCTTGTAACTCACATGGGTTTTTCTTCAACTGGTCCTTTTGTTCTTTCTTTTTTTGTTTTTTTTCCGTTTCTTTAGTGTTGGTTCTGTGTTTTCACTTTTTTTGTTTATTGACAATGCGCGTTGTGTGTTTCTCCTTTTGCTCAGGCGTGTTGCACGCGGTTTGATGGTGGTGACTCACTGAGCGCAGCTGTGTTTGCTCTATCGGGGTGACGGAGGGAAGTGAGATCCTTGTGGCTTCTCGTAACCAGGGGGTTGGGGGGCAGGCGGGGTTGTAAACCGAAGTGGTGTAATGGGACAGGGGAACCCTGGTTGCTTTCGCTTTGGGCCGAGCCGAGTGCGCTGGATGGGGAGCCGGAAAGGCGGCTCGGTGGGTGGGTGGCGAGGTCACAAGGCGAGGATATGGCAAGAGAGGGAGGGGGCCGAGGGTAACTTTGGGTGTGTGTTGTTTGCCGGGTCGCCGGTACATCGGCGCAAAAACATGGCAAAGTGGGTCTGGGGATACGACAAACAGGGACGCGGCCAAAGGGTGGAAGGACGGAAGAGGCAAGGGGCACAGCACGGGGGAAGAAGGACCCACAGAACGAAACAACCGGGGGCACGAAGCGAGCTTTTGCAGCGGGATGATGGGCCGGCGGAAAGGATGGGGGGGCAGAGATAACCAATGATTTATTGCACTAGAAAAAAAAGAAACACTTAAAGTGTTTTGGGAAAATACCCATAAAGTTTATTGCGAACCAAACAGGTCACAGAGCAACTGTACAATTTTGACGTACATTTAAGTTACTAAGCATACCTTAATTTTTGTTCCATAATACATTACTATACTGAGACCGTAAAAGATCCAAACAACGTAAGAACCAACAGTCATATTCCCTGATGTGATTTCAGACACTGCCATTTCTGCTTAATACGTTACTGTACAGCCCAGGAGGCTGGAAACTAAGGTAAAACAGAGGCGTCTGATTCCTGTGGTCCCGTGTCGTATCTACCACATTAGCAGCACATCCTTCTAGCACCTTCTCTGATCAAAAGACAAGAACATAAAAAAGGAAGTGCTCTTTAAATTAGACGATAAAGTGCACTTTATCCCAATCTCAACTGAAAGACCAAAACACAGATTGCTGACATATTTTAGTGGTTTTAGCGTCACTTTGACTGTATTTATATCCGACACAGACTGACGTGCCAGATCACATGATTTAGATTAAACATGTGTAAAGGGGTGTTAAAATGAAGTACACACACGCACACACACATCCAATCCATCCAAAACATTGGTCTAGCACTGACAATCCTATAAAAGTAAATAAGCTGGAAATAAATCTCAAGAAAGGAAAAGTACATAACAATCTTCCATCAGCATCAATCTTCTCTCTCTCTTTTTCCCCATCTGTCTCTCTGACACAACCCGGGGTGAAAGCGGAGGAGAAATCGTGCATTTGGATGCAGTTGATGAAGATCAACTGCAAAAAGTCCTTTTTTTAATGTGTAAAACTCAGGCCTTTTAACAAAGGCCTTTTGAGCTGCCGTACGCCATGTGCAAATGCCCCTATCTGGAGGCAGGGAAATGAGACAGGGTTTGCTTTTCTCATAGTGATGCACTACAGGTGTGATTCCATGGGACAGCGTTTCCATGGTAATGAGCTACAGGTAAGAGTCTATGGGATGGCGTTTCTGCGTCGATGGGCTACAGGTAGGAATCCATGGCAGGGGCGTAAGAGAAGCCTAGGAAAGCCTCGGCCGCCTCTGTGATGCTGGCTGTGACAAGAGCGCTGTCCGGGGAGCAGCCGATTGAATTCGGCACCGGTTCATCGGTGAACTCAGGGTCGAAGTGCCGTAAGTCATTAGGCCCTGTCTGAAACAAAATTACAATTAATTGATAAGATGCTGAAAATATTTGCATAGCAGGATTCTCTGCATTCTCTTATCACAAATCAGCCAGAATGACTAGGTCCATTTATCTATAACACCCAGTGCTATGTGGTAATAACGCAAAGTCAATGCAGAAGTGGAACGTACCACGTTGGGGTTGAAGGGCGGCGTGAGCTTCTTGGCATTTAGATCATCCCAGTTTATGGGAGAGAAGAACATGTGGTTCTTGATCTCAGTCTACAAAAGTGAAACAGAAGATACATTAGATACAAGAGCAACAAAACTGCTATTTAATATTATATAGCTAATATATTTAATAGCAAAAACTATATATAATTCCAACACACTTACAAAGTCATCAGTGAAGCCCAGTCTCTTGGTTCTGTCTTTTTGCAGCAGGCCCTCCAGCAGGTGTCTGGCAGCGTTAGATATGTTGGGTTTGAGCTGCAGTGGCTTGTTCAGAATGTTATCGTACATTTCCGCTGTGTTACGGCTGTAGAACGGAGGCTGTGGAGAAACCATAAAAGCAATCAGCAATCATGTAAAAAGCCAAGTACTCAAGGCAATTCCAATGCAATTAAACTAATTAGTTAAATACATTCAATTAAAGGCATGATATCAATTTATTTTTCTGGAATAACTCACCAGGCCATATAACATTTCATACAGCACTGCTCCCAAACACCACCAGTCCACCGTCCGGTCATACGGCTGCTTGTGTAACACCTCCGGTGCCAAATACTGCAAGACAGAAGGAGAAATATCAAGATGAGTTAGCTTACTGACTGCAAATGCAGTTGCATTGTTTGAAAGCAACCGCTTAAAAGTGAATGTTATTTACCTCTGGTGTTCCACAGAAAGTTGATGTTGTTCCATTGGGTTCTATGTTCTCTTTGCACAGGCCGAAGTCGGTCAGGATGATGTGTCCTTGAGAATCCAAGAGAATGTTCTCAGGCTTCAAGTCTCGGTACACTATGTTCAGTGAGTGCAGGTACCCCAAGGCGCTTGCGATCTCGGCTGCATAAAACCGTGCACGCGGTTCCAGAAAGCATCGCTCCCGTTGTAAATGATAGAACAGCTATGGAAAGACACAGAGAGAGGAGACAGATTAGGCTGTGAATTCCATATCCTGAATGGCATACTTAATCAAGGGTTTCTAGACTCCACAATCCCGAACAATGGCAGGAAATGAGAACGTACCCCCCCCGCAGCCCCTCAGATACGTCTGTTGAGTTAAACCGAGTCTAAACCATCATAGCTGCTAAATCTGGCTCCCCTACCTCACACACTTTCCCCTCTCAGCCATTTCCGGAGGAGAGTTTCCTATTCAGAGCCCAGCCGCTTCTCATGACAGGATATCCCTTTTCTGTCTGCATCTACCTCACTGTCTCCAACATCTTTGATTCTATTTTCTCTTTTGTAAATATTGTTTTACTCCCTACAGAGTGTAGCTTTAAAAAAAGGCAAATGAAATAACGCACCTCTCCGCCATTGATGTAGTCCAGTACAAAGTAGAGTTTATCAGCAGTCTGAAAGGAGTAATGCAGGCCCACCAAGAAAGGATGCTTGACATTCTTCAGTAACACGTTGCGCTCAGACATTATGTGTTTCTCCTGAGGTCAGAGGTCATGATAAGAGGTCAAACAGCCATCTAAGACTACTATGTTGTTTTTAAACACATGCATTCTCCAAAGCCTAAAGCAACTGTCACTAGAAGTGAATTAGAGAGGCTTTGTATGATTCCATACCTCTTTTTTCTTCAAGATGGCTTTCTTTTGCAGCACCTTGACTGCATAGAACTTCTCATCGCTCCGGTGGCGGGCCAGAAGAACCTTTCCAAAGCTGCCTTTTCCGATGACCTTGAGGAAGTCGAAGTCTGATGGTTTGGCGCTGGGGTTGGAAGAAGGGCCGAGGTTTATTTGCTGAGAAGGACTTGGCTGAAGAGGAGATGATTAGACAAATATGAATCATATATTGTTTTGTAGAAAGATGCATGATGCATACACACACATATGCTTTCATGACATAAATAAACGTAGAATTACCGGTGGGGAAGGGTTGCTGTTCATCAGCTCAGCATCTTGTGGAGGTGTCAAGTTCAAGATGGACTGGACCTCAGGACTGCAGGAAGAAAAGATCAGAGACTGATGATCAGATGCATGGTTTTAACAAGGACAACTTAGCAAACAAATAAGGAGATATGTCTGAATATGAACATTAAAAAATATATTTTAAAATAATTTTTAGCATATTAAAAATCATTTAAATTGAATTAATAGTTATATAGTTTTTTTTTTAATAAAGGAACATTTATATTTTAAAACAAGTTTGTAAATATATCCATTTTCTTTGTAAATGAATACATATTTGAAATAAATTTGTAAACATGCTCATCTTAAACAGATTTACATAAATTAGACTTACTGCTTGCATGCATAAGAGTTTGTGGAAAGCTTCTGGATAAAGTCATTCAGTCCCATCTTTCTCTGTTTCATAAAGGCTGCACATAAAAGAAAAAGCAAAGAGAGAGAGAGAGTCCATTAAAAAGCTTGATCACTTAATATTCTTCCCATTCTGTGCTAAAGTTGGCTCAGGAGATTCCGTTCATCTGAAAAACAAAGCCTACCACTGAGATTAGCTACTAGTCCTCTTGTTTTAGAGTAGGTCAAGTCTGGAGCTGGGACGCCCGTCTCCGTTTGGATTGTCATTGCTGTAGTTTTCCACTCCGGGCCCGTAACCAAAACGACACAAAGCGCTACTGAACTCCTACACTACTGTTCCAACTATTTAAAAGGCATGGGGAGGAGGCTAGAGATCGCGTTCCGCTAAGAGGCGTGGCTTGGAGTGCGTTTTAGAGAGGAGGCGTGGCCTGACGCAAGTGACTGTTTGCGGAGGCGTGGCCTGGCGTATGTACCGCAGGTTCTAGCGGAGTCAGCTGTGACGTCTATGAGGGGCCAGCTGTGAGTGAAGGGTACACAAGCACGTCACGCCCCAAAATCTGATGTTATGTTACATACAGTTGAAAACAAGATCTTCCCGAATCTAACAAGCTGAGCAGGACTACATGTTCTGTTGAGAGGAACGTCAAAACTTGAAAAAATCGAGTCACTGTATCTATCTTTAATAACCAAACCTGCCTGCCTTCTAATACAGTCATAATACAAACAGTCCCAGTCTTGCTACACATTCTCATTGCTATTTTATTGCTAGAGTAAACAATGTATTCATTATAGCCTAAGTGTAAAGATAAAGCAGAAAAGATTCGGTTGATTCATCGTACCTTTCATACTTGGAAGTCAAAAGACGTCCAAAAACAACCACTGCCATCCACAAGTGCACAACAGTCAATGAGTCAATGACTCTTTCACTCACCCCCCTCCCCTCAAAACCCCAATTAAACCATTGTGACAGCTGACGCATGAATGAGACAAAAGCAAAGGGACTCGAGCCAAACTTCAGCACTCGCTGGAAAAGTACTGACTGGATTAAATAAACCGTTCTTTTGTGTCGGATCATTCAATGAATCGATTGAACTCGTTCCCAAATCAGTCCGCACTAGACCGTCAGAGCCGATAATCGAGTCCACTCACAACACTGAAGGAATAACGATCTGTCATGAGTCTGAATCGAAAGGAACCGATGAGTGATAGTAAGAGAGTTTGGGCCGAAAAGTAACTGGGGCACATGAAATTACAATTGAATATAGATGAAACGTAATTCAACTGTACAATTAAAATGTAATAAGATGTTAAATATGTGGCTACAAATGACATTCCACATCGCGATGTCAGGGCGTAATAATATCATGACGTAAAATAAGCCGAATCCGGGTGTTCGAAACGAACTGTTCGAAAGAACCGATTCGAAGAAAGTAGTTGGACTTGCCGGAATTAATTACTTCTAGGAAAAAAAATTACTTAAACTCATAAATGGTTGAGCTGTGACAAAAAACATTTCGACTTTAACCACTTAGTTTAACATAATTATACTGTATCTCATTTGCAACAAAGCATATTGTAGCTACAGTAGATCGCGACACTGAACCCAGCACTGTCCTAAAGCTTTACAGCCGAATACATTCGAGTCACCAGTTTTTCTCACGCTAGTATTAGTAGACCAAATTACCGGTAGTACTAGTAACCGAACAACACTGAGTATCATGCATACATCTTATGTAGAGTAGACACTGTTTCGCATTGTTCATGATACAGTGCATTTAAAGCACTAAGTAATACAACATTAAGGCTACAATAAACAACATGCACCTAATTTTTTGGTTCTGCTTACATGTTGCAACGTAATTAATAGTGTAACACTGTTAAATATACATTTTAACGAAGAAAATGTTTGAACACACCTTCCAGATGTTTGAATAAACCGCTATATAAACTATACATAGGCTTGTTGTGTATTTTATACATATCACTGGTTTATTATGATTATCGTATTTTTGAAAAAGTACAAACCTTTCAGTTCCGCTGAAGTTCTCATTGTGCTGTAAATCCTGACAAGTCTCTTATGAAAGCCGAGACAGTATTATGTTTCGGAAAGGCAGAGCCAATTGCCTTATCAGACTAAATCAATCTAGATGTGAGCAAGGTGTTAAAACCGGGTCGCTGCTCCTGCACCTACAGATGTCTCCAGTACACCCTAATTATAAGCGGCCACCTCCAGTCATTTAAATAAAAACAGTTCCACAAATACGAGCTTTCCGCGGTAAATTCTGCGAGATTCAACTTACATGTCAGCGGTGAAGTTTTGTCTTTCATAGGGTCAGGAAAGAGAGTAAAGTGGCGCAGACACGTGTAACCCCTCTGTCCCGGGTCCTCACCACCACACCTCGTTCCGAGTGGGTCTCGAACCCGGTCTCCGGCATAGGAGGCGAAACGCACCAACAAAGGAATGCATTAGCACACATTAAAATTTCCTAAAGTGAATTAGATTGGGCCATACGGAGACTAGTTCCGTCAGACTTCTTTGTTCACTGGTGCATGTTGTAGAACACACAGAATTGCACAAATCTAAATGCAAATCAATTAATAGTACCATTTCTAATAACAAAAACAATATTGAGAGTGTGCACAAGGGAATTTGTTCCATGTTAAACAGAAATGAAGAAACTGATGAACACACTTGTAATTATGCCCTAAATGAAATACATTAAAGAATCTTACCAATCTAACACGGAGCACAGCCACATCGAACCACCTTTCCTCCATGAGATATAAATGTCTTATTGTTCTTAATTTGTAAAGCAGCTTCATTTTTTTTGTATATGACCTATAAAGACCACAGCACACAATGGTTAATGTGTATGATGTTACTGGGACTTTGCATTTTTGTTTTGATTTCAGACACGTGTAGGAAAATCTCCTCCAGCCGTTCCACACCAGCTGCACTGCTGATAACCATTACCGATCAGCCATATGTGCTGTGACGGAGGATAGAGAAAGAAAGGAGTAAACGTGCTTGTGTGTGCCAGTGTGTGTGTGTGTGTGTGTGTCGAGCACGGCGAGGAGTGAATGGCGCCCGCACAAGAGGAGTGAGAGAGAAACTACTGTATCCACAGAAAACAATAAGGTACAGCAGGGTAAAAGTTTACTTTAAAAAAATGCAATTTTTTTTCTGGTCACGTGATTTACAATAATCAAATGAATATATTTGTTTTAATTGACTATTGAGTTACATTACAGTTCAACATTTTTTAAATGTTTTTGACCGGTTATCCAAAGGCAGCATGTCATTCGAAGTCATACCATAACGCGGAGTAATATTGCTCGACCAATATTATACCGCCTTTAACACACCTGGTTTATATTTTTTATATTTAATTATACATTTACTAAGGTGATGCAAGCTGAATTTTCAGTTATCAGTCTTCAGTGTCACATGATTCTCAAGAAATTCAATCTGAATATGCGATTTGCTACTCTAGAAACATTTCTTATTATTTTCAATGTTGATCTTTTCTTTGTGTGGAGATTCTTGCCATGCTGTACTCTGTTTACCTGCAAACATTAAGGTAATATGAAATGCAGTTGGCTGGAAGGTTGGAAGTAAAATGAAGAGCAAGAAAGAAGGACATGAGGCAAAGGAAGAATGATAATCCTGTTTTTTCATTACTGTCAAACCTCCATCTCATTATGGCTATGAAACAAAGAAAAATTCCCCTCTCTTCTTCAGGTGCAAGAAAATCCTGGAGTGTGGCATCATTCTTCTAAACTAAAGTAGGTTTGTAGGGTAGCAGAATAAACCTCTCCATCATCAACACACAAACAGCACAGTAAAACAGTCTATACAATAGAATCATGTGCACTCTTTAATAGATCGGATGTCACTAAAACACCAAAGTCTGTTATTCAGAAAGAGTTTGGTTGTCACAATAATTGGCTGACATGTGTTAGAGCACTTTAACATACAGTCACCATGTTACAGTGAGCATCTACAGACTATTCAATGACAATTAAATATTAAGTGCATGCTAGTCATTACTATTACTTAGTGCTTACAGTAATTATTACACTATTAAATGGACACTAATGTAAGAGTGACCTGAATTAAGTGAATAATTCATTTAGTCTCCTAAAGCCACTCAGGTTATCAGTTAAGTGGGCTGTGTTTACAAAACAAAACTAAGTTTCATATGAACATTTTATTTAACGTATAAAAAAATTAAAATGTTTGGTGTCAGTAACACTTTAGAAACACAAAGAAATTAATACTTTAATCCAACAAGGATGCATTAAATTGATCAAACGTGACCAGTAACACATTACAATGTTACAAAAAAAACAGGTTCCAAAAAAATATTATTCAGCACAACTGTTTTCAACATTGCTAATAAACGAAGTTTCTTCAGCTGCCAATCGCAAATTAGAATGATTCTGTATGTTATGTAATGAGTAAATAATGATGCTGAAAAATCAGCATTGATCACAGAAATAAATTAAATTTTAAAATACCTAAACTGCAATATTTAGCACAATATTAGTGTTTTTGATTAAATAAATGCAGCCTTAATAAGCATAAGAAAAGAGAGGGAAAAAAAGAATACATTTCCCCCCCCAATTTAAAAACATTTATATAGTGTCGAAACTTACAGTTCAGTGCAGTATGAAATGACACATATCAGGGAAAGAGCCATTAAATATCTTATGTTCACCTCTACGTCCTCAAAGCCTACAATCCTCACAACACACTAGCACACACTAAATTTGCGCACATTTTGGGCATCAACTGTCTCCAACTGCTGTATTAAACACAATAAAGTTAATAAATAGTGCCAACAATGACACTAACAATAATGAAACTACAAAAGTATGTTCTTTTTATAATTTCTGCTATGCAAAGACAACTACACAGTTAAGACCAAAATCAGTACTCACTTTGCTCAGTTTGACAAAATTCAAAAACTCAATTCCAAAATTGTTTTCATTATAGTTACCACATTTTGTCCTCGTTTGGTAAAGCAGTGAAGCACAAGTTAGCCATCATCTTGATCACTGATTTGACTCAAGTGGTGTTTTTGAGTGCTGACCTAATTAAACAATGTTAATCTGATTAGCCCAATGACCTCTCCCCTACTGACCATCATACACACACTCACATCTTTAACAAACCCCCTGCGGCCACCACACTTGTTGATAGTCTGAAGAGTTCACCGCAAGCATAAAAGCACTGATGATCACTACAGGCCACACTCAAAACAAGCTGAAGACAAGAACGGACAAAGATTGCAGCTGTTGTTGCTGCTATTGTTCATTAAACATAACTTCAACAACATTTGTGCTTTCAGTGTGCTGGGTTTATACTCATGTGGACGTGCTGTGGTTCGCTAGACGTCTCTGTGGTGGATTAAATATTTAGGGTTTCTATGAAAAGAACTGAGGGCCTTGTTTTAGATGCCCTCCGACTTGGAACAAAGCGGAAATTCTGACTAATCCACTCATATAGCCAAAGGCACCTGCCTGTCAGCTCCTATTCTTCTTACAGCGTGCATGGAAAAAACAACACACAGACGCACACGCAAAAGTTTCCTTATTCATACAGATACACAAAAAGATTTCATCTTAAAATGTTCTCTTAAAGGGAAAGTTCACCCCAAAATGAAAATTCTGACATCATTTACTTCTTTTAAGTTATTTCCACAAACAAAACCAAGGTTACAAAAGTTTTTTTCTTCAAAGCGGTGCCATAGAAGAACCATTTTTGGGTCCCCAAAGAATCGTTTAGTGAACAGTTCTCAAAATAATCTTTTCCAATATAAAGAACAATTTGTGGAATGGAAAGATTCCATTAATGAAAATGTTCTTTGTGGAAGCATAGATGCCAATAAAGAGAGTGTATATGACTTGCTTTCTTCGGTACAAGACAAAACAAGATATTTGAAGCACACTTCTTTCCATAAATTGTCAACTGGGAGCCAAACTACATTGGACCCCATTGAATTTCATTGTATAGAAAAACCAACAAAGCACAGAGATCCACATAAGCATTACATCAAGGATAGTAAATAATGACAATTTTAATTTTTTGGGGGTAATCTATCCCTTTAAATTTAACACAATATACATATTTAAGCACATGCACACTATTTTTGTTCTTACACACACACCATAGATGCCAATAAAGATCCTTTATCTTAAGAGTGTATATGATTTCTCTGCAACACAAAACAAGATATTTGAAGCGCATTTTCCCCCATAAATTACCAACTGGTAGTCAAACACCATTGACTTTCATTGTATCTGCATAATAAACACTTATTTCAAACAGGTTCAAAATTACATCAAGGAGAGTAAATAGACAATTATCATTTTTGGGTAATCTACCCCTTTAAATATAAATTATAATGTTCCCTATCAACAATATACACATTTAACCACTTTACATATATTTTTCTTGATCTCTCGCTCTCTCACCCACACACACACACACTGAGGGCTACAACGAGATCCGCAAAAGCAGCGTCACGGCACTGTGATGCCCATCTGTCTTGCCGCCGGTCAATGACCAGGATGAAGCCGACCCCCGTTGAGCTGAGACTGAAAATCAGAGAGACACCATCACCATGGCAGGAAACGCACACACACACACACAAATCATAAACATTGAGATACTGAAGATGTCACATACCCTAAAGTCATCATTAAGCAGTTTTCTACTAACTAACCAACATCAGACTGACAAAGTAACCAGCACACGGTGCATTGCAAACCATTATTTTATCCACACATACACATCTGCATTTGCCCCCTGACAGACAAGATGAATGCATAACATGTCCAAATGCAAATTAAAACCCACAGACGTACGTTGAAATGCACTAGCCCAGAATGCAATCGTGGTAACGTAGCGCAGAGATGCTGAGCTGGTTGCTATGTCCATCACCGTACAAAACGGCAGCTCTCTGCACCAGCAGTATCAAGCTGTTTTATGATGACTGAGGCAGCAGAAAAATCCAATTACATACTCCTGATATTAAAAAACAAACAAAGCATGAATGTGCAGAATCCACCCCGAATGCTGATATTCCAGGCGTCCTTCAGCAGATTTCAGTGTACACAGATGGCTTCCCCTCCGTTTCTTTCTTCCCTTCAATGCACCTTTGCTTACAGCCCCTCTGTTTATGGTTCCATTTGAATGAGTGCCACCGTAGGCACAGACCGGGAGAGCAGCTACATTTTGCCTCCCCTCTCTACAGCGACCAATCGTGCAGCATCAGGTGCTCCCTCTCAACCAATCAGAGCTCAGGAGAGAGCTGACGGACAGCTGGGCTCTTGAACTGCTAATATGGAATGTGGGCGGGAGATAGGTGCTGATTGATAATGAAAGCTCCTCCTTCTAGAAACTGGCACTGCAGATACTTGTGTATCAAATCTGCCGCCATTACAGTGACACACAGATTGTGTGTCACTTTTTCTGGCTCCCGCCTTTTCCACCAAATTTCACACTCCCGTCCCTTTTCTCTGCTCTCAATCCCACCTCCTATTCCCCCCTCTCAGCCTCCGGCTGTTTTTCTCAGGAACGTTTGTTCTCCGCTCCTTTCACATTGGAGGGCAGGAGGAGGAAGCAAAGGAGAGCGATGCAGGGGTCTTATCAGCTGACAAAGCCCTGGTGCAGATCTGCACTGACACATTGACTAATGACCTTGAATGTTCATCAGTAATAAAGATAAAAAATCTGATTACAATCATCACTGCAATTTTAACCTTCCATTCAAAGCCATCGGGTGGTTCACTACACATGATTTATGGTCATACTGGTGCTTAGTCTAATAAAGTTTTTAATTATTGTTCTCTGTTGTTAGTGCATTGTGTTAAGACTGCAAAGTAATATTTTTAATTTTTCCATATACTAGATGGGATGAAGATTTATTTAATACAGCACATTTGCATTTTCACTGTTAAAAAAACATAACCTCAGGATATTTGTGTTTGACTGTAAATTGCAAATATTTAATAATATTACATTTAACATTGTAGATGTTTTATTAGAAACCACAAAACAAATTCAGGACCACGTCTTGCTTACAAATGAATCTTTGAATAATGATTTCAAATTTTACAAACACATATTGAGGTCTCTTCACTCAAATCTATCCATCCATCCATCCATTATACAGTATTATCTCATTCTAGGTAGTTTTTAGCATTTGGTATTTTATTATATATTTACTTTCGCATTACACAGTATGAGGGATAATTAGCTTTCATTATAAGAATTTGAATTTTGTGGCTAAATCTACTTAATGTCACAATGCAAAATATCTTTATGGTTTTAAGCAAAGTAGTATAGTAATTCTCCCATTTCTTTTTCTTTTGTGTTATAATATGACTAGGACACATTCTTAAGGGGGTTTCATGACTTTCGCCCCTTTAGTCCATGAGCTGCTGTATTTTGCTCCTGAATTCCTTTCATTTACCAAATCAGAACTAAATTAAAACCCCATCAGCCATTTTCAGCATGAAGAAATCTATCTAATTACTCAATCACCCCCTCTCTCTCGGTTTCTCATGGGAATAATGTGGAAACAAGAGGTGGAGAGAGTGTGTGTGATGGAAAGGACCAGAATCCCACTTTCATTAGAATATTAACAAGGGCTGTTCAATTAAAGAGGATTTCACAGGATCAGCAAATACACCAATGCACCAGTGAACTTTCACAGGGATTAACATTAAAAAAATTAAATGATATACATGCAAAGAACATCTCTAGGTTATTTATTGATATGAAGGCATCTTCGGGTCAATAATAATGTACTTCCCTGAGAAAATCATGTATTCAAATTACTCACAAACTAAGAATGCATATGTAAAACAAGGGGCATTAGGATCACCTTGTTAATCATGTACATAATTACACATTCTAATTTAATATGTATGATGAATATTAATGAGGTAGCAGTCACACACACACACAAGCAAGCAGGCAGTCATGACTCAAATTCATTGAATTGCAAACAGCATGATGTGCTGCAATGGGAAAGCATTAGAGTGCCCTCTACGGTCCAATTCAAGAAATAAAACAACCCCACCAAAAATATTTCTCATCTACCAGTAGTTTATCTTCAACAGTGCAGTGATGTGACTAAATAAAGATGATGTCATCATAAATCAAATACATACAAAGTTTTCTATTGTTAAACAAAAATAGTTTCAGATAGGCTTTACTAAGTGTTACCACATTTTTTGACGAATTAACTTTCATGACATTTCCAGTCATTCATCAACGCTGGATTTTAAATCATGTTACAGAGATTGGAGTGTATTTATATGTCAGGATTAGTGCTATAAAACGATTAATCGCATCCAAAATAACAGTTTTTGTTTACATAATGTGTATTGTGTATATTTATTATGTATATACTGTATAAATACACACACATACAGCATATACTTTGTATTGTGTATTTACAGTATATTGATTATGATATTATCTGTTAATTTATTATAAGGTTAACTATAAAACGTACATATTTTTCTTAAATATATAGATGCATGTGTGTGTATTTATATGTGCATAATAAATATACACAGTACATACTCATATATTATGTAAACAAAAACTATTTTGGATGCGATTAATAGTTTGACAGCACTAGTCAGGATGCAATTTTGGATTAATAGATTGAATTACACGTTTCCAATAACAGCATCAATGGAAAGACTGATGTTATCACACCGGTTTGCATGCACATCTACTTTGTAAGCACACACAAAAAGCATCTAGCCAATAAATAAGGACTTTTCCAGGTCTGGGGGAAAAACATTTTCAAATGCCCTGATCAAAGACCCTGGTTACTTTTTTTTTTTTTTAAGTGCTGGTAATGACTGATCCTTCCCCCTCCCATTTTCTCACCTGGGAACGCTAGTCAGGTACGTCAGCACGTTGAGAAACTCCTGTTCCTCCAGCTCACCAAACGCCGGGTACTCTGGGAATATAATGATGGGGCTGCCATTCGGTCCTCGGCCACCTGGAAATGCAGATTTGGAAGAAGGCAGCTGTTAGCAATTCTGTTTAAGATGCAGTATGAAAACGAATCATCATTTTATTCTGTTAAGCCCTGTGATGCATATAAGTTATGAAACCCTGCATATTCCAAGGGAGAATTGTCTACAACCAGTGACCTTGAAGCTGCAGTAAACTCCTGAACTAATCTGAAATAGTTTACAGTCAGACTGATCAGGAAATATAATAATCCAGCAGCACTTCTGCATTTAAAAAGTCTTCTACCCACAAGGGGGCACTTCTATAGCTTCCCATGTACAGCGTACACAGAGAAAGACAGAGACTGCGTACATTCACAGAAGAATGATTGTACCTATTACCAACTGCATAGATGCATCAAGGACATGAGGCAAAATCAAGGGCACAATGCAACGGCATGAGGACAAAACCTTCAAATCTCCTCTTTTCCTGTCATTGAGCTTTGCCTTACAAATACAGATGAGACCATTCGAAAACACTGAGAGATAAACATCATATTAATCATTACTGGGGCTACAGATATAGTCTGTGTGTGAGTGAGAAAGAGAAAGACAGAAAGGGAAAGAGGAAGAAGGACATGTTTGGTGCAGTGACAGAGGTCATGTGACCGTGTGTGTATTTGGATGCTACGACACTCTGTGATTAATAGAGCAGGATGGATCCACTGCAGAGCTCACTCATATTAACACCTCTATGACTGTCACACACAGACACACAGGTGCACGCACGCACACGCACACACACACACCACACACACACACACACACACACCACACTCACAAGGTGAAAAGGACCACTGCTGTTGCATGTGTAACCATCAGTAGGGCAAAACCCACGAGCTCCAGTCCATTGGACAAGTGACAGAGAGAGAGAGATGGAGGAATGAGAACAAGCGAGAGAGAGAGGAGATGGCGGAGAGGCCCGAGAAGACAGAGAGAAGGAGGGGAGAGAGACGAGAGCGAGAGGGCAAAATCCTGAAAACATTATACTACAACCTTGGCGATCCAAAAGACGGAAGAGTCATTTATCGATGTCTTACAACAAAAGCATTAGACAAACAAAAAAGATGTAAATTAATTGAATATAGTAAAATGTAGTATTTAGAGTTTGACTTGAGCATAAAAGGGTTTAGAATAGGGATTAGTAGCAAGTGAGTATAGTACAGTTAAACAGAATGAATGGAGCTATGAGAAGAACAGAGTAGGTACAAATGCGAGGTAAACAGTGGTAGGAAAGAACAGCCAGCACAATACAGTTGAGCTGGAGAACTGCGATATAACGACAGAGTAAAAATTCAAATAGAGTCACTAGAGCTGAATAGAGTAGAATGCAGTATATGGGGTTGAATAGACAGTAGAATGAAGTAGACCATAGGAATAATGGATATAGAAACTGAACAGTAAAACACAGCAGTAGAAATTAGTAGAATGATGCAAAACATATGTTAACTACAGAAAGAATAGGAGATGATATGGTATAAACTAAAGTACAAGATGGAAATAGAAATAGGAATCTAGTAGAAAAAAAAGTAAACACAATCAGAACACAAATACAGGACCCACGAAGGAGGAGCTCTAGAACAGAGACAACATTAAAAGAACAATGAGATAAAAACATCCACAAGGGCTTTCCTCACAATGTCCCCAACCAACTGGGTGGACTTTAGGTTCCTGTGTTTCCATCAGTAAGACAAACAACCCAACACACACACACACACACACACACCCTGTATGATAATGATAATATCAGACACAGGCCTCTGCAGCCGTCTGGGAGGAAAAAAGTAGGACCAGAAAAGAAAATAAGACTAAAAGAGCAAAAAGGAAATGAAAACATGAAAAAAACAGAAGGAGCGTCTAGCAGTGGAGGTCTGTCATTAAATCTAGGTGGAGAACTGGGGCATGAGACCAGAGCAACATGTTCAACATGGCAACAAACACACAGAAATAAAATCAGTGCATATGCTACATGGACATACATACACACACAATGCATAAGCAATCGCTCAATTATTCATGTGGCACTAAATAGTGAATGCTCTATACTGGGATGAAGCTAACACAAATGAGGGAGCAAATCTTTGAAGCAAAAACTATTTGGACAGTATTTGAAGCTTTCCATATTGCAAGAAGTGCAATGAGTACATCAGCTATACTCTATAAATGCTTTTTATAGAGTAACACATTTTTCCCCAAAAAAGGGAAACAAATTGTCCACTAAAAATTCAGACAACAGAATAAAATGGGCATCACTCCACATAGTGTCATACAAAATTGGGAATAGGAAGCAGTTTTTTTGAAGTCACAAGGTCATCAGTAAACAGAAACCAGAAGTGCAATGCTAATCTTTTTTTTCTTTTTATTTGAATATCCTTGTTTCTTCAATGATGCAACTTGGCTGTTCACTCTTCTAGCAGTATTGTTGTAAATGTTTCATGGCATGTATAATGCATGAGTTCAGAGTTACGTTTGTAAATATTCAGAGACTCTCTGATGCAATGAAGGCATGAGTTGTTTTTTTTATAGAAAACCTGAATCCCAATCTAATCCTCTTATTCACTATAAAGCTCTTCTATAGACCTCACACACAGCCTAACTGTCAATCAAATATCCTCGCAAAGCACGTCAAGCGCATCGTCATGGCAACACTAAATAATTAAGAGGCTTCCTCCAGTCAGGTGTTATCCTGGGCAACCTGAGCCGAGCCCTAACTGGGTTATTTACGGAGACTGGAGAGAGTTTCTGGAGTGTTATTAAGTGACTGGGTGTTTATGTGGAATCTGTGCACGTTCTGAATGAATCTGCTGTTGACGCTGTGAAAGCAAACGTTTATACATAATCTGTCACATATTCACTTCTGACTCACACGGCACATGTGAAACAGGACAAATCATACTCATGATACTGTCAAAACGCTATACATATAGTTCATTAGATCAGTGATTAAGTGAGGTATTCACTTCCTGTAGCGGACACATTTGCACTAGAAACAGCGGAGTGAATGAGAATGTCAGCATTGAGTTTTTACATGCACTTTTTTTTTTTTACACAATTACGCTTAATAACATGGAACTACAGGAAGTGAATACATTTTAACATTGAACATGCATACTGTTTTTCAAAAATTTGGGGGTCAGTATGATTTTAAATCAGCTACCTTTAGTTCTGCAAGGATGCAGTAAATTGACCAAAAGCAAACGTACAACATTTATAATGTTACAACAGATTTATATTTCAAATATTTTTTAAGGAATCCTGAAAAAAAATGTCTCACAGTTTCACAAAAATATTAAGCAGCACGGAAAACTGTTTTCAATATTGATAATCAGCAAATCAGCTTATTAGACTGATTTCTGAAGGATCATGATGCTAAAAAATAAAGCTTTGCATCACAGGAATGAATTACATTTTAAATATATTAAATTAGAAAACAGATATTTTAAAAGTGTAACAATTTTTACCTATTTTTACGGGTTTTTGCTCAAATACAATGCAACTTGGTTAAAGATATGCCGGAAATCTTTTTTCCAACGGGGGGAAAAAAAAAAATTGATGTAATCATAAAATTGTGTTCGTCACGTAAGGTGATAATGAGATGCTACTGATGTTTTGGTGTACGGTAACTTATGACTTGAACTGATGAATCCAATTGATGAAGGATTCAGAATCTCTCATAGTGAGCACGTTTTATTAGGCAAAGCATTCTGGGATGATCTGTAGTATGTGCGGCGACTCCCTGACCAGAGAAGGCGAAATGTGCTGAGGTGCGTGGGGCTGATCGATGTCTGCAGCCATACAGAGGATGCCCGTCAAGCCTGCATGATCTATCTGAGCTGAAGAAACAGACGATTTAGGTGAATCAAACATCATTGAACATAACAGAAGCAAAACCACATCAACATTGTTTCCCCATGTTAATGTTTATGGTTAGATACACACAATTTGCGATGAGTTGAAACACAGTGACACATAGTGTGCTTCTAGGTCTGGTGCAGGATCGGCATCGGTTCGGATCAGAGTCTGAGAAGAGCGCAGCGGGGATGAAATGGAGGATAGATGAGATTGGAATGGGCAAGAGTGTTTGAATGCATTTTAGAATGAAGAGAAAGTTGGATGAATGGAGATGGTTGGAGGACATGGAGACGAGGAAGGTGAAAAAGAGGAACAGAGAACAAAGAGGAGAATAAAGAGTATTCTATCTCAGTGCATAAAGGAGTTGATGGATATTGTAAGAGCTTTTGAGGAGTGATTCAGCCGCTGGGGACTGTGTGTAATGAGTCACTGCGTGGTGCGCAACATGTCTCACGCTCAGATACCATGGCACTATATGAACATTATAGAGCACGTTTGTTCTCATGGTGCAAGGTAAGAAACCTGCAAAACTGTTGGTCGTACTGAATAACAGGTAGACATCTAGCCACTGTGAAACAGACAATGGAATCCAAGAAAACAATAACCCAAGACCAATACAAGATTCCCAACAACCCATGACAAATGTCTGGCACAGTGCCTATCAGCAAGGATAAAGTCACTGGGCAACAGTTGGAAACAGCCATACATACTTTCATCTGTCTTTCCTGCTGTTACCTAGATGCTTGGGACCTTAAGAAATCTGAATTAGAGCTCTTGAACTCAGCAAGAGCTGAGTATTTAAGTAGGTCACAGATAAACATTCAACTCACAGTACTGTGAGTGGGCTTACGGATTTCATCATTAAATTTCTTTTTCCATTAGTTTTACTGCAGAAGCTTTATAGAAACTCATTGGACTGTAGGTTTGTACTGTACAAATGTTAGAAAGTAAACAAGACAAATTCTGATAAAATCCCCCCATCTGGGTACCAACAGAAGACCACATTCATCTGTGCAAAAGACCATCTGGTTCGTCAACATGCAGGGTAGGATGGCTTTTGCTGCTCTAGCCACACCTGTGGCTTTTGCCATGCCATGCCTGCAATTCAATTCAATTCGATTCGATTAAAAAACAAAACAGATGAAACAAACACCAAACAAAATTAAATTAAACAAAACAGAAACAAAACAAATGAAACGAACTAAAACCAAACAAAAAAACCCAAATCAAACAAATAATCAAAAGCAAACTAAAAAAACAAAAACCAAACCAAACAAAAGCAAACGAAGCAACACAACAAAACAAATGAAACATGAAAGAAAACGAGCAAAACTTACAACAAACAAAACCAAACCAAACAAAAGCAAATCAACAAAACAAATAAAATGAACAAAACAGAACAAATGCAATTACTACAATATCAAGCAAAACAAATGAAATAAAACAATAAGCAAAAAACAAAAAAAAGGCAAAACAACTCCAAAACAAACAGAATAAAAAAAAACAAAACAACATACAAAACCAATGATTTGAACTTGTAAAAATGTACATGTATCATGGATCACAGGTCAAAACATGAATTAAGTAAAAATAATATATATTATAAAAAATTAAAATATTTATAAAGCATTAATTGAATGAAAATTGATTCAATGGTTACTATAATTAATCTTAAATTAACATTGCCAATTCCAAATGACAGTAACAAAGTGTTTATTTAACTTCCCAAAAACCCATTTTTACCTCACATACTGACACTTGCCATGTGATTAAATTTTCGAGAGCTGTGATGCACTCTACCCATCAACACTCTCATCCTTACTGTAATTTCTATTACAAGTTACTTTTGATTATAATGTTATGCTATATTGTCTATAAGAATCAGCACATTTGACAAAGCGATAAACTAATCTAATCTCCTCACACAGGAAATGCCCTTCTTTGAAAGCTGTGGAGTACAGTGGAGAAGCCTTTAGGAGAAGATAAGGCCTCTTTGAAGTCAGATGGACAGTGACGTAAGACCTATTACAACATTACAGAAAAACACTCTGGCTGCTCACCCTGTTATTAAGTTTCTGTAAAGTTCAATGACATTGTGCATGCTCTTTAAATAAAGGTTCAGCATTTCTCAGAGCCTTCAATTGTTGGCCCATATAAGCACACTACCATGAACTTTAAAGTTCAGCCCCCAAAAGGTCAATGACTTGCTATACTGATCAACTGATCAAAACACTCCTCTTCCTTTCCCACCGCTCCACTCCCGACGTCACTGATCACAGACGAGCACCTGTTTTCACCGTTCCCAACACCCCGCCATGGCCATGATGAGCAAAAGACAGATGCTTGCAGATAAAGCGAGAGCTGTTAATCCTTTATCTACCCTGGTAACACAGACAGGGAGCTGGTAAAAGTCTGGCATGTTGCACTGATCGCAGACCACATTTAGATTAAGATCACTGTAGGATTTCTGATCTCAGTGACCCTCAGTAAGAGTGTCGCGTGACTTCAGAGACAGCTGCCACAGCCCAGGTAAAAACTGAGCTTGTGAGGTTAAGCGAAGATTCTGGCACTGAAAGATTTGCAGTTAAGCTTTAGAGACATTCAGGTAAAGGATATTTGTACTACTAAAGTTCATATATTCATAATTTGTTGCTTCAGGCTATAAGGGTTCATTCTACAGGTTCTCCAACATCACAAAGATACCATTTGATAGGAGTTAAATACAATAGACGGACTTAACAACAAACCAAAAAAACAAAAAAAAAAAAAAAAAAACAAGTCGAGGGAATTTATGGCCAGGCACTCCATGACAAGTTCCTCTGTGTTCCAAATTGGATTGTATTTCAAACACTATTATGCATTTAAGCAATTAGGTATGAGAGGCATTACATTGTGAATGTAGTCACGGCTACAGGGCACATGACACAGACACAGAGCAATGCCAGATAC